>JAMJFZ010003266.1:5710000-6310000 GCA_026225945.1 Cricetomys ansorgei
AGAATGACAGGAGCATTAGCAGTGCTTCAACATATGTGTTGAACGAACTTCACAAAATCCTCTAATTAGAAGCAAGTTTAAGACTTAAGGTCTTCAAGTTAAGGCTTCTGAATATTAGGTTTCTAAGTCAAGAAAAGTATTGCTATAAGGTTCTTTCTCACCATGGATCCAAAGGAGCAGCTCCCAGTGCAGACTAAACAGGAAAAAGGAATCATTCATTGTATGTGATTTTGGATCTTAATCGCTAACTTGGTCTCTATTTTCTATTGCATGTGGACAAAAGATTCTTCTTGAAAACACAATCCAAGTCCAGCGGTGGTGGTACACTCAGGAAGCAGAGGCAGGCAGATCTCTGTGAGTTCAAGGCCAGCCTGGTCTACAGAATGAGTTCCAGGACAGCCAGAGTTACAACAGAGAAACCCTGTCTCAGAAAAAAAAAAAAAAAATCCAGCGGGAATGTCATGAATGATTACTAATTTCAAGTACTATCTTAAGAAAAGCCATGATTTACCTACTGAGATTTATATGATAGAGCTTTAAATATATTTTGTAACACTCCTTGTTAATTAAATTGTCTTCAGCATTAACATTAATAAAAAATTTTTTCATTGGTTTTTCAAATATATGTAGACAGCAAGGTCTGATCCTGAGACCAAAAATGTGAAGTGAAACAAATATCCATTGTATCTTCTAAATATCTTTCAGGACCATTTTCTACACCTTCAGGGTAACAATTATCCATCTCACTCTAACACACAGTTCTCAGGATGCTCACCCAACAGAGTGGCACATATAGGCTCATGGTCTCCTGGGTTTTCTGAGTTCAAGATCATAATTTGATCTCATTTTCTTACTCTTCTTTTGCTTAAATAGCTCATTCCCTTCATCGACCAAAAGGTGCCCTCATGATCATGATAAAACCAATGCCTACTGGGGTATAAGGCACTCTAATGCTTTAAGGATGTTTACTAATCAGAGAATCTTTGGTTTTGAGATGTCACTACGTTAGACCTGTATATTTTATGTATGTTCTCAGTAGACAAATAGCTTCTCTCAACTTCATCACAAGAAGGAAATTCATTTGATACTATCCTCTAACGGGCAAGCAGGTTAACAGCATTAATGGATTTCGAACACTCATAGTAGTGGTCCACCCAGCACTTGCAGCCACTGTCACTAAGCCACCGAATCTACTGCATGTCATCATGTTCTTCAGTTCAATCACCTACGCATTTCTATCCACGGGGAGTGTTTAAATGTTTTTAGGTGATTTACAAATAATATTATACAAGATTGTTAAAAAATATAATAATAAGACAGTTCTTTCCCTCAGAAATCTGTTTTATTCTCTCATTGCTTTCAAGAATGGGGAATGGCAAACCCTTTCAGAAAAGGTCAGGATTATAAATATTTTAAATATTTCAAGCTTTGTTAGCCAAAAGACAAAATCAAGAGTGTTGTGTAGGTGTGCAGATAAAAGAGAACGCAAACTTCCACGTATATTTTATTTGATATTTAAAAAAGCATATTCATGAACACTGAAATTTGAACTTCCTAATTCCTAACTCATTTTAAGATGTAAACAGGCATAAAAACATATATGAGGGGTCGGTGATATGGGTGGGCATGGGGGATCTGTGTTAGAAAATAGACGAAACTTATGAATTTCCATTCCTACCTTCAATGGGAAATAAAATTTACTTTCAAATGTCTCTGAACCAGGTTCCCATGGTCTATTAGGTTCATTACGTAGTAAACACAGTCTATTTTACAGACTCAAGGCCTTGTTGACAGTTTGCAAATCACAAAGCTAAATTAAACCAGCAGATGTGAGATACACAGAGGGAAGGGGATACTCTCACTGCCTAAAAGCAAAGGAGGGGCAGTGGAGTTGGTGGCTTCGAGGGGAACCTGAAGCATACTCAACAGGTTTATGTGTGTGGTGTGTGAGTGTGTATGGTGTGTGTGTGTGTGTATGATGTGTGTGTGTCTGTGTGTATGAATGGCATGTGTGGTGTGTGTGTGTGTGTGTGTGTGTGTATTGGTATGTGTGTGTGTGTATGGTATGTGTGTGTGTGTGTGTGTGTGTGTATGTGTGGTGTGTGTGTGTGTATGTGTGGTGTGTGGTGTGTGAGTGTATGTAGTGTGTGTGTGTGTGTGTGTGTGTGTGTGTGTGTTGTGTGTGGTGTGTAGGAGGGGGTGTTTAAAATGTGTCTTCTGTTGACTTTTCTCTGGGTACAGATGTCATCCCCAGCTACCACAGACAACTCTTCTACACATGGTAGAAAATGAGGCTCCAGGCTCTAGGCCTGTTTATTCATCTCAAGAGAGGGCTTTCTCTATTTTTGGTTGAAGGTACACAATCCCAGGGTAGGTGATGGTAACAGCTTCTGTCAGCCCTTCATCTGCATCCCTTCAGGCTGAGCCCATCTTCTAGACTTGACTCTCATGATGAGCTGTCACTCATCATGATCTCTTTGTTGGAGGACTTGCCCTCTGGCCTCTGGAACCGGCCTGGGTACACTAAAGACGCCTAAAAGTGCCTGGGAATCTGCTCTTGGCAGGTGTCCTTTAGACAATGACACGTATGGAAATAGACTCTTATCTGCCTTGCTCAAAATTGAATTGTGGCTTGCACCGCATTCAGAACTTTCCTATGGGAATGAATGCCAAAGCACCTGTTTAGCAAAGAGTGGATGTAGTGGGGAGAAACAGTCAGCATTAGGAGTACTCAAGGTTTGCTGGCCCTAGGCTGGCATTAGAGGATGTGGACACCAGGAGATTGTCCATCATCCTCTGTTAAAAGTCACTGTACCTAAACCATTAGCACAGATAATGTGATTGGTGCTGAATAGCTGCTTTTCTTGGAGCACTTGTAATTTGGGTGTGTGCCGGGCAGAGACTGCCCATATGAATGGCCCCAGTTCTATAAAATAAAAAAAAGTCACTAAGTCTTGTACCTCTAGTGAGCTTTCTGGTTTGACAACATTCATAATTTGTTACAATTCCCGTACTGTAGGAATTAAACACCTCCTGTGGGACTCCTCTGGGGGATGGGCTCTAAAAGCATACAGCTTTCTTTGAATGTCACATCATGTTCTTTTCCTTTTTTCTGTTTTCACGTGGTATCCAGCTGCTACAGTGGAGTATAGCCATAGTGCGACTATACAGTAAGTCCTCCCAGTGAGCCTGAGAGCCCTGGGCGGGTGGGAGGACTCGCATCACAGCTCCTTTCCCAGGACACTCCCTCACACTGGACCCTTCCTCCTGAGCTTCCACCTACATTTTTTTTCTTGGCACATTTCCTAATAAATCACTTTCATATCACTCTCCATGTCGTGGTCTTCCGGCAGGACTGAATCTAAGACAGATTCTGATTATCTCAACTCATAGCTAACTACTGTGTCCCGGAGAATGAGGTAGTGTGACAGTATAAATCTTGGCTACCTGTTCATGCCTGAGTCTGGGGAGGAAAGGGCAGGTCACCAATAGGCAAGGACGGGGGCAAGTGCCATATGCACTTAGAGAATAGCTAATCCACACGCAATATGTCTCTTTTCCCAAGATATAACGTTTTATAGGCTGGAATAGTTTGATTATCCAAGGGAATAGGCCTCCCTGAAAATCCCTTTTCTATCCACTATTGGTCTTTTAAAAAAAATAAAATAAAGTGAGATTTTATTCTCCTGGCATCAGTAATGAAATTAGAAAAGAATCAGTGTTTTATTGGTATAAATATATTCATCATTTTTCAAGCTTGCTGAGTGATTCTCCTCCCTCATCTAGCTTTTCAGCATCTAACTCAAGCTTGCACCTTGGAGAAACGAAAATTTACATTGCATCGTAAAATTTTCAATGACACTCTAAACTTAAACCGATAATATCTAAAGGTATATTAGAATGGATCCATCAAGGTAAAATTTCTTCTTGAATTTACTGGTCTTGAAAAATAAAATGCCGCCTTATGAGGACGTTGACGCTTAGGCCTCTCACACCCGAGGCATGTCTAGACGGTTCTCTAATTCCCTCAACAACACTCATGCACTATCTTTGAAATTCCTATCCCCTAATAAGGATTTCTTTATCCTTTTATGAGAAGCTGCGGTCTTAAAAGAATGTACTCAACACTGAAAGCGTTTCGAATGGCTCGCGCGGATTCAAAGTGGAATAAAAGCCAGCCACGCTCTCACCTACGAAAATATCAGTAAAGATTTTTAAAAACCATCTACGTATCTATTCGCTTACTACCAACACTTTGCTCGTAACTTTTCACACTTAGAAACATGCCACAAATCTCTCCCCGGGTAATAAGAATGATAGAGAAAACAGCTTCACTGTTACAGTGACCTCATGGCGTTCATCGCTGCCGTCACCACTGTGCGTCACTGTGAAAGCTCTTCGCCTTTAAACGTGTCTCTATTAACAGCGGCGCGTGGGTCGTTTCCAGTTTTTCACAGCCCTAAGAACGACTCAGGAGCTCACTGTGCTACATATTCCTCCATGAAGTTTTCAGAGGTTTCGTAGACTAATTTCCTACAAGTCGATTGGCTGAAATGAAGCACGAAGCAAATTTAAATTTTTTAAGATGATTTTGAAATTATGTTGAAAGAAGCCACACACATTTTCGTCCGCTTGCTAAAATATAAGAGTACGAGTTCTCCTGTGACCACCAGCATTTCGGGTCTTAAAACAAGAAAAATACGGTTCGAATCGATGTGATTTCAGAAGTTGTTGTTTGAAGTATTTTTCTCAACTATTTTTTCTACCTCGATGCATTATCATTTCATAAAAATCTCCTAACTTACAGTCAGATAGACTAAAGTTTTCAGTAACAATGTTACTTCATAAATGCTATTAACTGTGTAGCATCCTCCAGACACGTTTTTTTCACTTTTATTTTTTTTTTTTGGTTTTAACCCACACTTAAAATTTGTTTCAAACTTCAAAACATTTGTAACCTAATTTCTTCACTTTGTGACTTCTGCGTTTGTTACCTTGTTATAAATGTTTTCCCAAGGGCATATTACTAATATATTTTCCTGTTTATAAAAATAAAATCGGTACAGGGCATGCGACCGCCTCCTTGTATTGCTTTGTTTCTTCTTTGATGCTTCCTCTTTAAAACATGCGCGCTTGTCGTCAAATTCCACTTACTCATCACTTAGTCTAGCTAAGTACATTTCTTTCCTTTCATCTTTTCTCAAAGCCAGTCTTCCATTCTCATAAATTCCTTATCTGAATTTCACTCAATTTGCCTAATTGGTTCCTCTCTGCACCTAAGGCTTTAGAGACAGAGAGAGAGCATGCTTTTCAAGTACAGATTCCTTAGTTACATGCAGAAGATTTTCACATAATGCTCTGCTTTCCAACTCAATTAATGGGGACCGTGTTTCTCACCCCATCACACAAAATTTCCAATTTGTACTCTTGTCTCTTACATCTCTTTGTCAACGAACCAAATAGTCCAAAGTCTTGAAACATTGTCTGTTTCCACTTTCCTCTTCCCCTTAGTAGGTTTTCCCTCTTGGCTTCTTTACTTGTATTATGATGCCTAGTTACCCACTTACTATGTTAGTTTCCCGGGACTGTCATAGCAGACTATCATGGACTGGGTGGTTTAGAATGTAGAACTGTATTGTCTTAGAGGCCAGGAGGCTGAAATTAAGGTGGAAGTAGGTTGGCAGTAACAGTACTCTAAGCTCTGCTCTTATCTTCGATCACCCTGTGTACATCTATGTCCGTTTCTTTCTAGGAATACATTCATATTGACTTAGGAGTCAAACCTACTCCAATATAACATTATTTTAAATGACTACACTGTAAATGACCCTATTCCTAATAAGGTCTCATGCTGAGATACTAAAGGTTACAACATTAACATAGGACTCTGGGATGGAGTGGGAACATAATTCAACCTCTAACACCAACATATCAAATCATTTGAAGCCTTATACAATATATATCCTAGTACTGTCCCTAGCTTTTAATTCAGATCTCTGGGTTCTCTTTACTATCCCTGAAGCAGTAAAATGCATTATCCAGCTTATCTTAAGCCCTGAAATACATTGATCCTGCTAAACTCATTTCTCATAAATGAAATTCAAGGAGGTTTCCCTGGCATTTCAGATGTTGACTCTTAATCTTGTCTTCCCTTAAAATACTGAAGTCTAAGAAAAGGTTTAGAATCATGTTGTCTGTTTTTAAAAGAAATCTTAACTGGATTATGAGAAGACTAAAAGAAGGGAAATGCCAATTCAAGAAAGTGTTGCGGGAGGAATTATGGTGAAATTGAGGGTTGATCCAATCCTTCTGGAGACTCTGGTGATCCATGGAGAACAGGTTTCAGAAATATCTATTTAATTGGTCAAATTGGTAAGATTTATACCTAAGTCTTAACCTCTTATTTCTTCTGGTCAAAGGTTGTCCCACATGGTTATATCAGAATGCTTAAGTGGGTTGTTCAGGAAATGACATATGGTATACACCCCCAGATCAGCCCAGATCAGAAAATAAAAGATCCCTCATCCAGCTGACCTGAAATGCTAACAGCCCATGCCTTTGTGCAGCTACTGTTGTGGCTCTGACTGAATAGATGGGGCAACATGATGCATAGACATTATAGATGAAGCTGTTGGAGAAGAGTCTTTCCAGTACAGAAAAAAAAAATGCTACCTTCTTAGGACAAATTTTGAATGTTTTTTTGGGGCATTCTCAAGACTCCTTATACAGAGTATACATTATTGGTATTGGGTCCTTATAAAGCACAGGGAACACAAAACAAGGAAGATTTGTGGAAAACAGATGAAAAACATAATCTGCTCTACTTAAAGAATATTGTTTGGAAGATCCATGGACAAACTAAGATAGCATGGTTCATCGAATTTAGACTGGCAAAAAATTAGGAAATATCTAAAAGCCATTTGAAGGGTCAGAAACATGCTAATAAAAGTGAAGTAAAAGGCTGATAAAGCATTCATCTATTTATTTGAGATGTGTGATGCATATGTGTTGCTGTGTGCACATATATGTGTGTTTACGTGTGTGCATGTGTGTGCATGTGTTTACGTGTGGAGGCCAGAGGTCACTATTGGGTATCTTTCTGTATCACTCCTACCTTATAGTTTGAGGCAGCATCTCTCACTGAATCTGGAGCTCACTGATTGGCTAAACTAGCAGGCTAGCAAGCCCAGGGATAGTTCTGTCTTTTCCCCAACCCAGCTCTGAGGTTATAGGCAATCCCTGCCATACCCAGTTTTTTACCTGGGTACTGGTGGTCTGAACTTGGCTCTTCATACTTAGATTAAGCGCTTTACCAACTAAGCCATCTCCTCATCTGTAAGTGAAATTAATTTAAGTAATATTTATATTTAGCAATAGATAACAAATGATAAAATAGATAAACAGAAGGATCTAAATATTCGCATGTCACAGAAAACAAGACAAAGAACTTTAAGGAAGTCAGGTGCTGTAGAGCTCTGAGGAGCTCAAGGAGCTAAGCATAAACTGTTGCCATTACATATTACTCATGCTGAGAAACTAAGAAGGGCTGCTGAAAAAAATATCCTAATGATTTGCTGAAGCTTCCCTTGAATGCATCCCAAGAGCTCAGCGCTCGGGGGCTCCTGAAATTCCATGTGTCTGCTCAAGAAGAGCATATTTCAGTTGGGAATTTGGAACCTATGGTATAAAACACCGACATGATGGAACTGTGCATACTTAACATTTCTAGAAGATTAGAGAAAAAGAGAGTTGTATCCAGAATGGTGTCAGGATACTGACAACGATGAAGTAAAGTACAAAACATTTCCATTCCCTTCTATTGTTGAAAGGTATTTTGTAGCATGAACACTGAAGTTTGCTTATCATTCAACACCTGGGCTGTTTGCAGTTTGGGCTCTTATTTTTAAAACACTACAATAATCAGTGGTATTAAGGTTTGTGCAAACATTTTTATTTCTCTGGGATGAATGTCTAGCTGTGTAATTTCTGGGTCACATGGCACTCACACAGTATTTTTAAGAAACTCCAAAGCTGAGTGACTGTATTGTCTTGAATTTCTACTGGGAATTAGTGAATGATCAATGATTTCCAAATCCTTGCATACATTTGTGTGTAGTCTGATCACACACACACACACACACACACACAGACACACATCTAATAGATATGTAGTAAAGTGTGATGTCTCTCGATTTAAGTTTTCATTTCCATAATGGCTAATTATATTACAAATTCTTTGATTTTATGTTTTACTCTATGTAAATGCTCTTTGGTGAAATGCCTTCTATGTCTTTTGCCTATCCTCCAAAAAAAATTTTTTTTACCACTTTTAGACTAGAGAATGTTGAATACCATTATCAACGATTCAGTCGTTTTCCAAAATATTTGGCAATATTGTTGACTCTCATGCTTTTAAAAGTTGTATGTATTTCTTACTCAAAACATACACAATATGATTTTGGAAGTAATAGAGCACATATTAGTCTTTTCTTTCTTTCTTTCTTTTTTCTTTTCTTAGCAGTTTATACTTTTATTCCTATTTCTTTTCTGCCCTCAGTTCCGTCGGGTAACAAAGGTTCTTCCTTTTTACTCTTTTTTAAAATTTTTTTAATTCTCTCATACAATTTATAGAATATATCCCAGCCCTCCTCTTCCCTTTCCCCCACTCTCATCTCCTCCAATCCCTTCAAGATATACTTCCATCATAACCCATTAACATCCTGGCTTCTCCAGAAAAGAACCATTCCCCCCAGGGTTACAGCACAGTCAGTACCATGGCATAGCAGGATGGAAGGAGGCCAGGCACAATCCCTACATCAATGGTGGCCAGGTGGCCAGGCAGTGAAAAGGGTTTTTAGGCCTTGTAAAAGGGTCAGAGGCACCCCCACTCCAGCCTGTGGGAGTTTTCAAGGACACCGATCTAGGCAGCCATGTAGTGTATTTTTCTTACTCAGTGCTCTTTTCTTAATGTTGTATTGTTTTATTTCGAATGGGAGTGGGTTTGCCTCCCTCCTTCTTTAATGTTGCACGCTGATGTGACTAAACTAATCTTTTTAGATCACTCGTTCTAAATTAAAACAAAAAACAAACAAGTCGCTGTGAACGAAATGGGGAAAGGCTCTGATGGGACTGTTATACTGGACAACTGAGGACAAAAGGAAGGAGTTGAAAGATACATTAATAGAAGTTTACAGGCCGAAAGAGAAACTAAATATAATTTTATAGAAATAGAACAGAATGTTCAAGAAATGATGAATAGTTTCCAGTGGCGTAAACATGCTTAACTGTAATACCAAAAAATAAAATGTATTTGAAGCAATAATGGCTTAGTACTGAAGATCTAAGAAGCTCAAAGACAACCACAAAACATACGGATTGAAGAGTACACACAGACAGATATTCTTATTGCAGAGAACCAAAGAAGAAGGATACTTTGAAAGTCCATGGCGTCATGAGAACATAGCGCTCAAGGAAACACTGATTTCAAGAACTGCTGCAGGCATCTCATCAGAGACCGTGTAAGCAACGAGAGGATGGAATGCATTCAAAGTGTTAAAAATGAGCGAGTGACAAACCTAGAATGTGCTATCCCGCGGAAATATAAAAAGTACAGGAAATGAAGATATTCACAGTGAACAAAAGAGAGAATTCATTTCTCGTAAGACGGCGCTACATAAACTGTTAGGAGCGGAGAGGGTAATGGCTCATGTGGTAGACCGCTTGCCCGGTGTGTGTGAGTGCTCTGCATTTGTTTCCCAGGGCCACACACCATTTAAAGTAAAACGTTACAAGAGGTTCTTCTGGGAAAAAGAAGAATGATATAAGTCAGAAATCTGGACTTACATAGAGAAAAGAGGAGAACCAGAGAAGAAATAAAGGCATAATGAAAGTTTGATTTTTCCTGTTCTTGCTTAATCTAAGGGATGATTCTTAAAAGTACCACTATCAACAATGTACTTAGTTATTAAAGTGCTTGAAATGAACAGAAAAGTAAATTTCATGAGGGTTAGAAAGAAGAATTGGCAATAAAACACTGTGAAAAGATACTTTCATTACCTGTGAAGCATTGTGGGGGATGTTTAAAGGCATGTTTGGATGCATTGTAAATGTATATTTCATACTTAAAGGCAAATACTAAAATATGATTTGTATAGTTTCTTTGTTCAGAAGAAAAATAAATCATATAAAATACTCAATTGTAGTCATAGAAGAGAGACAATAGAGAAGGAAAACAAAAGAAGCAAACAAGAATACGGAAGATAGACTGCAAACATCCCAGCTATTAGACTAAATTTATCAATGGACAGAGAGTTTGAAAATGGACAAAAAATAGTTTTTTACTACATAGTCTTTATAACAAACTTACTCTAAATTAAACACACACACTCATAAAGAAGTATTTTAAACCAATAAAATTGTTCAGAAAAATGTAAGCAAGTGAGAGAGAAGCTTTATTAATTTCAGACAAAGAGGGCTTCAAGAAAAAGAAAGATATTACTGACATTACAAAAGATGAAAGGTCAGCTCTTCCAGAAGACATAACAATCATTAACGTGTATGCACCTGAATGTCAAAATACATGAGGAAACCCTGATAGAACAAGGAGAAGAAGACAAATCCTGCTTCAGCCGGAGCACCAACACCCCTTTTATAGTCATTGTTAGATCAAGCAGGCAGAAAATCAGTAAGGATAGAGTTCACTCAAACAGCACCATCAGTCAACCTGATCTCACTGACATTTATAGAAGTTCCTATCCAGCTGCAGAATAAACATTGTTCTTAAGATCTCATGGGAAATTCATCATGAGAGACTACATTCTGGCCTTCAAGACACACCCTGACATGTTTCAAACAATAACAACCATTCAAAGTATGCTCTCTGGCCCGAGCAGAATCAACAGAGAAATCAATAAAAGAAAAATGGAAAATCCCTAAATGTTGGTAGGTTTGACAATACATATAACTGACACTTAAGCCAAAGACAAAAATCTCAAATGAAAAGAAAAGTAACATTTTGCAGTAAATGAAAATGAAAATAAGCCACCAACAGAAAATTGTAATTTAAAATTAGCAACACAATACCACAAAATGGGAAAAAAATATACAACGTGGTAGTGGTGGGTGACTTATCAAGTAAAGTACTTGCTATGCAATTGTGAGAACCAGAGTTTAAATTCCTATAGTCCACATAAATGCCAGGTGATAGTGGCTATAATCACAGCAAGCAAGAGAGGTAGAGACAGGCATCCCCAGAACAAGCTAGCTAGTCTGATTAGTTGAATTGTTGACTTATGGGCTCAAATGAGAAACACTGTCTCAATATACAGGGCGAAGATGCCCAGTTTCAACCTTCATCCATTTTATGTATGCACACATGAACATACATTTGTGCCCACACATGCCAACATACACATACATCACATCTATACACACACATACATAGAGAGATTGCAATTTTCAAAGTATAAATTTAGTGAAATAAAATGCATATCCACATATAGAACACTAGAGAATTTCGATGAAAGAAATTAAAGGAGATCTAAATGTAGGAAGGATATTAGATGCAAACAGTTTAAAAGGCAATATTGTTAAGGTATAAATTCTTCCCTGTTCATATATCCATTCAACATAATCCAAATTAAATTGTCTGCAAGCTATTTAGTAACTACCCATGCACATATGCTTTTGCTTACATGGTGACTTAGTCCACTTTGTGTCGGCATAACAGGATATGAGACTAGATTATTTATAAGGAATTAAGATTTTTATTTTCTTGGTTTAGGGTAGAGACAGCAGAAACTAGTGAGGGTCTCTTAGTCTACTGTCACATGGCAGCATGCAGAAGGACAAGGACAAAAGAGAGCAAACGAACACCCATGAGTTCTTTTTCTAGTGGTGTTAGTACATTTACAGTAGTAGACCCTTATAACCTAAATACCACCTGTTATGCCTGGCCTCCCAACATTGTTGCATTGGAATTGAGTTTCCAATTAAGTACAGGGAGACTTATTAAAAGCATTGCATATGGGAATGAAAAAGACCCTGAATATCCAATATAATGTTGAAAAAGAACCCAAGTTGGAAGACCAAAACTATCCAACTTAAAGATTCAAGATAAAGCTCTAACTGATCAAACACTTGAAACTGTTGAGGGACATAGATCAGGAAAGAGAAGAGTGAGTCCAGACAAAGAGAACCTTTCCACATTTGCCAAATCGTTAATTGGTCTCTGACAGGAACAGAAAGTCACTTCAATGCTAAATATGTGGTTTATAGCCTTTTCAACAAATAGTACTCAACACTGGATTTGTATGAACATCTACTTGCCCAGGCATTGTCAAAACATACGACTTATACTTTTCAGAAAAATTCAGTGTGGGACATTAATTCAATATAAAATACACAAGTCTAGAATTTCTGGAAAATACACAAGAAAAATCTAAGAGACTTCGGATTTAATAATGAACTCGTAGATAAAGTTCCAAAACCAAGATTTATTAAAGAAAACATGGACTGATGAGACGGTTTGATGACTAAAGACACTTGCCACTGAGCCTGACACCCTGAATTCAAGTCCTGGTATTCAGATGACAGAAGAAGAAAACTGACCCCTACAAGCAGTCCTCTGACCTCCAGAAATGTGATGTGGCACTGGGTGAACACACACACACACACACAGACACACTCACATACACTCACTCTCACACACACTCACACACAGACACACTCATACACACACACACACACACAGACACACTCACATACACTCACTCTCACACACACTCACACACAGACACACTCATACACGCACACACACACACACACACAGACACACTCACATACACTCACTCTCACACACACTCACACACAGACACACTCATACACGCACACACACACACACACACAGACACACTCACATACACTCACTCTCACACACACTCACACACAGACACACTCACACACACACACACACACACACACAGACACACTCATACACACACACACACACACAGACACAGACACACTCATATACACACACACACACACACACACACACACATGCACACACACTAAATAAAACTAATTAAAAGGTTTTTAAAGAAAAAAACATAAGTGGATTTCTTTGCAATTTAAATCGTCTTTATTAAAGACATTATTAAGAGAAGTAATCCTAAAAGTGACAGACTTGGATAAATGCTCATTAAAATGTACAATTGCTGTAAGCTTTGCATCTAAAATATAAATTGGATGAATTGTAATACATAACAATAAGAAGACTAAAATTCACAAAAGATCTGAACAGACATTTATCTAATGATGATGCAGAGATAGGAGATATGCATATGAAAAGAGGCTCAACACTGCACATCATCTGAAAACCATAAATTCAAACAATAAGAAGGCACTCTTATTTACTTATTAGAATGGCTAAGATACAAACACAACACTATACTAGCAGGGCTGTAGGACAAGAAGTCTGGGTCACTGCTGAAGGAATGAAGCAGTCCAGCATCTAGAGTGCCACCTGATAGTTTTTCACCAAGTCAATGTCACCCCAAGATGCAGCAATTACATTCCCACACATTTACTTAACTGATTTGAAAACATATATTCACACGGGTGTTTATATCAACGTTACTCCTCAATTCCAAAGAACAGACATAAGCGTGATGTCTCTCCAGTGATTAATTAACAAATAAAACTACAGTATAGTTATACAATGGAATACTATTAAATAATAAAGACGAGTGATATCTGAAGATATCAAAAAATCTGAGTGAATCTTAAGCCCGTAGGGCTGACTGAAGACAACCAGTTTGAGAAGATTGCACACTTAGCAATTCTACACATATCACTGTGGGAAAGGCAGGAAAAACACTGTTGATTAATAGGAGTTTGGGGGACAGGGAAAGATTGAAGAGGTAAAGCAAAGAGGTTTACAGCAATTAAATCATCGTATATGCCAAACATTATGTACTTTTCCAAAACCTGTGTAATTTTACAACATAGAGAATGACTATTTGAAAACTTACAGTGTCCCATAAAGGAAGGCTGACAATGACAAGAGGGTTTACATGCATTACAAGTGTGTAAGGACCCTCCTAAAGGAGGTGAGGGAGAAGCAGTGTACAGAAGCAGAGATAACAGTAGTGGATGGTACATTTGAAAAGGCAAGAAGAAAACATTTTGAAAGTTTTACCCTAAAAAATAGTGAATGTTGAGGAGATAGCTGGTTTTAATCTGGCCAAAACATAACACAATGTATGCAGATATTGAAGCATCATGTTACCCTCTTAATATATGAATTTTTATGTATCAGTAAAATAAAGTCATTTTAAAAAATAAAGTTCTAAGAGAATTAAAAGGTAACTGGAATGGAGTCCCTATGACTGAAGGCAACAAGAATGACACAGAAGTTCTGTGTTCACGGTGTCTGGATTAACAATTCAGAAAACATTGCATATATAGCAGATGGCAGTTGGTAGGAACCAGGTGTCTTACTATTGGAGTGTGAATTTACAGATACACAGAAGGAGGAAGCAAGATTGACTCAGATAGTAATAGATCAGAACCACAGACATTGGTATGAGCTCTGTGCAGCTTAACGAAGACATAGATCTTCACAGCATAGAAACACTTATCGATATGTGCATACTTGTGAGTGTATATATGTACTTCTTTGCTGTCAGCAAACAGAGTCTGGAAGCAGCAACATCCTGGTAGGAATGAGCAACGACACTCACATCAGACCCCGGTACCATTTTCTAACAAGAATCACAAGTGCTATTTGGAGAAAAGACTCTTTTGTGCCTCATTCGGCACAAACTATACAAAATAATCGCATGGCCTCCATGCTGTAGATACAATCTTTGGGGGTGATTCTTTGCCTCCGTAATCATCCAAACCATTCTCTAGCAAATATTTTATTTATCTATGTCCATTGGATCTCCTCAGGAGAATCTGGACTAATACAGAGGTTAAGGATTGGCAGGAAAGAAGATATTCCAAGTGGCAAAAAAACACAGGAAATTGGACTGGAGACCATTTTGTCTGAAGCTGTGTGTCAGAAACAGAAACAGATTTGAGTGTCTACTTAAAAGCTCAGTAATTTATCAAAAATATGTGTTTGTACTCCTCATAAACCTTTTAGACAAGTAGTTTACAAAGTATTTGTTTTCATTTAAACTTGGAAAGACTTATAAAAATGATACAGAGCAGAGAGTAAAATGCTTTGGTATGTTATAGATATTTTTTTCGCCTCCAAAACTTTGGGGAAAAGTGTTCGTTTTAGAAATATAAATTTTCAGGAAAATATTAAGTCAATACATATTTGTTTAGTCATGAATGCTTTCTATTTATTTCATCTCTGTCATAGGATGGCTTTTTAATTTGTGCAGTGTGGTGTAAACACATGTATGCATTTTGTTTGAGCACATGTGTGAGAGGTGCATGTGCATGTATGTACTTAGCGTGTAGAAGTACATCAGGTATCTTATTCTATCATCTTCCACCTTATTTTTTTGAAAAAAACAGGGTCCCCCACTGAACCTGGAGCTCACCAGTTTGGGTCTACCGTTGAACCTGGTGCTCACTATTTTGTCTAGACTGGTCAACCAAGGATCTTCAGTGATCCTCTTGTCTCCATTTCTCTGGAACTGGGAATACAAATGTGTGATGCTGCACCTACCTCTTTCATGTGAGTGTGATATTGGAACCCAGATTGTCGCACTTGTGTGGAAACCACTTTAGCCGCTGAGACCCTGTAGTGCCTTTTTAATGAGAGATCAAATATAGCCAGGTGCTGTGTAGGTTTCTTTTACTGTAGCAAAAAATCAAAAAGATGAAAAGCAACAACTTTGAACTGCCCGTGTACCTTTTTAAAAAATCCTAGACATGACTGTATAGTGGCTTGGATCTCCTAGAGATCAGAATTGGAACCTCACTAACTCAGAAATTACACTGTGTTAAAGCCCAGCATAAACTACAGAAGACACCGGTTTTTAACCCACAACATGTGCTCGTTACTTGACCAGCTTGAATATCATTTTTCTCTTCTCTAAATTGAGACAAATAGTTTATCCTTCAGTTTTATTATGAAACTTAAGGGATAAACAATACTTTACTGGATCTGAACTCCTGTCCCATAGTAAGCCCTAATAAATACCTAGAATTGTCATTTAAAATAATAATTAACAAGGTACTTTCTTAAGGGTCTAATGAAGAAATAACCTCCTTGCAGCGGTCCTTGTTAAAGACAAGTCTACACTTTATGTTTCTCTTGGCAAGGCTCACCATCTATAATCTTTAAGTGGAATTCCTGGATGACTTTTTCTAAGTTGACCACTGTGATGATAAAGGAACTCAATGCTACTGTCCATCTCATCCTCAAACAAGCGACCACTGCCTCTGCCTCATCTTATGCGGAATGCATTAATTGAAGGAAGTGTTTACTTGCACACGGATTCCAAAAAAATCAAGTTCAAGCTTGCTTTCAAAACACAGCATGTCAAAAATAGTAGAACCATGAGTGGTGTGAATGCAAGAGATGGCACGCAGAGGATGCCTACAGTCCTTGCCGTTTTCATGTCCAGTAAAGGCCCAGTTTCCAAACCCTGTAAGCAGTGTAAGATGATAAAGGAGAAGATCATATACAGTCCCAGGAATGACCTCAGCCTCCCCTTCCCTTTTCTGCATTTGGGGAGTAATTGACATTCAGATTCTATAAATCAAGCACTTGGAAGAAGGCTCAACGTTCAATAATGACAGAGACTGTGTGTGCATTACTAGAAGGAATTTTACGTTTTCAGTTGCAGCTGTGTGACTGCCTTGCATGTTTATGAAATAATGGCTGTGTTGGCAAGCACTGCAGAACAAAAACCCAATGGGAGGAAGCTTATATACAGTGAGGAATGGTTGCCATGTTAACTAAAGGAGTGCTGGAGAACGAGGAAAAGAAATAGAGGTGGCAATGGAACCTTAGGAGAGAATGATTTTCACAGATGTCATTAAAAAATTGCAATGAACATCGGAGTCCGAAGCAAAAGACTTGACAATGTCTAAGGGGGACATATTCACATGTGCTTTTGCTTAGGACAAAAGATACAGGGTGGGGGGGAGTTGAAGAGAAGAGGAGAGGGAAAGAGGAGAAAGCAAGAAAAGAAAGAGCATGCATGAAGAGAAAATACATTTTTAAAATTGAAGCAGTAAATTATACCTCCAATCTCCCCACAGACCTGTAAAGAGGAAAGTGAAAGCATTTCCTTCTATTTATTTTATAAGTACAATAAACTTTTCAGCTTTTAGTATTGGAAGCTTGTGCAATATTTATAGGCTGCTTACTTTTAATGTTATTCAGGAGGTAGTATCAGGAGGCTAATGAAAAAGAAAATTGGGGTAGGGTTAGGGGTCTCTTTCCCTTCTATCCAACAATCAGAGCGCATCATAAAGATTTATTATGTTGTTTCCGGGTCTCCTCACCAGAGCCAATGTGAGCCACCCTGTCTAGCCTGTGATGTAATTAGTGGAGCACAGGAACTCAGTTCCTGCTCCTTCAGAAGGTCATCACAGGCTAGACATCTTGCACAGTCATGCGAGCAGCTATCTTCCAAACCTCCAAAGAGGAGACACTAATAGAGGAAAGACTGGACAGAGGAGAGACTTGGAATAGTGAGGTGACATTCACTCCTGGGGAGGAGAGAAGACTTCTTTGCAAAGTGCCATCCAACAGAAAGCTTTGAGCTCCTTTGGGGAAGGAGGGTGGCAGCAGCTGAGGGGTGCTCACTGAGAAGTGGTAAGACAGCTAATTCATCTACAGTTTAAATATCTTTTCAGCAAGCATATTTCAAGTTGTGGATCTTACACATTTGAAGCTCAGGCATCCTTACCCTCCACAAATTCTTTCCAGGACCCACATTTCCAGTGTGTCCAATCTTACCAGGTAACACTGGCTTACGAGGCTTTTGTGGATTCCTGGCTTACTCAGAAGTTACTTGAGTTATGTTGCCCACCCCTGCATCTTTACAGACAGGCATGTAGACTCATCAGCCGTTATCCACTGGCTTAATCTTCTTGTTGTCGTCCGTGGGGCATTGCTCACAATTTTATCTCAAGCTGTTTCCAATCATTCTTAACATGTCGATTTTCGTACTTTAAGAGCCATTGGTGCTTTAATAAATGTAAGATATTCATAACAAAAGGCACATAACTCATAACAGAAGGAAACTTTTGCCTAAAAGTTTATATAACTCTCGGGTGTTTCCAAAAGAAAAAAACTATTTTAAATTGCTTTAAAATCTCAAATCCTTTGACAATCTACTCTGCCAAATATTAAAACAAAACAAACGTCTTTCCAAATCTTTTGTGTCAATACAAATTATGAAGATGGTCTACAAATTTAATTTAGAACTGTCATTAGGGGAGTCTTTATTTTCATTCATTTTTGCATTGAAACATCTGTCAAGAGCCAGGGAACAAGAGGTCTGCAGCCAGTGGTCAGTGACAGGACAGAGCAGCACAAAGAGACTGCACTAGGTCACAGTGATTTCTACTCAGATTTCTTCAAAGTTTTCCAGGTCCCATAGCCTGAGCAGAAATGGGCTGTGTTAGCAACCAAACTAGTAGTTTCTAAAACTCATAGACACTAAAGGTAAAATTTTTGCAGAACTCTCATATTACGTTGAGAACTACTAAGAAATAGAATGTTTGTTTTGCTTTTGTTTTTACTGTTTTGCTGCTCTTTCTTTTATACGGAAAGAACAACCTCACAGCCAGACCCACTTAACTAAAACAGCATGAGCAACAAAGAATAAAAAAAACTGCACTGGGTCCTCTACTATTGAAGCCTCATTGTAAGACAAGATTCACAACCTCTAGTCCATTCCCAAGTCCCCACATTCCAGGAAAATAGGTTCTAAACTAGAATTTAGATCAGCTCCTTTGTAGGTTATTGAACTTGGGTGAGTATCCTGAGCAGGGCAGCTGCAGGTTCCTGTCAGTTCTGGGAAGTCCGTGAAAGTCAAAGTCCTGCTGATGTGGATGCTCAAGGAAGGCAGGGAAGCTTACACTGTTCAGCACGTAGGCTCAGAGTCTCGTGCTCCATAATAATATGGGTTTAATAAATGAATAAGCCCAAGTACTTTATGAAAGATAACAATAAGATTAAATTACATTTGAGGTAACTGGGGGAATTCTGAAATATTCTGCAGGCCATGGACATGGTAGAGTTGGAAAGGGGAATGCTAGCTAGTTTTCCCTTCTTTGATAGAATCAGGTGCAGGCACTGTTTTAAAAAATGAACCATGTTACAGGTCCTTGGTAGTAATAAACTGAGAGTTTACAACACTATACAAATTTGACATATTAAATATATTTTTGCTGAATGTAACCATTGTCATAAACCCACTTCCGTCGCATCTCTGTAATGGGCTGTTTCTATTGCTGTGGGTGCTATTCACTGGACTCTTCTTGTTGACCTTGTGGCTGTTTTCAACCTAAGAAACTCTCACACTTTTTTTTCATTTGGAAACAAATGCACCATTCCATTGTGAATCCTCAATAGCCAGAAACCGAATGAGAAAATCAGAACTTCCATGAGTCATACACCCCAAGTAACCCAGCAGCATGATGTTGAAGCATACTCAGCCACACGTTTGGAGTACATCAGGCTGATCTTTCTAATATTTGTTTTTTCAATTGTAACCCATAGCTCATAAGTGCTCTATACAGCAGCTCACATCCTAGTAGAAAGTAAACACCTAGGAATATACAGGCAGCAAATATGTGCTCCTGGTCCAACTTCAAATGTTTCACAGAAAGTCTGTAATTTTCTCGAATCTAAATATGGCCTCACTATGCCGACATGCCCAAAGTCCTAGAGCATTATGACTGTATCTCTGTAGATCTAACGTCTATTGACTTTACACAAATTACTATCTATAAATTAGAAATAGAGTAAGATTATAACTTTTAACTTCCTTCATCAGTATGGATTATCTCAAATCGGAATGCGATTTTATCTTATTTGGAAAATAGGATATTTTAAAGTTCATCTATTTGGTCAGATTATGGGAGATAATACATAGATGTAAACAGGCATAGAGCTAAGATGGTAAGTATAGTCAAATATTCAGATATGGAAAAAATACATGGAGGAATTCCAGTGGAAGGGATGCTTACCTGGAATGAAGCTGACTGAATTAAATTAATTAGAAAGATAATTAAATGATGGTTTGCTGTTTGATGCCAAACATACATTTAGAAACAAATGAGTATGTGTGTAAAATATTTTATAATAACTTAAATTTTGTAACTATAAATCCAAACATTTGACTTTCTGACTATATATTTGTAGTCTACTTACTGTTGCTGCATTAAATAGCTGAGGTAAAGTATCTAGCTGGTTAAATTATGACAGAGAGTAGGTAAACGTAAGCATTCTGAAATGTAGATTTTAAGTATACTCAGAAATCCAGAAGTAGGGAAAAAATACAAGAAGGAAGAATTCCAGTAAAAACAAAAAGAAAGAAAAAGAAGAAGTTCTGGGGTCATGATATCCTCTTAAAGGATGTGCCCCCAACTTCCTCACTTATTTCCAGTACATTTCCTCTCAGCGTTCTGTAAGCCCCCAATAAACAGGCTCTAGGTATGAGTCTCTAAGATCCATTCAAGCTTTAAATAAGGGCTCTAGAGAGGGCACTCTGTGGTTAAGAGTGCTTGCTGCTCTTCCAGAGGACCAAGTTCACCAAGTCCCTAGCTCCCATGTTGCACTGCTAACAACCACCTGTAACTCCAGCTCCAGAGAATCTGACAGCTTCTTCTGGTCCCATGGGCAACACACACACACACACACACACACACACACACACACACTCACACACATTAAAATGAAACATTCTAAAGTAGATATACTGTGCTAGTGTCTCAATATCCGTGATTAGCCTTGTATAGAAATATAATCAATAGTCAAGAACTCATAGTGAAGTAACATAACATTAAGGCCAATGTGAATTCACAGGAAATGATCAGAGTGTATGATGAGACTTGTTCAGTCTACCCTGTGAGAACTTAGTGTGGTTCCTGTTGTCAGGGCTCCAACATGGTTCCAAGCCACAGGGGACTCTGCCATGAGCCCTGTAGTACTTTATTTAGCATTTTTATTTCAGTGTCAGAGAAATAAATTAGATGAGCTCCTCACAGGAATTGGAAATCTTAGGACACTTTTGGCTGAATGAAATCACAAATGTATCTTCCTAGTCACATTCAGAAAGAGATCTGTCCCAGAGCCAGCTGTGTATGACTCAGTCCATTTCATTAGTGAAATTTCCTTTTCATCCATACTTGATCAAATAAAGATCCAAACAGCTGCACTGTCCTTTGGCCTACATAAGATGTTGTACTTCCTATCTCTATAAACCCAGGAAATTCCTCTAATCATTAATTCTATCCTTTCTTATTCAACCTTTCAAAAAAAATTGTTGGTTAGAAACAGCCAAACTAACTTTTTCAATTACTCAGACAAATTTGCCATTTCCCTAGGAGACAAAAAAGAAAGATGTGTTTTAGAATCCATGGACTCTCAAGCAGACACCACCAATTTTTATGTATTATTTGTGAAGTAGCAGGTACTTACTACAGAGATAGACTTAGGGAAAGGGTATAGATCTTAGTCAGGGAGCTAATGAACTATGCCAGACAGACAGAGCAGTTTGGGTATAAAATACATCTGCAGGAAGGGAGATTTTAAGCCAGGCTGGAGTCATGATTTAGGATATTTTCAATTTACAAAGGTAGTGTAGGAAAACCTTAATGACCAGGAATCAATGAGGCTATTCACCAAGGAAATGAGGGATAGAGTTATCCAGAGAGATCAGCAATGATTTCATGTCTGTGCAGTTATTTGTTTAGAGAATTGACAGCATCTTGCGTGATGACATGATTCTTATATCATCCTTTCTGTTGCTTTAGGATATTGAATTATGTGTTTGTTTCTCTTAAAATTAGACACCAGTGATCGTTCCTAGCAGAGTACATGACATATAATATATGCTCAATAAATCTTGGGATGTGTGAAAAATTTTGAAAGCTTAATTATTTCAAGGTTAATATGTTCTGAAAAACATTTGAGCTAGCAGAGTTAGTCTGTGGAAGGAAGCTAGCAAACAGAGACTGTAAGGTACAGGGAATGTATATATTATTTTATGACCTAAAATCTAATTCCTCCCCATGCCATATTTTGGAAAGACTACAGCAAAAGTTAAATTGCTTTCTGCAGATTATGTAGACCCTGGCTTTGAGTTTCATGTAGAGATGGAGTTGTGAGTAAAGGATTTCTCTGATTTGTATCATACATACACAGATGAATTTGCAATCTGCAATATTCCTTATTCTAAAGATTATATAGAGATACCTGCATAGTTACAGAAGTGTTTCTACATTTTCATAATTCAATAAAAATACAGCTGAATATGATTTGCCCTTAGAAGATTATGAGTAATAGATGCCAGGTTAGAGATAAGTGGAAAGAAGAACAGAAAGATCAAAGAGGGGACACAAGAAGAAAATGAGACAGAGGTGGGAATAAAATGTTGTCATCTTCCTGATTCTCTAGGCATGTAAAAATTGAGCATCTGGAGTAAGACATGTTTGTAAGTTATGTGGCTGGCTGTTCTGGGCTGTACCTCAGCCTCCAGTTCCTGATGTCCTCACTGAATGGCAATCATTAGCCATAGTTCATTTGTTTTCTGGCATGAACTAACAAATTAGGCTGTTGAAGCATATTCATCTGAAATTGTATTTCTGCTCCCAGAATAAAACAGAAAGAACAAACAGCATACAGAATCTACAGCGTGATTAGGTACAAGGCGAGGGCATGGTGACACTTAGAATGCCAGAGTTCCCTTAGTGGGAGGCAAAGAAAAATTGGATAGATTTCACTGGGACCATCACAGCCACACAAACATATTGGTAACTCATTTTATTTATTTCCTATGGTGCATTTTTTTAAAACTCTGGAGTTGAACCCCAAAGACGTCTTCCAATCAATCTCCCCAACTAATTTACTGAATAAGGTGGGAAGCTGATTTGTAGAAATTCATTGGTATCTTTATAGGATGTCAGGGGAATCTTGACTTCCTGAGATACCAAATTCAGGTTTCTCCTCAACAGGATTCTGACTGGAAATAACATGGTAACCATAGAAACACCCATTCAATGAATGGCCATGGGAGAAATGACAGAACAATTCCATTCAAGAAAGAAAAAAAGCAGATAGAATTCCTTGCCAAATTTGAAACAGAAAAGGATTTTTTTTCCCCCTTAAGCATCGTATAATATGCTAAGGTGGGAGACTGAGGCGTTTTTGTTTTGTTTTGTTTTTCATTTGTGTTTTTGTTTTTTACTTTCACACAAACAGACATCACTTTCCTTTCATCCATTCCGGTTTAATCCCAGGTACTGTTTTAAGCACTGCATAAACATAGCAGCCCAAGGCTCTGTTGTTAAATGGGGGACACCCGCGGTAAGTAAATGCTTCTGTGTACAGAGGTGACAGAGGCAAAGGAGGAGAAAGCAAGGAGGGGAGAATGACATGATGACAACAAATAGCAAGAAGGTGAGGATAAAGGAACAAGTAAATGATGCCCGTGAAACGGCGACCACTGAGCCGCGACACGAAGGCAGTGAGGAAATGGAGTAAATTTGTGTTTTCTTTAAAATGCTGCTTATTCATTCGTTTGTGTGAGGCGGGGTGGGTGCGCTGCAGCGTGTGCAGCACGTACAGAAGGAGTCCACTTGAAGGAGCCCACTCTCTCCTCCTACGGCGTAGGCCCCAGGAATCGGTCTGGGCAGCAAACATCTTTACACGATAAACCAGCTCAGCGGTCTTAAAGTAGATTTATTATAGTAGGCACACAGAATTACTTCCACAAAAGCCCTGTATATGGAGTATGCTTCGAAAACACGAGGAAGCCTGTAGTTCCAAAAGACAGCCTAGGAGAGTGCCAGAAGTGGTGGAAAGCTTCAGAGGCAGGACCTGGTAAGAGGGATTGGGTCATTGGAATGTGCCTTGAAGAGAATGTTGAGACTTTAGCCCTCTGCATCTCTGCTTTCTGGTCACCAGGATGTGAGTAACTCTGTTTCTCCACATACTCCCTGTCATAATATGGTGCCTTACCACAGGCCATAAGCATTAGTCCTTACTGACCGTGGACTGGAACCTCTGAAGTTGTAAGACAAAATAAACCTTTCTTCCTTTAAAGCTTGTTATCTCAAGCAGTTTGGCACAGTGATGGAAGGCCGATATCTAAGAATTCTTAACTTGTTCTGCATACATAACCTCTCCTGTTAATCTCATATTTGTCCAGCAAGCCCCTACAAGCCAATATTCTATGCTGAACTAAATGTGTTAATACCATATACTTCTCTGCTCTACTTGTCTGGCCGAATCTTGGCTGATATAGTGCTGAGTTAAAAATCTTCTATTGTAAGATCTCAAAAGAGATCTTACATGTTTACATGTAAGATTACATGTAAAGATTACATGTTTTAGATGAGTATAATATATCTCCAAAGACATTCAGCCATATCTATGAAAATGAGATAAATGATAAGATGTTTAATATGAAGACTATCTTAGTTACGGTCTCATTGCTATGAAGAGACACCATGACCACAACAACTCTTATAAAGGAAAACATTTCACTGGGACTGGTTTACAGTTCATAGGTTCAGTCCATTGACATCATGGTGGGTAACATGGTGACATGCAGGCAGACATAGTGCTGGAGAAGGAGCTCAGAATTCTATATCTAAATCAGCAGGCAGCAGGAAGAGAGAGTGATACTGGCCTGTCTTGAGCTTCTGAAACCTCATAGGCCACCTCCCCATAACACTTCTTCCAATAAGGCCACACCTACCCTAATAAGGACACGCCTCTAATATTGCCACTCTCCATGAGTTTTGGATGCCATTTTCATCCAAACCACTACAAAGACTCATCATGAAATTTCAAAAATAAATTGACAAGTTTGCAATGTCTAAATGATCAGTTTATTAGAATCACTTTAATAATGGAAAGACTAAAATGTAACATAGGTTATATGAATCACATCTTGTAGAACACTTAACTCTCCTTATCCTGGAGAAAACTGGTCAGGATTTATAGAAAGAAGACTTAAGCCTATAAAAGTTAGTGGGCACCATGAAAGAAGATCACTGGATTGGGAGCAAGCCCTGAAAACAGATACATACAAGTAACATATTCTGAGATTTATAGGGAAAAATATCAAGAACAGGATGAGAATTCTCAGATATAGGCCTTCCATACTGTGACAAACTGCTTGAGATAAAAAGCTTTAAAGGAAGAAAAGTTTTGACAATATACATATGTTTTACAATATACATGTATGTAATATTTTCATATATATATATATATATATATATATATATATATATATATATCAACAATTAAAAATTAAAAGGCCATGACTTTGAAAGAGAGCAAGGTGGGTGTACATGGGAGGGTTTGGATGGAAAAAAGGGAAGGAAATGATGTACCTCCATTATAATCTCAAAAATAAAAGAAATACTTAAAAAAAAAAAAAAAAACAAACAAACAAAAAAAACCATGAGTTTTCACCTGGCAAGCTTCTGTTTCAGGTATTTTCTTCTGAGTACAAAACATCTTAATCCATTTATACAGAGAAGAGGAGTATTTACTCTAACAACTAGGGCATTGCCTGGGCCTGGGAGAGTTTCTGGGAGTCTTTCTCTCTCTCTCTCTCCCTCCCTCTTTCTCTCCCTCCCTCTCTCTCTCTCTCTCTCTCTTGCTCTCTCTCTCTCTGCTCTCTCTGTCTTTCTCTGTCTCTCTCTACTGTACAGATGCATCTCACACTGGACCACCACATTGCCTTTCTTCTGCAGTCTTCTCTCCAAGCCATCTGATGCACTTAGATCTAACAAATGATAGTCATTTGTTATTTATTGGAGCGAATTTAAATCAGTCACAGACCCTGCTATCCCTGCTTAGATTCAGCTTTTTGGCTTACTGTGTAGTCTCAGTCCCCTTCTAACTCTCCCTTTCTCATGTTTCCTAACCCAAATTTTCAAGAGAAGGAAAAAAAATGATCTGATTGTCCCAATATTCAACAGGTGATTTTAAAAATATATAGAGATAAAAGGCCACATACACTTTTCAAAAGATAGATGAAAAATGGAAGTTAAGTGAGCACTCCACAGTGAAACATATTGCTACCTAAGCCATCTGAGCAGCTTAACATTCCTTCCTGTTTTAAGGAATCTTTACTCATCTCTGGCCCGTCTTTCTCCCTACCTTTACAACCCTTTCCTTTTTCCTACCCACATGTCTTTATTTATGATCCAAAGTTTCCATCTTCATTTCTAATCTTCCTTTAGAGTGATTCCTGGGGATCTCTCTCTGCAGTCAGTATACCTTGAAGTCATACGGATACAAAAACATTTGTACCACATTGGATAGATATTGAATTGTTTCAAGTGTTTGACATAAGTAGATGTTCGGTGAAACTTTCTGATGGTCATGATGGATGAGACCCGGCAGCAAGGAAAAGGAAAGTGATACCAGAAAATGTATTTTTCCCAGTCAGGGTGAATCACTACCATTTCCAGGATAAATGGCTCCAAAATAATCAGTTTGCCCCTAGATGACTGTGTGGTATCCTTGAGGAATAAAATTGTATCCAAGGCTAAGCAATTATTTGTACTGTTGGCAGATGCAAAGGTCTGTGTGTCTGTGGGGTATTTCTAGAGAGGGCTTATATGTGGGACAGTGGCAAGGGCTGAGGTGGGGACTGGATCCATCTGAATGTAGGTGGCATCAATATCTGGTTAGTGAGGACCAAGCTATTGAGTCATCTTTGGCAAGGACTTAATGTAATGTATCCATTATGCCAACACTGTGGTGATTGATGACAGAAACTGGGTGACATCAGCTGGCTGAGTCACTTTCTCTACTTAGCTATTTAATATCTCTTCCTTGATGAACAATCTCTAATGGGCATTGTCATAAGCTACAAAGACAGTTAAACTCCATCTGAACTGTAGGGAACTTCCTGTATTTCCTTTTTATTCTTACCTTCAATGATTCCTTTTTTTTGCAAAACAGGAGGACAGCTGTGGCCTCCTGACACTATTCTTTGGATATATATGGGACTAACGGGTTATAGCAGTGCTTTCTCAGCTTATAACCATGTCTGTACACAGACAACCCATGTATGTACACAGACAACCCATGTCTGTACACAGACAGCCCATGTATGTACACAGTCAGCCCATGTATATACACAGACAACCCATGTATGAACAAGTCTTATCCTCCTCGTTTGTCAGTTGATGAGAAGGTTCTTTGTGTGACCCCAAGAATGAGCTGAGGGAAAGGAGGCCGTGTAACACGGTAGTTATCATGGAGGTCTGTGGCAACTGCCACACATGGTTGCCCTCCTGCTCTGCTCATCCACAATCCCACATATAGCCCTTCCATTTCACAATGAATTGCTATTGGTCCAGGCCAATCTTATGGCTTGATATATCACTTGTCTCACACAGGTGTATGGTCCATTGATAGTAATATTTTTCTCTCTCAAGTCCCAGTAACATAGCCAGAGTTACTTTACCGATAATATGTTGGACTCTAGCTCTCTCCTGTAGATGACATGGCCTTGCTTGAGAATCTAGGAGTTCAAATTGTAATTTGCCTACTGGGATTTTCCAACAGCTTCAGACATCTTTTCACATCATACATACATAACATTAGTTCCTCAGCACCATATGCTCCAGAAATACTGCAGAATGTTTTCTTATTCTGAGTTTTAATTAAAGTTAGTCATCTTCTCTGTTGCTTGGGGCATGGGTTGTGGCCCATTCCAAGCATGAAATATGCTGTCTCAGAAACCACAAAGGCATTAAAAGTGGAAACTGGGAAACACAGTATTCTTTTCTTCAGAAAGACTATCTGGAAGTGTCCAAGATAGTCCAAGATTCCTAAAAACTACGTGCCACAGCCCTGAATGATCATGACATTTATCTTCCACTCTTTGAGCTACATGTATGTTAACAAGGACTCCAAAATATTTCTCATTTCATACCTATCCAGTTTAATTAATTGATTTTTTATCCAGTTATTACAATAATGTTCTTCAGAAGAAAGGCAAGAAAGTGATAGAGCTTGGAGGGATACCTCAGGGGTGGAGTACTGCCTATCTCCTGTGAGGCCCTGGTCTCATTCCCCAGAATATCTCTGGGACTACATTGTGACAAAGAGCAGGAAAGTTAAGACAGTTCAAGGCAAGAACATGCTGCATTGTGTTCATTCCAAATGAACACACTCTGATCCTGATATATCTTCCTGAAAAGAATGAAGAAGATCTCCGTTTCCATATTAATAAATCCGAGGCTTAATCAGCTCTAGCACTGTTACAGTAGCACAGCAGTTGTAAATAGCACTATTTCTTTGTTGTTTTCAGCAGAGCACTATCATCTGCCAAGATCTACCCACTAGTCCTAGAAACTATGCTGGTGATAGAAGTGGACGATTCAGCGACAACCCCAGTGGGTTTTCTCTAAGGTACTGAGAGCAGTCTCATTCAGTCAGAAGACTGACTTGTATGTTCCAAGGCCAATGAGCAAACAAAATAGTCAGCCAAGTACCAAATAGCACTCATTCTGATTTTATATTTGATGACTAGCGTTACCTACTGACTCCATGGACTTGGTGAACTCACTGTGAAATGGAGTGGTTCAGGTTTCGAAGTATTAGTTGGCTCTCATAGATGCCTACTGCATGTTCCTAGGAATTGTCAAATTAGACTTTTTGAACATTGGTTCAAATGACTGCATAGTCTCTCTTTTCCAAGGTGTAATTCCTAGCTACAGGTTCCTTGAGGAAGAACCAAGTACTTATACTTCACAAACACTTAGCATGATGTTATAATTTCCTTTTTCTTAGACATCTAACTTAACTATTAAGCAGTGAAATCTAAATTGACAACTGAAGCTTGATAAGGGACTTTGACCCTAAGGTAAATACTCTTAAAATTCTGATTATCTATCTTTAACTGATTGATGGTTGCCTATAGATACCTTATTATTCATCTCCATAGACCAGTGTAGGTAAGATCTTCTGGCTATTATTCAGTTTGGTCACTGTATTAGTTACTTTCCTGTTGCTGTGATAATATACCATGACCAAAAGCAACTTAGAAGAGAAAATGTTTATTTAGTTTATAGTTGTAGAGAGGATAACATCCATCATGTCAGAAAGCATGGCAGAAGTGGGAGGCTAGCCACATTCAGGAAGCAGAGACCTACGTGCAGGATAGAGGTCTGTATACAGGAAGCAGGGGAGAGAGAGAAGAAGAAGAAAAAAGAAGAAGAAGAAGAAGAAGAAGAAGAAGAAGAAGAAGAAGAAGAAGAAGAAGAAGAAGAAGAAGAAGAAGAAAGAAGAAGAGGAAGAGGAAGAGGAAGAGGAGAAGGAAGAGGAGGAGGAGGAGGAGGAGGAGGAGGAGGAGGAGGAGGAGGAGGAGGAGGAGGAGGAGGAGGTGGTAAATAAGGCCAGGTATAAAACCTCAAAGCCTGACCTCAGTAACTTACTTCCTTCAGCAAGGTTCTACCTTCTAATCTTTAGGTTCTCAACCTGTAGGTCACAACACCTTTGGGGATTGAATTCATAACAGTAGCAAAATTACACTTATGAAGTAGCAACAAAAATAATTTCATGATCGGGGGTCACTGCAACATGAGAAATTGTATTAAGGCGTCACAACATTAAAAATGTTGAGAATCACTTCCCTAAAAGTCCTGCAACCTTCCCAAAGAGTATAAACAATTCACAACCAAGAATTCCAGTTCATGAGCCCACAGGGGACATTTCTCACTCAAGCCATCATACCCACTTACAATTGTGACCATGTTGCATACAATAGTGAAAACCTACCCCTGGGTACCCATTGCCTTGGCATCTCCTTTGTTTCTATCAAGGTTCTTGACTCAGTGAGAACATCTTCTGTCTGATCCTAGCTTACAGAAGTCAGCCCTCACTTCCTTCCTCATTTATGTCCTTCCCTCTCCCATCAGTGCGTTAGTTATCACTCTGGTAAACAAATCCCTGTGGGTCCTTAAGTGAAACATGGTTAGGAGTCATGTGTCTTAATTTACACATACATCTCTTCCAGTGCAAGTATTTCTGTGAACTTCTTGGGGCATTATTTTTTCATCATGAACCATGATTTTGGACTTTTTATTATTCAGCATGATCTGTAGTCTAAGTCCTAAGCTTCTAAGGTCTCTTCTAGTTGCACCTTAAAATGTTCTACTGTGCACTTTGCAAGATATTAAGTCCTGCACCAATGAAAAGTGCTTCCATATTAATAAATTCTTTTTCATCCAAATTTCTGTCTTAACTCCCACTGCTTTATATATTCTCCTGTTGTCTACTAGCACATGTTGTCCAGGTCCTGCAGGTTTAAGTCCTGTAATTCATTTTCTCCCCTAGTTGCTATACTGTAACAACATAGCCTTTGCTATTGGTCTGGTGGTCAGGAGGAAAGTAGAAATCAGAAACAGGGGAGGAGGTGTGAACGAAGAGTAGAGTCTATGTTGTGTTGGAATGTTGTAATCCGAGGGGAAATGATAGCCTTCAGCAGAAAGGAACAGGGACCTTCTATGGCTCAGAGGAAATCAAGAGTTCAGAATTTTCAAGAATTGTAGCATAATGCCTATAATCCAGTGCCCATTGGAAAGACAAGCTTAAGCTACATAGTAAGTTCCAAGATAACCTGGGATACAATGACATACTGCCTCAAAAATGTTTGTTTTCAAATGCATCAACCTAGATGAAGTACTCCAAGCATCAGAGCCTTGTGCTGTTCTAGTTAAAGTAGGGTCTTATTGAAGCAGATTTATGAGAGTTGGCACACCATCTTCTACAAAACTCTGTTACACTTAACATTATGTTCTAGGTTCAGCCCTGAGCTTCTTTACCGACAACCTCTCTGGGTCTCACAGTTTTCCCAAAATTAAGTTAATGACAGTCCTTCATTGTTTTTCTCAAATGCTTTAATAACACACAGCCACAGCCATCTTAAGCCACTATATTCATAATGTTTATTTTCCTACAAACTCAACTGTTAATACAATCCTTGTGCTACTGATGTAACTTGTGCCATGTGGCAGTACACTCACCGGCCCACCAAAATCTCACCTAGCATCTGTAATTGAGTTCTGACTGCCAGGCAGCCAAGGATAACATAGCTCCACATCACCAGCTAGAACTGCTGCCTGGGACTACTCTGATATTAATGCTTCTAAAACAGGCTTCTCACCAAACAGACTGTGAGGTAGGGATTTGAATGTGTATTTATGGAAAGGATTTGAATCTGATTTAAGGATGTAAGAAAACACTTGTCAGAGTGTAAGGGAACAGGATTAGATAAAGGGAGAATCTAAAGAGCAATGCAGTTTCTAACAGACAATTAAGCCAACCTATGAGAGAAGGTCTGAAGCTGGAGGAGGTATCTAGGCCTGAATCATTGCAGTGTTCAGTCATAGGGTATAGGCAATTTGTGGGGTAGGGGTGCAACTTTGTTTTATAGAACCTCCCTTTGGTGGAGGAAAAGCTTTCAAACAGTGAGCAGTCCTTGCAGTTGTGGATATGTGTGAGTTGATCTCAAAGACTGAACTATGTGAGATACCGTAAGATCTGTCCTGGACCAGTAGGCTATTCTTTAATGTCAGGCTCCTGAAATACAAGGGGATCAGAAATAATGAAGATAGCAAAGGTGGGCTCAGGAGGTCTTGCACAAGCTCTGTCTTATGCTAAACAAGTTTATTAAGAACTATAGAACTTAGTATATTATTTTCCAGAGAGAAAAATGGGACAGAATAAGCAAAAAGGCATCATACAACAGGACAAAGCCAGCGGGAAGCTAATCAAGCAACATGGCACATGGAGAACACAGGATATCTCAAGTGTATCACGGACTTAGTGCTTAGTGGCCTTGAGACTGATAACTTCGTTCTTTTTAGGGGGAAGACCAAGTTCCCTGGAATCTAAACTTTAACTCCTTTGAGGCCCTGGCTCAAGCTCCAGACCGGAACTTGCTAAGTCTGCCCCTGAGCAAGGACATAAAACTAGGTTCCCTTTGTCCTTTCACTGGGACCTCAGAGAAAGCCTTGAATCAACCTGGCTCTCAACAGATCTATTAAGCATGAGTTTTTGCTTAGTTATAGGAAGTTCAATACCCTCAAATATAGAATGTGAGATGCAGATAGATGTAATAGGACCAGATGCTTGAGGAGTTACCAGATTAAGAAGGGAGTTTTGATGCCAATCATAACCTGTCAGCACCTTTGACACCTTGAATTTCAGAGACAAGATCTTGATACAGAATTGCCCAATGCATGAAACCAAGCTGAAAGTCACAAGAGAAAGCAGGGTCACTTGAGTTTGAGTTGCCACTCCACATACGGTAGAGATAAAGCCTTGGCCTAATTACTTAGAGCGCTGAGCCCAAATTTCCTCATCTGTTATACCTTCCCAGGGCTGTTACAAGGAATGAAAGTGAAGATTCATACAAAGCAGTTAAACAGAGCTTGTCATACTGCAAGCTTTCAGTAGATTTTACTTATTATCACAATTACTATATGAGCGGGAACTTAAAAGTCAATGCGTAAAGGAGAATGTGTAAAAGAAAGGGGAACGATATTAGCGCATCATAGACGGCGTGCTGGGGGATGATAGTAGACTGCAGATCAGGCTTCTGACTCTTTGCATAAACTTTTTCCTGATTATATCCACCTAGATGCCAAATGGATGCCTCAACTTCACGGATTTGAAATTCAAATTCCTTAACTTTCCCTAAGTAGTCATTACTTCCATGTATTTTAATGAATGACTTCACTTTCCTCTTAGGCACCATGGCCAGCTCCAAATGCCCACTTCAAAGCTGATTCCCTAAAACTTAAGAACTATCCTTGTTATTCCCTTGAAGAAAAAAAAAATCAATCACTAGCATGCTATCCCACCTCTAAAATATACTTTCTGTGACCTTCACATTGGTCATTAGTTTCCTTGTGCCGACCTTTATCTTACATAGTTCTGTCGGTGTGTGTGTGTGCGCACACGCGTGTATGTGTGTGTGTGTGTGTGTGTGTGTGTGTGTGTGTGTGTGTGTCACTATGCACTGTTCATGCTCTACGGTGGCCTTCAATTTAATCCAAATTTCCTTGTAGCTTACAAAGTTCTTACATATCCGTCACACATGGGCCTATGAAATATCACTCCTGCTGTTACTTTATACTCGCCAAACATCCTGGGTATATATAACCATCACATATTCCCCAAACTAGTGCTACTCCACCTCCAAAAATACCTTATTCTCTTCTCCATAGGCTTGAGGAAACCATCTCTTTGGTTTGCCACACTTTTTACCTCGTGTCTTCTCAACACTCAAGCTCTGCATCAGCTAATTTCTAAACATCTGTACAAACACTACCTCTCCTCTTACTACACGCATAATGTACTTGTCATTTTGTTTGTTCTTTGCCTCTACAACAGATTCTTTAGGGGGATTTTAATTTCTGCGTGTTTTTTTCACAAGTGAAGGAATGAAATTCATTGTAGAATATATAAAATCTCTCTTATAATGTGATAGAGACGTCATTAGACATTTGGGGTTACTGAGTACCTGATACTGAGTCCTTAAGGGTATCAGCCCTTCTGAGCTGAAGTCCAGCTCACTGGCAAAGTGCTTTCCATGCCTGCACTGGGTTCAATTCTCCAGCATCACCAAGGTGGGGGCAGAGAAATCAAAAGAGGATGGAGAGAAGATGCTCAGTGAGAAGAGCTCCTGCTGCACAAGTGTGAGGACATGACTTTAAATCTCCAGAAAGCACGGAAAAAGTGCCCTGGTGGACATATATGCCAATAACCCCAGTGTTGGAAGGCAGAGACAGAAAACCCTGGGGCTCAATGGCCATCCAGATGAGCCAGCAGCAGTAAGATATGCTGTCTTAAGAGACTAAGGTAGAAAGTGGTTGAGCAGAGCATCCAACATCGTTCTTTGTCTTCCTCCTGTGCTCATGAGCATGTGTGTACCTACACACACACCACACACACATATATACATGCACATCCATACACCACACACATACACACACACACACACACATACACATACACATAGGTCATGCAGCTTCTCTGAATTAAAAATGTGCTTACTTAAAAATATACACTTTAAAGGCCTTGGGTTGAGAAGGATGCAAATATCTCATTAACAAAAGTTATATCGGTTATATGCTGTCCCAGTTAGCTTTAATTGTCAAGTTGATACAGCATAGAAGTATCTAAGAGCAAAGCCTCCACCGAGGAATTGCTTTAATCAAATTGGCCTTGGAGGCATGTTTGTGGGGACTTCTCATTGTTTATCAACTACTGTAGGAGGACCCAAACCTCTGATGGTGGCACATTCCTAGGCTGAAGGCTAACTAAACATAGCCCTGTGACGGAGTCAGAGAGCAGGCCAGCAGGCAACATTGTCCCATGGCTTCTGCTGCTCTTCCTTGTCTGTGAATAAGTTCCAGGTGAGTTTCTGCCCTGACTTCCCTCTGATAGACTGTAGCCTAGAAGTGTAAAGTGAAATAAAACCTTTAAGTTGCTTTTGGTCAAAGTGTTTTATCACAGCAACTGAATGAAACCAGAACAAATGCTAAGAGAAGTTTTTGATATATTGAGGTAAATAACATATAAAAATTAATTTCTCCTTCTTTACTTTGCAAAATGTAACTACTAGAAAGAAAATTAACTAATATCTGCCTTGCATTTGATTCCTGCTGGCCAGCACTGATTGAGAAGGCAAGCCTTTCCAAATGAGGAAAATTGAATTTGGTGCATAATTCTACCATTCACTAGTACTTGCAAGTCATGTTGTGACATATGGCTATTGTTTTGCTGTATATTTTGTTTCCTATTTCTTCACATTATATATCATTAATTTGCCTTTGTGCCATCAAAATATCCTTGTAGTGACATATAATTATGTTTAGTAATTAATCACTATAGTGTCTAATTTTTTTCCTGTTGGCCATGTACTGTACCCTTACCCTAATGTATGAAGCTGCTTTTCTCTGATTAGCTACCAGACAGAATGTGTCCTGTTTAATTGCATAGTTGATGCACAGTTCAGTAAATACACAATGAATGAATCAACAAATCAGTGACTATGTTATAAAAATATCAAATGACTATAGTTAGCTTATATATGAAATGTTATATTTTAATTATTACCAAAAGAGTTCCTCAGCCCATTTTTCTTTAATGAATATCATTGCTTTGCAAAATACCGCTGTCATGTGCAAGTGCATATATCACAACTGGGCCGATAGATTTCTAACAAACAGTAGGAACTTATTGAAAAAGTAAATTGAAAGATGCTGAGCTCCAAACAATGTATATTTTCCTCAATTTGACTGACCATTGATATGAAATTAGGAGAAAAGTAATTCTGCTGTGAGTTGGGTTCCAAAGGAGATGGAAACCTAGAAAATCCTGGGGGAAGCAATCGAAATGATCAGGTACAGAAGATGTAAAAAGCAAAGTTTAAATAAGAATTCAAAAATGTACACCTGCAACCTGTCAGGGACAATTTCCCAGCTACTCAGTTTTCTGACACCTGTGTGTTGCTCAGAGCCTGGACTCAGGGAGCGATGTGTGAATGTCCATTTCTTGAATGAACAAAATAAGACTTAAGGGACCCGAAGTGTTATGTGGTGGAGATCAAGTCTGCCAGGCTCAGTGCAGATCCAAGCACTTTCCTGGTTCCTAATGAAAAATAGGGGGTGAATATGTATATTTAAATTATTTATATTCTGTTTTTATCATGGGGTTATCTCGCACTGCAGTGGGCTATTTGAACCCTAAAGAACTGTGAGAATGAGTGTGTCAGGTAGTCTTACCTGGGAAAGATTGGTGAAGTAGCATGGGAAAATATTAGACAAAGTCAGACTTGGGTAATCTGAAAAGTAGTTGGGCTAATCCTCGTGTAGGAAGATGAGTTTAAAACTGGATTAGTCTTTGAGACTTTTTGGGTTTATACCAAAACAGACAGGATGTGGAGATATTCCATATACCGCCCCACCCCCTGTCCCAAAATAACACCACCTTCCCATTGTCAACATGAATATCCCTTTACTAACTATTTTACTTGATGAAGGCTAATACTATAATTCCCTACATGTTAAGATTGTCTGGAGCCCCATGGCAAACTCAACTCAGTATTGTAGGGCATCTTATACTTCCAATAACATCACAGCTGTCAAAGCTGTGGTGATATGCAAGCTCCCTATGACAATCAGTGTGGAACAGGATGTGAGTGGGTAACACAGAATCTGAATCCCAGGATTACAGAGCTGTTCCAGTGCCCACCAGGACCACACATCCCATTGGTAATAATTACATCTGACTAAGGTTGAAATTTTAAAAGTTTCAGTTTAGGCCTAAAGAGATGGGTCAGCTGTTAAAAACACTGGCTGTTCTTGCAGAAGACCAGAGCTCAGTTCCTAGCACCCATAGGGTTGCTCACCACCACCTGTAACTCCAGTTCCAGGGTATCCAGTGCCCTCTTCTGGCCTCTGTGGGCACAAGACCTGCACATGATGCACAGACACACATAGAAGTAAAGCATACAGACAAAAATGAATAAATAAAAATTTAAGTTGCAATTTATATGTATTACATTTTTAAAACAGTTACTACATACTTAGAACATAAATGATTCTAAGTTGTTTGGGTCTAGTAAACAGAATTATTTGATATTCTTTTGACCAAGGAGCCTATGGAAAAATATGTTGAGATATTAAGAGAATTTGAGAACTTTGTGCTTAAGAGTTCTTTTTCATATTCCATTTAAAGCTGTCTTCAACAATAAGGAGATATTTTGAAAGGGTTTAATGGGGAAAATACCTTAGTGATTAAGGGCATCTATTAAAAAGTATAGAAAGTAGATTTTTATGCTCTTCTTTTATGCACAAGTCCTCCCATGGAGACTAATAATTTCATCTCTTTAAAAAATGATTGCATTTTGCTCTCTCTCTTTCTCTCTCTCTCTCTCTCTCTGTGTGTGTGTGTGTGTGTGTGTGTGTGTGTGTGTGTGTGTGTGTGTTGACATGCACATATGTTCATGTATACAGATCAGAAGACAATTTGTGGGAGTTGGTCCCCTCCTGCCACCATATAGGATTGAACTCAGGTCATCAGACTTGGTAGCCACATCTTTATCTGCTGAGCCATCTTACTAGCTCTATACTTTCCCCTCTTGACACCATCTTCCTCTTCTCACACCTTCCATTTGGTATTGTAATCACAGTGCCTTTATTTGATATAGAAGGATAATCCTGTAACAGATAAAAGGAACTTCAGCCTCATCTCTCTGAGACCACAGGGGCAGAGTCTCACTTTAGTTACCTGGCTATTACTCAGTACCAGGTGCTAGTCTCTGCTTCTAGGATGTAAAAAGGGTAAAAAAAAAAAAAAGTTTGTAAATGTCTTTATCTTACAAGATAGATATTGTAGCCAATTGTGAGTAACTGTTCATTTATCATGAGGACAAACAAGCATTATAAAGGGATTGACTGAAGGCTTTGGTTGATATAATTTCCAAACAATGTCTTTCAGATTGTCTTTCAGGACTGATGCACAGAATGAACTCACAGAGACTGTGCCAGCATGCACAGGGCCTGCACAGGTCCAGTGCAGATGGGGTCACAGCACTGAGATGGGGAAGTGGACAGGAGACACAACCTCTTGTGCCAAACCAAGAATTTATCTTCAATTGACAACCACTTACAAAGAAAATATTAATTTCTCCAAAGGAATCTCACTGGATTTATAAAGCACAGTTAAGAGCAGAGCAGCCCCCCCCTGCCCAGCAGTAGATGGCCAACACAGAAAGAACTCACCGGTATTTTAGAAGATTTTTGTCACATCTCTTTGGGCATTTTCTGAAACCTTACTGGTCTTTTGCTTGTGTATTATGATTTCTGATTTTGTGTTTATTTATAGGCTCTGTGTGTGTGTGTGTTTGTGTGTGTGTGTGCACACGCATTTCTTTTTTCTTTATTTTTGATTGCTTGTTTTGTTTTATTCTTGTTTGTCTTTCTTATTTGCTTGCTTATTATCTTGTTTGCTGTTTATTTTCTTAAGAGAGAGAAAAAGAAGGCATGGAATTGGAAGGGTGGGGAGGATTTGGGAGGAGATGAGGGAAGGAAACCATGATCAGAATATACTGTACAAAAATAACTTTATTTTCAATTTTTAAAAAATTCCTTACTGTTGTAATACTGGGAAAGATTTTGTAACTTGCTTCTCTGGCACTCTTTAGAATCAACATGGATGCTCTCTGGACTGCAGGAATGAAAAGACCAGGTGGATCATCTAAGCTCTGGAACTCAGAAACCTGTATGTGGAATATTAAACAATTCCAGAACTGGTCTCAGAGCAACCAAAAGATTAGTCCAGAGCAGACAAACCCAGTATTGTTACAATCCTTCGAAAACCTCTACAAGATAAATGTGTGTGCACGTGTGCGAGAGGGAGTGTGCGATGCATTACTATTTGCTGTTTGTGCCTGGAAAATTGAAGAGTGACCTATTAAGATCCTTGGCGGAGGTCCCACAGCAGCATGAGCCAGGACATTCAATTCAGACAGATCATTAAACTCTTTATGTCACTGGGCTCTGTGGACGTTGACTCTTTGCCTTCTGAGAAAAGAAAGGAAGATCTGATATAGAGGGATAATCCTGTAACAGATAAGAACTTCAGCCTCATCTCTCTGAGACCATTGCTCAGGGATAAGCCCCAGGTGTGGGAAAAGTTGATGTTACAAGGTTTACAGTGAAGACTATGACAGATGCAGTCTCTGGTGACAAAATGATGAGTTACCGTTGGCCTGCACCTGGGTTCCAAGGTCAGCCTCAGGGTGAAGGAGGCGATGTGCTCCCCTCCGTGGAGACGGTGGGACATTGTCACTTAACTGCTCTAGGAGAGCTAATGAGCTTCTGGTGTCAGGCAGCAGCCTCCTTCTCCTGGGTCAGAACAGTTCCTTGTTTCCTGCTTTCTTTCAGCCCATTTTATATAAATACCTTTTGAGGAGAAGCAGCCCTGGATATCCTAAATTTATAATCCATGTTCAAAATGAAGCTGCAGCTACAACTCATAATTGGAAAGAGGACATTTCCTTGATACTGTGGGGTGAAGGAGTGCACCAAAAAAGACACAAGCTGGCCAAGGGAGAAGGGGAGAGAGAGAGAGAGGTGTGACCTTCACAGCTATCAAATTGAAAGACTCGTCTATTTGCTAAGAATGAAGGACCCACATTGAAAGTAAAGGTGACTAAATATAAATGTCAACTGGAAACTTAAAAATAAAAATAATCCTTAATGAAAGCAAAGTCACAACATTCCCCCCTATTACTATCAGTTTTTATCCTACCTTCACTATTTGCAGTAGATCGGGACAAATCAGTAATGTTGTAAATCGAGGTCTCCTCCATCTCGAGAGCCCGGCACTGAAGACTACATAATTGATCATGATTTTCTAAAAGAGTATTGAATATTCACATTTTGAGCTCATCTAAAACTATTCAAATCCAATGGAACTGGAGAGGGTCCCATGAGGTAAGTTTTTGGCTAAGAAGTATTTATGTCAGGCCAACGTGAGAGTGCCAAAGATCGGGCTCTGAAAACTAACACTGTGCATGAGCCCTGCTCCTCTCACCTTTAACACGACCTGAGGAGCATCAAGGGTCAGCAGGCAGATGTTTACCTGACTGCTCCAAATACGAAAATAGACAGTAGAGTAAGGGTAAACATTTTTCCCCTCAAGGGTTTCCTCTAGCAAAGAAACCACAGCGGATGGCAAAAGAGTCACAAGGAAGTCACCAGCGATGATCAAGTTGACTGGACAGCCCACTGGAGTTCACTTGAGTATGAATTTCAATTGCAAATGATACGTGAGGATCAGTTCCAATATAGGTCATTTACTCAGCACCTGTGTCCCACCTAAGAATTCCTGAATCCTTAAAGAGCGGTGGCTGCAGTAGTATTCTCTCTAGGTCTTTAGATGAGATCATTTTTAACTCTACAGGTCCAGCTTCTGACTTTACTGAACTCTGAGACAATACAAGCAAGGAATAAAGAATAAGGAACCAGATAAACATGATGTTTATATCCTATTTTCTCAATTAGATGAACCTTAGTAAAAGGTTTCTAATGTCCATGAAAACCCTGATCTTCTGAAGATGTTGACATTTTTGTAGGGATGACTTAAAACCAATAAATATTAAATACTTGGCCCAGCATGTAAGTAATGGGCAAACTGTACTTACTATGCTGACTCCTACAGCAGATCTGAGAGACAGCCTGTCTAGGGAACAGTTTCTCAAAACTGAAATCTTATTGTACGCACTTATGCAAAGAGAAATAATTATTGGTATTGTGTGTATTACTTCTATTGACTATGGAGACTTCAGGAGACATCATAACCAAGGCCTCTTCCCTCTTGGTGTTTAGCTAGCACCCATTCAGAATCTTAGGGCCACCACGCAATGGGCACAGGTCACCACACTGAGACTTTCATCTCCCTTTTCTCTATTATACTCTGCAAAAGGCAGTTTCTATTTGCATAACAGTAAAATAGCAGGACAGGGATGGCAAAAACATTGTATGGTGTGACTCCGTTCTGTTTCTCTAAGCATACTGACTAATAGTAACTATCATCTCTCCTACCATACTTACATACAATAAAGAACATAGTAGCATGAAGAATGAGATGAATAGAGATATCATAACACTAACACACATGCAGGCACACACACACACACGCAGACACACACCACCTCACTGTCAATGGATATCTGTTCCATGTTGAAGTAAAAGGGCTTTCAGCTGAATCAATTATTTTGTAGGTCAGATGCTTCTTAGAATGTGTATTCTTGTCTCCGTGAAGCTTTTCTTTTTTCCTGACTGGTTTTATCCACAGATCTCTCCACTGCAAAGGACATGCCTGTGTCACTAACTGAATGTAATCTACTGAAGATCATCTGCCCTAAGTTTTAGTAACTACGTGGAGACCATGCTCCCTTTTTCCAAAGCCAGACTTGTTTATATTCATCTTAACAACACTATATTGAGCATCTGTTACGTGAAAGGAGGCTACAGTTGCTGATGGAAGCAGATAAGATGATCATTACCATGAATGAGTGAACCGGTTCGAAGGTGAGGAGAAGTAGAATGAATGTGGGCTGAGAATGGAAGGTGGCATAAAGCCAGACCTCAGATGGGTTGTTGCAAACAAAGTGTGCAATGACCTCCTGGCTCTCCCTTCCTCCTGCAGTCCACTTTCCAGTCCTCAGCCGATTGTCCTTCCGAAATGGAAGTTAGGTTGTGTCACCTGGTAAAAATGTCCTCCTATCTTAGTCAGAGAACACCTACCAGAAGCCTTGCTATCCAGCAGCTTTGTCATGCCCCGAGGGGCTCCTTACTTTGCTACCTGCCTTACAAGCCTGTCCTTCTCTATGCTTTTGTTCTTTACAACTCCTTAAATTTTTCCCTTTATTTCTTATTCTTATATGGACGGGTGCTCTTATCTGCATGTATATGTGTATACCATGTGTGTACAATGCCCATGGTGGGCAGAAGAGGGCGCAGGTCCCTTGGGCCTAGAGTTCCAGATGCTTATGAGCGGCTCGGTGGATGCTGAGAGTTGAACCGAGCAGCCAGTGCTCTAAACTAATGATGCGTTTGTTTATCCACCCCTCTTTCTTTTCAACGCTCGAGCACAGTGACACGGCTTAATGCGTATGTCACTCCAAAATTCATACGTTAAAACTTAGAATCCCTCCGTAAACGTATAAATAGAAAAGGTCTTTAGAAAGCTGACTGAATGACTGAATCGTTAGAGCAGAACACTTATAGATGATATCAATGGCTTTATGAAAGGACCCAGGGAACAAGTTGAGAGCCCTGTAGCCTCCATGTTTGGATGCAGCATCTACCTCCTGTTCTGGAGGACTCAGAACAAGGCCATCCTCGTATGGGAGATAGACTTGCCAGACCTTGATGCTGTCAGTTCTTCAACTTAAAACTTCCAGGCTCAAAATTATGAGAAATAAATTTCTTTATTGTTAAAGTTCCCAGTAAGTATTACTTTTCTGTATAACATACCAAGACTTAAGTGGCAATGTCCTTATTTCAGAGGCATGGTAATTGCTCTTCTTTCTGCCTGGAATGTTCTTTACCAGATAGCCACATGGCTGGCTTTCTCATTTCCTTCAGATCTCTGCTTTAAAATCATGTTTTAAAGGCCATTTACTGAAGCTTTCTCACCTTATGCTACCTATTTTTACAGTACTTAGGTCACGGAGTATGGATTCTAATAAATGAAAGTATTCAATACATTGAATAAATGAATAATCAAAGAGGTAACGTGCATATGGTGATGGTAATGGACTTTGCCATTTGTTCATTAGGAGACTTCCACATTTTTTGATGTACTGATAACATCCTTCTATTACCTTCTACCATATTCTTCCTTGTAGTAGAGCTGAGAAGAGGCTGAAAGTTTTAACAAGAACTTGCTACATATACTATTGATGCTGGAGCTTAACGTGCATACCTGGACCCCCTGGTGTATCTCTGCCCAGCTTCTGGTTAAGTCTGTGTGACTTGGCCAGTTATTTGCTTCCCTGGTGTTTTCATCTCCCCAGCTTATGGTCAAGTGATTCCTTAGAAATAGGAGAAAACTAGTTTCTTATGTAACTCAGTGGCCCTGTTTCTAAATCCTCACTCCAATTTTAGATTAGCTTTTGCCCTACGATGACTGAAGAAGAAAAAAAAGGCAAGGTCATTTTTTAGCGGGGAAATCATTCTTTTAACTTTAAGGACAGAATCTAACTTCATTGTTTCCCAAAATAAAAAGGAAGCATCATCCATCTAACAATGTGTTTCTCATCTTGAGTTTAGTCTTAGATAAAATCATAGATGTGGTTCCAATAGAATAATCCATGTTTTATGAGCAAAAGAGAATCCATATTTTCCAGTTTTCAGGTCATAAATCCCTCTAGTCCTCCTGTTCTTCCAAGCAATCACTGAAGGGAAGTACATGTAAATCTGTGAGAAAATCTAATAACATACAGGCACAGGGAAGTCTAAAGTTGTATTTAGAAAAGGCAAGAGAAAGCATTTCTCCAAGGGAAATCATCGATAGAGTTCACTAAAGCATGCTCTACAGAATTCTTAACCGCTTCAGTCTGAGACACATCTCCAGGCAGATCTTCCCCAGACAAATCCAGGCAGATCTTCCCCAGACAAATACAATGCTCACATTCTCTAAAACAACAGCAGTGACAGCAAAACATGTTAAATCATTTTTAAAAATGATAATCCACCTTAAAGTTAATTCTCATTTTTACTGTAAGGGGGGAAACTTACTGATAATGACTAAAATGTTTTATTTTTTAACTTCCGAAAATATTAAAACTTAGTCTATACCCTTTCGCAAGCATTATATTTAGTCCTAGTCTGGGACCAATTTCATCAATCCCCTAAGGTACCTGAGGCAGCCTTATACCTGAGTAAAGAGAAAGGTAAATTATTTTTCCTCCAAAGTAACAGTGAATGAAAAGGCAAATCAGATGAATTGCTTCAGCAAGGATGGCTTGTTTTTGGTCGTCCTTGTTTTCTGTTTTGTTTTTCTACTTGTAGTAAGATTAGAAAACTTTAATTTTGCTTTTGGTTTGTTTGCTTGTTTGAAATCATTAGCCACTAAAGCTAGTACTGCAGGAACAGCATGACAGAGCTCAATTGAGAGTTGAATTCTTCATAACCTAGGGTTGCAAGGGCTGGACAGTCCTAGCGAACTGTAGCTTCTTACTGGACCACACTATTGAGACTCAGATCTTGGAATCCTATTGTCGTCTACAGACAGTCTCCAACTACTTTTGAACCTACCGGCCCTTCAAGGTATTAGAAGGGTCAGGCTAAGTCATTTCATTTCACAGTTAAAACTGGTCTAGATGCCTCCAGTCCAGTGCTCCAAGAGGGTTGGTTAAATCCCAATCCTCTTCCAAAAGCTACCTCATTTTCTTCTTCCTTCTATAGAAAACAGTCCCGAAAGAACCATTTGTGATTTTTTCCTGTCTCTTTACCTGTTTATTCACCTACCCAGTCCGGCCTTTTCTACTACTCTGCAGGAACTACCCTTGCTGTAGCAGGCAGCACTTTACACAACTGACGACTGAGCCCCATTCAGTACAGCTTATTTTTCCTACTGACAGCACACTGGCTCGTGTTCCAATCTACAAATTTATTAAGTTCTAATGTGTTCAAATCTCCTCTTTGGTCCTTTGAACATTTTTATCTTCTTCATAATCTCATCTAGTCCTATCATTACAGACCACTGTAGCCTAAAATGTATACCTCCTTCCCAGATCCCTTCCCTATATCACAGTTCAATATATTGAACTTCCTACTCAACACATCATATGGCTTTAATCTCCCTAGATGCTATCTATCAATGTCTTCCTTGCACTTGGCCCCAGTTTATCCAGTTGCTCAGAAGCCAGTGGACAACCTTGAGTCTTTTCCCTTTTGCCATTGACCATATCCAATCTCTACAGCTCCTATAACCCCTCCCAATGTCAAGACATCAGCAACCCTCAACTATACTCTGGTACTAATTTCCTACCAGCACTTGGCTCCAATGTTTGTCTCCCTATAATCCATTCTCCTCAACAGGACTTTTAAGTCAGGTAGCGAACTCTCTTGCTCTGTCCTTGTCTTCAAGGCTTTTTGTAGGTTTTTTTATTTCTGTATTCCTGCCCTTTCTTGGCTTCTGTGATATTGGCCTTTTTTAACTTTCTCTAGGATTTCAAAGCTCATTCCTTTCTTGTAATTATCAAAGTTAAAACAAAGTTTTCTGTTTCACAAAACACCACCTGTCCGTTTATAGGATTGGAGTCTTCTCATCATTTAGATTCTGACTCATTTGTCATATCTTCTAAAAGGCCACTTTAGATCAGGTGGGCATTGAGCATTCCAGAGCCAGTTTATCATATCACCTAGTTTTATTTTCTGTATACCATTATCTGAAATCTTATTTATTTATCTATGATATATAGTTGGGATGTAGTCCCCATTCAACTCTATTCCACACATTTAACATATTCAATTTTCTAGTATACATGAAGGTAGTACCTAGTGCTTAGGTTAGTTTTTAAAATCCAGTAGCAGCTTCCGGCTCCCACAATGTAGCTCTGCTGGGCAGCGGCGGAGCTCCCAGGAGGGAAGCCAGGCTATGGTGAGGTTCTCTGGAGATCCATCTGGTCCTTGAGATGGGAGAACTGTGAGCCAGTAAGACTGTACAGAATTCTCGGGAGACTGGGACAAGGGGCATGATTCAACTTTATTGGGGGAATGGGGTTATACATATAGCCAGAGGAAGGGTCTCTGGTATCCAGGGACATTAGGGGAAACCCATTGGCTTAGGATAGGCAGTTTCATTTGCAAATTGGGAGCCAGAGGGGAAGGGCCAAATGCCTTCCATTCTCATAATGAGAATTCCAGGGTTCTAGGCATGCCTTCTACCTCACCTCAGCTCTAGGACAGTCCCACACTTAGGTATGTGCCTGATAGAAATTAGAAGCATAAGAATATTAGGCTATATAGCTTTAGATGATTATACAAAGCAAGCAGTTTGGTCAAAGCCATGGAATGTTAACAATATATGATCTCTCCTGTATTAGTTACATTGCTGTGATAAAACACCATGACCAAAATGGATTTGTAGAAGGAGTTTATTTTGGCTTATGGTTCTGTAGAGAGAGTCCACAGTGGCAGAGGAGGCATGGCAACAGGTGACCAGCGCAAGAAGGTGAGATCACGCTTCCACCCACATCCATGAAGCACAGAGCCAGCTGCAAGTGCAGCAAGAACATGAACTCTCAAAGCTGACCTCAGTGACATACTTCCTCAGCAAGGCTATACCTCTTAAAAATTCTATAACCTCCCCTAAACAGCACCACCAGCTGGGGACTAAGTATTCAAATATGTGAGCTTATAGAGGATCTTTTTCATTTAACCATCACATGTCTCCAGTTATAGATCCTGGTTGAATCCTACCTAAAACTCACATACATTTGTATGACTCTAGCAAGTTTGGGTGTACACAGCTTCTTGTGCTTGTTCCTGATTTTCATTTGGACAAGAGATACTGTTTTCTTCCTCTTTTGTTTGTGTATATAAGTGTGGTATGTGGGTACACAAGCAGGTGCGTGTGTGTGTGTGTGTGTGTGTGTGTGTGTGTGTATATAATATATGAAGTCCCGAGGTTGGCATAAAGTGCCTTTCATGGTTGTTCTCCACTTATATTTTGAAGCAGAGTCTCTCACTTGAACTCAGAACTCAAGAATTCAGATGCTCTATCTAGCCAGCTTGCTACAAAGATCTGCTGCTTCTGCCTCCTGTGTTCTGGGATTACAGGAAGACCACCACACCTACCAAGTATTTACATGGGTGCTTGGGATATGAGCCCTTGTTGCTATGCTTATGTATCAAGAAGTTTTTCTACTGCCTCATTTCCCCAGTCCAGTGGAAAAGATTTTTCAGAAGGAAAGCTGGAAACAATATCCAGAGCTCAGGAGTAGATGTAGGGGTGGAAAGTAACAAAAAAATAGAGGGAAAATGCTCCCTCAGTCAAATCTCTAGCACTCAGACCAAGTCTATATGGATGGAAGCTACTAGAAGAAGCAAACACAAATGAGGGTTAGTTAGCTTGTTTGCTTTTCCAGAAACTTAGTGAAGCAGAATTACAAACACAATTTCCACATAGAAAAGTAAGACGCTGCATTGGGAGAGGGGCATCTCCAAATACCTGTGTCCCTGTGGTTCTAATACAGTGTGCAGTGCAGGTTATGAAGGTCCCTCTTGTTCTTAAATTTATTTGATCTAAATTCTGTGACTTTAAGGATCTTGGGCATAATCTTTGGGAAAGAAAGTCAGAGATCTCCTTTCTCCATTCCACTTCATTAGAATTAATTCATCTTCAGGCAACCATGCTAAAAAATGGCTACAAAACAGAAGAGTCTATCCTTCATAGCCAATGGGAAGAAAGTGAGAAAATGAGAAATTTCTTGCTGGAAATTAGTCTCGCCACATTGACTCAGTCACAGACTCATCCTTGACTCCATCACCATGGTGAGAGGAGAATGTTCTGATAATGAAGTAAGCTTTTACGCCTATAATGCCTGTTATACTACGATTAGGACTAGTGAGTAACTACTGCCCAAAAAGTTAGACTAGGCTGTTTTATTTTCTTCCCCCACTCACCCATCAACACTTACTGAACACCTACCATGTTCCGCTGTTCTTCTAGGCGCTGAGTACACCATGGCGAACAAACACGCAAAATCTCTCAAATTGTTGCAAGTTGTCTAGCATTTTCAAAACCATGCATTGTTTCAGGACTCTGTCTTGGGTACCACATTTGTTTCTGGAAACAGGGGATGTACTCAGATTGGTTGACTCTCATCCACACCCTGATGAGAGTCGTTGTTCCACAGAACCGCCGGTTCTCCTGATTTGTTCATCTTGCGTGATATGACTCCCCGCCACACAAAAGCTACCATTGTCCAAAGCAATCCTAACCTTTCCCCTGAACTCAGAGGATGTCGGCTGCTTAAGCTATTCATCTTTGCCCAGTATCCAGGCATATGCACGGATGGGGGTGGGGAAGAGTAGGAGGGCAGTAGTGTGGATGACAGGGTCATGGCTTCTCCTAGACACCAGGGAAACTCCTCCTGTGCCCTTCTGACAGAGGAACAGTCATTGAATTTTAGTACAGTGCTACTCTCTGCAGACATGTTATTTTCAGGCTACAGTGGGGAAAAAAAAAATATGCAACAGACGAAAGAGCAGAGATGGGGGTTGAGAGTTGATTAAAAGTAAAGGAAAGAAAGCTAATGAACATTTCCTTTACAAGGTGCTGTGAAGATACCCACATTAAAGATAAGTAGCTTACTTGAGAAAGTATGAATTATTGATTTTTTTAGTAAGCTCAAAATTAACGTTCTACTTCCACTCTCCCCCATGCTAATTTTTACAGCCCCGCAGCCTCGTGTGGGTGAGTGGGCCCTTCGCTTACTGTTTCCACCTCACAGCCTTCCTTATGCATTCAATCCTTCGTCTTTGTTCGTTCTCTCAACCCCTCTCACTCTTTGCCCCTCAATCACTTGTTCCCTCTCTTTTCTCTCCTTTCTTTTTATGTTAGGCTGTATCCTAGCAACAGCCGTTTCAATTAAAAGAAGGTGGGAAGGGCTACCAGTGTTGCCAAGGTTACCAGTATTTCCTGCCGCCACTGGAAGTAACCTAGTTGATCACAGTGCAATCATGTGCTAAGACAGGCACTTCCCTAGGCTGCTCTGCCTCTCTTGTCATCGGGTTATCACTGGATAGGCCAGATACACGGTGAGAGAAATTTCGAAGAAAACACAAAATGGCAACGACAAGACTTAGATTTTAAAACCGTTTCAGAACGCTGCGACTGTATTTCTTTTGATAGCTTGTAGGCTTCACATAACAGTGGGTGACAGTAAAGTCGCTGCCCAACAGAACTCAAACTGTCATAGAGATTCAGTATCATACATATTAGCTTTTTAAAAAATACAGTAGCAATAGTAATTTATACCTAACGTGCCATCATTTCGGTGTTATATCTAATTTAAAGTACGAGAATATTTTTTAGTTTATTACATTTATCATACAAATTAAAAATTAGGATTTTTCTCTTCATGAGAAAAACACAGCAAATAGTGTCTAGGAATCGGTTCAGCATCTGATGACAGCAGAGCTTCAACACAGACCCACAAGGAACTAACACCAGCCTCCGCGTGTGACCTTGGTTCTAATTCATTTCCCAGACAAATCAGATTTAGAATTTTATAATGTCCTTAGTACTCTACCTTACATTTGCACACCATGCCCTTCATTATCTCTGCGTAGTTCCTTAAACGTGTGCTTCCCACTCTTCATAGATGATGGGGCTGAAAATCCAGGAGCAGGAGTAAAAGTTACCTCAAGGCTGGCACTATGCTCTGACTTCTGCTCACTCCGAACACATCCCAGAGCAGATTCCTCCCGACAGGCAAGGAGCTGTAGAGGAACACTTGGAAGAAGTTTTTGTTATTTTGGTTTCTGTAAAAACATGATGGTGTTTGGATTAGGTTTGAGTTCCCACCCCAGCTGTGGTATAGCTGTTTACAAGTTGGATTTGGAATGTTTGATGCAGTGGCTATAATTTGGTTAGGTGCAGTTGTCCTGGCAGCTTGTTTTGGGGATTGGGTGCTGGATGGGTTTATGGGAACTTTTGACTTAGGGCATAAAAGGTCTGAAGCCCCAAGAGTTGGGGTGGGGGTTGGTTGGTGGTTCATTGGTTGGGTTGCTGTCGTTAGTGTGATAATTCCTAAAAGAATAAAGGTCGAAGGGATTGAGTTTGCAGACCGTGAGCTGAGATGCTAGTCTGACTCACTGCCAGCTAGTCCTCTTCAAGCTTAGGACAGTCTAAAAGAGGCTGTGAAGATTTCTACCTTTCTCTCGTTCTATATCAAGGTTGCTTGCAAAAGCGGTGAAGATTTCTTTCTATCCTTCCTTTCTCCTTCCCTAAATTGAGGGTAAAAGATTGTAGCATACTGCTACATGGAGCAGTGGTACATATGCATTGTTCCTTTCCCTCCCTTGTTTCTCTTGTTCCTTAGTTTCTCCAGGAAGCAGTTTATGAATGAAATCTCAGAGTTTAGTTCTGAGACTGAGAGAAGCTATAGCTCCTATCAGGGTTCTGCCTTTGTACAGTCCCATCTTTCCTGAATCCTCCATGATAAGAATTGCTTCCTAACTGCTTTAGTGTAATTCGTGAGTCCTGTAAATTTACTCTGTAGTTTCTCAATTAAATTCTCACATGATAGCTCAGTCATTACTTTCTTTTGTGTGGATACCTTGACGAGTAGTCATATGCCCAATTTCAGCATGGCTCCTCTTCAACGTGTTCTTCATATGATGACTGAACATATATTTAAGTAACTTAATGATATTAGACCAGTCCGTATTTAAAAATCTCCCTATTCACAGATAAATCCCACATTCTCTATCTTGAGACAGAGTGTCTTGCCAGCTCCTGCTGCCGTCTCCAGCCTCAACTCTGACCAGTTCCTGGTATATAGTGATGCAGCAACCCCAAATGAGAAATGACCCCCAGCCCAGATCAGAGTGATTTCATCTCTGTGCTTTAGCTCAACTAATACTGCTTCCTAAGTGCACATCTCTCTGCTCCCCCAAATATCACCAGCTTGGCTTCCAGCTCTTCCATCTCTACAGGGAGCCTGTGAATTCTTGGAGGATGGGGGTTGCCATTTTCATTGCCAGTGTTCTTAGTCTTAACCTGACACAAAACCAGAACTTTGTTGAATTGAGACCTTAGAAAGAGTGAAAATAGCTACAACATTGCTAAAGCACTTTGACAAAACCTTTACTATTATTGGAAATACTTAACATTGTTAACTAATGACATGAACAACTGCTATCCACTTGTGCCATGACCCTGGGGGTGCCAGATACTTAGCACTTAATTACTTAATCTTCATAATAAATACTGGATATTAGTATATAGTTTTAAAGATAAGAAAATAAGATGGAAAATATTTCTATTTTTCTCTAAGATACAAAGGAATTTGGATTTGAATGCTCAGTATCTGTCTTTGCCTAAATGGCTGTGCTCTCTCCCTTTCAAGGAGCAGCTGGGCCCTAATATAGTCCTGTTACTTATCACCTCATGAAAGCCAAATCCTTACTCAACTTAAATTCCAGCTGGCCAACATAAACAGAGGGATAAACACTGATGTGGCATTGCATCACAAAAAATCAGCTGCATAAATTAATAGGTTATTCTTACATTTTCAGCTTTCTCCAGTAAAGGGAATTTGGGTTTGGGAGAGCTTCATCTAAAGTGATGGTAGAACTAGAGCCAGCTAGATATTTACACAGGACAAATGCATTCTTAATATATACTATACACAGTAAAATACTCACGGAACATTGCTTCCCTGCAAGAGCTTGTACTACAGCCTGCCTTCCTGTGACTGTGTCTCGCCATTTCTCTTTAGGACTCAGCAAGGCCCTGATGGCATGCTGCTCACACACACAGAGCCAGATTCAGACAATTAATGTCGTGATTTGTTTTTGCTACTATCAGAACTTGATAACTCAATGAGAGCAGTAGTTAATGTGGCATTTTATAAGCAACAATGAATTACCCACGGTTAGTGATTAGCAATAAATTAGTATGGTTATCTTCACCACGAGAAAAAGGGTCTACAACTGAGAGGTCCTGTCACAGCATGGAAATGAGAAATTTTGAGCCCAGGTCCCACAAAATCATGGACTAGATCTGCCTCTTCATCCCTTCTGCCCAGACATGTAGATTGGCCCCAAGGTCATACCACATCATGTGACCTTCATCACAGTAGTGTCACTCTTCCTGTACCCTGCTCTCCAATTAAAGGATGACCTTGCTCCGGTTTTACCCAAGACTTTTCTATGCTTCATACTGAAAGGCCTGCATCCCAGCCTTCCATTTATGCTAATGGTTTTAGGCAGAGTAAATGCTCTTCAAGATGTCTGCATTCTAAGTCCCAGGTTCTAGGAGTATGTTCCTTTAAATGGCAAAAGAGACTTTGAAAAATCAACTAAGTTCAGGATCCATGGTCCTCACAACTGAAGAGCCTTCTGTGGCTGTGATCAAAGGGAGACATGACTACAGAAGAATGGTCACAGAGATGTGCTCTTAGTAGCTTTAAGGACGAAGTAAAGTGGTCTCTAGAAACATGAAAGTCAAGGAAATAAATTCTCCTCAAGTCTTTAGAAAGAAACATCACTGCCTCTCAGCTGACACTGATTTTAGCTTGGTGACATCTGTATTGCATGATGACTTAAAAAGTATAGCATCGTAAATTAATTGTTTTAAATTTGTGGACTTTTTTTATAAAAAGCAATAGAAAAATACTGCAATAATCAAATCATTCTCATTTGCTAAGATTATCCTCTATTTAAAAACTATGGACTTTATCCCTTTAGTGCAGCAAGTGGTGATGGATAACCATTGGTCCTAATCTCCAGAGCAATGGGCTCTAATTCCCCATAGGTATCCAGTTACTTTTCATCTGAAAGCACATGGCTATGCAAATGTCTCAAGCTGTGGCTCTCAGGCACTGAGTTTCCTGAGGGCATTGTTAAGACAAAAATTGCTGATCCTGTTTCAGTTTCTGACTTGAAAGAACAGAAAAGGAGCATAAGAAATTCTCATTTCTAACATGTTCTTAGGAGACCCTGGTGTGCTGATCTGAGGCTATGTTTTTGCTTACTCTTTGAGAGTTTCATACAATGTATTTTGATCCTATTCATCCCCTCTATCAACTACTGCCAGATCCTTCCAGCCCTCCCTACCCACTCATCTCTTTATAAAACAAATGAATAGAAAAATTAATTAATTAAATTAAAAACATAAAGTCCAGTTTGTATTAACAGACTGTTCCTAGGCATTGGTCCTGCCTTGGAGTATGGTCAGAGTACCAAGTGTCACTCTACTGAATAAAACTGACTTTCCCTCTACCAGCACCAACCAAAAGTCAGTAGGCCTTCACCTAGATGTAGGACTTCCTGTCCATCCACCCTCCACCATACTGGGATTTTGTATGGCATGAGCTTTTGTGAGTCTTGTGCATGTTGTCACAATCTCTGTGAATTCACATGTGCATCTGCCCCGTGGTGTCTGAAAACCACCCTTTCCTTATAGCCATCCATCACCTCTGCCTCTTCCAATCCTTCTGTTCCCTCTTCTGCATAGATCTCTGAACTCTGAGGGGGAGGGATGTAACACAAACATCACATTTAGGGTCCAGCATTCCAAATTCTCTTATTGTCTGCACATGGGCTGGTTGTAGGTTTCTGTGCTAATTCCCACCTATAGCAAGAAGAAGCATCTCTGCTTAAGGTGGAGTGATGCACTGGTCTGTGGGTATAACAATGTCATGAGGAATCATTTTATCCATATGTTCATTTATCAGAATCCTGGTAGGTTTTCTCCTAGGGCCCACTATCTATTTAGCTTCAGGTTCTTGGCCTCATTGACAGATGTTGGGCATGGGTTCCATCTCATTGAGTGGGACTTAAATCTAATTAAAAAATGATTGGTTACTTCCATAACCTATTCATGCCACTATTGTGCTACTGGTTATATCATGCCAGACAGGTCATTATTATAGCTACCAGAGTTCACAGCTGGGTAAGACTGAAGATTGCTTTTTTCCTTCAGTAGTATGCATAGTATCTTCCAGCATGCCATAGGAATGCTAGCTGAAAGGGATGAAGCTTCCAGCTGAGTACCAGATAGATTTCTTCATGTTCTATGACTCAAGTATTTGATGGCTTCAGCAATAGGGTCTTACCATCAAGTTCTACAGGGTAGCCAATGATATTAGCAATAGCCTGTAATATTTGGAGAAGGTCCATGGGATCCCACTGACTCAACAACTCCAGAAGATGCAAACAATTGCTCAACTAGGGATCTAATTTAGTAGCATATGCTATTTAGTTGGGGTATTGTCTCTCCTTTATAAGACAATTCCATTTAAGCTTTCTGTCTCATACTCTTGACGTGTGTGTGTGTGTGTGTGTGTGTGTGTGTGTGTGTGTGTAAGCTTCAATAGAAATAGGCTTCCACATGAATTTTTTTAAAAGGCCTTTAGTGTTAGTCATTCTTCCCCATATTCCCTTCTTTACCCTATCCTCCCACCCCCCATCCTTCCATAAGATACAATTCATACCTGTTGTGCTAAAGTGTCTAAGAACCTGAGACTAGATAGTTTATTCATTGGCCTAGGGAAAAACATAATATTGTTACTCTGCTAAAGGAAAATAACAATAAAATGACTCTTAGTGACATATTGCTATATCCATAGATTAGTGTCATGCTTAACCCATATCAGAGATTCTGCTTCTTGCAGTAGATGGCAATTAACACAAAGACCCATAACTGGACAACATACAGAGAATGAGAGACTCTGGAGTACTCAGTCATAAATGGGATGTATTCATCAAACTCCTCCTCCTCTCACAAGGCTCAGGGATCTATCCAGAAGAGGAGGCAGAAACATCATAAAAGTCAGAGGCGATGAACTGCAGGGAAACTGTATATTCCAGACACAAAAATGCTGATGTACATCAAACAGACAAAGACTGTGGCAGCACACACAAGACCTGCACAGGTTTGTAGCTGTAGGTTTGCTGCGTGGACTCACCGAGAGAGACAGGAAGGTATATTCATAGGTACAAACCCTGCCAGACCTCAGCAGAGGGAACCACTATCACGGCAAGTGCCATACTGGACAGTAGAACCCCAAGTGTCTCATGTCAGGGGCTTTTATTGGTACCTAAGCTCCTCAGATGTTCTATTGATACTACCTCTGCAGAGAGCAGTGAACTCATTCAGATCATGAACATTCAAACATCCTTTACATAAAGCCAACACCTGCAGACAATTCATATACCAAGGCCTAGGCAGCCCTTTTCCCAACAGTGCACAAAACCACCTGGTTTAAACATAACTAAAAATAAACTTCTGCACAGGTTCAAGCCAGACAAGGTCCCAGAACTGAAAGGGGGAAGTTGACACTTGCTGGCAAAGGAAAAAAAATCTGTTTTCTCCAATGGAGTATCACTGGGTCTGTCCACTGCACACCAGGGCAGGCCCCACGCCCAGGAAGAGATGGCCAACACAAAATGAACTAGCGGTATTTTTTGTGTACTATTTGTTTCATTTTATTTTACTCCCCCGCCCCATTGATATTTTTCCTGTGTGTTTGGATTTTCATTTTTGTGTTTTTGTGGGGGCTAGGGTGGGATGTTCTTGTGGCTTTTGATGGGTTTGTTTTGCTTTTGTTTCTAGTTTTTGTGTTTATTTTTTCTTTTGAGAGAGAGGGAACCTAAAGTAGGGTGGGGTGGGAAGGACCAGGGAGGAATTGGGGGGAGATATATGGCCAAAATATATTATATGAAAACAGTTTAATTAAAAAAAAAACAGCAAGCAATAAACAACAAAAACAAAAACAGCCACAGGAAGACTAGTGTGAGTGGACCACAGGGAGCAGTAAGGAGAGCATAAGTTTGAAGGATTCTTGATTCCATAAATTCATAGATCCTGGGTTGGCTTGCCTTAACTTTTCACTCAGCAGGAAACCATGTAATAAAACAAACAAACAAGGCAGAACATTCTATCTGAAGGTACATTTTTCAGGCATGGTTTGTTTTTCAAGTCTATTGTTCTGATGACCAATCTGGTTTCTGGTTTATAATTATTAATAGTTCAACTTGCATCTGTCCTTTTTCCAGAAGAGGACAGAGCATTTGGTTCAGAGGGATAAGGCTCCAATCAACGTGTTCTTGCACTAAGGTGAATAATACCAGAAAAAATGTAAGGCTGGGGATGTAGCTCCATGGCAGAATGTTTGCTAGGGTCATGCATTTGATCCCTAGTATTATATAAAAAAAAAAAAAAAAAAAAGAATGGTAAATCCAGTTATGAGCTCCTGAGATGTATGTAACTGAAATCTATGAAAAAAAATTATAACTGTGTATTTTATTTAATGATAAAATTGTGAGATGGTTAATAGTCATGAGATCAACCTTATGGGGAGAGTTGTTCTCCAGACAGAGGGGGGGAGGGAGAGAAAGAGAGAGAGAGAGACTGGAGCAAAATGGTGGGGAAACAATGGCAGACAGAGCCTCTGGAGTCTTAGTTAGGTCTTTAGACCAAGGCTGCTAGATTATCTATAATCCCATAATTTCCAAGAATTGCTCCCTTGAGTCACAAAATTTTCTGATAGCTTGAGTTGGACTTCTGTCACATCACTCCCATGGCAGGCTATTATACAAACCGCGGCCTCATCCTTAACCTTGGTGCTTCTCTACTCCTGTCAAATTTCTTGGTTATCCAGTCTTCTCAGATATCCAGCCTCTAAGACCATGTAGTTTCCTTAAAGTCCTTTCAGTTTTGTGAAGAGCAGTGGCATAGCCATTAATGCCATGAGCTAACAAAAACAAAGAAAGAAAGAGGGGGGGGGGGGAGGAAGAAGGAAGGAAGGAAGAAAGGAAGGAAGAAAGGAAGGAAGGAAAGAAGGGAGAAGGAGAGAGAAATGTAGGGAGGAAGGATGGAAGGAAGGAAGGAAGGAAGGAAGGAGGAAGGTAGGAAGGAAGGAAGGAAGGAAGGAAGGAAGGAAGGAAGGAAGGAAGGAGGAAGGAAGGAAGGAAGGAAGGAAGAAAGAAAGAAAGAAAGAAAGAAAGAAAGAAAGAAAGAAAGAAAGAAAGAAAGAAAGAAAGAAAGAAAGAAAGAAAGAAGAAAGAAAATTATGGCTTCTCTCCAGCTCATTACAGACTCACTACCTGGTTCAAGTCACATCTGAGTCCCAAATCCTCTAACTATAAGGAAATTGGAGGGGTAAAAATGCTACCCAAAAGTAATTAAAACCTTTCTAAGTTGGGAGAGGGTCAAATGCAATCACAAGGGGCCCAAATTAAATAAGTAAATAAAACTCTGAGGGTCAGGCCCTTGGCACTGTGTCTGCATACTCAGCCTTCATTATAACTCAGCATTCCAAAAGTCCACAATTTTGCTTTAGGATTTTGTTTTTGTTTTTTCTGCTGCTGCTGACCAAATGGCATACAGAGCACTTCATTTTGTTTTCTTTCACATTGCTGCCTAGTGACTGCTTTATCAATACATAGTGTGCAAAACAAAAATTGGGGTGCGTGCTCAGAAAACTGTAAATGAAAGTGTGAGGTTCCAGTGCTGATGCCGTGTACTTTTGATGACTCGTGTGAGTTCCAATGCCCTGCACCGATGCTATGGCTTGACACAGAGGGTGAGCCTGGCTGAACAGGCTACACACTGATGGGTTTTTATAATTCTAATCTGAAGCTTTTCTGCTATGGAGAGTGTTCACAAGGTAATATATGCAAAGTGTTTGGTTTCCTCGGGAAGACAGATATAAACTAAATACAAAGTAGGATTAATTATTGATTATCTGTGGAAATGAGAAATGGGGATGCCAAGATGCCTTCTCCAAATTTGGCACATTTTCCACCATGCCTTTTTATCACAGTTATTTCCCCAAACAAGCTAGAAGCTCCCCAAGAACAGAACTTGGCCTTATGAATTGTTGCATCTCTTGTAATTCCTGGCAAGTAAATGAATGTTGAATGGATAATTAGAATGAATGCTGAACGGGTAATTAGAATGCATGGTTAATAACAAAACAACATTTATCTGTGTGTGGAGTAAAAAATAAGAAAAAAAAGGAGACATTACAATTTTATGAAACAAAAAGAGGTTTCTCTGCAGAAAAGGAAGAACATCACAGAAATCCGCTATTTGTTAAGATGCAGAGAACAGCTGGCCTTAGGGTACCCTGCCCCAGTTAATCACTATACGATTTAAGCCCTACACCTACGGCTCAGGGAACATCACAGAAGAGGGGCAGGGAAGTTCCTGAGAACCAGAGAACCAGGACATCTGCGGTGAGAGTTTGTTTTCTATGTATGGCAGGAAAGCTGCACCAATGGAATCTCAACAATGAAGCTGCCTACACAAGACTTGAACAATGACAACTCCAAATGGCATGCCAACATGGATGAGGTAAGGTCTTAAACCGCCCCACTCCTTGATGAAAAGCTGTGGGCAGTTAATGTCTGCCGAGAAGGAAGAATATGTCTTCTACAGGGCCGAGCCCCCTGATAGAATATCCAATCCCAAATGGTCAGTCCTAAACACATGTATGTAAGAACAGCACTAAAGGGAATTGGCAGGCTGTATTCATAAATTTGTAGTGTGTGTGTGTGTGTGTGTGTATAACAATAATAATTTAAAAATAAGAAGCCATAGATTTTAGAGGAGTGGGAAGTAGGGAAGGAGTTGGGGAGAAGGAAAGAAGAAATGATGTAAATACATCACTCATATATGAAATCCTCAAAAACTAAAAATGAAAACAATGAAATAACAGCCCAAAGAACTGAAGAGAAAATAGATGTCCATGAGGGTAAAATCTTTGTGCCCTTAAAAGCAAATTGGTACTTTATATTTGATGTCATTTTGTTCTTACTTTACTTCCTTATTTAAGGTTAAGTACATATTTTCTTGTTTCTTTTTTTTTTTTTAAATAATAGGTTTTGAGCTCAAATATGAGCTTCCCTACATGTAAGTTTAGATCAAAACTTGATGTATTTTGCATATTTTATTCTAAATAATGGTACTTCCATACTCATTTGTTGATACTGTGGTAATAATAATATATAAAAAACACCTACAATTGCTCAATAAAGTCTAAGTTCTAAGCAAATTCCTAGTGCTTCCAGTCATTCCTTCACCAGTTCTGTTTGTTTCAGTCTGGTGGACAAGGTTATGTCTCCGAACTCATTGACCAGATACTTTCTTACAACAGCCTTTCCCCCTCAATTACGTGTGATTGGCGCTGTCTTTAAGCTACTTTTCCTTCTTTCAAAATAGAATTAAGCCAATGTTGTAACCCAAATAAGAATAATAAAGCAGCAGCAAGGGAACCCGCTCTTGTGTGCCGCAGTAGGGCACTGTCTCTGCTGTGCTCCAGCTTCCTACATGACTCCTGCATCCCTCTGAGTATCCTGAGTTTCTTCTGAAACTGAGTTATTATTTTGGACTTTTAAGAAACTTATCTGTCGGGCAGTGGTGGTGCATGCCTTTAATGTCAGCACTCGGGAGGCAGAGGCAGGCAGATCTCTCTGAACTGAGGCCAACCTGCTCTACAGAGCGAGTTCCCAACAGCCAGAGCTACACAGAGAAACCCTGTCTTGAAAAGACAGCAACAAAATTGATCTTTCAGTATCCGGGGCTTCAGAGTGATGCAGCACAGCAGGTGTTACACCTTACTGTTTAGTTTCATTGGCGACTTTGTTTGTGGGTTCAATTCAAAAAGGAACTAAAGTTCCAGCACAGGAAATTCACCCAGGAATTGTTCACTAGGGCCCCAAACTATAAAACATCCTGACGCATTTACTCTGACTTGTGAGAGGAGGAGGGGCAACAGGACTGTAGCCGGACTCCAGGATGAATGCATCATACCGCCATCAGATCCCAAGCGTCTTTACTTAAGGTCATTCCTGCGAATAGTTGATGGTCTTTAGCCGGAATCTTCGCATCTTTAATAGATGAACGGATGAGGAACAGAGGGCCTCTAGCAAGACGCAATCAAGGCATAACCACTAAAAAACAACCATGTATCAGTAGAGGGTCGATCTTTCCAGTGAGATAACTTTCTTCTACTACCTCATTGTACTGGGGTCAAGGAAGCCATATCTGTTACTTTTTCTCATTGAGGGGACCAAATAACTGGCAAACAAACAAAACAAACAACAACAAAAAATAAATATAAATAAATAAATAAATAGATAGATAGATAAATAAATAAATAAAACCCAGCACAGCTCAAGGGAAAAAGAAGGGTTCATATTGTCTCAGAGACTGAGGATATAGTCCATAGTCCATGGTGAGGAAGGCACGGTAGGGTGGGAGCTAGGGTGAGACAGTTGCTCACATTGTGACCACAGTGAAGGAGCAGGGAGAGATGAATGCTGGTGCTTTCATTTTTACTGGACCAGGATGATGACTCCGCCATTTAGGTAATTTCCCTTCAGTTAAGCCTGTCCGGAATCACGCTCACCTATGTGCCCAGAGGTGTGTCTCCTAGGTGACTCTAAATCCTATCACGTTTACTATCAAGATTAACCAAAATGAAAGCTAACAAAACTCCAAACATTTCACTTTCTTCAGCCCTGGCTTTGGATGTGAAGGTTTCTTAAGATAGTCTTAGTGTCCCAGATGCTAAATAGATTTCAGAGAAGGAGAGAAACCTAACTCTTCTATATATAAAATACATAAAAGTGACTTGATCATAATGAAATGGGAAAGAAGGATTTGAAGTGGGCTCAAAATCAAACCTACCAAAGTGAACCCCTCACAAATGAACAACAAGTTGATGAACTAGAAGAGTATACTTATTTCCTGGTTTTGACTCTGTCTCTATAAACTTATTTTATAAAATGACCGATGTGTCTCTAACCTAAGTCTTTTCTGCTGTTGCTAGAGGCATGAGACACACAGAAGTATTTAGAGGCCTCAGCAAATACAGGGGTGAAGACTAACTCCATAGCTGGGAGCTCTGAGACCTGAGCTGGAACAGTCCTTGGCACTAAGATCATGGGCATATATGATCCAGTCAGAGCAATTGACAGGCATTTCCACTGCAGTCTATGGGTATCATCACCCCCGTACAGCTTGGTCCCTTCTCATCAGGCTTCCTGACTATTTTCTACCTTCTGCCTACCTGTCTACAAGTCTCCACCTGGACTGGACCTACCTACTCCTCCCATCTATTTCCCAAGTGCTCTTCCCCCTAACTTCCTTTTTCTTTTTTCTAGTCCTTGGATTCCAACTTTTCTATGCTGCAAAGTGGTTGAGCTGATAAATCCAGGGCGTTATCCTCTTAGGAAGGAGGTATCTTTACATTTTAGTCAGTAATTTATGGAGAAATAGTCTCCAAGTGCCAAACTGATTAACAGCTACCACATATTATACATCTGAGATATACCAGGCTCTAAGAAATATTTTATACCCTTACACTTTTTTTTGTACACCATAATCACACACAATATAATTTGTTTTTCACAATATGAAAAAAACTGAAATATTTCCTAAGATTCTAGATCCAGTAACAGACAAAGTTAGTATGCAATTCTAGATTTATCTGGCTCACTCTGACTTCTTAACTTAGCACCTTAAATCCCAATAATGACAAACAATAACCACAATATCTGGGACCCTATTTCTGTGCAAACTGGGCTCTCAACAGCCTTCACATAGCACTTGGCTATAGTCCCATTCCCTACCATGTATGTTGGTGGATCTGCTCATTAGATAAAGCTTCTTCATCATACTGATCATGTCACAGTGAGGAGATGATCTGCAGGGGCTTATGATTCTAATTCCCTTAATGTCCTGACCATAGAGGCTCTTTGTTTTTCTCAAGTTCAGAAATGGAAATCTCAAAGGACAGTTTATAAAAGATGAGAGAGTTCTTTAGAAAGTATTTGAAGAAGAGAGCTCCAATAAAACTAAAAATAAATCTTCCGGAGCCATGGTACAGCAGTTTCTGACCATGGCAATGGCCAAAAGAATCCCCTGAATCCCAGATTAGTCTACCAAGAAATATAGGCTAAAATTAATTAGAATTTGGACTCAGTGAATAATCATGGAATAAGGGAGTGGACCAAGTGAAAGGGTTTTGTAGTATAAGTATGTCTCAGGGATGATGGGCCAAAAGGATATTGCAAAGTCACACCAAAAAGAATCTCAACCAACAGATTTATTGAAGGTTTGGAGAGAAACAAAATAACTGCCTCTAATCTTCTAATGGGCAATGGATAGAGGCAGCAGCAGGCTGGGCATGATGACATGCTTTAAAGGGAAAGGGTATGGAGCATGCACATAGGAAATGTGTCATCTTGGCCATTAGTGATGACAGGGACCATTGGCATGCTAAGTCATAGAAGGCAGGGTAGTCTGTGAGGGATGGGAGAGCTTCAAGAGCATGGTTCTGGAATGTGGGCAAAGGACTTTTGGTAGCTCTTAGTATGCACAACATCAAGAATAACAGAGCAATAGATTCAGAAATGGTTAGGGTGTACGCTTCAAAGCGGAACAAACTATAGACACTGTTTAAACAATTGTTTATCTGTTTATTGGGAATGTAGATTCCCACATCTCTAGTAAATCAATTTATTATAACGAACACAATAAACATGAGTGTCTTAGTTACTCTGCTGCTGCTGTGTTAAAGTGCAATGACCAAAACAACTCGTGCAAGAGTTTCTTTTGATGTGCAGTTCCGGAGGGATGAGGCACAGCAGCTAGCGGTAGGCATGGAGACAGGAACAGGAAGTGGAGAGTTCATGTCCTCAACTGCAAACATGAAACAAAGAAAGCAAACAAGAGTGTCGCAAGACTTTTAATCTCGAAGCCCATCCCTGATGTACTTCCTCCAGCAAAGCTGTGCCATCTAAACTTCCCCAAATAACAACATCAACTGTGGAAGGAGTGTTCTTACATCCAAATGGTAGGGACATTTCTCATTCAAACCACAACAGTAAGAGCTGGGAAGATATACTGGAGATAGTGTTATTCAGCAAAAGCCTCAGGAAAGAAAAGACTAGTGCTCCAACGGCAAAGCTCTAAAGAGGGACCCTAAAGACCTTGGAGTGGCCAAAGAAAGAACACATCTCCATCTTCTCATCTTCTACACACAAGCACATCTCCTTCCCTTCTTGCCCTGGGCAAGCAGTGTTCACAGAACACTGTTCCCAGGTAAAGCCTTGCAGGTGATAACTGCAAATACTAGTAGCATAGCTTTGGCTTTGAAGAGGTTTACAGTGTAGTGGGGGTTTTCTAGCCCAGTAGAATCCCATCACTGGAATTATAGTTGACTCACATTAAAATGACTCTGAATTTTGCCTGTCTTTCAAAGTCAAACTTTCTTTCCAGGTCCTACTGCAAATGGAGGTCATAAACAGGCATTCAACATTGTAGGCCTAGATATACTGTGGATTTCTTCACATGAATTCCTTAGCCATCCCTGCATCTGAGGGGTATTATAATCCCTGGTGTAGAATTGGTAATTAAGCAATCGCTAGCAAGGCCAGAGTATTTCTGCAGTGTGACTATGAAACCCACGCTAATTATCTACCTCTCTATAGTGCCTCACGCTGGCTGGATTCGGAGGGGTTATTCTCAAAGTACCAAGTACTACAGTACCAGTACTGCAGAGTATCTGTGAAGCAGTTACCCCATGCTTACCTAAAATCACAGCAGGGAGGTGAGGCATAGTGACCTCTGTCCCTTTAAACTCTATTTCAGAATGAAACAGGGAAGTTCTGGTCTGTAGTTAAGTCAGATAACATATAATAGCCAAACATATGCTACATTCTACAGGATAACAGTAAAATAGGCCCCTGAAAGGAGAACAGTTGCATGTGGAAGATGGCAACAGATCCATTTTAAAGAGCAGTGGAAGCACCTCTAATTGAGTCCCAATTCTGCAACTTATTAATTATGTGACCCCGGAATTGTCAGAGTCTCTGCTCTTGGTCTTGAGGTCTTGACATATACGAAACAGTCACTGCGATGCCTGGCTTGAAGGCCTGCTGCAGCACTCAACAGAATAACATATGCAAATCAGCAAAAAGCTATGCAGGCGCTTGCAAAACAGGCTATTCTCAATTTTAGTTATTTCTAGTTCCATGGAGATTTCCTGTGAGTGAAATCACACATCCCTAGTTCTATCTCCCTGCTTCATGCTGTGCCATTTTCTCAGAAGGCTCCGATGTGATTCTTTGTAATAAATCATTCAAACAAGTGGATAAAAAAGTTTCATGGAAAAGAACACAGATGCTCAAGTCAACAGCTTTCGTGGCAAAGTCAGATGGCCCCTTCTCACATGGGAGTCCTGGGCTGGGCTGGCAGGTGAATTCTACTGTTCCCTGCTGCTTTTTATCACTGCAGTCTGGCATTAAGGTAAAGCAAACTGCACCCCACACCCCCACCTGTTTGCCTGAGAGGGGAGATGTCTAATTACCAAGTTCTGATTTCCCTGTGGAAAACAGGCACCAGAGCCTGAACTCAGTTCTCCCTCAAAGTCTCCAGGGACATGTGGTCTCAAAAAGGCTCTACCACTGCTACACACACACACACACACACACACACACACCCTTAAATACACAGACAATGGCTGCCAGCATCTCCTCTGTACAACCTAACTCTACCACTTTGAGACCAGAGAAGAGACAACATAGGGGTGCTTCCCCTGAACAGAATACCTCCCAAGGCTTTGATCCTTCCTATTTAAGGTACTCCATTCACATGTGTAGTCCACCACTGCACTGGTAGCTCTCCAGTGAGCAGTCCCTGATCTTCATATTTTTTCCAATCGCATTCAAAGAGCATGTGGTATAGAAAAAATAACCCCTCCCCCAGCCTGCCTCCAGTCACACTCCAGTCCCTGGCAAGAACATTCCTGACTAAGGCTGATTCCTGCCTCAGTTCCCTGCCCTCTCCTTCTACTGCTCAGAGAAAACATACAGTAAAAAGCTCATAAAATATTTCATCCCTCATAGGAGAAAACAATTTGAGTTGTTTTAGCAGGGAAATCGCTTCAAAATGATCTGCTTCCACCCACCCCTCCACTAGCTGGAGAAGCCAGGAAATGAAGCCACATGCTACAGTGCAGACACCAACAAGGAGGAAAGTGGCACCCCAGGGGGCTAACTCTAGGAGGATATCTGCCATGTAAGTACCCCGCTGCTGTCCATTAATCCGAGTTGGTTAACAGGAGCAGAAGGCTCTCCTCTTGGCTCCTAACCCTCTGGGTTCCCTTTACTCTGGGTGATTGTCTACAGAGTCTTCCCCTTTGACATCTGCAGATTTCATCTATCTGCTTTCCTCTCGTTTACAAAATGGGTACTATTGACCCGGCTAAACGTAAGAATGGGTTCCCACCCAATGTCTGTCATATAAACCCACAGCAAGGCTTCTTCTGACCACATAGTAAGACATTGCCTGGCAGACTTTCTCCCTCTCTCTCTTATTTCACTTCCTTGCTCCTGGCTTTGTCTCTTCCTTCCTGAATGAATGAATGTTGGGAAAAGGTTGAAGAGGTGAGAAACTATCATTACAGGGTGGCCCGTTTCTTCAACTTCTTTTTCAGACTACTGACTCCAACTAGCCTTCAAAACTAAAACTAACCTTTCGTTCCCTTTGTGAAAGGTTATGGGCTTCTCTCACTGGAGCAGTGGGAATCCGTACATGAGAACACAGGATCAACATCACCTGGCCACTGACTAAAACGGACGGCTCTCAAAACCCAAGCCAGACCTGCTGAATCATTCTTCATCTTAAGGAGACCTCCAAGAGATAAAAGTGCAGATTCATATTTAGGAAGCAGCACCCCGACACACGGCATTCTTTTCCTGGGATTTTTTTCTCCCTTTTACCATGAATCCCCAAAAGTCTCTTGTAACAGACTCTATGATAAAATTAAAAGTCCAGTGGGTCAATTGGTAGTCCATACATAGACTTTTGTGAGCTGTTGGGTCTGAGACACCATGAGACCAGGCCAGAGGCTCCCAGCCCCAGGAAGTCAGTGCTGCCTTTCACTCTAACAAACCCAACTATCCCACGTCTGGGTCTGTAAGCCATTGATTGCCCCTTGAGATCCTGCTGACTTGATGCAATAGGGTCAGTCCTGAGCCAGAAATCAACAGAACTAGACTCGAATCTGCCTTTCATTATCTTACTCTGCTGCCTCTGTGACTTCAGGCAAGAAACTGGATCTCTGGTTCCTCAAGTCTGCATTGAGATCATTAACATCAGCTTAGCTTACCATATAAGCTGGTTGTAATGAGTCAAGATTTAAAGGCACTGTAAACTGCACAACATTAATTATTCAATAGTTGCTCATTATTGTCATTGGTAAGTAATCAGAATTTAGAAATAGCTTCAGACTGGAAGGGGATTGATAAATTCAATCTACTTTAAAGAAGGATTTTTTTTCTTGTAAGAGAGATCTCAGTTCTACAACCTTTGAAAAGAAAAAAAAAGTAACAAAAGGGTGGATGGGTGGTGGGGTGCGGAAGGATGAGAGGAAGAATGGCTAGATTAGCATTTACTGAGCATGGACCACCGGCGTCTTCATACATTCCTCTGGTACTCAGTGAGTGAAAGTGCTCAGACACCTGGAGTGGACACTCACATCCCCCCTCAGGACTGGGAGACTTACCCTCTCAACAACCAGTGAGTTCTACTGGTAGAAAGGCCTCATTGCCAGGCCCTTTGGGCATCCCTGCAGCTAGAGAAAGCTACTTACCACAGCCTGTATCCAGGTACCAAGACTCAGCCCACTCTCCGACTCGGAACAGCTTCAGTTGTTTCCACTGATGCAGTCATAGATTCACTTGTCTTCTGCTCACACCTGCTCCATCCCCTTCCCTTGCTTAGGTTCTGGTACCTGGAACATCCTCTTAGGAATGATCCACTTGCCAATTCCTCTGTCAGAGGCAGCTGCCCAGAGAAGCCACCCCAGGGCACAGGACACATGCTCACACTTCTTTCTGTGCCTCTAACCTCTCTTGTCAACCACTCTACACCCTTGGGGTGACTCAGAGAAACAAATACTCTTGCTGAAAGCAAACATAGAGGATACGTCATTGAGCCACAATAGTGGCTCAGTTTAGATGGTTTAGCTAAACTAACCTTGCTGGTTAATGCCAAAGCTGAAACCAATTTCCAGGTCTCTTGGCTAATGATCTAATACTTTTTTTATTATTCAATCACATTAACCTAGGTAAAGTCTAAGGCTATGCCTGGGGATGAACACAGCACTCCCTTCTCTCACCATCAGCATACAAAGTTGAGGCTACCCTGGCTTTTGGCTGGTCTTCAAAAGCAGATGCACATTTAATATTACAAAATAGTGCTGGGTTTATTTTCTCCATTAAGATAAAAAAAACCAGATACACTAGTTTGGCTGGATCTACCTTTTGATCACAATAGTTACGTTGAAAAACATCTCAAGGCAGATTCAACAGACTCTGATCTGGGATGCTATTGTTCCTAAACACTAAAGTACTTCAAATAATTTCTATAGATTATCAACCTTATAGTTGGAAAAAAACTATTCTAATTCAGATGCTTGGTTAAGATGCAGAGCAAGCCAAGAATATTAGCAATGAAGACTCAGAGAGATAAAGAAAGTGGTTTTAATCATTATTCTTAGCCTGAACACAGGGCATGGCAATCTTTTTTTCCTGAAATAGATCCTCTCTAGTCTCTACGCTGTAAGCCTATAATACTTTGTATGGCTGGATCTTGACTATGCTGTGACCACAGTGGATTGTGGTGAGCGTTATCTCCACGCAAGGCTGGGTTCTTTGTAGTCAACCACTGTCCTTCCTGAACTAAGTGGCTACACCTGGTGAGCACTCCTTGAAAGTTTGCCAAATTCATAAAGCAGCCAATGAGTAGCCAATGCTGTGGTTTCCGTCTCACTTTTCCACAAGGTATCTTGTCCACAGAAGTCTTCCAGGTTCTGAGGGTCCCAAGGGAGTCCAAACAGGGAGCATCTGTCTTTAAGAACTAGTTTGTCTTGGTACTACAGAGGTGGTTCAGAGGTCAAGAGCACTTGCTGCTCTTACAGAAGACCCAGGTTCAGTTCCTTGCAACCATATGGTGGCTCACAACCTACTGTAATCCCAGTTCCAGATCAGATACCCTCCTCTGGTCTCTTCAGGCACCTGGTAGACACATAATACACATACACACATGCAGGCAAGCACTCATATACATGAAATAAGGCAAATAATTCTTTTTTAAAAGTATTATCTTGACTTATCTTCATGCTTTACGTACTAGGGAAGGAAGCCGAAGTCTTAAGAGACAGAAGAGACCTCATGCTGTCAAAAGAATGTTTTCTTAGGGAAAAATGCTTAGTCCAAAGGTTTATAATTCCCTAATGATGTCATCTCCATCTCTCACGCATAAGAATTCTCAGGTTTTAAGTGTAATACACAGAAATCAGCAAATATTCCTTCCAGTCTGAGAAACCTTGAGAAACAGGTCCCACAGTTCCACACACAGATCCAACTCTTCCAAATAAGGGCCTTCTCTTCTAAGACCCATTGGTCCTTCATTGAGTGCAGTAAGTGCAGCTGGTCGTTCACCACAGGTCTTATTAAACAGGGAGTTAATCTGATCAGAAGCTCAGCCTTGCTGAGGCCGACTGTATTTCCTTAGGGTTTTTACCGTCCCTGAGGGGGAGGGGAGTGAGGATGCAGATGAGAGACTGAAGGGCTCTCACTGAGGCATGCCCAGATTTGCAATTCAATGGCAAGTAAGAGGAGGTGGGGGGCTACTCGGCTGATGCAACAGACCACTCGGGCATTGGGGTTCTTTTTAGCAGCAGTAACTGTTCAAAGGGATAAGAGGTCAGGGACGTAGGGCATGGCAAGAAGCATCAAATGTATTCTCTGTCACTATGGAGAGGGGTCTTCTGGGAAAAGCAGAAGATTGCATCACCGATTTGATTAGCAGAATGGCTAGGAAGAGCTGGGGTAATCCTATGCACTGTGATTTTTTTGTTTTGTTTTGTGTTTTTTACAAGCACCTCCACCTTCCACTGTTGTTGCTGTTGCTGCTTTGTATTAAGCAGGTTATCAAATCCAAGACAGGAAGAACTGAATAATCAGAGAAATATCACCAACCTTGCTATCTTGATTTTTTTGTGATGTGCTTTGTATGGAAGTATTCTTTATTGTTAGGATTGATAACCCAGCTCTGAGGAGTTCAAAAGATAATGGCAGAAGAGAATTAGCAGTAGGCCCTGAAGGTGATGATTGGGACACAGATGAGCGTAAAATACAGCGGAGACCTGGCACCCTGTGGGGATATATCAACATTAGAAATGAGAAAATCCGAAAATAGAAGATGAGAGAGAAGTAGTAGAGAATTATCTATCAAGAAGTCTACTTTTAAGGTGAGAAACAATTTAGAGATGATTTACATCCAAATTGTTACTTGATAGAGAATTAAAGGGTATCACTTGATTATTTAATTATTAAGCTGAAGAGATAAAGACAAGTTTTACGTTAGATCAAACATATATCTGATCATAATGAGAACAACCTGTGTTAAAATCCTTCTCTCTGGGATGTCATCCATTCCGTAAGGTACACTGGAACTATACCTGCCCAGCAGATCCAAGTGGCATAAACTATAGTAATTTCATTTGATTTAGAGAGAATACAATATGCAAATATTCACAATATCTATGTATGCTACAAAGAAGATACAATAAACTTCATATCCCTAACATTTCAGTCAGCCTTTTCATTCTTCAAAATGCTTCCATGGACTTCAGAAGACTTCCTGTAGAAACTAAAACAAACATGATAGTACATTGTCTTCATTTCCCCCCATTTTATCTGTCTCCATTCTATCATATTAATGAGTAGGAAAAGCTAAATATGCAAGCTTAGGACTCCTATCTATTAATTAGTTCTATGGCATTGCTTTTCTTGTAGCAGAAATCCCAAAGTTCCATTTTAGACATGTGCTTTAGGTTTTCAAACCAGAATCTTTGCATAATGGAGACTTTGTCTACCATGTCAGTTCATCCTGAGAAATGAGGCCTCTCAGGGCATCTGCCTCCTGTCACCATTGATCTGTTCAAACAGATCGCTGCGATTAAATACAGCCATCCAAGCTAAGGAGGACCTTTAGTGCCCTGATCCAAGAGTCACAGTACAACTACCAGATAATTCATAACATGTTGAATTGGTCAAAATAGAACACATTGTACAACTAACTGACAGGTTCTGTTGAAAAGACAGTGAACAATAAGGAGGAAAGCAAAGCTGTCCTTGTGCTGTTTCAATTTCATGTGCTACTAAATAGAACGGATCTCCAGAATAATCAACTTAAAGGGTCACCTCCCTCTGGACCACCTGGAACAGTTCCTGTTACTTTTAGAAAGATTGTGAAAAATCTTCTGTTTAGGTCCTTAGAGTACATACACATACAAAAAACAAATCTTAATAAAGTCCTAAATATATGCCAAGTATATTGAATATTGACTTTATCTAGCCCGTATACTTATAAGGGTGGTTTACTTTTACATAAAAGAGTTCATAGTATTTCAATTTTTTGAAGATTATGTATAATTCTGTAGTTAAAAAATAGTATCAATCAACTAAAGAAAGAGTCTATCTAGATTCTAGGTTCATGTTATAATTTTAGAACTAATCACTAAAAGACAGAGACATAATTTAGTTCACTAAATTTACAGGGCCACTTCTGGCAACACTAAAGTATCTGGCTGATCAGAGCTACTACAGCTGATCCTCAGTGGTTAAAGGCTAGAAATGATTCCAAAGTCACTTATTGCTCCAACAGCAGTTTTGAGAACTAGAAGGTACTTTGGAGATATTGTCTTCAATAATGTGGTTATGTCATTTCTTGTCCAAATTAAGACATCTTTGTGGGCAAAGGCGAATGGACTGATCATCATTCTCAAACAGAGGTAGACATCAGAACATTAAGTGCAGTGTGTCACATATGACCTTGTGTTGGTTTGAGTGAGTGAGAATGGCCCCCACAGGCTCATATTTTTAATGCTCTGTTCCCAGTTGGTGGAAGTGTTTGTGAAGGATTAGGAGATGCGTTCTTGTTGAAGAGATATGTCCCTGAGAGTGGGCATTGAGATTTAAAAAGCCCACACCATTTCTAATCTCCCTTTCTCTGCCTCATGCCTGTAGATCAGAGGTGATCTCTAAGTTCCTTCTCCAGCACCATGCCTGCCTGCTTGCCACCATGTTCCCCACACTAGCAGTCAAAGACTCATCCTCTGAAACTGTAAGCAGGCCTCCAATTGAATGCTTTATGTTATAAGTTGCCTTGGTCATGGTCTCTCATCACAGCAATAGGAAAGTAACTGAGACAACCTTGTCCTTAAAAAAATTCTCATTGGAATCTCAAATTTTTATTTTCCAGTTACCAACATGTCTGAGAGCAAGAAATATATGACACAAAAGGAAATGAGATGTAACTTCATGAGCACTGTTAGCCTCCCAACAGTTTATGAGATAATTTGAGAGGAATAAGTTTTAACCAACTCAGTGTTCCTGTTAAAAGACTGAAATCAGGATTACAACGTTAAAGGACTCTGCGTTATCATAAAATGGAGCAAGATGTGGAGAAACAGAACAGTAGAAGAGAAACGTTCAGGGTAGAAGAGAGAAGAATCAAGAACTTATCTATAAGGGTATACTCTCTAGTCACATGATCCCCTTAGAAATGGTATTTAAATGAACACTGTCATAAAAATCTGAGTATACACAACAGGACAAATAAATAACATCTATATAATATTATCAAAGTAAACAACATCCTTCTGTATGGCAAAATAAATGCTAAAATATGAAGCTCTTATCAGATATCATTTTCATAGTCCTGGCTTTGGGTTAATACATTCCCAGCCATGATAATGCATATTTATAGGAGGTTGAAAGCTAACTAAATATCACGAGAGACAGACAATTCTCTGTGGTATGCTTTCTGCAGTGGATAAGGAAGCTAACTAAAATAATTAGTTGTTAGTGGAATAAGGCTTTGATCATAGAATAATAATAGGATTAACATCTAAATATCTCATACAGCGACACACTATACGAAAGGAAGATACATCGTTTGGCCCTCTGGGCCGTTAGGAACAAGAGTATTTCACTATTGTTCCAATTGTAGAGTGAGATAACTGTGGTCCAAGGGAATTAAACATTTTTATATTGTTTCATACTTACTAGAGAAATTAGAACAAGAACCCACTTCTCTTGATCTCCTACTTGTCTCTTAATTCACTGTTCATTGTACTGCAATACCTGGATAGAACAGCTGACCTTGAGAAAGCGGCAGTGAGAGTGACCTTTGAGCACTCACGTTAGCCAAAGTCCATCTGTTCGGCTTTCGTAAGGCCCTCCCCAACTTAGGGGGCAATCTATCTCACTCATCCCTACCTCCTTCACCAACTGACCTGCCACGCTCTCTGAAAATTGCTACTGTGTTTTACCTTTGGAGTAACCAAATTCAATTATAGGCTCTGCCTTTGTGTTTCCTCAGCCTTTTTCCCTGCACAAATTGATGGTGACAGCAGCTATACCAATTCAATTACATACCATCTTCTGGTTCCCAGTAATGATTCTGAGTAGGTCAACGAGGACCAGCTTGGAACAAGAATGGCCATGAGTTAAAAGGAAAGAATAAGCAACTTAGGCCTGAATTACAAATCCATTTTCACTTCTGGGGAAATTTTAAGTCGTATTACCTTATAGAATAGGAAGGATAAGTCAGGAAAAGGGTAAGAAAAAGCGTAGGTTGCTTCATCTATCAGAACAGAGTACTTTAAAATTTTATGTCCGAAATGAGCAAAAATGGGACTAAAATCTAAAGGCTACGAAACAACTAGGTTTTATAGCAAACGTGTCAGAGAAGAATCCAATTTTTTTATATATGTTTTACTTCATTTAACCTGTATCTATGTATGAGCTGTCATCATTCAACAAAGGGTTTAATATTAGAGATACTGCAGAGAACAAAATCACACAGTCTCTGCCACTGTGGTATTTATAATCCAAGGAGGAATGCAAAAGGATCTTGGAAACACTATAAAGACGAAAAAGTTTAAAAAAAGTGATAGTAATATGAGACTCATATGCTACTTAGGAGTAAGGGGCTGGGGATCCTCTCTAAAGACATAACAATTGAAAAAAAAATGAATGAGTGACACAGGCACAGATACATAACACACACACTACTGAATTTATCAAAGGAATAAAATGTGGTTATACGGTGTATGTCTGTTTCTATCGCAGACTTCAAAGGTTTCTACTTTCATAGTTGCAGCTTATCCAGTGTGATGGTCCGTGTTAACCTGTCAACTTAACAGAATCTAGAACTGTTTCGGAGCCAAGCCTGTGGAGAAGCCTGTGGGGCATTATCTTGATTACAGTTAATTGAGGTGTAGAGACTCACCCATTGTAGGTGGCACCCGTCCATGGCTGGGATCCTGGACTGTATAAAGCAGAGAACAGAAACTGATCACAAGCAAGCATTCATTGCTCACTGCTTCTTGACTGCAAGTAGAAGCGGACCAACTGCTTTAAGTTCTAGCTCCCTTGACTTCCTTGTGCCTTGAATTGTGAGCCAGAATGAAGTTGCTTTTGTCAGAATACCTTACCATAGTAACAGGTAAGGAAATTAGAATACCTGGAAATGGCTATAATGCTACACTGAGTCCCTACAGCATACCAATTCAAGTCACAATGTTTATTATTTCTAAAATTTCGTTTCCATGACAATCCCTGTGGAAAATAAGTCCAAATATATCCTCCCCCGTTGTGCTGTTACAGTTGTCGACTCTTGGTCAGCCACTTAGCTCTTTGTTAGTATAGACTGTTTGGGGGACTTCTACATTGAAGGATCTAGATTGTTCTCTACTACATTATGCAGAAATGAGCAATAATTTGTTCTTTCTTTGTTAAATCAAACTTTTTATCTGAATCTTATCCAAGGCAGTTCAACAAATATTTATGGTATTAATTATAGTGTGTTAAGCACCGATGGGGGAAAAGATGAATAAATTGTTAACCTTGCTCTAAGACAAGACACAGTGTAGTAAAGTAGGTAAACATAAGAACAGCTATAATACGAGAGGTGCTAGATTTCTCCCTTAGATAGAAGTTTCCTCAAGTTGAGAGAGGGGCAGATAAAGAACATAAATGATATCAAGGAAAGGATAAGATTAGATAAGTAAGATTGGAAAGGCAACACCAGAAGGAACTTCAGTCTAATGCATACCTCAATAACTTAACAGAAGCAGAAAGATGTAAGGCATGTTTTCGGGAAAGGCAAGTATCCCAACCTGGTTGAAATGCAGGCCATCAGGAGGAAAGCAGTAATCAATAAAATAGTGATAAATGGGTCAGGACATTATTAACCTGTGATGCTGGGAGGCAATGTACAGCAACAAGGGGTCTTGGTTTGGGCAATCTCTAAGTGTAACTACTGCGAATTAGGAAGCAGAAAGAGGATGAGCCACATAGGAATATATTGTGGTTTTTTTTTAAAGATTTTTTTAAATGGTGTGTATGGGGGAAGAGGTATATGCACATGAGTACAAGTGCCCTGAAGGCAGAAGAGGTTTCTAGATCTCTAAGGCACCAAGAGGATATAGTCAAAATCTGAAACGAAGTGTTGGTATTATGAACAATTTTGAAAGAAAAATACAAACCTGTGACAGTGCAAGTACTGGCACCTGGCAACTCATTAGCTGTGGAGTAAGTTTTTAAGACATTAAAAAAGACTATCTTGAAAAAACAAAGGCACCTTTTAAACAGAAATTATTAAGATCATAAATGCAAAATGTATTTTAAAAATATTAAAGTCTACCCAGAACATTAATTTTGTTTGAATATTTTTAAGATGTTTTCTGCAGACTTTCCTTAGAAGGCTAAGTCTCTAACCCATGGCTCCATAGAGAGGGGATCCGATTATAAACCCTTGAGTTCACTCTTGAGTGGACAATTAAAAGGAGGAACTCTCCTCAAGGAAGTCAGTCACAGGGAGCTTGCATTTAAATGGTTTGTTTGTCCCCAGCTGTTTCATTCCCACTCTCCTTTTCTCTCACTTTCCATCGTGAAAGCCATGGCATTAACATCCTCCTCGCCCTCTCGTTCCCAACACCATATAATTCTCCTTCAAGAAAAGCCCATACCAATGGAGCAGTCAGTCGGAAATGGTGGGCTCATGCTGACCGTGGAATGAGGCTTTTGAATCCATAAAACCAAATAAATCTTTCTTCCTTTTAAATTAATTTTCATAGGGATTTCATGCCAGTGATACGAAACTAAAATAGAAAATTAGTACTGAAAAGTAGACTTATTGCTGTGACTTTAAGCAGATCATGTGATTTAGAAATTTTTAAGGCTGGATAGACTCTAGAAAGAGTCTAGAACACTTAGGAGAATCTGTCTAGAGAAGACCAGACAATGATGTGCATGGAGCTTAATGAGCGACTGTGGGTTGGATCTCAGAAGGCTACAATGCTAACAAAAAGCAGACAATAAAGACTGTATTCATGAAGTTTCAGACAGAAATTAAGATTCTAGCGGAGTTTGTCTATAGGTCACGTGTATCACATTCTGGCAAAGATCTTTATGTATCTTGTGTCCATGACTTGAGACTTTGTATGGGGCTATGTGACAGAATAATTATCTACTAGACAAAATTTCAAGGTATCACAGCATTTCTACCATGGCATCGATATTGCTGACTACTTTTAGTCAGCTTTGCAAAAACAATCAGGAGCAAAAAGCTGAGCAGAAAGGTTGGAAAACCTCAGCACTTTGACCAGAAAAGAGAAACAGGTAAAATCTGGACCAAGGAAGGCATGGCTGCTGAAGAGATTAGCACCACTGAAAAAGCCAAACATTGGGCGTTAAAATAACACAAAAGATGACTTGAGGGTATCTTAAGAATCTGACAGACCCCAAACATAAGAGGCTTTGGAGTATGGAAGAGTTGATTGATTTGAAAAACTTCCCATTGTGAGTAACTCTAGTATAGTCTGCTTACAAAGAGCAATATAGAAATGTCTCCCCGTCTTAGGTACTTAGAGGCGCTACGCATGGAAGTGAATTGAGCAACTAATTACTCAAGGTGCCAGTAGACCCCAGTGGCATCTGCATGTTTTTCATGGGTAGAGAAAAGTTGAGATATAATGGAGGCAGTCACACAGATTTCAAAGGAAGGCTTGGATGAATAAGCAATGTGTAGCAGCTGGGGGTCCCAGCAGTGACCACCAGAAAGTGGTGACACATGAAGATATGAAAGTGAAGTTGAAGCTCTGGAGAGGATCCTGGGAAAGAAAGGTGACAAGATCGTGGAAAGTTTGCAATGGAAAGCTACAGTTAGCAATCAGTGCAAGCCAAGGAGAGAAGCCATGGTGCAGACTGAAGGTGGCAAAGCCACAAGGGTGGGGCTGTCCCAGTCTCTAGGGCCCATAAATGGGACTATGTGCCCTGGATGCCAGACGTGAAGCTAACTAGATTTCATGATTTTTTTTTTCCTGGGGTTTGGTCTTACTTTCATTCAATTCTTCTTTGCAATTTTCCCATTCTTTTCATTAAAATGGTAATGCTTAGTCTTTAATTGTATTTTGGATAGTTAAGATTTTGTGGGTTTTGTTTTTTGTGTGCAGGGGTGTGGAGGCAGTTGGGAAGGCTCACAACTATTAGTTTTCCTAGAATCTCAGAGGAGACTTTGAACTCGACTTTTGAGTACTGCTCAAAAGTCTTTAGACACTTCAGATACTTTTAGACGTAAGCCGAACATAGTTTATATCATGATATAGCCTTGAGCATTTGGAGGTCAGCCTTTGGGGTAGAAGACCTCCAAATGTTTGGCGTAAAATGTCCCAAAGGTCCATAGGTTGAAAGCCTGCTTCTGGATGCTGGTACTACTGATTCATGATTGGATTGTATGTGTACTAACTTAATCATTTTAACACATGGATATATTCATAGCTAAAGATGATAGGACATGGAGCCAAGTATGTTATTTGAGGCATGCCTATAAGGATGTACTCTCTCCCAAGCCTCTCTCCTTTTCTCTATCTTCTTTCTCTTACTTTCTTCTCCTTTTGGTTTCTATGAGGCAACCCTCTACGAAAAGTTCGTCCTGCCATAATATTCTGATGCCACAGGCCCATAGCAATGGAGAACAGAAACCTCCAAAGCCCTGAATCAAAAAAAAATTTCCTGCTTTAAGTTCATGTCTTAATTTTAAAAATTATCTTGTTTTTATTTTTGTGAATAAATGTAGGTGTATGAGTACAGATAAGGCCATTGGGACCCCAGGAGGTAGACCCTACAGTAGGTTAGAACTTACAGTAGGTTGTGAGCCTCCCAGTGTGGGTACTTGGAATTGAGCTTAGTTCCTCTGCGAGAGTATGTGCCATCTTAACCTCTTAACTGCTAAATCATCTCTCCAGCCTTCTTAAGTCAATTTCCTACAGATAATGTTTCATATCAGCAAAAACTTGGCTAACATGGGTGTGGTGTTGAGATGAATGCTGGAAACCAGGTATTAGGAGCTGGTGATAGTTGAATGACTGATTATTTGAAAGGTGAGAGTAGTAGCCCTGGAGAAAAACAGAAAAGTGACAAAAATATACACTGTAGAAATAAAAACCAGCAAGGAATGACCTAATATAAAGAGGAAACAAAACCCAAAACAAGAAAAATAGTGGAGCAATAAGATAGAAACTTTCTCACAGAAATCAAGAAAGCTGAAACTTTATAATGCACAAGGAAATCAATGATATCAGATGCAATCTGGAAATGTGTGAAGCCCCAATGTAAGAAAGGCTATGAGACTTATCATGTAGCAATGAGAGGAAGCTTGGTTGCAGCTCACAGCAGAGCATGCATAAGCACATGCATATACAAGGTCAGGGGAGCTGAACAGCCCACATGAAAGTGTAAAGCAGGGTAAGTATTTGTAACGTGGCACCAGGAAAAGCATAAGAACTCATGCTTATTTGCCATCTGTTTTATCCCTTCACTGGGCAAGATGCACTTGTGTTTTATTTTGCTCTCCTACCAACCCTGTGGGACGTGCTATTATTTTCCACTAATAATGAAAGTCCAAGGTACAGGGAGCTTAAACATGTGGCTATGGGGCTAGGCATGAAAAATCTAAGGTACGGGGAGCTTAAACAACTTGCTTCAAGGCAGAAGATGTGACGATATTCTGAGTCAGGAGTCTAGGAGAGGAAGAAACATATCTCCTACTCAAAAATAAAAATAAAGGAAAGAGGGGATAATAAAATACATATTCAAAGTGAAGGCATCTGCTCTAAGTGATTGATTGATTCATTCATTCATTCTTTCCTTCATTGAAGGGTTGGTGGTTGGTTAGTTGGAAAAGCAGAGTAGAGATAATTAGGTACACTACAGAGGCAAGAGCACAGAGATTCTATAACGGTATGTACTGTATTACTGAGACCATCTACTGTGCATTATAAGAGTGGAGGAGGGGACATATGAGGCTGAGCTTATAGTTAGGAGAAAAGTTGAAGGCCTGTAAATAATAGAGAAAAAGAACAATTTATGAGAATGACACTTGAGTGTCAAGAGTCTAAATACACAGCCATTTCATGAGAAAACAAGAGTTGAAGAAATTAAAATCAAAAGCTGAGGGCCAAGGTTTTTATTATAAAGTCTCAATCACATGGATGGCAAAACCTTACAAAGGACTAAGCCACAAGAAATGCAATTACATCCCCTCCCCCACAACAAAAAAAACCTCAATGAAAAAATACAATTATAAATCACTTCTCAGACTTAGAAAGGTTTACTGCTTTACAGATTTTATAATAAGGAAGAGAAGAAGATAACACAATCAAACTGGAGCCCTTGAGGAAGACAGTGCCATGGGAGAGTGGACTGGAAGTGGACAGGGAAGAAAACATAGAAACGAAATCTTTTTCTGATTCTGAGAGCGAAGGGAGTGAAGACTGATTCACTTTCACCGGAAGCTTGGGAGGTAAACGGAAGGAAACTCGAAACTGCTCATGGACTTTTGGAAGGAAGATTTGAAGACAAAAGGAAACTCACTCACAATCAAAGCAAGGTTCAGTTTTGGATGTAGAACACAAGAAGGACTTTGCAGAGGTCATGGCTGAATCAAATAAGGAGGCTGATTCTATTTCAGGAAGAGGATTTGCATACAGGCAGGGCTAAGTTGAGCACAAAAATGAGTGAAGCAGGTATGAGGCACATAAGAGGGACGTCTTAAGCAACAGAGTACAAGAAGTGCCAAGCAAATAGTGATTTATGTAAGCAACTGCGGAACAAAATAGCCCCTGTGTTCTAACAAGGCTAAGGCAACAGGACAAGGAAGGAATGCTACTTCATAAACCTGCCCCTCCAAGAAGTTTATGGTACTAGTGAGGATTCCCAGTTCCTGCTGAGAGAGGAAAGTAGATGTGTGTGTGTGTGTGTGTGTGTGTGTGTGTGTGTGTGTGTGTGTATTCAATATATGTGTATATGTTTATACACATATCCATACATGCACAGATCCACACTGCTGTTTAATGTATCAAAATGTTTGTGTTAACATGCATAAAGCCACTGTTCAGTTTAGGAAATCTGTTTCAAATGTATCATTTAAACATTTTCCTTCTTGGATGGCTGTGGTGACTCACTCCTGTAATCCTGTAATGTGGCTGAGGTAGGAGGATTGTCATGAGTTAGAGGCTAACCTAGGCTACATAGTGAGTTCTAGAACATTTAAAACTAAATAGCAAGATTTCTTCCTTAAATCTATAACAAAAATATTTTTATTCATTGGACTTATCACACTTTATTTACATTTTCTCTTTGTTTGGTTTTTGTGTTCCTCTTTGCTTAACTATAAGCTAAGTGAAGGGAGGAACTTTGATGAATTCACTCAAGTCTTCAGGCTCTACAACAAGGCTAATAAGTAACTGACATCCCACAGATATGGACTGAGTCAGGATTCAAACAGAAGGTCGTAATGATTTTAAAAGATGCATTAGATATATAAAATGTCTATAGAGATACTTATGAACTAGAAGTAGAAACATGTGACAATGTATTGTAATGGAAATAGTAATAATAAGTACAAAGGCGATAAAAATCTATCTTCCTTCAGTTGGGAGCACCAAAGATGAAATTATAGACTAGACAACTGGTCTCCCAAGCCCTATGGTCTTAAATTATGTATACAATAGTACAAGTGTAAAATTGTGAATTATAAATTCGCATAACTAAATTTGTGTTACATACTCTTAATTTTTGGTTCATGCGTTATGCAACCAAAATGATCTCTTACAATTGGACTAATAGACTAAAACCTTAAGCTGTATCATAAAGGATAACCAAGAATGTTCCTACTGGGGCTCTTTGCATGGATCTCCATGGGAAGGGGAAATAGATTTTATGGGTGGACTGGGGGCTGATGGACACAAGAGTAGGAGGGATCAGGTGATGGGGTAGAGGGAGAGAGTATGGGGACAGTCAGCTGGAACTGGGGGGGCATTTGGAGGAATTGTGTGGAAACTTAGTGCAGTGAAAGCTTCCTAGAATCTATGAAGGTGACCCTAAAGAGGACTCCTTATAACAGGGGATATGGAGTCTCAACTGGCCATCTCTTGTAGACAGACAAGGCTTCCAGTGGAGGGACTGGATTGCATTCAATTGAGTTGTTGGCCAAGGGGGTCCCATGGAAATCCCCAAACAACTCAGGCTGATGTTAGAACAAAGATTTACTCTCTGCAAACCGACAGCAGTTCTCTAGAGCAAAGGACAACATCCACACAACTCATTGAACATGGAGAGGTAGAGCTGATGCCTACATGGAGCCTTCATTCCTGTGTTCTAGTCTCTTTGATATGGGAAAATACTGTTCAGGTTACTGAAACAAAAATGTAGTCATTAACTGGTGGCTTGAGTGAAAATGCCCCACACAGGCCCATAGGGAGTGGCACTATTAGTAGGTATGGCCTTGTTGAGTAATGTGGTCTTGTTTAAGGAAGTGCATCACTGGGGGTGGGCTTTGAAGTTTCAGAAGCTCAAGTCAGGCCCAGTGTCACTCTCTCTTCCTGCTGCCTGCCAGTCCAGGTGTGGAAGTCTCAGTACCTTCTCTAGCATCATGTCTGCCTGTGTGCAACCCTATGATACTGCCATGATGATAATGGAATAAACCTCTGAACCTGTAAGCCAGTCCCAATTAAATGTTTTCCTTGATATGAGTTGCCATGATCATTGTGTCTCTTCACAGCAATAGAAACTCTAAGAAACCAACCCAGCCATAAAACCTTTGACCTACAATCTGCCCTGCCTATAAAATATGTTAGGCCAATGGTGGCACAGAACTTATGGGAATAGCCAACCAATGCCTGATTTGACTTAAGGCCTACACCATGAGAAGAAACCAATACCCAACACTGCTTGAGTAACCAAGAAGCAGAGACGAGATAGCCCAGAGACCTAAGGTAAGACTAAACATTATTGATCTAAAAAAATTAATTAAAAGATTCTTAGTGATATTCTGCTATACTAATAGATCAGTACTTTATCCAGTCATCATCAGCAAGGCCTTCTCTGGCAGCAGATGGGAACAGATGCTGAGAGCCACAGCTGGACATTATGCAAAGACAGACTCTAAATTGGAAGTCTCCATCAAGTCCCTCAAGTCAGAGTTCAGGAAATCCTGTGGAAGAGGAGGTGGAAAGATTGTAAGAATCAGAAGGGATGAAGACACCAGAAGAACATGGCCTTCTGAATCAACTGAGCAAGGTGCCTATGAGCTCGCAGAGACTGAAGAAGCAATCATAGGGCTTACATGGGTCTTCACCAGTTCCTCTGGGTATATAGTATAGCTAGCTATTAGCTTAGTATTTCTACGGGACCTCTGACTATGAGAACAGATGAGTCTCTGACTCTTGTGCCTGTTCTTGGGACTCTTCTCCTGTTGGGTTGCTGTGTCCAACTTCAATATGAAAGTTTTTGCCTCATCTTATTATATTTTATTTTGTCATGTTTGATTGCTATCTCTTTGAAGCCTGTTCTCTTCTAATGAGAGACAGAAAGAGATTGGATCTGGAGGGATGGGGAGGTGGCAAGGAACTTGGAGGAGTACAGGGAGAGAAAACTATAATCAGGATATATTGTAAGAGAATATAATCTATTTTCAATAAATAAATAAACAAACAAACAAATAAATATGTCTCCTGAATAAAAGCAACACAGCACATTCCAGAACAAAGATAGCAATCATTAACTATGAAAAGTGAGAGATTAATCTAGAAAGTAAAAGATGCCTCATAATCATGGACAGTGTAATGAGCACAAGGAATCAATAGGAAATGAACTAGAAACCTGCTCTTTTGGGAAAGAATTATAAACAAAATAAAGGCAAGAGAAGAGTTTCTTTTAATTAGGTTATTCACCTAGCAGAGGAGGAGTTTGCAGGGCATACAACCAGAGATTTGAATGGCAGTTAGGAAGGACTTTCATACTTTAAGAGACAAATGTCTAAACTGGGCCTGGATCATAATGTACACTTGGGACTGTTAACTGAATTCCATTTTGTCTAAAATTGCCTCCCATGAACAATTTTGTCCTAAATATTTCTCCATATATAATAGAGAAATATTTGTCAGCTAACTTTGTGTGTTAACAGACTGTAAGGTATTTTTATACCAATTACCTGAAACTCAGCCAATCATATTAGCCCACTGTCAGCTAACCACGAGCAGCCAACTGCTCAAATCAGGTTCAAATAAGGCAAACGTTAAACTGTAACCAATCAAACTATCTCTGTACCTCACTTCCACTTTCCATATGTCATTTCCTCTTCTCTGGCTATAAATATAATCCGTCCATGTGGCAGGGTGGAGCTCCGAAGCCATTTTTGGCCCAGATTGCCACCCAATTTTTGAATCTCAATTAAAAGCCAATTAAGACTTGTAAAGCTAGAATTTTTTTTTTGTAATTTTCTCATTTAGCCAAACATATTTTGAGGTAAAATCAGTAAATCTTGGTGATAATTAGACATGGGTTTCATAGCTGAGATTAAGTTCAACTGTGAGAACGGAAGACCTGAAATAATTGTAAGAAGAAAGTTTATTTCTTTCACACATCATAGGGGTCAGTTAAGCACTGGCTTTCCCCCAGAGGGACACAATCCATCCTACGTCCTCATTGTGCTACCCCTGCAGTGAACTTTCACCTCCTGAATCACATGGCTGCTAGAGCTTGGCTCATCGCCCTATAATGTAGGCAGAAAGATCTTGGAGGGTGAGGAGGAGGTATCCTCATGATTTAGAAAAACTTTCTATAAGACTTGTACCTACATCTCACCAGTGTTGCCCCGATTCCTGGGGAGACACAAATAGATGCCTACTCACGTCAATTAGAGGACTGAAGACTAAAATTAGGGTACCACCCAAATCCAACTTGGTACACCAATGAATTTTATTGGGGTTACCTCCAGAAGTATGGCTGAGGAGCTACTAAAGAAGCATAAATGACTCAAGAGACAGCTGGATCACCAAAAGATCACCTAGCATGGGTGACAGCTCACAAAAGCTGGAAACCTGGAGCACACTGCACAGCCTGTACACAGCTCAACCCTGTGAAGAGTGTCTTTTCCAGGCAGCTCAGTTGGTCTGTGCCTCTTCCAGACAGCCCAGCTGGTCTCTGCCTCTTCCAGGCAGCTCAGCTGGTCTGAGAGTATCTCTCTCTAGTCTTTATTCTTATGTAAACTTGAAGAAGAAGGGGCCTAGTATATCTGGTCAGTTTGGGGTTCTCTCTAAAATTTTGGGGTTGTTGGTTCCTGAGTCTTAATGAACCTCCCTTTAGAATATCTTGAGTCTTGTGCCAAGTATAGTGGTGTATGCCTTCAGTCCCAACATTTGAGAGGCAGGGGCAGGGTGAAATCACTCTGCTCTACATATTGAGCTCCAGGACAGCCTGAGTTACATAGTGAGATCCTGCCTCAAAAATATTATATTAAGCTTTAAGAAGCTTCCCTCCAAGACTGGTTGTTTCATCTGAGAGGAAATTGCTATGCAATACCCAGGTAGTCCTTGTTGTAAGGTAAGTTGTGAAATACAGGACTTATTCTAAGTCCTAAGAATAAACATTTTGCCATCTTACTTTTAAAATGGGAGAGTAAATATTGAATGGCAACTAACATTCTCCACTGAAGAAAAAATGCTCCAAAAGTACTGACAGAAAAGGCGCGGCTCTCAGAATGCTCTGTACAGCACCAGCAGTAATGGTAGATGACCCCACTGGCTGCGTAGGTGCACCAGGCAGCTCAAAGCTGAGTGTCTTGATCCTGGACACCAACTCTGTGCGAAGTGCCTAGAGCCTAGAGCTGGCTCTGTGCCACTAGCCTGACCTCAGTGGAAAGCACTGTAAAGGCTCCAGCACATAGCACCGTGCTGCTAGAAACCCAAACTGAAGGCTGAACTGTCTATGGCAGAACAAGTAACCAATGAGAGATTGGGGAATTTGAAATCGAGATACCGAGAATTCTCTTCCCCTGTCATGATCAGTCTTACCAACGTACAACAGAAACGGTCCAGACTGCACGAGATTGAAGCTAGCCAGTAGCTGACCTCACTCTATGGAAATTCACTGGCAAAGAGAATATCTCAGTCACCTACCAACACAGCTCCAAAGACAGAGTAAGGGACCCTAAGGTTAGGAAACTCACACTGCATATCCCTCCACCCTGCTAGTGCCCTGGGAGCAATGATCCTTCAGAAACATTTTTTAAAAAATGCTATGTAGCAGAACAGGTGCTGTCACTGCTTCTGGTTCAGAGCATCCGATCCCAAGCCACATGGACTCTGGAGCTAACAGAAGTGAGTTGAGGGAATCAGAATCAGACCTAGAATGCCAGGAATCCTGACCTAGCTGGGAGGAGTTACAGGGGTCACAGGGAGATTGTGACAGGACCAGGTGAAGTGTCCTGACAACAGAACTGATGGGAACACAGGGAGTGGGTTCTTTGTCAGGAAGAGGCACCAACTGAGAACATAATAGCTCTTTAGTTTATTGATTACCTTATCAATTTCAGTTTACCACTCCTTTTAATCTTTAATGTGTGTGTATGTATGTGTGTGTGTGTGTGTGTGTGTGTGTGTGTGTGTGTGTGTGTATATATATATATATATATATATACATATACATATATATATACTTTCTTTTTATTTTAAGCACATTTTTGAGAATTTCACACCTGCATGAGTGTCTTATTTACTTTATATGTATGACTCTTTTGCCTGCATGTATGCATGTGCACCATATGTGTCACTGGTACCCATGAAAGTCAGTTGGCATCGAATCCTTTGGAAATGAGTTATGGATGGTTCTGAGCCACTTTGTGGGTGTTGAAAACTGAAGCCCATGTCCTCTGCAAGAGCAACAAGTGTACTTAACCAATGAGCATCCTTTGCACCCTTGTACACTTGTATTCTAATTGCTTAATTGATACGTTGTAACTATATCTCATTGGAAATGCTCCCATGTCTGTCCCCCCTTCAAACCTAATATACAATATTTTCTCTGGCTTTTTAAACCTCTAATCATATATTTTTCCCCACACTCCTACTCTGCACTATCTTACTCCCTTCCCTGTCCACTCTTCATTTCACTATGTACCTATATTGTTTTCTCCAATCAGGACCCTCATATTTCCAAACATTGGGAAAGCAAATCTCAAGAGCATAGTATCTTCTCCTGCAACTACTGTCTTCTGTCTTCTGTCAGGCTATCATAGTTGTCAGTCATCTTTCTCCCTGCATATAAATTCAAGTGAGGTCAACTCACCAGGTAGACACCCTTAACATAAAACAAGAAACTCAAAGCAACCAAGGCAGTCCTAAGAGCAAACTGCATATCTATAAATAGTAACATTAAAAATAATCATAGGTAGAGGAAATAAATACCATATTGGTATAACCCAAAGCTTTAGAAAACCAAGAAGGGTCAACAGGATGGCTCAGCCAGTAAAGGCACTTGACAAGCCTGAAAATGTGAGATCAGTCTCTAAAATCTACATGAGGTGGGAAGGAAAAAGCTGACTCCATAAAGGTATTTTCTGACCACATGTACACATTGTGGCCTATGTACCCAGACACCTGTTATCATGCACACATTCCTACACATGCATACAGGCACACAAGCACGTGCGTACACATAGATAGATAGATAGATAGATAGATAGATAGATAGATAGATAGATAGATAGATTGATAGAATAAATAAATTGATTGATTAAAAAAGAAAACGAAGGAAAAGACAAATTCAAATGTATCAGGTAGCAAGAAATAATAAAGATCTCGACAGAAATTAACCAAACAGAACTAAAGGAACAGAGAATTAGAGGTGAAAAGAGAATTGTTTCACCAGACTCCAGTGAAATCCAGAGGATCATCAGGAAGTACTTTGAAAACTTACATTCCAACAAGTTGGAAAATCCTGAAGAAATGGATAAATGTCTATATACACATGACCTCCTGAAATTAAAGCCAGAGAAATAAACCATGAAACAGACCCATAACAAGCTTGAGACTGAAACTAATCAAAAATCTCCCCACAGAGAAAAGTCTAGGGCTGTGTGGATTTCCTGTTGAATTCTACCAACCTTCCAAGGAAGATTTGTACCAGAACTTCTCAAACCTTTCTATAAAATAGAAAGAGAAGGAATAGTGCTATGCTCATTCTACAGAACTAACATAACCCTAATACCCAAACTGGACAAACACAACAACAATAACAACAGGAAACTATAGACCAATCTTCCTTATTAATACAGATACAAAAATCCTCAACAAAATCCAAAACAAATTCGAGATCCATTAAGAAGGTCCTACATCATGACCAAGCTGGCTTCATTGCAAGAATGCGAAGTTGGTTCAACATTCACAAATCAATAAATATAATACATATTAATAGACTTAGTGACATATCACACAGTCATCATTATAGATACAGAAAAAAACACTGGGCAAAGCTCAGTGCACCTTCATGGTAACAGTCCTGAAGAATCTGGCAATAGGTAGAACGTGATATAATAAAGCTATAGGCAACACACATGTAGCCAACATTATGATAAATGAAGAAAAAATAAAATAATTCCACTAAAATCTGCAACTAGACGAGGGCTTTCACTGTGTTTACTGTTATTCAATATAGTGCTTACAGTGTTAGCCAGAGCGATAAAACAAGAGAAAGATGTAAAAGGGATGAAAACTGGAAAAAGTTAACACCCTATCCCTATTTGCAGATGACATGACTGTGCACTTAAAAGACCCCAATGGATTCTACTAAAAAACCAACTAGATCTGATAAATACATTCAATAAAGTAGCAAGATACAAAATCAGCACATAAAGTCACCAAAGATGAAAAGGAAATCAGGAGAAATATTCCTTTCATGGTAACCTCAAAAAACTAATATACCTAGGAAAAAAATCTAACAAAAAATATGAAAGAAGAAAACTTTAAGACACTGAAGAAATAAATTGAAGAGGGAGTTATACAATGGAAAGACTGTCCACACTCCTGGATCGGCTGAATTAATATTGTGAGAATGGCTAAACTACCAATCTACAGATTGAACACATCCTCACCCAAATTCCAATGATGTTCTTGCAGAATTAATTGTTTTAACCACAAATCCTTAATGTTCATAAACAAACCTCCTCACTGCAAAGGCCCAGTCAGCTGAAGCAATTCTAAGCAGGAAGAACACATAGGAAGTATCCCATTCCCTGACTAAGTTATAGAGACGGCAACAAAGAAAGCATGGTGCTGGCACAGAAGTAGACAAATACATCATTGGAAAATGACAGAAGACACAAAAGATAAACCCACACCTCTGTGGACATCTAATTCTCCAGGCAAGTGTCAAAACATACCCTGGGGGAAAGACTGTCTTTCAACACTGTCTGGAAAGCTAGATTTTTACCTTCAGAAGAATGAAATTAGATTCATATATTCCCCCTACACAAAAATCAATTTAAACTGAGTCAGGAACATGCATTTAAACTCAGAAATGGATAGTTTAGTAATTAACAGCATATGCTGCTCTTCCAGGAGACCTGAATTCAGTTCCCAACACACACATCCTGCAGCTCAGAATTGCCTGCAAGTCCACCTCCAGGTGATTTGACTGCATTCACATGGCACACACACACACACACACACACACACTAAGAAAATAAAAATACATCTAAAAAAACCTTTTAACCTAAAAATGTTAAAATTGCTTTTTAAAAAAATGCATAGGGGAAACACTCCAGGTTGTAAAGATAGGCAAGAAATTTCTGAGGAAAACTCCAAGAAATAGCCCCAAGGACTGACAAATAGAGTTACATGAAACTAAAAATATCTCCTGCACAGAAAAAGAAACTATCAACATAGTAAATAGACAGTGTACAAAACAGGAAAAAAAATCTTTGCCAGCTACACTTCAGACAAGCAGTTAATGTCCAGAATATATAAAGATTTGCAAAATTTAAACAAACAGGCCATCAGTCAGGCAGAGAAAGAAATACTTTGGGTCTGGCATAGCCTTTGAAACCTCAACGCCCACCCTAGTGACATACCTCCTCCAACAAGATCACACTTCCTGAGCATTTCCTAACAGCTCATCAGCTCCAGGACTAACTAAGCATATAGACATATGAGCCTGTGGGGGGGGCAATCTCATTCATACCACCATACCTCGTAATCAATAAGTTAATCAACTAAGGGGACATTTCTCAAAGGAAGAAATACAAATGACCAATAAATATTTTTAAAGTGTCAAACATCTCTAGTCATTAAAGAAATGCAAATTAACACTATTTAAGATTCCATCCTATCCCATTCGGAATGGCCACCATCAAGAAAGCAAATGCTGGTGAGGATGTGGGGAAGATCCCTTGCTACTCTCAGTATAACTGGTGCAACCATGATTGAAATCAGTGTGAAGGCTTCTGTAAAACTAGAAATAGAATTATAGTATGACCTGTAGGTGTAGATTCACACCAAATGCAGACATTGTTTCAGGGCAAAGTCTTTTATTCTTTGTCTAAGTCACCAGTCCTTAGTACTGGAGCCCTGTAGAGTTTCTGCCTCCATACAATCTACTCTTAAGCCCAGAACTGTAAGGCTTCAGCCTCTACTGCTGACTGAGCCACCCTGACTAGGTCCCTCTGAACTCAGATTCTTCAGACTGCTTCTGCGTCTGTGAGTCTCACTGCCCGTTCTATCTGCTGTACTGACTCTTCTGTAACTGACTCTGTAACTGACACTTCAACTGACTCTTTAACTGATTCCTCTGTAACTAACTCTTCTGTAACTGACTATTGCTTTCTGAGCAGAGAGCCTGCTTTTTCTAATGTGAGAGTTAGGCATGTCCTTACTCTGACTCAGTCTTCCTCTGATTTGTCATTTTGCCTGTCATTTACTCTGACTCATCTCAGATATCACTTCCTGTGTGACAATGACTCCTGAGCTCTGCTTCCTGTTTATTTCCACATTCCTTTTTTCTTAGGGATTAAAGGCATGGACCACCACTGCCTTCTGAATGTTGGGATTAAAGGTGTTTTTACTTCCATCCAGACCACACAGGCCTCTGAATGTAGACTCCTGAAATATATAGACCATTTCTAGCTTTCACACAGGCCTATTACTCTACAATGACTCAAGTATACCACTCCTAAGCATTTGCTCAACACTCCACATCCTGCTACGGAGATACTTGAACACCTATTTTTATCACTGCTTCTTTTACAACAGCTAGAAAATAGAACCAACCTAGATATCCATCAACAGATGGATGGATAATGTATTACATATATACAGTGGAATTTTATTCACCCATAAAGAAAAATGAAATTTCCAAGAAACTAGATGGAACTGGAAAAATTGTATGAATGCAGGCAATCCTGGCTCAGAAAGACTATTCTATATTCTCTCTATGTGCTCATCCTAGACTACACTGTTAAGTATGTGATACTTAACACATCCTTTACTATATATGTGATAGTAAAAATGGGTAAACCTGGGAACTAGAAAGGAGCCCTGAAACTGGAGGGGACAAAAAAGAGGTTTTAAGTTCTACTGTCTTCCCCACAAAAGAACTAAGAGGGAGGAGAGAGGATGGGGGCAAAGTTTACAGCTGAGGAAAGGAGTCGGGGAGATGAGCAAAGTGTTGAGGTGGGAGGAAATCAATCAAAATGGAGTGTCACGGAAATGCCATATGGTAATTTCAAAAATAAAACACACAAAGAAGAGTAAGAATGGAAATAAATTGCAACCTTCTATTTTGTGTAAACACTAACTCAATGAAAATACTATAAAAGCAGGAGAAACTTGAAAGTGGAATAATGGTGAGTTGAATTCTTTGAATGTTCAGTTAACAAGGCCTGCAGGCTGTGTTTAAACATCCCATAATTAGAAGGCAGAGAATGACATACATTTAGAGGTAAGCAACATATGAGTTAAAAGGACTGAGGAAGAACAACTGTGAGAAAAAGACAGAATCCCGGGCAGTGCTGAAGGATGTTACTAACACTTAGTAATGTTCAAAATGGGGCAAGTCTTTTGAAGCCTTAGGAAGGAGCCAAAGAAGCAACATTTAGTGTTTTCACACACACACACACACACACACACACACACACACACACACACACACACACAAAATGTCATGTCCAAAGGGAAGAATGTTAACCTGTATGAAATGCAAGAGATACATTTAGCAAGATGTGAAGACTGATGGGAAAATCAGCACCGAGGGTCATAATTTGAAGTCATTGGTAGTAGTACTGAGGGGACTTTCATCAGAGCTGAGGTTCTGGCCAATAGGCAGGATGTAAACTGGTCTATGAATAAGGACATAGTTCAGTGCCACTGAAACTTTGGTGGGCCTGATTAATCCCTGGGAGCTGGTGAAAATACAGGCTGGGAGCAAAGGGCTAGAGATTCTGCATTGTTAAGGACTCCTTGCTGCTGGTCTGCAAAGTTTTGGTATCCTGGTTGTAGACCTTGATTGGCACACATCAAAGTTATCTGAAGGACTTGCTAAACCATTTCCATAGACCTCTGCAGTTAGAGTGTCTGATTCAGTACATCTGGAGTGGAGCTTGGAGTGGTGCATTTCTAAAAAGACCCCAAGGGATGCTGTCAACGGGGAACCACACACTGCTGAATACTTTTTTATATAATGGATCAAAGAGAAGCTGGTCCAGAGCTAAAGAGACATCAAAAGAGAGGAGGCATATTTCTACCTTGGTTTTATTGTTGGCAATACCAGAGCCAGCACATTCACATCTCATTGGGTGATGTGTAAATATCCACTCTAAGCTGGTCTGATATGTATTCTCAAGTTTTCTCCCTCCATATTTTCTACAGATTAGCCTGCATCATAGACACACTGGAACGCTTATTGAGCCAACCATCTGTATCTAGTTTCACAGTCTATGAGTAAAATCAATATGTAATACAAAGAAATCAAAATAGCCTGGTGCTTCTAGCCAGAATGGTCTTCTTCAGTGTAAAGGGATGTGTTCCTCTTAGTTAGAAACATTAACCTACTTCACTCAACATCCTGTTTGCTTTCTATGTCAAAATTATTGGATTGCCTACTGATTACCAGACAGGGCTAATGATTCTGATTATATCAGCACATAGTTTCAACTTCTCCAGCTGGAAGAGTTACTCTTCTGTTGGTTCACTCAACAAAGAACTCCTGCAGCTGAGGCAAATTGTGAGCACCTGCCCATCACTCACTAGCAATTTAACCTGGATAGTCACTTAGAGTAGCAGGAAGAGATATTACTGAGCTGGGAATTGAGGGAAGAAATGGGATTCAGGATTCTGAGACAATAAGTCCACAGCTCCTAGAACATATAAATGAAATCTATGCCTTCTTCAAGTTGAATGAACCCAAAATCATAAGATTTAATTGGAAATTAGCACCTTTATCATGTATATATATTAATGAAACTACTTTGGGACTATGGCAAATATTACCCTTACACAAGGCTTTGTTTCTTCCTTGAAATGAGACTACCCTGGCCAAAAAGCAGTATATGAACATAAAACAATGTGTAATGTGGTCCTTCCATCATTTCTTGGAAAGAGGAACAAAGATTTGGTATTTGTGTTTTCATAGGCTAAGTGCAAAGAGACCTCACAGTTCTAGCTTCTTCTGTAAGTTCTTTTCATCTCTAATGAACAAAGTAGTTATGTTTCAAAAGTCACACACTGACAGCGTTTACCCTGCCTCTCCTGTCAAACATCCATCTTCGGACAAAGAATAGGATAGACTGGGAAACTAAAAGTATCTTGCTCACTGAGAAGCTGCCCACATCAACAAGACAGTTGGCAACCACCTTGCATCTTGTTCAAAGCCTGCTATCTCTCCAGGCCTCCAACCTGTCCCCTCCAGCTTGCTCTCTGATCAGTGAGATTCTCTGTGTCTTTGTGTAAAGGTCACGATGTCCCAACAGCTGCAAAACATATCGAAGGGGGATTAACTAGCTTGATTTCTTCCTACTCCGTGAGATACATGACTCAGAATGAGAATCTCGGATCAGTGCTGCAGACTGTCAGGCTAGACATGAAGAAATTCAGATACCGTGTAACCTTTCTTGGCCATCAATATCCAATAGCCAAATCTTCTGGGAAGAAGAAAACAAACAATGGTAAAAAGCTCAACATTACCAAATGGAAATATTTCATCTCAGCCATAATTCTAAAGATGATTACAAGGACCACAATCTATTCCATGGCACAATGTCTCTTAAAACTTAGAGTGTAACTGAGAACCATGTAGAAAAAGATGGAGATGGATCAGAAAAAGGCAGGAGAGATTTCTAAATTAGCTGATTAATAGAAAAAGCCTACAGTGTAAGCTGGTTCCCAGTCATTTGGACAAGTTCACAAGCAAGGTTGGATTTGGCATTTGATGTGTGGTGTAGACAGGAGGCATTTTGGAGCAGCAGGGTGTTTGTTTGTGCCTAAATAGAAACACAGATAACTAGTGCAAGCAAGAACTTCCTCCACAGAATGAAACTGCAAATAACCCAGCCCCCGGCTGCCAAGTCAAGCTTATTTTAGAAAGACTAAGTAGGAACAGGCTGCCTGGCCAGTCCAGGAGAAATCCGAGGTGCTCTTCCCACACACCAGGCACTCATTAGCATGTCTCCTCAGTTTCTCAACTATGAACAGCTGCAAGCAGACAATAGTGGGAAACTGTCAGAGAGAAGAGGACAAAGTACTGTTAATTAAGCAAAGATGGAGGGAGATGATTTCTTTATGAAGAAATGCAACCTTGGACAGAAGAAAAGATTTCATAATACAGAGTTCTGAGAGAAGATGTCTCAAGGAAAAGAAATCAGAGCAAAAATGTGAAAAAGTTTCTCAAGCATTTATTGAGCGCTTTCTGAACACAAGGCAGTGTGCCGAAACCTAAAGAGGAATAGAAATGTAGCTGGACAATTCACATCTTCAAAAGTGGAATGCATGAGGTTTAGAGCTATTGCCTTACAGAGCATTTCTAGGTGGAAGACAGTAGAAGATGATTTTGGGAGGCATGTGATGGGGATTTAACAGTAGAACTGGAACGATTGTCTGCTTCACTTTCTAGCCCCTAAAACTCATCTGCCCTGGAAGCCACTCTTGAAACTATCAGTCGTTCATTCTTACCATCATCGATATGCCACTTGCTCAGCAAGGAGTCGAGAGTCACTGTCTGGAGCAACGATAGGAGTTACTATGGGATGGAAGTTTTGAAACAGCCAAACAAGCTGTATAAAGACCATTTCAAAGCAAGATGAGTTCTTAGGACTCCCAGGATGAAAAAAATAAATAAAGCAAATTTTTAAAAAATTGCCTAAGAAAATGAGAATTATCAATACAGAATTAAAACTCAGAGCAAGCTGTGCAGTGGTGGCACACACTTTTAATCCAACACTCAGGAGGCAAGCGGATCTCTGTGGGTTCGAGGCCAGCCTGGTCTACAGAGTGAGTTCCAGGCCAGTCAGAGTTACCACAGAGAAACCCTGTCTCAAAAAAAAAACAACAGAAAAACAAAAACAACAACAACAAAAAAGAATCAATCAATCAATAAATAAAACACAGAGCACATTGAATATGAAATGGGGAATGAAAACAACAAACAGCGGAACGGTTATTATTGCTATGATGGGGCAACAATAGTCTCATGTTAAAGAAATAGCTGGGATGTGAGCATTTACTGTAGAGCAGAGAAGTAGAAAATTGCACAAAGTTCAAAGTTAGTCAGCCACTGAACCACTATCCAATATGGACTCCTACTTCCTGGAAGCTGCATATAGACATGGAGGGCGAGTCCCTCCATGCTTCTTTGATTACCCCAGCTTTGTGTTAAGCCGTGTGCAGCAAGTTTCTACACAGATGAAATCTAAGTGTTCAGTCCACAGAGGGCAGCTAGGCACTGCTATGCACTTCTTCTCCCTGGCCAAGACTATTGGGTTCCCCCTCTGGGAATGTCACTCTGGAGTTAAGTTTTTCCAAGTAGGCCAGGATGACTTGAAAAAAAGGAAGCACAGCAACCCAGGCAATACTAGGATGTGCAGAGAACAAGGCTCACACTTTTGAAGCAGAGTCCCCACTTCAGAACAGCTACAGCACATCTTCCCCATAGCTATCCTGTCCTTGGTCTGCAGGAAAGAGACTGTGATCCAGGCTCTGCACTGCCTTCAGTTCTTGTGAATTGGCATCCAGGAGTTTCACGTGAGAAGCGCAACACTGAGCCGGGACCCTGGAGGCAATAACTGATTCCAGCCTGCTAAGGAAATCAAGTTGATGATGAAAAATATCCTCGTTTCAAACATTTCTTGAGACTAGATCTGAAATGGACCTTCTTAGCACATGCATGTGGATACATTTTAATTGTTTGAAATGAGCAACCCCTGGAACTGCAGCTCAGTTTATTATTCCTTTGTCATTTTTAATCTCCATGCTCATTTTGCCTTCTAACACACCCAGGGAGCATATCCAAGTGGGAGCCTGGAAAGTGGGCCTACAGTAGGACAGAGATGCATGGACACCATTAATAAATCACTGATAGTTAAGATATAGATTGGATGATGGGTGGCAGATGGGAAGGAGGTAGGTCAAATTGCTTTTCTAATATAGATTATTGGATTAACAAGGAAGCAGTGGACAAGTGGCAATTACTATCATAAAAAAAATGATCTTATCCCAGAATTGCAATAACAGTAGACTGTCCATTAGCTCTCAGGAGATGTACTTAAAGTGGGGAATAGCCCTCTGAGATGGTAAGAAAGAGGACCCTCACTATGCTCCGGTCTATCTCCTCTGCTATGGGTTCTAAGCCTGGTGAGGGTGGGAGATAGGATAAAGTTAGCTTTAGAGACAGTAAGTAATTAAGGAATATGTTAATGTAAATATGTTATTCCAGTATTCTGATATTGATTGTAACCAATTGATTGTACCCTGAAGCCAATTTCTTTATTTTGAAAAATTTAAAATACCCCAAATTTTGCAACAGTAATAACACAGACAAGTGCTACTATTAACTTAGATTCGGTAGTCGTTAATCTTTTATCAGATTGTTAAATGATAAACACCAGAATTCTTCACCCCCAAATATTATGGTATAGATTTCATGAGAATAGGATTGTTTTCCTGTATTTATTCACGGAATTTATCATTTTCAGAGATTTGTAACTCTGATATCTATTGTTCCATGACATAAATTCCTTAATTAATTTACCAAGTCAGTCAAATAATGTTTTCTGATGATTTTTTTTTACAAATCTGGCAGAACCAGTCAAGAATTCTGTGTATATACATGCGCTTTCTCTTTAGTAACTTTTTAACAGTGTCTTAGCATTTGTGTTTTTTGAAAGAGCACTTGTTTTGCAAACTACTTGTCAGTTTGAATTTATTTCATCACTTCATTGTGGCTAGAATATGATTAAACACTTTCACAAGATATTATGTCCTTCCCAATATATCAAGAGACATGTGTTATTAGTTTGTCAAATGTGGCGATTGTAAATTTAATCATGTGGTTCAAGTAACGCTGCCTGATTTCTCCATTGCAAATATGGTATATCCTTTCTCTAAACAATAAATACTTTTGAAAAGAGATAATTCTAAAGACTTTTTTGTGCAGTGCTGAGGCTAAGTCTGGGCCTCCTGCACACTAAGCAAGCACTACGCCACTGAGCTATTCCCAAGCCCAAGACCAATATTTCATTCAATAATTTTAGCATGCTTTGATGACTTGCTTGAGTCAATTGTTGTCATTTTGATCGACAGACCTAGAAAATTACAATTTTCCATTATTTCTGCTTTTATGATTCTCTGTAGAGAGGAACTTTTCCTTTTTCTCTCCGTTCATCTCTAGCCTTGTTGGTGCCATTAAGAGCACACATTTTGAATAATAAATGGCTTGTAATTCATTCTCACAATTGTTTATTTTGATATCCATGCTGTCCCAAATTTAGCCAGTAGAAATCATTCCTTCAACCTAGCTTCTGGATGTTTGGAGGTTTTTGTTTGTTTGTTTTTGTTTGTTTGTTTGTTTGTTCTTGAATAATCTTATCAATGATTGAGCATGTCTTTTTTGTGTGTCTGTGTGTGTGTGTGTGTGCAACTTCGTGCTTAAGCTCATCCTGCTCTTTATTACCACAGACCAGTTTTTCATCAAGCCCTCATTCCTTTGGATGGCAGGTGGTAGTTAGAAACCAGGGTACAGATGACAAGGGCATTCCCTGATACTGGACATAATCTCGTCCAAGCCATTCATTACACCTAGTGCCCATTATACCCAGAACACACAAATACATGTTCTGATGAAGTCATGAGTATATACTGATACTTTGCATTAGATTCCAATCCAACAGAATTCCTTTCTTTCCCCATTTTTACATTCGTTTCTTCTAGGCCGAAACTCTGTTCTCTAGAGAATTCCCACATATTTCTAGAATGTTCCCACATATTTGCTCATTTTTTCATTTCCTTAATACACAGAAAATGGCTTCAAACTACATCACTACCAACAAAGGATTTTGTCTTTAGAGAATACCCCGCCAATAATGGGGTACAGTTCCAATTTCTTTCTGTATTGAATTTTTTGTAATCATATTATTAATTTGAATCTAAAGCTCAATTCAGGCATTTCCATTTGTATTTAATTCTAGGAGTTTACACTTGTTGAATTCATATTCTTTTTATAATATTAAAAATTTAATGTATTTTAAGAGTCAGAAGCATTTCAAAAGATAAAGAGGAAAAAAAAAACATACCCTTCCCTTCACTATTGCTTCTACTTTACAGAACCATGTCCAATTTTATACCAAGGTCTTTGGTTTCTGTGTTTCCTTTTTAAGATGTGTGTGTGTGTGTGTGTGTGTGTGTGTGTGTGTGTGCACGTGTGTCTTTTATTTCTACTTTCCTACAGAATTGGTAGTATTTGTACATTTTTCCACTTACCATATTTTTAAAAATACTATAACATTTTCAGTGTTTTGATTTACTCATGAGAATATGATACAATATAGTTTGATGATTTTTACTTCTTTATTTGTGTGTGGGGGGAGTACATGCATGCACACATGTATGTGTACATGCCATGGTCCATGAGTGGTAGTTTTAGGACAACGGGACAGAGTCAGTTTTCTCCTGCCACCATGTGACACCCAGGGATGGAACTCAAATCATCAGGTTTGGTAGTAAGCAGTTTTATCTACTGAGCCATTTCACTGGCCCGCATTCATGACAATTAACAATGGAAGCTGCTCTGTAAATTCTGTGGTTCTATCCAGAGAATTCAGTTTTTTTAAGCACCAAAATCATATCTCGACTGTAGGAAAATGAGATATTTGCACCAAAAACAAATTAAAAATACAAAGGAGAGATGGGCTTTGTTAACTTTGTAACTGACACCTTGATGCAAGTGCCAGCAGCTCAGTATATATAGTTCCATCTGGTACAAATTACTCTAATGCAAAATTACATATTGGAGCTCATTGGAAATTCTTATTTCAAGGCTCTACTCTGAATCTTCCATATTTTACTCTCTATGGGTAAAGCTAACTAATTTGCTTTCTAGACTTTCTTAGGCTGTTAAGAGTAGACTGTCTAAAAAAAAATCATAAGGGTAGTGTACTGTGGCAACTTAACTTTCTTTTGAAGCCCCCTCAAAGTAATTGTGTTATTTTTAATGTTTTATTTATTTATTTAATGTATGAGTGTTCTGTCTGCATGTACACCTGCATGCCAGAAGAACGCATTGGATCCCAGTACAGATGGTTGTGAGCCACAGTGTGGTTTCTGATAACTGACCTCAAGGACCTCTGGAAGATGCTCTTAAGCACTGAGCATCCTTCAGCCCATAGCAACTTATTTTAACCTGGCTGCCTAAAACTGCTTTTCCTTTGAAAGCATATATTTCATTTAAAATTTTTACTTAGAATATATTAATTATACACAATAATATGTGTCATTATATTTTCATATATGTATATAATGTATTTGACCATGTCCACCCCTCCATTACCACTCTTGTGTCCCTCCAATTTGCAATAATCCCCTTTTTCTTCCCTGAAAGTCCTCTTCTACTTTCAGGTCTTATGTTTGTTTTAGTGGCCCAGTGATTTTAAATAGAGTTACTTAAGTAAGCATGGGTGCTAGGCTATTTATAGGAGCATAGGAAACTTACTAGTGGCTGCTTTGCTAAATCAAACGTCTCCTTTTCCCATGCCAACTATTAATAGTCAAATCCATGAGCCTTTTCCCAGTTCCTGATGGTATATTTGCAGATCCAGTCTTGTACAGGTCTTAGGCAGGTAATTAGCTTCTGTGAGGTCATAAGTTCAATGCCATTCCTAGAAAATGGAGTTCAATAACTCTTCTTCTGGCTCTCACTAGCCCATTTAAGGCTAAGAACTTAAAGTTGCTTAATCTCAACACTTTGACCAGTTATGAATCTACACATTAATCACTGCCCTCTACAAAAGAAAGGTTTTTTTTGTACAAAGTTGACAGAATCACTAATAAATGGACATAAACATAATTATTTAGAAGATAATTTGAGGGGCACATTATGTACATTTAGCTAAACAATAGTAGTAGCTTCATCGCAAGGTCTTATGACTTTCTCATCTTTTTTGATATAAGTTCTGAGCCCAAATATGCAGCTGGGACAAAACAGGAAAAAAATTGATACCTCTCTTTAGCCTTTAAGAAGAATAGAAGAGCTAGACAGCATGATAAAACCACTCAGTAAGTTCTCCAACTCTCAGGTTAGACTCTTAAAGGCTTGGGTTCTGATTCTTGCTGTATGTCAGCTAATGGAAACCCAGGCCATCTCAAGAAAAACAGGTGGGTGATAACTTCAGAGATCACAAAACCCTAACACTTCCCCTTCATGCTCTTCTCTAGCTCTTTCATGCTCTCCAAAATACATTAGGATTTGAAGATCATATAGGATACAGTGTCTCATCTAAGAATGATTGTCTTATTTTTAAGGCAATTTGTTCTCAGGAAGCTGGTAGATGAAATGAATTGCCAGATTGTCATTTTGAAGATGTGAAAATTTAAATACAGAGAAAGAAAATAGGGCTGGTAGGATGCTGGCTGGTCGAATATCTCAGGCATCAGGAGAGTCATTCACAACACCATTTGGTAGGAAATTTTCCCTTTAATAACCCCACTTTAAATAGCCAGCATTTATCAAGTTCCTGATGTGAGCCAAGGATTGTGCTATGTACTTTACTACTTTAGCTCATTTAATCTTTATAATTCTACAAACCAGATACTTTTGCCATCTGTCTCTTAGGCATGCATAAACTGTTACTTAAAGATATATTGTCCCATGCCCAATTCACATAATTAAACAAGAGCCAAATCAATGTTGCTCTAACTGGAACCAAGACCTTTAACTCCTACACAAGTAAAAAGAAGCACCAGAAATATGGTCTTCCTGTGTCTTCCTATGCGCTCGGTGACTCAGCCCGCTGTAGCCTCCCTAAGGATATCCACCTGACGCTCCATAGGCTCTGCCAGAGGCAGGTAGGATTCAGGAAACTTGATTTTGACCACAGCTAGGTCATTTCGCTTTCTGTGGGGTCACTGTCTCTATCCTACCAAAACAAGAAGAATGGACACACACATGCACACATGCGCATACGCGCGCGCACACACACACACACACACACACACACAGAGCTCATACCATGTGCACATGCGCCACAGGATCCCCTTCATTTCTGATCATCTATAACCAAAAGCCAAGTGCAGTAATACCCAAATCACATTTTTACACGGAGTTTTAAGATGTTTTTGTCTTTATTGCTTAAAATACTTCAGTGTGCCTCTCCTTGTCATCAGAGACATTAGAATACAAAAACTCAAAGAGATGAGTCATGAATAGTAAAGGTTTCCAGGCCAAAGATCCAAAGATTATTAGAAAAATGCTCTACCATGATCACAACCCTTCTCCCATTCAGAGGATAATTGTGTTCAGGGAATGTACTCTGAGATAAGGCTGGGTAAAGTGGGAAGCTGGCCCAGCTCTCTGAAACAGGGCTGGCAGAAAGGAGGTGAGAAAATGGGGCCCACGAGCCAGCTGGTGTTTATGGCAGCAGTCCCTCCATGCATTAGAGCTTCAGGGGAGCCATAGAAACCATATGGGAGAGAAAACCCGGCAGAAGACAGATAACATACAAGAATCCTCTCTGCGTGGGGGTATATCCCCGTAGTTAGGAGGTGAAGGTGTTTTCCAAGAGCCTGTCATTCAATATGGGGAAGTAGAAACTCCCTGAACCCCACCAGCTACTGAAACAGTATCAGTACTTGCTCACCCTATCCTGCTCTCCTGGTTCAAGGCCTCCTTAGCCAACAGTGGGCTGTACAGTCAAGAGCCATGTTTATGTTCCCCCAACTACTGTAAGCTTCAAGAGGAAAGCATAAACATTATTTTGCTATCATATACTGTTGCAGAAGTTTATTTTTAATTATATATAAAATATTTTTTTTGTGCATGTTGGGAAAAGGGCTTCCCAGGTCTTGGCATTTTGTATTGTCTGCAGGCATTGGATTTCTGTGTGGGATGTTTGATTTCACATGATCTGCATATGCTATCAGTAGAACACCTGAGGAGTACTGAATCAAAAAAAAAAAAAAAAAACAACCCTGAACTCAGATGTTCCGGGTTCCACTGTCCAGTATGGTGCTGTCCAAGATAGTGGTTCCCTCTCCTGAAGTCTGGAAAGGTTTGAACCAATGAATATGCCTTTTTATCTTCCCTGGTGAGTCTTAGTGAGTCGTCACAGTAGGCATACAACTACAATTTATAGCATAGGCCTCTACAGAGCAGCCACTAACTGTGTATTGTATTGAATGAAGAAAAGAAAGTGAAACCAAGTGTCCAAGCTGGAGAAACTCAATTTGTGTTCTAAGCAAAATGGCTCGGTATGTAGCCCTAGTCCTTTTTAATGTTATTTACAACTTATCAGCCGTCCAGCAAATATTTTCTAAGCATTTACTATGCACCAGACATGCTACTGGCAAGCAGGGGTACAATGATAAGATATCAAGTCTTGCTCACTTGGAGTCAGTTGCATGGTAAGAGAAGATAAGAGGTAAGAAGGTGAACAAAGAGGTCAGAATTCGTACTTGCAATAGTTATTTTGAATAAAATAATACAAGGCTATTAAGATTGTTAAGATGTGGCAGAAGAAGGAAACCTAGGCAGAACGATCAGGGGCAATCTCTGAACAGGTGAAAGGTTAAGTAACTCTGCATATGATAGACATGACCTCTGAGTGGAGAGGCTCAGTAATGCCTGGAAATTATTACCAAATTCATCATCATACTTCTGGTGGTAGTTAGATAGCAATGCATGCACTTACTAAAGTATTTCTATTATACAGTAAAAGTAAGATTGGAAGCTTGGGAGGCAGCCTAGTGGAGAAAGAAAGTGCTTGTTGCACAAGTGTGAGGACCAGAGGTCGGATCCCAGCACCCACAAAAAACCCAGGCAAGCATGACGTCCTGTTTGAAATCTGTATTCTAGCATCCAGCAAGTGGAAACGGCATCTGAGGCATAAATTGACTGTCAAGACTAGCCAAATCAGCAAGTTCCTGGTTCGATGAGAGACTCTGCCTCAGTATATCAAGTACACAGTGATCAAGGAAGACACCTAGTGTCAACCATCGGCCTGCAAACACTTGCACATCCACACACCCATGTGCTCCCACCACAAACATGCACACACACCACATACACATATGCAAAAAGACAGCAATATCCACTTACGAATCCTACTATTCAAAACAATACAGTCACCCATTGCTTGTGGTTTTGTCTGAATATTTCTGTGCATGCATGTATATGTATGCATTGTCATTGCATGTAAAGGCATTATATTAACTTACCTTTCTGAGCCCTTCAAGAACTCCTTGACATTGAAGGGTAGGATGAACTGACAGCCTGAAGTTTCTACGTTTTGCCTTAGTTCTTGGTTCTGGACTGAACTAACCAATGGATAACACAGCTTTGGTAAAGGGCTTACCCGTTTTTACCCAAATGAAACTTCTCTACAAAGGCATACTCTGGTTCCCCTGTTTTTCTATTTTGTTTTGTTTTTGTAAATTGTACCAATTAATATCTTCATTCATCAGCTTCTTTTCTCCATCCTCTCATACTGATGACCCCCTAACCATAAAATCATTTTTTGTTACTACTTCATAACTTTAACTTTGCTACTGTTATGAATCATGCTGTAAATATCTGATATGCAGACAATCTTAGGTGACCCTGTGAAAGGGTAATTCAACCTCCAGGGGATTCAAGACTCACAGGTTGAAAAATGCTGCTATACCAATATGAGAGGACAAATGTAATACCCCACTGACATTTTAATTAGCAACTTCCTGGTTAGAAGTCAGTTAAGAATTATTTTCTATCTCAGCACACTATATTTATATGTGGAATGTTACTTGTGTTCTGTTTCCTTTTTCTACAAGTCACTGGTCCTTTTCCTCCTGATTTGACACAGCATCTTACAAAGGAAATCATCTCTCTTCCACAAATGTTACCAATGTGTGTCTCCATTTGTGGTTTTGTTTCTAAAGTGTTTGATGCATCTTCCCATTTGGCGGTTTTAATTTTCATGATGTCAAACATTCTTCTTTCCAACATAGCCACTAGGTTTTGGTTTATATTGTTAAATTCATCTCAGCTCTAATAGTATTTTAGAAATAAGCTCTTACTCTGATACCTTTGGCTTCATATTTATATAGATTTGAGTTTCATTTGCAATTTATTTTGTTGGAAATAGCAAGACCATGGGTACCTGCTAGATGTCCAGGTAATTGTGGGATGCCCTAGTGTATGCAGGAGACCCTAGTGCCTGTGGGAGGTCTGGGTCCCTGCAGGATGACCAGATGCCAGTGGCTGACTATGGGAAGGCTAGGTGCTTGCATGATATCTGGGTTTCTATGGGTTGGCTGAGTGCCTATGTGATGCCTGGACATCTGTAGTAGTCCCTGGTATCAACAGGAGATCCTGGTACCTGCTGGAGGCCCTGGAGCCAGTGGGAAGTCCTGGTATCTGTGAGATGCAAGGGTACCCATGGGTTGCCTGAGTGCCTGTAAAAGGTCTGGGTGCCTGCAGGATATCTGAGTGCCTGTGGGAGGCCCTGGTAACTGCTGATGACCCAGTACCTGAGGAATGGCCAGGTGCCTGTGTGATGTTGTGTGCCTGCAGGATGTCTGTGTGCCTAGAAGATGCCCTGGTGCCTGCAGGATGTCTGAATATCTGAGGGATGTCCTGGTGCTCACAGGTCATCCTGGTGGGGCATCTTGGCACCTTCATGATGATCAGGAGCCTCCAGGATGTCCAGATGCTTACAGAAGGCCCTGGTGCCTTCCAGATGTCCAGGTACCTACGTGATGTCCAGGTGCCAGTGTGGTGTCTGTGTGCCTTCAAGATATCTGGGTGCCTGCAGAATGTCCAGGGCTCTGCTGGGTATCCAGGTACCTGACGGATGCCCTGGTGATGGTGGGTGGCCCGGTACCTGTGAGATGTCCAGGTGCCTTCAAGATGACAAGATGCCTGCAGGTGCCTGTGGGAAGACTGGGTACCTGCATGATGTCTTGGGGTCTGAGTTGACTGGGCAAATAGCTTCTTGGTTAGGGGTGGGATCCCATGTCCACTTCCCCCTGTCAGATCTCATCTGGCTTGAGCCTGTGCCAGTCTTGTGTGTACTGCCACAATCTTCATGAGTTCATATGTGGACCAGTCCTGTTGTGTTTAGAAGATACAGTTTTCTTGGAGTCAACCATCACCTCTACCTCTCTGACTTCCTTGGAGTCATTCATCACATTCTGTATCCTCTTCTGCCTGTGTCCCTAAGGGAAGGGTTTGATAAAGTCATCCTATTTAGCTCTGAGTGCTCCAAAGTCTCTGATTCTTTGTACCTTGTCCAGCTGTGTGTCTCTGTTTTAGTTCCTATCTACTCTAAGAAGATATATCTCTGATATCTATGGATATAGCAATATGTCATTAGAAGTCATTTTATTGCTATGTTCCTTTAGCAGAATAATAGTAATAGATTTTACCATAGACTCATCATTTATCAAGTCCCAGGTTCTTGGTCACTTTATCAGTGTCAAGTATGGGTTCCATCCCATGGAGTAGGCTTAAATCTAATCAAAAAGTGGTCAGTTATTCCTATAACCTTTGTGCCACTATTACACCACTATATCTTGCAGTCAGATTGTTTTTGGTTTTTTTTAAGTCCAAGATTTGTATCAAGATGATATTGATGATTTATTTTTCTTTTCTGGTCATGTGCAAAGTACCTTCCCACATCACGAATACTGGGCAGTAGGGATGAAATTGCTAACTGGACACCAGTTCTAGTTCTCCATGTTCGATGATATAAGTAGGTCATGTCTTCAGTAATACAGCCTCATTACCAGGTTCTGGAAAATAAACAATAACCTTCACAATACCCTGTAATTTGGGGGCATCCCAGATGACCCTTTTGGCAAATGACTTAACAAGATGTGTTGTCCAGCTTCTGTCCGCAACAGGGTCCGTGAAGACTCCACGAAAGAGGGCGTACAGTGTAATGATAAAGGAGCAAAAGACACTCACTCATTCTTTCTACAACAAGCAAACATAGATGTTTGCTCTTTCTATGACAAGCAAACACAGAAGTTTGCTCTTTCTGGTACCCACTGACACAAACAACCATGCTTTCATAATGATACGCAAAGAACACACCTTTTAGAGAAAAATGACAAGCTTAAAGCACTTTTCATATGAAACTGACAAAGTACATTGCCAGGGGGAAATCACACCAAGACTGCCCAGGGATAAAGAATTTTTCTGTCACTTAAATAGCAAATGTAGGTTTGGTATGCATGTATCAGGCACATCTCAGAAGGAGCTGGTATAGATAAGCGGTGTCCTTTCTTTTGCAACTGGAAGCTTTAAAGTTTGTAATTATCCACAGAGACTGTATGACATGACACAATGGTCAATTAGGGACTGCTGGATGTCATGCTGGCTGAGTTTCCTAAGTAACTTCCAATTACCTAGGTCAAGTAGGGCAAAAGACCTGTAGGCACTGAAGGAGAGTTTTTTTGGTTCTTAGCTCCTTGAAACGTATTTATTTTTCCTGAGTTACAGCTATAAATTTCCGATCCGATCTATTGGTTGTTATTGGTTCAGGAGGCTTTCTTTTTTTTTAAATCCTGGGAAAATTTGCTTTTAGGTCAGTGCAGGCTTGCTATATTCTTCATTAACAGGAGGGCAAGTTAAGGATGCATATCTATTCATTTCTTCAGGTGTGCTAACTCTCTATTTCTATCTAGGTTCCTTTAGCTTCTATCTATTAAAGGCTTATCTCTTTCTGGGAAGATCGGCATTTACTCTAGGAATAGCTTTTATGATGCACTTGCAATAAACCTGGGTAGCTTTCATGCCATGACTTGGAAGTCCAAGAGGTGATTGCAATTTACTTTTAAATAGAATGGCTGTGTCCTTTTCCCAGCCAGCAATAGCCAGCCCAGGGCTTAGTTTTTATTAATGAGAAATGTGGGCATCATTTCTATAAGATTTTTCACAGCTAAACAGTTGAAAAGATGAAGAAGAGCCAATGGACCATGGTCCTTCTGGCATCACGGCAACTGGAATCCTTGTCTACAGTTTGCTTACAATGCCATGTTTGGTCTGGGCTGTGACAAAGATGTAATCCATTCCTGGCACTGGAGGTTTTAATTGGTTGCACAAGATGTCTGGTTGGTGCATTGCTCCCATTATATGGTGACTCCATTTAACTAACTTTCATGTATGTGAATATTTTAGGAAGTGTCTACAGTAGTAGGTTTCCATATGCTTTTACAAAAGGCCTTTAGTTTAAGTTGTTCCTCCTCCAATTCCTTTGTTTACCCTTCTCTTCTATACTCCTCCACATTTTATCCTCCTATTCTAATTTCTCCGATATCTCTTTGTAACACTATATTCTATTTCCCCTTCCTTGGTAGAGCCTCTCCTCCCTACGGTGCCTTTCTAGGTACCTAACCTCCAGTTATTTGGATTGTAGCATATATATCAAAAGCTTAAAAGCTAACATCCACATATAAGAGAAACCATATAATATTTGTCTTATGGGATCTGGGTTACCTCAGGATGATTTTTTTTTCTTTAGCTCCATCCATTTACTTGCAAACCTCATTTTGCAAACCTTAATCTCTGAATAATATTCAACTGTGTAAATTTCCATGTTTTCATTATCCATTCATCAGTTGATAGACATAAGGCTGTTTCCAATTTCTGGCTATTATGAATAGAGCATCAGTGACCGTGGATGAGCAAAGGTCTCTGTGGTAAGATACAGAGTACTTTGGGTATATGCCCAAAGGAGGTGTAGATGAATCTTGCAGTAGATCTAGCCCATACTGAGGATTGGCCATACTGATTCACATTCCTTTGTGTATCTGCTGACCTCACAGAACCACTCTCTACCAGAGAACCCCAGTGGCCACATTAGGCTGGGACTCCATGGGCAACTTTTCTTATCCTTTCCTGTCCTCTATTCCAGTCCCAGATCCTCATGTTTGCATGGCAAGAATTTTACCAACTGAGCTACTTCCCCAAGTGTAAATCTAAAACTTTAATTCAATTTTACCTTGGTTTTATTTATCCAGATATAGTTTATTAAAACACCCATATGATACCATAATTTTTATAAGATAATTTCATGGAAGGATAGAAACATTAAAAAGTAATAAGATTTCTCTGTGTTTTTCCTACAACAGCATATAAATCTGTAATTATCTCAGAATTGATAGCTTTTTAATTAAATAGTTCCATGACTGGTACATAGTAGATGTTCAGCAAATGATGCTTTCCTATTTCCATCCTTGCCTTACTTTAACCTAATTTCTTACACTCACTCTCTGGTTTGTGGGCAGGCATTCATAAACACCTTTCTCGAGCAAATCAATTTTTGCTTTGCATTACATTAAATTACAAGTTTCCCTCATGCCCCTATTTAGCAATGAAAACTCAGAAGTAAGAGGATATGGTCTGAGCTCTCATAACCCACCACTGGGTCATGGGATCCAATTAGCTTTGAGAGTTTCATCAGAAACTCTTCTTTTAAATCTTGCTTTCTAACCCTACTACCCATTAGCACAATCTTTCCCTTCCCAAACTATAAGAAACAGATCGTATATAGGAGTGCCACGTAGCTTTGTTTTTATATGTCTGAGACCAGAAATATTTTTCTTTGCACTATTCTAGAATAGGCAGACTACCAGGCTAAACCTAAGCAAGTTTGGATGTGAATCCAGTTTCTCTGGAATCCTAACTTTCTTTACCTCTTCAATATTCCTTTTGGGGCCTGAGGAAGGTGTGGTTTCCTCTTGTTTCTGGAACTGCTTCTTTTAAAGAATCATTTTGTTATTTTTAATTACATAGATGGGAGAGTCTCTATAAGTATTTGTCCATACAAGTTTAAGTGCCTGTGGAGAACAGAGACGTTGAATTACCCTGGAGTTTTGAGTTACCTAACGTGGGTGCCGGGAACTGGATCCTCTGGAAAAGCACTATAAGGTCTTAACATCTGAGCTGTCTCTCCTTCCCCTAGAATCACTTCTACTACCGTATCATTCAAAAGCTGTTGGTCCACGCTCTGCTAATATTCAGTCATTTGCCGTGTTGTTCGATTTTCTTCAGTCTGGGAGTTTACGGAAGACGTTGGGTGTGTAAGAGCAGAGTGCCTGCCTCCTCCTTCAGTGGGAACATACCCAAATCGGTGCCCAGGTAGTAATAGGAAGACTATTAACCTACCAATCAGACAACTGACAATAGCCACAAGTTTCACACTTACACTGCTTCAGTTCAAGAACCCTTTATGTTCCCCAAAGAATTATCTGAACCGAATGATGGAACCAAAGTTTGGAACTAAGACGATTGATATGACAAAATGCTGACAACTGCAGAACAGTTATGGCTTTTAAAACCAAAACCCGAAAGTCACAGGAAGGATTGAAGGCTGGCTGGTACTGATGCCTTGGGAATTCAGAGAAAGGTCTTAGGAGGGTGGAGACTCAGTAGGTGTGGGAGTCCATGGGGAAGAGTGCTTGATGGGATTATGAAAGGAGGAAATGAAGGAAGCTGCTTCTAGCACCTGCTGTTGCTGCAGCAAAGAGCCATTGCTATTGCAGATACGGCAGGAACTGGAAGAGGAAACCCATTGGAAGAGCATAGCTCTTCCTCTTTCCTTCTAACTTCCCTTTAGCATGCTCTGTTAGCAGAGCTCATGGAGCAGGCAGGAAAAAGAGCAGCATAGGCTAGAGGATCCCAGCCACACCATCAGAGAGCAGACTGTAGAGTATGCATTGCTGTTCTGTTGCTGTGACAAACACCAGAGAAGAGTATGGAACAGGCAGACCGGCTCGGTGCAGGCACCTCTCCCCATCGAGCCATCCCACTGGCAGCAGCTTAGCAACAGTATCTATCCACGAATCTGTTCAACTAGGTGAAGGACGCTTTAAAAATTCAATGAATGTCAAGAACCTTGACTCCAAGGCTTCTTTGCCAATATGTGGTATGAAAAAAAAATTGAAAGAAAATTTATTTATTTGCTTGGAAAAAATCAAAGGTAACTTAATCTCATTTGGTTTATACAGTATCTTAATTATTTTTTACACAGTGAAGGTTCTTCACTATCTATATGCAAGCTCTTCTGCTTTCTTTGGAGAGGAGTCAGAGGCCAAACGACTTTGACTTTTCATCTGTGGTTTGCTCATATCATCATTCTACCAACCTCCACTCCGTAACAATTTCACCCAGTCATTTAGCGAATATAAAATCAAATGTAGATACTAAAAAGAATTCCTATCTTCAGGAGTAATAACATCTACTGAGAAGATTAGAGTCAAAATAGCAGATGGTGATACTGTTTTAAGGACTCTGAGGAAGGTATTAAGCGAGCAAGGAGGAAGGGCAGACCGTCCAAGCCGACTGTGGAACTGAGTGTGGAGGGAGGAATGAGAGTCAAATCCACAAGACAGACAAGCAGGAGAGGGAAACAGAAAGCTACTGCAAGCAGCAGAACCGTATGTGCAGAGGTTGGGGTCTGAGGGAAAGCCGTTTACCACCCTTGTCGGGAAATGCAGGAACCCAAGGCAGATCGCAAAGTGACCCTGGATTCTTTCACTGCAAACAGAAACTCTGACATCACGTAACTAGAAATCTAAAAGAAGGCAGTTTAGCATTGGTTAATAATGGCAGATTTGCAGTTCTGGATGCCTTCCTCCTGATTCCTGGTGCATTTCCCAACTTTGTAATTCTCTGGCCTCTTATCATACCTCCAATTGCAACGTACTCAACTCGGTGTCTGAAAGAAACCAAAAGAAGGAGACTTTTCGCTTTGTACATGTGATACTTAGCTTTAATTGTCCATTTGTCACAACCTAGAGTCAGTGAAGTCAGGAAAGTGAAGTGAGGGGTTGTCTTGATCGGGTTGGCCTGTGGGCATGTCTGTAGGGGAGTGTGTTGATTGCCTAAATGGACTTGGGAAGCTTCGGTGCCTGAAAGTGGAGAACAACATTTTTTGTTTGGGAGACCTGGATTGGATAAGACTAGCGAAGTAACCTGAACACTAAGCATAGCCTTCAGAGGAGTGGCTATTATGGGAATGTGACAGATGGAATAAGATGAGTTAAACAGAGAAGGGAAGAAAAGTCAGTAAAATACAATACTGTTTGCCACCCCAGGCAATGGTAACCTTGTTTCACTTGGATTTCTAAAATACCATGTAGTTTGACCTTTGGATTTGTCAGTCAAGACAAAGGAGGCAACATCTGGATTCTGGCTCCTGTTCTTCCACTTGTCAGGAATTCATCCTTGGGAGCTAGCTCTGTACCATTTCCAGTTCAACTCCAGAACCACTGAGTAGGTTACTTAGTTACTTAAGGTACTCCACAGGGGCACAGGGAAGAGAAATTCAGTCAGGAAATGTCAAGAGGACTTCACTTGGATATGTACAAGTAGGCACTGTTTGTAATGGCAAGGACTAAAGCGATGATGTAGGCTGGGAGAACAGGAAGCAGACTTGTGATGCCTAACACATCTTCAGCAGACCTTTCCTTGGGATTCACTGTTAAAGGCTTACATCTTGACCCAACATATAACTAGGAAGACCAAAGGAAAGAGAGTAGAGACCCAGACTGGGAGGGGTGGGTATGCCACGAGACCGCACCCATAGATGAAGAGCTACAAGAAATGGATGGCCTCTAAGAGCAAAAGAATCTGTTTCCTCTAGGGAAGAGCCCATGATGGTAATCCAATCACAAGTGGCCAGCCCTAAACACACGTATATATAAGCAATGTTAAATAGACTCAGTAGATTGTGTGTGTGTGTGTGTGTGTGTGTGTGTGTGTGTGTGTGTGTGTGTGTGTAGATAGATAGATAGATGATAGATAGATAGATAGATAGATAGATAGATAGATAGATAGATAGAATGCTACTTTCCATGTCATCTTGACACAACTTAGAGTCATTGGAAAGAAGAGCCTTTCTTGAGCAAGTCTTCAGGGGATTTTCTTAATTCTTCATAGGGAGGGGCCCAGCCCATTGTGAGTGGTGCCACCCTTGTGCTGGTGGTCCTAGGTTGTCTATAAGAAAGTATGCTGAGAAACTCAGTAAGCAGCACTCTTCCTTCAGCTCCTGCCTCCAACTTCCTGCCATTTGAGTTCCTGCCCTGATTTCCTACAGTGATGAACAGTGATGTGGAAAAATTGGCCAAATAAACCCTTTCTTCCCCAAATTGTTTTTGGTCATATTTCATCAAAGCAATAGTAACCCTAACTAAGATATATATGCTGTAATAATTCCTCTAGGGAAAGATATAGTCAACAACAATTGTTAAGCCAATTAAGGGTAGAGGAGTCCTTTGATTTTGGCCAGCAACCAAGAGCAGGGTCATACCTCGAAGTCTCTTGGTGCTGAAGCTTAGGAGTACATTTTTAGAAGCAAACCCCACAAAAAGCACACAATTACATCAGTGTTAAATGAAGGGCAGAGCAACCTTGCAACATTTGTCTTGACAAATAAGTTTGACTTACAATTAATTATTTTTATTAATACATCTGGGTTCAGGTTCAAGGAAATCCCAAATATGTTGCTTTTTGGGGAGCAAGTAGAGGACTGAAAAAATATCTAAGCAGACACAAAATGGAGTCAGGATGGAGTTAGTTTAGTCACTTCAGTGCAGGAATGATGACTAAAGAGGAGGCCATGAATTCAGAGGGAGTCGGGAGGAGCACAGTAAGAGTTAAAAAGGAGGAAGAGAGGTAGAACTGATGCAAATACAGTATTCTTGCTTGGAATTCTTAAAACGAATAAAAATATAAATTAGAGGAGAGCTACAGACTTGACTTCCAAAGTCCTAGACCAACAGGGAAAGAAAACAATAACAATACAAAGCAATAAACAAGAAGGGAGGGGACTCCAGCAGCCATTGGCCACGTTAGACACACAGAGCTAACCGGGGTAACAAGATGGCTCATTGGGTAATGGTGCTTGCTCTGACGCATAAAGACCCACGTTCTATCCCAGCACACACACACACACACACACACACACACACACACACACACACACTAAATAACTAATAATAAATAAGTGTAATAAAAAAGGAAAATCAAAGGTAAATTACAAAGGCCTAAAAGCATTGGAAGAAGGTGCCTCTGGAGAGCAGGACGTGGGAAAGGACAGAATTGAGTTTTTTCTCTCCATCTTCAACTCCTTAAACAAAGTTTATATTTAACACTGACTTAAAATGAACTTAAAACATTTGTGCTAACTTACATAATTCTTTCCACAATATGCGTTCAGATGCCCTGGAAGCCCTCGAGCTATTTGTTCCCAGACAAAGGGAACAATACTATGACATGCTGCCAATCTTGCAAAAGACAGTCAATTGTTGCTTAAAGAGAGAGAGGGATATAGAAGAAAGAGGCAGAGGAAACAATGTTTGCAGTAGAAAGCCCTTATGGCCCCTATCAACACCAAGACCTCATGTCCGATCCTGCGGTCCACTTCCACCATGGCCAATGGGGAGTGACGAACAAATCAAATCTACCTTGAGCTTCCATCTTTGATCCCTTAATGTGAAATATTGGAGAGGAGGGTAGTTACAACAAGGACAAGAAAGAAAACCCTGGCCTGACTTAATCTTATCTTTCTGTGCTTGACTGCAGGAAGATAAAATTAAATCATGGCATCATGCTATAATTTGAAATGCCAAGGTTGTGCTAGGCATATAAAGAGTTCCTCTGAGGAATGCATCCTGTTCCAAGCAAGAGAACAGCAGCCGTCATCCTAGCTCGACCTTAGCTAGACCTTAGTTATTAAGTCCTCAAATGCTCCTCCAGAAACTTCAGAAAACATTCGATTGGAAAGCATAGAGATGAAAAGATTCCAATTCTCTCCAGTAATAGGAAGGCAGTTAATAAACTTCTGAATTAAATGTGCTGGAATGCAATGCGTTTTGATACAAAGTGTTATGTTTATCTTTCTATCCCTAGTTCTTAGTATAGCGCCCTGAATGTAGGTAGTATGCAATTATTGTGGAAAAAATCTTCAATGAACAGTGAAATTCATTTGACATTTTCCGCAGATAAATCTTATTATCCATTCCTTTTAGTTATCGCACTGTGGGTAGACTGATAAACACTTGACTCCTCTATCATAAAACTAGGAAATGAAGGAGAAAAAGAAAGAGAGGGGTTTGGTTGGGAGCGGGTGAGAGAGAAAGGAAAACGAAAAAGGAAGAGGAGGTAATGCAATTGAACTGAAAATTTGAATAGCTGCCCTGAGGAAGAATATGGGTAAACAATAGACTAAGAGTGTTTCTTACCATCCCACAGCCTGTGAGTTAAACCATGCTGTTTTATTCTTCATACACCTCCTCAGTATATTCAAGTTTCCCTCCCTTAGTGTTCATTTAAAAGAAAATATTCCTCACTACATTTTACCTAAAAACAATGTAAATCCAAATTCATTTTTTAAACCCAAATATCTTGACCTCCTTTGTGTATTTGGGTATGTATGTATGCATTTATTTATTTATATTCTTAAAGGTTTTGGTATCACAGAGATTGTTTTAGATGCTGTAGAATATGGGTTTTCTGGATTTCCCGAGACTAGTTGACTAGACCAGAATGCTGTCTTCAATATAAGCTAAAGTCAGTTCAATAGTAGGATGCCACACAGTATTAGGATTCAGAGGATTAACACATAGCATATTTGAGGTACTAATACTGTGTTAGAATACTAGTGTTATTACTTAGTCATATATCTTAGCCATAACAGCACATGTTATACAGATGGCTGCCCTCTGGAGTGAAGAATGTGGGCTAGGCACACTACCTATGGTATCCACCTAAGACTGCCTTCAGCTTTAACATCATCATTTGGAACAGTGAACTGTATGAGTCCAGTGTCTTATGTTCTCAGACTGGTTAGTCAGTTTATTGCTTGGGATCTGAGGGTTTCTTTCTAAGCTCCAGGTGTAATTTCAGTTTCTTGCTGACAACTGAACCTTGGCTTACATGTCCCCAAGAGTTTCATACACCAACAATCATTTAACAAGTCTCCCATGCATCGTTTCTTTCCTCAGATTTTCTTCCTGGATCATTATTGCCCTGCTCACACATAGATTACCATCACATCCATTCACCTTTCTCTTGTGTGTTTCGATGCTAATCAAGCTCATCATAGAACTCACTGGAAACCAAAATTTTCACCACCCTACTTTAGAAAGTCTAATAGGTGACAGAACAATTCACAAGTAATTGGGAAGTAGAAGAGACCATCATCAGAGTAGCTGCAGTTCTCCCAGGCTCAAGATTGCTCTTGAGAATATCTTAGTCTCTCGCTCCCCCCTTTCCAGTTTAAATGAGGTATAATGGGCAAATAAAATTTTGTGCATTTCAAGTGTACAACATGAGGGTTTGACATGTCATTTTATGTCACTGTGACCAAAATGCCCAAAAGAACAACTTAAAGAGAAGAAATATTTATTTTTACTCCTGGGTCCAGAGACTTCAGTCCATGGTAGCTTGGCCCCATGTAGGCAGAAATGGTATCATGATGGCACGTGCTATGGCTCAGGTCAGAGAGGACACAGAGAGAAGGGAAATGCAGGAAGGGATCAGATTAGAGCTCCAAGAATGCACCACTGGTGGCTGCCTTCCTCTGATGGGGGGGTTTGAGGGGGAACAGGCCCCATCCCACCAGTTCACAACAGTGTTATAATATTATCTCTCAAAAGACTAACCCATTGATTAGGCCAGAACGCTTGTAGTCTAATTGTCTCTGGCTACACCATCACAGTGTATTTCATTAATCCCTTTAGGTGGGTTTTAATCAGGTTTACATTCGGAATTAACCATCAGAAATACTAGACCCTTATCTGATGTATGGTTTGCAATTATTTTCACCCATTCCACTGATTATTGTTTTTGCATTTTGTTTCTTTTTCAATGCAGAAACTTTTAGTTTCCAGCGCTGTGCTGGATAGTCATACGTCAACATGACACAAGCTAAAGTCATCTGACAGGAGGGAACATCAACTGAGAAAATGCCTCTGTAAGATTGGGTTTTAGGCAGTTACTTTTCTTAATTAGTGATTGATGGGGGAGGACACAGCCCATGTGAGTGGTGTCATCCCTGGACTGGTGGTCCTGCGTTCTATAAGAAAGCAGCCTAAGCAAGGCAGTAAGCAGCACCATGTCCATGGTGCTCTGTCCATGGCCTCTGCATCAGCTCCTGCCTCCAGGTTCCTGCCCTGTTTGAGTTCCTGTCTTGACTTTCTTAGATGATGGACTACAGTGTGGAAGTATAAGCCAACATCAAAGTTCAGAAGCTTTCTCCTATGCTTTTCTTCTAGGAGTTTTATGGTGTCAGAATTTATGTGTAAGCCTTTGGACCGGTTTTAATATTTTTGAATGTAAAACATAGGGATCCAGTTTTGTTATTTTGCATGTGGATAGCCAGTTTTCCCAATGCCACTTGCTGAAGAATCTATCTGTTCTCTACTGTGTATTCTTGGAACTCATGTCAAATGTTAGTTGACCACAACAGTAGGCTTATTTGTGTGATCTCAATTCTGCTGCATTGGTCAACTGTATTTGCATCATTACATCATTGTAATGCGGTTTTAGGTTATGAAGACTGAGCCTCCAGTTGTGTTATCTTTTTCAAGATTTCTATGGCTACTGGGGATTTCAATGAATATTGTGATTATTTTTCTATACCTTGGAAAATGTTACTGGAACTCCCTTAGGAATTATGTAGAATTTACAGTTTACTTTGGGTGCACTGCATGTTTTAACAATATTAATCTGTCTAATTCATGAACATAAACACTTTCCCATTGATTTGTATTTATTCATTTTTTTCATCCATGTTATAGTTTAAAGTAAATAAATTCGATTCAAAATGAATTCGATTCAGTTTGTCACAAAACATTTTAGCTTTGTTTGCACTACTGTAAATGGGATTATTTTCTTATTTCATTGTCAGGTAGTAATTGTTAGTATATAGACATGTGCCTGGTTGAGTTTTTATTCTATAAATATACTGAATTTATTAATTCTTACAGTGTTTGGGAAGGGAGAATATTTATATGCCATGCCATGTCATCCTAAACAGAAACAACTCTACTCATTAAGTTTTGCTCATTTGTTTTATTTTGTTTTCAGGGCTAGGGATCAAACCCAGGGCCAGGCATTGGCAGGCAAATCCCCCACCACCATGCTAAGTCCCCATTCCACTTCTCCTATTTCTTAGTTTTTCTTTTCCAGTTGCTCTGGCTGGGATTATCAGAACCATGTGGACTAGACGCACTGAGAGCAAGGCCTCTGGTTCCTGATTGTAGAGGGAAAGCTTTCGACTGTTTCACCATAGAGTGTGATGCTAGCTGTGAGCTTGCTACACACAGTCTCTCAGCCTTTGCTGTGTTGAGTTACAGTCTCGTCCGGCGTATTCAGAGATCTGTTGTGAGACGATGTTGAATTTTGTTGATTGCCTTTCTTACTTTTAAAAAGTTATTTATTCATTTATTTATGTTTTTTGAGACAGGGTTTCCCTGTTGCAACTCTGGCTGTCCTGGAACTCACTCTGTAGACTAGGCTGGCCTTGAACTCACAGAGATCCACTGGCCTCTGCCTCCCGAGTGTTGGGATTAAAGGTGTGCACCACCACTGCCCAGCACCTTTCTTACTTTTATAAAGATAATCAAACAGCTTTTCTATTCAGTTAATGAGCCATGTCATGTGTATTGGCTGGCAAATTGGAACTATCCTTTTATCCCTGAGGTAGATGGTGTTTGCTTAGGGTTTACCGACCAGCCTGTCACTGTACTGATGGCTACAATATGCTACAACTGAGAGCTTCTTGCATATATTCCATGCTTACTGAGAATACGTGTCTGGAACTTTCTTTGGTTGTAATATCTTCTTTTGCCTTTTCACCGCAGTAATAGAGGCCTCATGAAAGAATAAAATACTTGCTTTTCTTCAAGTTTTTGGAAGAGTATGAGATGTGTAAGAACTCTAGATGTTTAGCAGAACTCACCAGTGAAGTATTGTGATTCTGGACATGCTTTTCAGAGATTTATTCTTCTTATTATTGCTTATTACATATAGTTACTAATGTTTGGAGTCTATTCAGGTTTTCTATTGAAAATTCCTCATTGGTGGGTCGTACATTTCTAGGGGTGTATCCATTTCTTATAGATACTTCCTAGCATGTATTTGTTGACAGTAGTATCTTTTTTATTTCTGTTATCAATTGTAATATATTCTCTTTAGTTTATAATTTTATGTTAAACCTCCCTCTTTTTCCTTCATCTAAGTTTCCCAGATTTCTATCTGTCAAATTAACAAAGCTGTTTCATTTATTTTTCTAGTTTCTCTTTTCAATTTCATTTTTCCTCTTAGATCACCATCATTCTCTCCATTCTGCTAACTTCAGCTTTGGTTTGTTTGTCTTTTACTAGTTTCCGGGTTATCCAGCTATTTGAAATCATTCTCGTCTCTTAATGTAGACATTTATCCTTTTTAGGATACATTGTGCTGGACCCTGTGTTGTTATCCTGCACTTCCATTTTCATTTTTCTAATGATATTCTTTTACTTCTTCTTTGAGTTTTAATTTGACCCACTGGAGGTTTGGGAGTATGAGCTGTTTAATTTCCTCATTTGTATAACTTCTAAATTATTTTCCGTCACTATACTTTAGTGTCACATCTTTCAGATCAGAAAACGATATTTTCGATCTTATTGAATTTAAAGATTGTTTTGTGAACGAGCACATTATCTATCTTGAACAAGGTTCTCCATATGCTTAACAAGGTTTTATTTTCTGTTGCAGTTGGATGTAATGTTCTGTATTATGGCTGTAGGGTTCATTTGACTTACAGTATAGTTAAAGTTCAGTAATTAACTCTTGAATTTTTGTGTGGATGGTCTGTCCACTGTTGAGAGGGGGAATTGAATTCTGCCTCTATTGTTAAAGTTTATTTCTATATTTTATTAGAGTTTATTTCTCCTTCTGTTCTCATAGTATTTACTTATTTAATTATTACATATTTCAATTAGCTGAAGCTGGGTGCATCAGAGCTTCTAACTTGTCTATCTTCTTAATGAATTGACCCCTTTTCATTGTGTAATGACAGCTTTGTCTATTTTATTGTCTTTAAGTTTAATGTAGCTCATACATGTATAACAATTGCTGTTCGTCCTTGGTTACCATTTGCATAGAATATTTCTGTTTATCTCTTCGTTTTCATTTTGTATATCCTTAAAGCTATGTGGGTCTGATTAAAGACACACCCTTAGATTCTTTAACCCAAGTAGCCACTCTATGTGTTTTTACTGAAGAGTTTGATTTATTTCCTTTGATACTAATTATTGGAAGGTAAGGGCATAATGGTGGAATTTGAACTTGTAAATTCTGTCTTATACAGGATGTGTTTTTTCTTCTTTTCTTGCTGTTTTCCCTTGTGACTGATGACTTTTTGTTATGATATACTTTGATTCTTTCCTCTCAGTCGTTTATGACTCTACTACTGCTTTTTAATTTTCTTCATAGTTAACATGAATCATACATAAACTATCTTGAAGAGATGGTATTATATTCCAAATTGATAAGAACTTAAATCACACACAAAAGTTTAATGCTTGTTTTGTCACCTAAAATATTATCTATATTTTTATTTCTTCTTTCTTGCATTTAAGTTATTGATATTCCAATCAATTCTGGTAGCCTTGTGCAACTGTTAACCAATTTTCGAGGAATATTCATTTTAATTATTTCTGGGGTGTTCTGCCTTACAACACAGCTAAAAATAATCTATACAGCATCATTGATTTTGGTATTAGAGAATTCAGTTTCTGACTTTAGCTAGCCCTTCAGATCTATATTTGATATTTGCAAATTCAACCAATTACAGAACTTATTCCAAAAATCTATGTTGACACCAAGCAAAACTTTTTTGGCATTGTTATCTAATAAAGGTGTATAACACTTTTTATATAATATTTACATTGCACTAGACAGTATGAAATCTAGAGATGATTTAAATTATATAGAAGAATTGCATAGGTTATATGCCAAGTATGTGTCATCTTCATATGATGGTCTCGCAAACATCCTTGGATTTGAGGGTTTAGGGCTGCTAGAAATATCCCCATAGACACCAAGAGACAGCTATATATATTTGCCATTACCAATGAGTTTTAAATATTTATAGTTAAGCATTGTTAATGTCCATTTGTTTCAACATTAATTGTTTGAGAAATTCTTTTTCTCCCCTTCAGTTGAAAGGATATTGTGTTAGATATATTGCTATTGCTTAATAATTTTTCCTTTGAATAATTTGGACATACCATCCTTATTGTCTTAGTTAAGTTTACTCTTACTGTGATGAAACACCCTGACCAAAAGCAACTTGGGGAGAAAAGAATTTATTTGTTTATTCCTCCATATCACTGTTCATCATCAAAAGAAGTCAGGACAGGATCTCAAGGAGGGTAGAGGCTGGAGACAGTAGCTAATACAGAGGCCAAAGAGGAGTGTTGCTTACTGGCTTGCTCTCAATGGTTTGCCCAGCCTGCTTTCTCACAGAACCCAGGGCCACCAGCTCAGGAAAGGCACCACCCACAATGCACTGGGCCCTCCCCCATCAATCACTAATTTTAAATGTGTCCTACAGGCTTGCCTACAGCATTATCTTATGAAGGTATTCTCTCAGTTGAGGTTCCCATCTCTCAGATGACTCTATCTTGTGTCAAGTTTACAGAAATCCAATCAGGACATCATCACTCCAGGACTCTGACTGAGCTAAGAGATGCCCACACAGAAAATAAAGTTTTCTTCTTGAGTGTGACCAGGAGAGTAGAGTTGGGTGTTTGGATTAGATTCTGACTAAATGTCATCCTCAGTGGTGTTGGCAGGCGACCTTGCATACACCAAGAGCCCAGGACACTAACACAGAAATGGAAGACAAAGGCCCTTTCTTCTTAGCTGCCTTATCTATCCTCCTCCTGTGCTTGATACTGAGACTCCCAGTTTTCAGACGTGGGTGACAACCCAGACAACCCTGGATCTCCTGGTTCTCCAGATTGCTGATACTGTATTGTGGAACTCCTTGGTTTCTGTAATCCTAATTTCCAAATTTTATAAAAATGACTTCTATTATGTTGTCTCTGTTTTGTCCAGAGAACCCTAAATAATACAACTCACTCCTGTTTATGCTTATCATTCAGTTTATGTCTAGCCATTGCCTGAAGAATGAGCCTTATGAGAGCTTGCCTGACCTGCTTCAGTAGTCATGATACTCAGTACACAATGGGTGCTTAATAAAAATGCGGCAATGAAAGATACTATGTTTACAAATTAATATGGTGCATGTTGTGTTAACCAATGTGTTTCTTCAGGTTTTCTTACAGGAGCATCTTACAGAAGGGTGGGTGGAAAAATATCTATAGGAGCAAGGATGACTCAAAGGCAGCTGCCATCATCAAAAAGCCCACCTTTGCGTGGGTAACAGCTCACCAAACCATACCCCTGGAGCTCTCTGCAGGACCTGTAGGCAGCTTACTGGGAAATCTCCCACAGGCAGACTGGCCTTTTAAAAGAGCCTCCTCTTCTGAGCAATGCTCAGTTTACAGCTGAGCTTTCAGCTTACAGCTTCTCTAACCTGGGTGCTATTGGCAAAGGGCTTTGTGATTTTGTGCAGCTTTTCCAGGGCATTTGTTTACTTCTGGATTCTCATGAGCCTTTCTTCTCCCTCCCAGAGGGAATGTTTCAGTTGGAGGAAACTGCTGCTTTAGAGTCCATAGACTTTCTTAGGATGAACTACTTCCCACAACTTGTAATCAGTGAGGGAGGTGGGGAGATGTTGACGTAGGGCCAGTTAAGGTTTCATATTTTTAATTAAAAAAACAAAATCTCTATATTCATTTCAGAGAACAGGAAGAAAACAATGAGGTCTAAAGCAAGCAGAAAGCAGAGATCAGAAAGCAAGAATGCTTTAAAGGCCTGAGGGGGAGAATATTGACATGGTTATTGCTTTATATATATTGAGAATGAAAGCAAGTGATTAAGTTATGAAGAAGAGGCAATAACTCTCCTCAGGTCACAGTAGGGCTCAGTGCTCCCCAGAAACCTGACTGTAGTGTTTTCTCTATTGTTGGAAGAGCTGAGCACAGTGCACCTGTTTTTCCACTTCCTGCTCTGACTAACAATTTGCTTTTTACATTCCGGAGACTGCCATTCCATAGAAGCACCTGATTAAATGAGCAATGAACAAAATGAGGTAATGATACAGCATTCAAATGAGTCACTAAGAATTCATCCAAACCATAGTCTAAACCTTAGGAAAATAATTTGCAACAACCTGTATTTATGAGGGCCAGGGAGGAGTAGGAAGTATAATGTAATCAGTATTTGGTATGATTATGTTAGCTAAGACAAGAAAATTCCACTGAGGGTGTCAAGAATTTTATTCAACCTGGTATGATGTCAGCCCACCATGTCCATTCTAATCAGCTTGTTATGAAGAACCATAAAATCATAGAGTGGAAAAAAATCTTCTCCAGATATGCTAGTCCAACACTTCTTTGTTGTGAGTGAAGGCACTAAAATGTAAAGACATTAAGAATGTGTTCAAATTTGTTTTGTATACTTTCATTCCATGGTCCAAAACTAGCAAAAACTATCATCTGATATTTCAAATATAATATAGTTAAATAGTGAGGCTCTCTCTGTCTCTGTCTCTGTCTCTCTCTCTGTGTACAAGTCATTGTTTTAAATATATATAGTTTTTCTTCTTGATTTTGAGGAAGTCTTTCATGTTTTAACCTAGTTAGTCTTCATTTTTTGGAAAGATTATTGATAGAAAGAGAATTTCCCTATTAAAATATGGATCTCTGAAGGTCATGATGAAATAAAGTTATGATCTAAAACCCTCAGGGAAATGAAGTTAAAGTCTCAAGAGAACTTCCAAAAAATGGCTAAAGACCATATGTTGTGGTTAGAAATCAGTGCATATTAAAATTATTTTAGCACTGCTTCTCTTCCTCTTAGGCTGAAACAACGAGCCATCAAGTACTAGACAGGAAGCCGCTTCTTAATTTTTATTTTCTGTTTTTTGAAATGTATCCTGGGGAGAAATTTTAATTCTTGCTAGGTTGGAGAGTCTGAGAAGTTCTGTCTAGAGTTTGTAGGATTCACAGATTTCGTCCTGGCGCTCAATGAGATTTGGGGAGTTGATTAAGAAAGAAAAGATAATATGGAATTGAGTTCTGTCTGTCCCAATAGTGTTCTTTCTCCAGAATCTAAGGAATCTTGCCATTTGGACAGTCACAGTTTGTGGTGTATGCATCTGCTAGAGACAGATACATATTTATTTATTTTATGCATATTTATTGCAGTAGAATATTTAAACTTATTCTCAAATATTGTAAAGCTAAATGCACTTCTGGGCAGTAAAATGAACTTTAAACAGCTACTGTATCTGGCAGCATGAGCTGCCAGAAGGTCAACTTCCTTAGCTGTTAAAACCAGCTTTCTGGGTGTACATGGGTTGCAGCTTTCTTGAATGCAAAAACGATGCTAGTTTGGAATACCAGTTATTGTCTGCTCAATACCCTTGGACAGAACAAATTCATGCTCAAATTTATCTTGCCCACTGAGATCTTTGTGTTGAAAGCACAAAGTATTATACATTATATTATTCATTGTGTACATTGTGTATTATACATACATTGTGTGTTATAAACACATTGTATTATTGCTAATGGAGGAACCTCCCATAGTCGTCTCCACTAGCTCAAGCACCAGACAGGGTCTTGACTTAACCTATAAAATGCCATCAAGTTGGTCAGCTGAAGTGAGGGGTCGTTGTACTGTGGAAGTTCTATTTATTAAGCAATCGAGAACTTTGTATTGGTAGGTGGTGCCTTTCCTCAATAAATTACCCAGAGGCCACGTGCTCTGGGTCAGTCTATCAGAGGCAAGACTCTTTGCCTAGGCCACTCAAGCTTGCATCTCAGAAAATTGTCTCTATTCTCTTTTAACCCATTTGAGTTACCATATTTCCATCTACACTTTATAATTTCTGCCTCACAGAGAACTGTCAACAGCCCTGAAAAAGTTCTTTGTTGGATAATTAAGCTTGAAAGGAAATTTCACATGAGAAAAAAGTATTCCTGGAAACAGTTGCCAAAGGCATACATGGATATATGGCCCACAAGGTGAAGCCATGGTGCATAAAGAGCTGAGCTTTACCTTTGTATCTCCCAGGGCTGCTGTTCTCCCTCTTCGCTCATTATGGATAATCTAATGAAACCACTGGCTAAAGTTTACATGGCATCAGGTATACCTAGTATGTCAGATGCTGCCTTAGAATGGGGAATTGAAATCACTCTTGTACTCAATCAGCTTATTATATAACTTGGGAAAAATAATGCAAGAAAGCAAGAAAACAAGAATGTGATTCAAAGACAAATAAATTCTACAAAAAAATTAAGGCCATTATCTTTTAAAATTGAGAGAATTTAGAGGAGATGAGCGTTCCCAGAAAGACCTGTGGGACTTAGCCCAGGGCTGAGATGTTGATTGAGTACATGCACCCACTGTTCCTTACTAGGTAAGCATCCTATTTTTCTTCAGTCAGAGACACCAGATCCATCCTGCATGGGAACCAAGTCAAAACATTTCCCGTAGTGTCATCCACCTGGGAGCATGTGATTAACTTCTGACTAATGAGATGGTACAAGCTTGCGGGCTAAGCAGAGGGACACATATGAGAGGCATCAGTCCATTCTCACGCCTTTCCTTTGCTCTTTGGTCTGCAACTGCAGCGTGACGGCCGAGCTGAAGCAGAGCTGCAGAAAACGACGGTTGCTGTAAGGATAGAAATTGCTCTGTGGGATAATGGAGCGCAATGGTAGAATAGTCCAAATTTCTGGCTATCTTCATTGGATCTTGGGATTTCTTACCAAAAGAACCCTATAAAATTTAACAAAATTATCTAATACCATTACTTGAATGCAGAGAAAATTTACCACAGGCAAAAATCTGATTCAGAGAAAGTTGTTATGAAGAATTTTCATTTATTTATTCAGATAAAACTGTTCCTCCAAGCTCTTTTAGTAAGTGCATCAGTGTCATCTTTTTTGGAGCTGGCTTGAGAAATGATCATCTTTCCTAGGAGAGGAAATTGGTTTCATTTAGGCCAGTGGGCAAAACATGTTGACCGTAAGCAGTGAACATTGAAGAGGGGTCAAAAATAACCCAACACCGCACACACATACTGTAGCTCTCCAAACCTGAGGCTGTGTCAGTTTCAGACAAGCTGTGGATCAGCCAGAGAGCAAACAAGGAGACCGTGAACATGAGAGGGTTGTGGAAGGGCCAGACGAGCACTTCACAGATCTCTGCTCAAGTAAAAAAGAGAACTAACTGAGCGTCAAGTGGGTAAAAGTGAGAGCTGGCTGACTTTGCAAGTGCTCCCTGAACCCTACAGAGAATGTCAGCAGAACACTAAGCTGTGCACACAGTAGGGCAACCCACTGGGCTGTCGGACTTAAAGTGACAAAGACCAAATGAAAAGCAGAGACATCAGCTACCAAACATCAAGGGGAAGCCAGTTGAAATTTTGGTATGAAACTTAAAAAAATTCTCAGGAAAATCAGCTCCAACCCAAGAGCTGCTGGAATGCATGGCATACATAGGTTCATATTTCACTGCTAAGAATATATGAAATTTTTAAAGTCACAAAGTTGACTCTTTCTCAGGGAGACAAAAAAACGAAAAGGCAATAAAAAAGAAACTGAGTGGACCCAGATCTCAGACATAGTACCAAAGTGTTCAAAAAGATATTTTGTGTGTGTGTGTGTGTGTGTGTGTGTGTGTGTGTGTTTACAGTAGTCACTTATATAATGTTGGCAGGGATTGAACTTTCTAACATTAAAGGCTTGGGAAGAAGCCTGAATGAGGTTCCTAAGGAGTATCTGTCAGGATTACCTCACATAGAGAGATAAGGAAGGCAAGATATCTTTACTGTAAATAAAGCCAAGAGTTTTGTTTGAGAGTCTGAGGAGATGTCTGAGGAAAGAATGAGACACTACCCAAAGTCATATACATTCAGACTGTAAGCCCAGCTCATTGTTACTTTAATATAAAATATCTTTGTAGGAGAGGACTATTATTTCTATGTTAGCATCCTTCACAATAAATGTTTATTGTGTGGGTACTTTTGCATTTTGGTTGGCCCAGGCTTCAATCAGACTCCAGGAAGAGGGTCTCCTTTCCCTACCTATGTCCCCACAATGTCCCCTTTTTTAATCCTGCCTCTGCTTGACAAATAGGGGATCTCAACACAAAAGTACAATTCACATAAGAGACACACATTGTGCTCATTGTACTGCAAAACGGTGCAACCATCCTGGGAAGCAGTGTTGCAGTTCTCACAAAGTGAAACATGGGAGTTATTGCCCAATAATTCCACTCCTACACATACACTCAAGAGCGAAATATTTGTCCTTATAAAAACTCACATTAAAATATTCTTAAAACATCATTTGTAATATCTAAAATAAAATAGAAACAACCCAGATGTCCATTAAGTGATGAATGGATGAAGAACACACAGTACGTTCTTAAAGTATCATTCCATAGAAAATAAAGTATTTGAAATACACTATCTCATAAATGGACCTTGAAAATATTATGGTATTTGAAAGAAGTTGTTCACAGTATTATGATACTTGGTTCCCCTTATATAACATATTAATAACATGCGAGTTATAGAGATAAAATGTAGATTCGCAGCCACAGGAGCCCAGGGGTAGGGGAGGCTCTTACGGAGTGACTGCTAAGGATAAGGGATTTTCTCTAGTGGTGATGGAAATGACATAATTGGTTGTTGTGATGGTTGTGAAGTTCTATGGAATCAGTAAAAGAAATATTGAATTGTGCACTTCAAAGGGTGAAATCTGTGGCGTGTAAGTTACGTCAATATCATCTCTGCTTCTAAAAGTCTTTAAATGTCAATTCTGAAATTATTAAGTACAATAACAAATACAGCTTTGAATGGTATAATCCCACCTAGAAAAGGTTCATAAGATATCAAAACACCACAATATAGAGAAAAGAAAAATATTTACAATACACAGATGAGTTAAGTCTATGGTTAGAGAAAAAAAAGTATAGTTTTAATGACTTATCTTAGAAAGAGTCTAACATCATCTGCCCTCTGAATTTAGAAAGAAAATAGAAATATCAGACCAAAGACAAACAGAAGATAGCAAATAATGACGACCAGAGTCAAAGGCCATGAAATTAGCCTATAAGAAAAAAAGAGACATTTAAAAAGAGAAAGTTTAAAAATTGTTATTTGATCAACTAATCAAATTTTAGTTATTCTGATAGAAAGAAAGAAAGAAAGAAAGAAAGAAAGAAAGAAAGAAAGAAAGAAAGAAAGAAAGAAAGAAAGAAAGAAAGGGAAGAAGGAAGGAAGGAAGGAAGGAAGGAAGGAAGGAAGGAAGGAAGGAAGGAAGGAAGGAAGGAAGGAAGGAAGATAGAAAGGGAAAAGAAAAGAGAGAAAGAAAGAAACTAACTGCCTAAGCCAGGAATGAAGAGGAAGCAGCAGCAGAGAACCTCCAGACTGAAGGATAAGCTGAGTATATTACAAGTCCCTCCATGCCAACATGGATGAAGGCATGCCAATGCCAACACACAGTTGGCATTACCTCACTTGCTGCCTTTGAATTTCTATTTTAATTCCTACATTACACAAGCAGCTTAGCTTTAGTCATCATGAAATTATAATCTGAAGAATCTAAATGACTTTTTACCTAAAAAAAAAAAAAAAGAAAAGATGATTCCTGCTCACAGGGTCTCTGCCTCTAGGACTCTGTGATCTCAGGACTAAGGTCTAAGGCCTCGAGAGTAATTTAAAAGTGTTGGATGCTGGGCTGGGAGCATGCTCAGTCAGTAGAGAGCTTGCCTGTCATGAACATGACCTGGCTTCAATGCTAGTACAGGTATGGCACAGTCTCCTTAACAAGTTCCCAGAAAACATTGAAGCTACTGAGGGAGAAAGTGGTGTGGAGGTGGGGTCCAGGTTTTAAAAGAAGACAGTAAACATAGCGTCTAAAAAACCTGTTAGCAAAGAGGAAGGCTGAAACTCCCAGACCAAGACCCAGTAGGACTGGCCGGAGCCATCGGCACAGGTATAGAGGCATTCTGGTGTGGCTGAAGGTGACCTCATAATAATAGAAAAACTATACACTCTTGGGTGGAGATTTAAGATGCTTCGAGACATTTGGTGTTTGAAACATAAATTCATATAAAATTATATGTAACAGATAAAGCATGAATGAAAAAGCCCATACTGTGCAAAGGAGCCCAAAGTCTGTAGCATAAAAACCCCATCATTTTACAGCAATTCCCTTTGAGATTCTAAACATGCTTCTCCTCCACCCTGGTTCTTCTATTGGAAGTATGTTCTTTCTTAATACATTCTCTCACTTTGCTTGCTCCTATCTAAGTGTCTCTAATTCCTTGTTTCAAGACACAAGGGAACCTGAAATCCCTCCAGAGGCACCCATCTAACCCTGATATCACTACCTCACACGAGTGTCCTTACTCCACAGGAGGGAGTCTCAGAGACAAACGGGTGTTTCCCTGAGGCCCTCTCTCAACCTAGTTAGATCTCAATGCTCAAAGGAAACACAAAAATAACCAGATAATCCACAGATTTTCAAAATTAAAAGTCTAACCAATAGTTTCCAAAACTAGTGTTGGTCAATCAAAGATGTCAACAACATATAGTCCCAAGGACAAGCATTTGTAAGTTTTTAAACATTTATTTTTTTTTATCTAATTTTCTTATAAAGTTAGGGGAAATCTTCCACCATTATTATTCCATAGGTAAACATTTAAAAAGAGAACCTTCACAATAATCATAAGTGGAATGAACTTGACATTAGGAAAATTTTATGTTTTTTTGTTTTGTTTTATTTTGTTTTGTTTTAATTCAGTGCAGACCACCCGGTGGTGGCGCACACCTTTAATCCCAGCACTCAGGAGGCAGAGGCAGGCAGATCTCTGTGAGTTCAATGCCAGCCTGGTCTACAGAGTGAGTTCCAGTGAGTACAGCCAGGGTTACAACAGACGAATGGTGTCTCCAAGGGAAAAAAATCAGTGCAGACCATCAATAATACCATCATAGATCAACATTTTATACAAAAATATCTAGAAACTATGGAGGTGTGTGTGGAGCGATGGCTCAGCTGTTAAGAGCACTTGATGCTCTTGTAGAGGACCAGGATTCAATTCACCTACACTGTAGCTCACAACTACTGTGACTTCAGTCCCAGGAGATCTCATACTTTCATCTGTAACTCCAGTTCCAAGGGAGTTGACATCCTCTTCTGACCTCCAGCGACCCTGCACAAACATGGTGCACAGAAACACCTACAGCCAAACAGCCATACACATCAACATATACAACAACTTTTAAAGATCTAGAAATCATGGTCCCAGTTTTCATTATAGATAATATCTCTCAAAATGTTGCATTTAAGATGATTTTTGTGAGGACCTGAGATAATCTTGAGTGGAATATGAATTTTTTTTATACTTTCCCTAAACCAGACATTAGATAACATCGAATAGTAATGAAAGATGTTATCTGCCTTTTCCATTTTCCTCTGATTAAAGAGAAAGACCCCATTTGTTACTAGTGTTTAACAGTGATCCAACACAAGGCCATCTCATATGTAATAAAAGTGTGGTGAATACTAATACCAAAAGCACGAGCATCACTACACAGCTTTGTCACGGTTCCTTGTCTCTATCAGAGCCATGTTGTAAGATGGTTATACAGCCGCACCTGTTACTCCAGCATTCAGAAGTCTAAGAGGAAAGAAGACTGAGAGTTAAAAACAAAGCAGGGATACATGGCAAGACTCAGTCTTTATCTTCTAAAAATAGTTATGGTTATCTTTTTGTAGTGAAATGTTATCCACTTAAAGTAATAATATAAAAATTTTAAACACATATAAGTTTTTTAATACCAGTCTATAGAATAAGCTATACAAACTAGATTCCTGTTGATATAAAAAGCACAGTTTTCATCTCAAAAATAAGAAGAGAGTTCATAGTTCACATAGGAGGGATCACAACTGAGGACAGAGATTCGGTTTACCTTAATATCATATTTCAATGTGGTAACAGTTTTATGATGTTTTTATAGTAAAAGAATAAAGGTTATAAGTCAAGGAATTTTCAACAACGTTAGTAGAAACATCAGCTGGCAGGTTATAGCTAAGCAGAGAATTCTGTCACAGGCCTCAGATGCTAACTGGTGATATTCTTAGCTTGACAGTGGTAGAAGCTAGACTGCTGTTTGTTTATCCCCAAAAGATTTACCTAGGATGTTAGATTTCACAGATACAAACAATAAATGGCGATTTTGAGGGCCAAGTTTAGCCTAAGACAATTTTGGCTTCAAACCTGTAACATTCCAGCACTCCATAGTCACTCAATCAGCCTTACAGACTTTTTTCACACAAATGTGGCTTTTTCTGGCAATTGCAGTTCACAATATGAGGGAAGGGCCATGAAGCATTAACTGACCAAGAACTCTACCCTGTAAAGCTAGGTCATTAGTGATAATTAAACCTGGTGCATCCAGAGCATATTATTTTACCTTTGATACCACATTAGACTTGACTTTTCTGACTTCTTTTGCCTTTGATGTGGTTGACCTGACCCTAAATCCTACCAGTTTTCAGTCTGAAAGCCCTATGGCTACCATGATCCCTGTGTCCACTCTATCCTTCTGTGTTCAGTTTTGAATCTCCCCAATCTTGCTGCTACTGAACCTATGTGGACCTGAAGTATTCCACCTGGAAGATGGATAATATCCCACTTTTACTAGCATATGCACTCTCAACTGGTTATCTTCCTTGCCAAGATTTATTGTCAAATTTAGATCTCAGTACCACAATCAGATATCCACTTCAAATTCAAAATAACTTTTAATTTTAATTCGTTCTCATTTCTATATTCTTAACGACTAGAACCAACACACCTAAGCCCAGCCTAGTCATTAGCTACACCATTCTACAAATTATAATTTCTCAAAATTGTACTTATTATCACAATACCCATTTTTCACCGTTTTGGTTGATGTGGTAGCTTGAATGAAGATGTCCCCCATTGACTCAGATATTTGAGTACTTGGTTTCCATGTGGTGGCGCTGTTTGTGGGGGTAGCATGGATTTGGTGGGCGAAGTTGTGTCCCTGAGAATGGGCTTTAGGAGGTTATAGCCTTGTCCTGTTTCCAGCTTCTCCTCCACCTCATGTTTGTGGTTGAAGATGTGATTCTCAGCTTCATGCTCTTGCTGCCATGAACCCCACTCCCTCTGAAACTATGTCAAACTCTTTCTTCCTTAAATCATGGCATTTTATCATAGTAACAGAAAAGTAACTAATAACATAAGGTTGTCATCCATAATAGGTGGGGACGTTGTGGTGATACCAATGAGAACAGAAGGTAGAAATTGGTCAGGTGATTTTAGGGACAGAGACCTTGAAAACAGGCAGCTCTGATTCTTCTCTTTGACCAGAATTTGTCAATGACCTTTGTTCTGTCCTGGCTGGAAGTCAGAAATGGCAGAGGGGGCCTCTGTTTCCTGATCTGGTTTCTTGTTATCATTCTCATTTTACAAAGTATAAGTGAGCATCACTGCCTACAAGCTATATATTAAGACATGAGAGGCACTTGGGCACCTTATAGGTGGGCCAACTGGGTTGACAGATGCCCCCCACCCCTATCACTTAACCTCAAAACATCTTATTAACCCCCAGTAGGGATCCTGGTAATACCCTACTTCTGGGTCTCTCCCATGCTGTACCAGAGCTCTGCTCACTCTTCTACCTATGAATCATAAGTTTCGACCTATAAATTAATAGTAAGTTATTTCCAACAATTCACCTTCCCCTTAATACTATGAAACTTACTCTTCAAATTTGTGAGACAAAACCTTAGAACCACTGACTCCGTGGCAGTTTTGTGTGATCATTAATTTCTGGCACCCTAATTCCTGAGTTAAATCTACCTGGAGCAAGAAAGCATCTGTTGTTATCCAGGTAATATGCTACTGTGAATAAGCCCTCCCTCGTGCTCCTGTGAGCCAGTCCAAGTCCAAAAAAACTCATTGGTTCACCAAACTGGACTTTGAATGCTTACTTACTTTGGTCTGACAACATGCATGTGCCAACATGCCTGCCTTATTACAGTGGTTTGGGATCTATGAAACAAACTGCTAGAACCAAAACAAACAAATCACAAACTTTCTTTATGAAAGATTTACCTTTCTTCTGCTCCGTCAAATCAAAGTGTTAAGCTTCCAAATACATTGACTTTGAACAGTCAGTTATTTCTCTCCCTTAACAGAACAGTTCTTTGACAAGAATCTCAGCTATTTTACCAAGTTTTCCATAAAGTTTGTACAAGTACCAAGTTGAAAGGATCTTTAACATTATCTAGTAAACCTCTCATGAAATCTTAAGCTCTCTCTACCAAACACTCTACATGAAAATGACTTTTACTTAAGAGTACATGCTTCTTGAGATCCTCGCAGTGGTTGCAGTTTCTCTCCTAAGGATGAGGTTGCATTGGGAAGCCTGAAATCTTGATCTGAGACTTGATTAGTCTGAGGGATGAATGGTCAGGATTGCTGAGGTGTTATCTGTGACAATGTAGGCATTTTTCTTGTAGAACCAACTGACCCGTATAGAGATCAACTGATGATTTGGCCCTTTTTAATCTACCCAAACCAAGAAAGTCATCTGGATTTAATACTAACAAGTATGGTAGCAAAGCAGTTATATGAGGAAGGCATGTATGTTGAAATTTTTTAATTACGTTAATCAAGAAACAGTTATCACAAAATTTCAAACTATTTAGCCACATCTCCTGGCTTCTGTACAAGAGAAAGTGGTAGAGAATTAACATTTAATACTTGCCAGTATTTATCCCAGGATTTTCATCTATGTTATCTTATTTAACCAAAGCAATTTAGAAGTTCGTCTTATGTAATTTGTTCAAGGTTACATAGTAAGCAATGATCTATGATTCCAAACTTTAACTGTATTAAGGGATGTATGATATTAGAGATTTGTCAAAACCCACAGAAATGAACAACATGGAAAGTGGACCCTAATGTTTAGTTAGTGATAGTGTATCAATATTCACTCTCCAATTGTAATAAATGAAATATACTAATTCAAGAAATTAATAGTAGGGGAAACTGTGGGAGGTGAGAGGTATATGGGAATTTAATTCTCTGCCCAGTCTTTCTTGTACCTAAGAGTACTATAAAAATATCTACTTTTAAAAAATTAAGATTCACATACCCACAAACTATCCGATTATTTGTGTCCCATTCATCCACATTCATTCTAGTTGGGTTTTCAAACCCCCAGCTCTATGGACATTACAGTTGTCAAGGTCATTGGTTGCACTGCCATGTTGGAGCTAGCTCTCCACCTTCATCTGACCTGAATTACCAACAGCATTAGATGCTTTTGCTATAATCTTTTTGTTGTACACTCGTTGCCATGGCTTCTAGGTTATCACAGTTACCATGGTGTTATAGTTTTTCTCCTTGTGTGGTTCTTCCTATCAGCTCTTGCTCTTTTTTACTTTTGATTTTATTTTTTTTTCCACTCAGAACTCTTACTATAGAAGGACCCCAGAGGCTAGATCTTCGAGCTTCATCTCTTCATCTACTTCATATGCTTCATGGTTTTATGTAAATTAATGACTTTGAGCTTAAATAATATGCTATTTCTCAATTTTGTGTCTTCTACTGGGTCTCTTAAAAATTACAGACTTAAACAGTGATTTAACATCTTATGTTAGTCCAAGTTTTACAGAACTACAGGGGAAATAGGAATGAAGAGTTGGCTCACACATCTTGGAAGCTGACAAGTCCAAAGCAGGCTTGAGCAAGAAAGCCAACAGTACACTTCTTGTTCAATGATTGATAGCTCAGGAGAAAGCTACAGAATTCCTTCTTGCACAGAAAGTCTTTCTTGTTTGTTTGTTGCTTGCTTGCTTGCTTGCTTGCTTGTTCTTGTTCTTGTTCTTGTTTTTCAAGATAGGATCTCTCTATGTAACCCTGGCTGTCCTGGAACTCACTATGTAGATCAAGTTGGCCTCAAACTCGCAGAGATCTACCTGCCTCTGCCACCCAAGTGCTGGAATTAAAGGCATGTGCCACCATGCCTGGCACAAAAAGTCTTTATTCAGGCCTTCAATTGGTTGATTATGAAATATAATAGTATTTACTCAAAAGTTTCCAAATTAAATATAAATATCCAAACTCACCTTCCAGGTTAACATGTCTTTACCAAAGTGATTCTAAATCATCACTTGACCACCTAAACTTACAATGGCTCCATTAGTTACTTTTGCATTGCTGTGATAAAATACTACATTCAAGGGTCCCAGGAGATAGACTCCATCATAGTGAGGAAGGGATGACAATAGTCACCATGACATCAGGAACTGGAAGCAGACCACATTTTTGTCCATACACAGAAATAAAGAATTATAACAGGAAATAAGTTGAGTCAATAAACCTTCAAAGTCCACCCCCAATGATGTGCTTCCACCAGCGAGGCTCCACCCACTATGGCTCCATAGTCTTTCTAAACAGCGCCACCAAGGATCAGATGTTCAAATACATGAGCCAATGAAGCAAATTTCTCACCGGAGTTACCACAATGGTTAATGCTGGTTGTAAACCTAACTGACCTGAAAAGTGCTTAGGGGATTAGTCTATCACATGGACTGTAAGGGGCATTCCAGAGAGGATTCACAAGTGAGACCTCCAGTGTCATCCAATAGCCTGAGGGCCCAAGTAGAATAAAAGGAGAAAGAAGCCTGTCAGTGCAAGCATTCCATTGTTTCTTGACTGCAGTAAAGCCACCTTAGCTACTACCATGCTGTCATGGCCAGACAGACTAGAACCTCTGAAACAATGAACTTAAGTAAATCTCTCCTGTTGTATTGGAAGCGTTGAGAAACTAATACAATGTTCCTATTCTTTTCTTCTTTAACATAGTTAGCATTCCATCCTCCCACGTTGGCCAAAACTCATGAAATTATTCTTGGGTTGTCCTTTATCTTAGGTCCTCTTTTTCTTCCCACCTCATCCATTAATATTACTGTAGTCCATGCAACATTGGGCATAGGGGTGTAACAAACACTTCTTAGCTGTTTCCAATTTCTCTCTTCATTTGAGTGGCTTGCTGTCCCTTTGAAAGTGTTATAAATACCAGTCATGTTGGGATCTTGACAGAAGTAGATTTCCTTTCTTTCTTTCTTTCTTTCTTATAATTCACTAAATCTAAATTGTGTTTCTGGTTTATTCCTGGATGTGAGGCCATCAACTAGAACATGATTGTCTGACAAGGACCATGCTTTTAAAGAAAACTGACTCTCCCTAAGAAGACATCCATTTTCAATAGTTCTTCTGTTAGTAGTAGTGCCTCTTGAGCCCCTTAGCCTTCTGTGCTCAAATGTTGACTCTCTTGATCTTGTGTAGGTAACCATAGTTACTGTTATTCATGAGAGTTACAATCCCATCATGTCCAGAAGATGCTGTTTCTCTCCAGTCCTCCCTGATCTCTGGCTACTCAATCTTTCTACACCCTTTGCATGATGCTCCCTGAGACTCGAGGGGAGATGTATTAGTCCCAATGTCTCATTTGTGGCTGAGCACTCCACTGACACTTAGTGTCTGAACTTTGGCAATTTTTTGTATTAACCATCACTATTTCTTTGATGAGGACTGAGAACTGCACTGATCTATGAGCACAGAGATATGAATTTAGAGGGAAGTTTGATACTATGACCACTTATCAGAACACTAGTAGTAAATTTACCACTGGGAACTGTGAGCTCCCCAACCATGGATTGTTGGCTAGATTTAAAGTACCAGACATGTATACCTCCTGTGGAATGGTTCTTAAATCCAATCAGAAAGTGGTTGCTTATCCCTATAACATTTACACACCACCCACCTCACCCCTGGTGCACCCATGAGCAACTCTTTCCATGCTGGTCATTATTGTAATTCACAGAGTTCACAGCCATATAAAACTATTAATGACAACCCCTCCCCCCCAAAAAAAACAGCCATGAAGCATTTTCCTGTGCTATAAAAGCTAGCCTATAGGGAGAAAGCTTCTTGGTCAGTACCAACTTGATTTCTCAATGTCCAATGACCAAAGCGTATGATGTCTTCAGCAACAGGGTTTAAGCACTAATGAATAACGGAGAACAGTGGGAATGGCCTGTATTGCTTACAATATCTCTGGAACACTCTGACCAACAATCTGGGGGGAATTATGCCACACCTGGCACTGGGCTTTTTAGTTGACAATCTACGGCTCCTAGGAAAAGCATTATCCCCTCTGTATCCCCACTTCGAACAATATAAAAGCTACATTTCTTGAAGTAGCAACAATCACAAATGTTCCAAACTATTAATTCACTTCCATATCTCCAGCACTTACAAGACAGTCCTGTCCTGAACATGGCAAGTATTTAAGAATCATTGATTAAATGAATTACTTGATGAATAATAGAGTATAAATTACAAAGTACCAGGAAGCTGATGATCAAGGCACTGGCAGAGCTAGAATCAGAGAGCCTTCTTCAGTGTCACAGACAGTGTCTTCTAGCTGTGTCTATGGAGGAATCCAGCAAGTGCCCCAACCAGTTCCTGTGGGCTCTATCTTTGCAACTTTTTGCTTCCCAAAGGCCCTCTCTCCAACACTTTCAACCTGGTGATTAGGTATCAATACTAGAGGAATGTAGACATTTAGTCTATCGCAAAGTCTTTTATAATTTAATTTTAAATAGTAGTTATGTATTGAATAGCTCATAAGATTTCTGAGAGCTTAAGAATTGGGTCTCAGCGGTCAACCAGCTGGTCTAGCACATTAGAGAATCCAATCTGGAGCCTCATCCAAAAATCTTAAATGCACAGCTTTGGACTCCATAACCCCAGCACAGCTCTTCTACTCAAGTACTAGCCAGGCCTGATCCTGCTTAGCGTCTAAGATCAAATGAGACTGGGTGTGGTCAGAATGGTACACTCTTTGATAACAGCTCTGATGGCCAGTGTCTTGGTGCCTGTAAGGCCTATATGGTAGGAGAAATACATACATAAGCCATTGGATTGATACCTATAGTTAATTGATCACCGTATATAAGGCCTCAAAATATAGCCCGGCATATCCAAAACTTTTGCAGCCAAGTGGAGACCCTTTCTTTAGCGTCTAGTTAATTCCTCTCATGTTCTCTCCTATGTTCAAGATGAGACCTCGCTCAGAGGACAACTCCGAGCCCCCTGTGCACTCATGCAGCAAATGGTAAAGGTCTCTCTTTCCTGTTCCCATACATGACTCTCAATCTTTGGAGGCCATTGCTGTCTTTGTTTGCCTTTAACAATCACTTTGAAGGCAGAGAGTGCGTTTAATTGTCTTTACAGCCACACTACCACATAGCAGAGCAGGAGGGATGCAGTAGACTCCCAAATCCGCCCATTCCCTCGGTCACCTGATGCTCCACAGACTCTCCTTGCTCCCTCTGCATCTGCTGAGTGCCAGACAAAAGAGAAAATAAGTTCTGGAGATTTCAATCGGCGCCACAAAGGAAGTGATGGTGTGTAAGACAGTTCAGAGGATTCCACTGGTAAATCGGCATTTCATAAAGACCGGAAGGAGGTCGGTAAGAGCAGTGCAATACAGTTAGATGCCTGTCCAGCTTTAGGGGCAATATAAAATGTGGTCCTTGTGGCTGTTGTTCCAGACTAGCTTATTGGATTCTCGTGGGTCTGGGTCGCCCGTCCCCAGAGCAGTTGTTACCCACATAGGAAGTCTACTGTCTGATCCTCCTACCTCTCCAATTCCCACCTCTCCTCACTCCTTAGTGAATCATCCTGCTCTTTTATTCTGAGTCAGACTTGTGGGTTCTGATTCATTCAATTCTAATGAAGCAGGATTTACCTCTTGTGTGGCCAGCACTATGCGAGGTGAGAGGAGTGCCTGTGAAACCCACAAAGTCCTTGAGGACTTTCTTCCTAAGATGCACGAACATCTTCAGGAATGCCTTACTGCCTATTAAATGATCTATTTTATTAACAAAGAAAATGTAAAAGATCAACGAAATTGAACATACATGATTCAGAGGTACACGGCATGGGCACACTGATAATTGAACAGGGTTCGCTCATTATCAGGGCCTATATCTGGTGATTATTTCCTAAATCCTCATCTCAAAAAGGACATGTCTTTCTAGCAGACAGGTAGGAACTAGCTATGCATTATTCATTTATTCAGAGCATCCATATTTGTATTTCAGCAAAATAGCCACCTCTCTTTCAGATCACCAACCAGACAGTGGCTAAAAACAAATGGGTCTTCCAGGCTGAGCCGTTTAACTTTCCATAAAGAGAAAGCTTATTTTTTTTCTGACTTTTGAAAGAACAAGCGTATTTGTCCAAATTGGATTTGTATTTGTTTGTGTGCTTCAGATTTAAAGGGGGCAGTGTTTTGCAAGCAGAGCTGTGTGAGTCAGAGGGAACATTTCCTGATTTGCATGTAAAGAAAGAAGAAAAGAGATCAGCCATTGAACATGTGCATGGTGCCAGGCATTGTGGCCGGCACTCTCTAATGTATTATCTTAACTAACATATGTTGTCTCATACTATGCCCAAAAGAAAACGGGGGAGGAAAGTGTGATTACTCACCTCTGTTTAAATAAGAGGAAATGCAGTCATTAAGAGTTAGAATCCATCTTCCAATTACACCCAGATTATCAATGGTACACATGGAATTCTGACATGGGCATGTCTGACTCAGAGAGCCATGATGTTCTCTTTCTCCATGCTTCCGTTTGTTTTTATGTTTGTTTGTTTGTTTCTTTTTGGCTGAGGAATGGATAACCTTGCAGGTGTCATCATGTATAACACATGCTTTGAATTATATATACATGGTGAATATATTTGTTAATCTAATTCATTAACAAATACATAATCATATAGTTACCAGCTTTTATATGAAATCATTTAGCAGCCCCTCTCTTTGCACCTTGCAAGAATACAATATATCATTATTAATCATTGTCACCTTGCTGTGCAAGAGATTGATCAAAAGGGAAACAAGACCAAGGTCATGATTTCTAGTATCACCTCTTTAGGCTTTAATCCAGTCCATAATCTTCCCCACTCCTACCCTCAGGCTTGACCTTACTGATTCAAACTCTGTAGTAAACAGGTCTCCAAAGAGAATAATATAATAACTAGGCAGAACACAGCAACTAATCCTCACCACCAGGTAAACAAGGCTAGAAACATCTATTGATGATAAATCATTAGTGCCATATTTGTTGTGTTCAAAGGCAAAAACACCTTAACCTTTCTCTTCCCATAAATCTGTGTCACTCCTTCAAAGGACTGGGCACTGTCTTTCACAAGGAAGTTAAAAAAATTTCAAGCCATGTACATCAGGAAAGGAAACAACCAGATGCATTTGAGCAATCTTACCCTTTTGATAGAAGAACAAAGGCTTCTGACCTTGAGAGAGGGGAGAGAGAGGAAAAGGGAAAGAGATGGAGGGAAGAAAGGGAGGGAGACAGGGAAAGGGAGGGAGAGGAAAGACTACAGGTGTAATCTGATCTATGAATACACAGATGGGAATGATCAGTGATTAATTATTGACATAAACTAAAGAGATTCTAGGGTTCTAACAAGGGAGATTAAATGAATATGAAACCCAACAAACAATAAACTGGTGTTCCTCAGTCTATGCTGTATTTTTATTTGTCCACAAAATTTTGAATTGATATGTAAAACGTTTTTTGCCACACTGAGTGAACACACCAGTTAGTAGGATCTAGCAAATGGATCATTAATCTAGGTGTGTTGTAACATATTTTGAGGAATGAAGTAAAATGTAATGCTACATAAGAAAGTCAGCCCTATAGCAAGGAGTTAGTTTATAGGCATAGTCAGGAATCTCATTTTGTCCATAGGTAAAGAGAGTGAGATCTGTGACCAGTAATAACATCAAAGGCAATTGTAGAATCAAATATAGCTTTACCCCTAAATAAACAGAAAAACCATGTCTTGAGACTGTTGAGGTCCTCAAAAGAGCTGAAGTAAACACTGAGAGTAACCTGTGGTCAATTTAAAGTTAAAGCAGTTATTTTCCTGTGGGATACATATTGCCATGCTGGGGCTAACCAATTAAGAAAACATGGCAGCCCCAAATGTAGGTGCATGGAGGTTTTTAAGTGAAACAGCAGTCCCTAGAAGGATCTCTCTGATTGGTCAGGACCTGAGAATGGGTATTCACTGGATTGGCTCATTACATCTGGCAGGGAAGTGAGGGATTCTGGTAAAAGTGGGGACACATGAGAGACTGGGGAAAGCTGTAATTGGCCAGCAGCTGGCTTCAGAGTTTTCTGAGAATCACTAGGCTCTTGGCCACAACTCCAGCTTCCCCTCTTTCTCCTCACTCATCTTCCCCTCCCCCTCTCCTCACATGGCCCAGCAGCTTAGTCTGGCCACACCCACCTTGGACTCCCCCAGATGTCTCTGCCCCTGACTATGCTCTCCCTCATATCTACTATATTCTCCTTCATATATACAATAAACTCCAGGGGTGGTCTCCAGGGGAGGCCAAGACGGTCTCAGACCATGAGAGCAAGAGAAAGTAACCAAAATGGCTGAATTATATAGGGAAAGGCAGCTTGGCCCCTTGGGCTGGAGAGTTCAGGGTAAGGGACAGGTGTGCAAGCCAGGAGGACTGGAACAAGTAGGAGCAGAGGGATGCAGGGAGAACCTGAAGGCTAGGCCTCCTTTGATATGTTAAATAGGTACCTCAGCCAGCAGTTCCTGAATTTGAGACCTAACAATTACCATGAATTGGGTCCAGGAAACACTGCAAAGGGGATTGGTACTGACAGGCATACAGCAACAGCAAGGAGAGCTCATCCAGGGCCTCGATCCAAATGTGAATATCTTTTTAACACCCTGTCCTTTCCGAGTCCAGTGTCTGTTTATCAGTCACCTGTGTAGGACCACTGGGGATTTTCGGTGTCTTGTAACTTTTAATTGCCAATGAGCCTCTGGCAGGTGTGTTCTTCTCTAATGGTCTGAAGATATATCAGCTGCTTTAAGTTATACCTGGAAAATTCAGGTCAATGTCCAGGTCAATGATAAACCTCACTAGGTAGGCTTTCTATCAGGCCCTCTCCTTGAAGCAGGAGAAGCTATTAGAAAGAGATCAGTGTGGATTTTCAGAAGTGCTGACACATGCTTTTGTAAATGAATAGAGGAAGTGCGTCCATTGATATCATCGAGAATCACTTGCTGGAATGAATTTGATATAGATCAGCCTTAAGGACTGTATTGTTGACGGTGACACAAATGAATTTATAGTAACATCTGAGCCTATTGATTCTAACTCAATATTTTGAAAGTATTGTATGGATAGAAGAAGAGGCTTTGCTTCTGTGCATTTATTTACACCTGGGCAAACCATCTGGCCCAGAAAAAGATGTGAATTGCTCACTTTCCTGTTATAAGAGCTACCACCACACACTGCAACACTAAGTGACTTCAACCACAGGGTCTTTTATCTGAGAGTTCTGGAGGCCAGAAGCATAAGCCTGAGGTGGTATCAGGATACCTGCCTACCGAGAGCTACAAGGAGAATCTATCAGCATGTCTTGCCTAGTCCCAGGAAGTTGCTATCAACTTTTGGTGTTTCTTGGCTTGTAGAAGCATCACCCTCATCTGTCTCTCTTCTTCAAGTGACATTCACCTAGCGTGCATATTTTGTCCAAATTCTTCATTTCCACAAGTACAGCAGTCATATTGGATCAAAACCCACCCTGCTATTGCATGGAGTCCTATTAATTTATGATATCATCAGCAACTTTGTTTCTAAATATGATCACATTCACATGGATCAGTTAAAACTCAACAGGTGAATTTTGAAAAGGTGTTATTCAGCTCAAAACAATAGAAAAGGAATAGACAATGCTTGCGTCCTGCTTCATGGAATGGGTATAATGCAGGCTGTGGAAAAATCTTGAGAATGAGTCATAGTTGGTACTGCACTGACAAACCTCACAAAAATCACAAACCTGAAAATTTGCCCTTCCCAGAGCCTTTAGCTATGTCTTGTTAGTGTTTTTCCTAATCTGAGAGATCTGCTCAATCTCTGCTCGATCTACCTGCCCTCTAAGGACATCCTCCTAGCAAAGTTGGCTGAAATTTGTCACCAGTCCCAGTGACAATCTATAATTGTGGAAGAATAGTCCTATGTGATGGCTAGGATGGGATCAAATCCAAGAGTCTATATGAGGGGATCACATTCAAAGGTCTGTGTGGACCAACTGGAATGTAGAAAGAATGTAGTCCATACCTTTAATCCCAGTACTCAGAAGGCATTGGTGGTACATATCTTTAATCCCAGCACTTGGAAGACAGGAAGAAGAGCTCAGAAGGAGTCAATGTCAGACAGGAAGCAATTACCTGAGATGAGAGTGAAGAGTAACAAATCAGAGGAAGAGTTAGCAGAATGCCTCAGAGTGAGGACATGCCCAACTTTCACAATAGAAAAGTAGGCTCTCAGTTCAGGGAATCAGGATAAGACACAGAAGCAGTCAGTTATAGAAGCAGGCAGGCTGAGGGAGAGACACAGAAAGGATAAGACACAGAGCAGTCTGAAGCAGACAGTCTGATTAGGGAGTCTGAGGAGTCTGAGGCAGAGACACAGAGGCAGTTCACCAGAAGAAGTCAATATCAGACAGGAAGAATGAGTCAGTTTGAAGCTGAGCAGAGCAGTTCAGTCTGAGGCAGAGATTCAGCCAGAGTCTGCCAGAGTCAAAACACTCGCTGGTTCAGAAGATCAGTTTGAATCAGTCAGCTTGGAGAAGAGTTTGAGCCAGAACAGTGAGTGAGTTGAACCAGAAGAGTCAGAGCTCAGGAGTTAGTCAGAGTGGTTCAGTCAGCGGTAAGTCTCAGAGACTGATTCCATTATATGGAGATTCAAATGTTTTTGATTGTAAAGAGGCTGAAGCCTTCCAGTTCTGGGCTTAAGAGTAGATTGTACAGAGGCTAAAATGTTCCAGGGCTCCATGACTAGGACCAGGAATTGAATTATCCAAAGAATAAAAATCTTTTGAACCTGAAACGATGTCTACAGTAATAACCAGCACTAGGATTTCTTCCTCTACATTTGAGGTAAAGAGTCTCCATCTTCTTACTTTTATCTAACACCGCACCATTTACACTTAGCAACTGTCGCCTTCAAATCTTTCTCAAGAAGCCTGGGTAGTTGTTGGAATGCTAAAACAATTTGGGTAATGAAGTGTGTCTGATCCTTGCTTACCACTGGAGCGCAGCGTAAAATCTGCTAGGACATGCAATCATCTAGCAACCAGCTAGCATCCTATAATGGTCTACAAACTGATGCCTGTGCTGAATAAATGTTCTAGTCCAAGCCCAGAGCTTTATATAGTTAATTGAAAGCTAATGTCCTCGTTAGTGACTGTTAGGAATGTTCAACAAGTGCAGTTTGCACGTGCTAATGTTGAACATTTATTAGACGTGCTGGTTAGTGGAAAGTAGAAGCGACTGGATGATCCAGCTGGTGACAACTGTGCGAACAAAGAATGTCTTGGGACTGCCCATTCTGTAAGTAAGCTCGGGGAGCTGATGTCCACTGCAATGGCCACCTCAGCTGCCTGTTTGCGGCACACCTTTTCGGTTCCTGCATTGGTTCTCATCTTTCCTCAGCAAGTTCTCCCTTCATAAAAAGTCTGGATTATCCTAATCCAGCAGATAGATATCAATCCTTTCAAAAGTTTTTTAAAATTATTTTATAATTTCCTACGTATGGGTTTCTTGGCTATGTGTATGTCTGCACGCCACATGCATGCAGTTCCCTTGAAGCAAAAGATGACATCAGATCCCCTAAATGGTGTTACAGTGATTGTGAGCTGCCATGTGGGTACTGAGGACCTAGCCCAGGTCTTTGAGAAGAGCTGCCAGTGCTCTAAACTGCTGAGTTTCTACTCCAGCCCCGGAGAGATCAGACCACTTACCATGCTCCCAATCATCTACAGTTCATCACAAAATTAATAGGAAAAGACTGGGCCAGTAGGTAGGGTCACATATTGTCAATGCTGATAACCTGAATTCAATCCCTTGAACCTACATGCTAGAGAGATCCAACCCCCACAAGCTATCCTCTGACCTACATAACACACACGCGCGCACACACGCGCACACACACACACACACACACACACTAAATGCAAAAAAATATTCTAAGTAGAGATATGCATTTCCCTTTGAAAAACACCAAGATTTTCAAAACTGTGTTTATATATGTGACTTTTAGTTTAAATTAATTAGTCATTTCTCTAAATGTGCTACATTTTAAATATAGTCAGAATCTTTGGATATAACTGATACTCTTTTTCCCATTCTTGTTAACTTCTCATTGTCTGCCTTTTACCCCAGATCTTTCCTCATGTCCCAAACTCCTTCCATCTTCACAAATACATATCATATACATTTGAATATTTTATTGATTATTGTCCTATATGTGTACGTGTGATGAGTGCACGTGAGGATAGGTGTGCATACGCCACTGCACGTGTGTGGAATTAAGAGGACATTTTCAGGAGTTAGTTCTCTTCTACCACGGGTTCTGGGGCTCCAACTCAGGTTGTCAAGCTTTCGAGGCAAGTGCTTTACCTTCTGAGTCATCTCACCAGCACACAAACATACTTTACCGATTACATTATATAATTAAAGTTTTGCCTCTAGTTTTTACACTAATAATTCATTCTCTTGAAAATAGCAAAATTCAGTTTCTTGTAATTCACATAGTTGCTAATTTTGAACTTCACATCTGTAGTCCTCAACTTTTATTTCAAAAGTATATAAAAAGTCCTGTCATATCAAAGTTTTTTTTTATAAAAATGTATGTTTTGCACGCATAAAGCAAAATTGGTAAGACAAAGAGGGTTTGTTTTTTAGACTCAGAAGAGGCTAAGGTAAAGCCACTCATGTTACATCAACTATTCCCTATTCCAGACAAACGTCCTCACAGTTACATTTGTGATTCTATGGTGTCCTAGATAAACATGATAGTTACATGCTAAAATAATAAAGTACCTGCCCTGGGCCAGGTACTCTGCTGTGACACATACCGTGTTATGTAATCGCAGTACCTTTCTCATTCTCATACCATGTATGAGTGGACATGTGTGTGCCATGCACACACACACACACACACACACACACACACACACACACTCAGCTCTACACAACCACTAACCAATTTTCTTTTCCAAACTTCACTTATTCTGGATATATGAAGCAAGTAGGACCACAGTACACAGTGGGTTCTTTCATTCAGCACATTTTCACAAGCATTTATTTCTGTAGCAGCCATCATCACTGAACTTCCTCTAATAGCATTCCACTGTTTGGGCACACCCTACTTTATCTATGCATGAGTTTCATGTAGCTGCTATTTGAGGAAATGTGATGCCTCTCTCTGGCCTTGAAGAACATTATATCAAGTACCAATTTTAAAGGTTTTCTCTGGACTCCCCAGGACCATCCAGGAGGAACTTTTTTGTTTAGATTTCTCACTTCTGTCATTGCATGTTTTACTTTTGTCTAGAAAAGGACATTATCTCTGGTTTCCAAACTAATTTTCATGAAGTTACCCATATTAAAGTGTCTCCTTTATGGACCAGCATAGATATTTCACAAAATGTATATAATTATAACCATCATCAGAGTCATTAGCATTTTATAAAATTATACTAAAACTAAGCTGGTCTGCAACAAGATCAAAAATATAAGGATGGCTTCCCTATTTAAAATTTCTAAATATTTGAAACTCCAAGTCATGATTTGCATATTTCCTACAAACGCAAACAGTGATGGTCTCCAAGCAATACTGCAATTTTCTATATTTTCTAAACCTATACAACATAAACTTTGGATGGAAAACTTTGACTGATATTGTACATTGCACGACAACTAGAGATATGCTAAGTACATAGTAGGGACTAAGTAAACACTCGTACAATAAGAAGTGGAAGAATGGAAGGTGGAAACAGAAAGAGGCAAGAGCAGAAGAGATAGAGCAATTAATTACAAATTTTAAAAAAAAACATGGAATGTAAAAATATCAGATAATTGCTAGATATAATATGTGCTGAAATCCAGGATAAGGTAAGTATCCACAAAGCATATGCGTAATACCATAGTACGTGAGTATTTGTGAAAATTTGCCTACTTTTGATTGAAAATTATAGCTGGGCCTAGTCTACTTGCTACAAGGTCTCAATCGGTGGATGAAAACATGAGGTCCAGGGGAACTATGATGTACTGCCGAAAGACTATCAGAGATCCTCAAAGGAGGAGATGAGGTACCACATTTTAAACAGAAGAATCAGAAAGTTATTGCTAAGTGGGTTAAAAGAAACTTCTAAAGAGTGTCACTCCTGTAACACGGTAGTAAAACATGACATTATAAACTAAAATTCCCCAAGACTAATCAGGTTTCCAACAGCCAGCATCCTAGGAAAACTCTCCTCATTAAGTGCAGCCTGGGTACCAGACAGTTGTACATGAGGTAAAGGTACAATGGCAAAGAGGATTAAAGACAGGAAAGCTGAAGACAGCCTCTTAAAGCACAGAACTATGAAGTAGATGCCATAAGACAATGGGTATAACAGAAGAAACATTCTCCCCAATGCACTGAATGTCCACAGCCTGTCAGCCAGTGTGGACCTCATCAACTTTCCGTCATCCAGATCATTATCAAACTGGAAATTGTTCAAAGAGATAATGTGTAAAAGTGCTATATTTACTCCCAGTGGCATTTGCATTTCAAGGACTTTCTCATATGTTTAAAATAAATGATGTCTTGTTTGGTATGCTCCAAAGTGGTAGTCCAATGTGGAGGTCTAATTTCGGTAGGTGGAGGAAGTGTGGAGGAGGAGACAGTTCCCTCTACCATCTCTTGAAGCAATTACATGGCAAGTTAATTTCGAAGCTGTTAGCTAATTGCACGTTGGAGACATACTCTGATTATGAAGGACCAAGGAAATCTTAAGAGATGTACAGCAATAGCAAGTGGTCTAAATAAAAGCATATAGTATGAATTCCAATTTCTAGAGACAGAAACAGGAGACATGTATGAGAGGCTAAGGGTGAAATGAATATATATATATATATATATATATATATATATATATATATATTTCACATTCTCCTCTTTTTTCCTTTCATAATCTATAGTTTTAAACTGCTATTTTTTAAAGTAAATAATATTGTCAGTGTAGATATAATGGGAAAACATTTCAAATATTTTAATGAGTACTAGTAAGACAGCACAGAAAGTTTTCAGAAAAGAAGTGCACTATGCAGCTGCACTGGGTTAAGGAATGCCAACTCTACAAATCTGAAACCAACAAAATGGAGCTTTCCCACAGACTGATGATGCCATTCTACCTCTCTATGGGGAATATTACCAACAGGTTTTCCACACGTTAACCTTTTTGGGGGCCACATGGTTGTAAAATATCCTCATAAAAGTCAAAAACACTATGACTCAGATCATCCGCTAAATTTTAGTCACACACAAGTGTTCCTTACGACACAATAAGCAATCTCTTAGGCTCTTTCTAATTCTTATATCCCATTGATTCCCACTATCAATAAATAGAAAAAGGAAAGAAAAACCAGGGTAAGAGAAACAAAGAAGAGAAGCTTACACACCAGCATCATAGTCTTGTGACTAATAATCTTGTCTCACGTTCCAGAATTGTATACACATTATTAATAGATACCATGCTAGTTTCAACAGAGAGAAGAGGAAACATAAATCACAAAAGACTCTATATGCATTCTACCCGTGGATAAATGACAAAGCCTTCATTGCACATTCACCAAAATGCCAATGAAATAGCATGATCCTTGGTTGAAGTAAAATTTGTACTTGGTTAAACTGACAAGGGTAATTAATGCTTCTTTAGAAAAACCCTGATCCCAGTTACTTTGTGTCACATGAAAGAAAATCCCCCTATGCACTCCCCCCTCATCTGTGGTTAATATTGAGTTATGAATCAAACAACGACAGCCCTGCAAAGACAGGAAAAGTGGGGCTGAGCTAACCTTGGAACACAAAGCACCCAGCCACGACTGCAGAAAACAGCACATTCATCTTCCTAGAGCAGAGCAAAATGGGCCTTTTTAAATACAGTACCATCCAAAAGAGGGATATCCAGGCTCTTGAGGCTGCTGGCTACATCAGCATCTCCTTGTTATTTAGCAATGTGCATCTCTTCACCTTCATACCCTTGTGTCTTTTCAAATTCTCATCAGAACAAGTCCTTTAGAAGCAAGTCTAACTGGAAGAAATACTTACATGGATTTCACACAAAATTCTTTAAATTACCATTTAAAAATGTATTGACATTTACTGAATAATTTCCCCCATGTCCAGCACATTCCATTATTATCTCATTTAACCCACTCAACAAGGCCATAAGAAAGGCTCTATCTTCTTATTAATTTAAAATTGTTTTACTTATGTATATGTTTGAGTGAGTGACATATGTGTGCAAGTGCTCACAGATACCAGAAGAAAGCATCGGATCCACTGGAGCTGAAGTTACAGGTGGTTGTGAGTCTCTGTGCATAGGTACTTTGAACTGAACTCTGTATTCCCCAAGAGTAGAGATGCTCTTAACTGCTGAGCCATCTTTCTAACCCTATATATCCTGTAGGTACAAATAAATTAATAATTTGGCCTGAAGTTTTATAGTTTTAAAGAGGCAAAGTCAGGACTTAACAGCAGACCTGGTTCATAAACTACTCATTGTTAAGCATGTGTTTATCACTTCAACTCAACAACGCCCCCTTTATCATACGGATGAACTCTACTAGTCTAGGTTGTCTAAAGGAAGAACTGATAGAATCTCTTTCTACTGATATGTAAGGGATTTATTAGAATATCTTACAGACTGTGGGCCAGCTAATTCAACAATGTCTGGCTGTGAAGGAAAGTCCAATAATTCAGAAGTTGCTCAGTCAAAGAGGCCGGTCTTCAGTATACACTGGAATCCTGAAGAATTAGGCTCTAATGCCAATGAAGGAACGGATTTGCTAGCAAGGCAAGGGCAAACGGGCAAAGAGCAAAAGCTTCCTTCAAGGTCAAACAGACAAAGAGCAAAAGCTTCCTTCTTCCATGTCCCTTACACAGGTTTCCAGCAAAAGGCATGGCCCAGATTAGAAGTGTGTCTTCCCTCCCAAATCCTAATTAGAAGTGGGTCTTCCTACTTGAAATTAACAAAAATCCCTCACTGGTGTACTCTCCATCTTTGGATCTTAGTTAATTGCAGATATAGTCAGCATGACAACCAAGAATAGCCATTGCTTTTCTCAGAAAAAAGAGAGAGAGACAGAGGACACTTTCCAGCAACACTAAGGTTAGATTCAGAGAAAATGTGTCAAGAGAGAAGAATGACCAGAAGACTGAAGACAGCGCAGGACAGATAGTTTTCTGTCTTGTGCTCACTGCTGCTTTGTTGTTTGTTTTGTTTTGTTTTGTTTTCTTTAACCAAAGTCTATCTGGGAAGCAGGGTTTTCCTTGGGCAAAATAAGTGCAATGAAACCTGAGAGTGTTTTGTGAGTCCTTCTCCACCCACAACTATTAAATAGAGTTCCATCAAGCCAATGATTAGAACATCCCTCTAAGGAACTCTTTCCTCCTCTGTGGTAAGCATCACTAGTTGATGAGATCAGATCTTTACTATGGAGGTTTGCAAACTCCTTCAAGCCCACCTCACTTGTGAAAGGGATGACTTGGTGTTCAAGAAGATCAGTTGTTTAACTTCTACTTTCAAATGAAAATTAACTTGAAATCACTATCACTTTATGATTTAGTGTATACCATTATGTTTAGCTTCACCAGATCCTGGAGAAAATGTTTGCTGAGGCACAAAGAGAGATCAAAATACTAACATGATAAAACATTAAAAAGAAGGAAACAAGTCAGCAAAGACATCTTCTCTAAATCACAAGATAACACGTTTTATGGCTCAAAACCTACATCACACCAGGCAGTGGTGGCTCAGGCCTTTAATCCCAGCACTTGGGAGGCAGAGCAGGTGGATCTCTGTGAGTTCAAGGCCAGCCTGGTCTACAGAGTGAGTTCAAGGACAGCAAGAGGTAGATAGAGAATCCCTGTCTCCTGGGAGAAAACACACATACACACACACACACACACACACACACACACACACACACACACACACAAACGAAACAAACAAACCAACTAATAAAACCCCACATGACAATGGGTAAAGACAATAATACAAAGATTTAGCAATGCTAAAGGATATTAGAGCACATGTTTATGACTTTCTCTCATAGAGCAATATTACCTTCATTCATTCAACACATCTGAAATACAATAGACTTCAGCAGCAGACCACACCCAAGAACATTATCTTTGAGCACTCATTACAGTTTCTTTAGGCACTAGAAAATGAAAGCACTGTTCATTTTGTCTCTTGTTTTTCAAAACAATAAAGCATATATTGCACATCAGCCCATAGGAAAGAATAGCTATGAGCAAGCAGACCTACCACTGGCCCATTAGACTGTCTGAGGCATGAAAAGCAATATAGAAACATCATCTATCACTGTCTTCTTCTTCCCACTCTGCCACACACATCACTCCCACACACAGACATCCAATGTATATGATGTTTTGTCTGAGTTGAAAAGGAATAGAAGACGTAACCAAACTACGTGTGCAATCGTGTCTGTTGATTAAGGTTGATCTCTTGCATTGTTGGCCTCCTAAGGACTCCCCTGGGCCTAGCTCGTCACAAGCTCTGCATCATTTCTTCTCTACTGCTCAGTGTCTTATTCCCTTGTGCCTATACTGGAGCGAAATTAAAAAATAATTATAATGAATGGCTCCATTTTGTTTGTGCTTCAAAGAGTACCCAGAAACAAAGCCACAGAGAAAGAATATCGCTAGAATGGCTCCACAAAGCACTGAAAGAACTGAGGACTCCCAATTGATTTAAAAAAAAAAAAAAAGCCTAAATAGCACAATGAATAAATATTCATTAGCACCCACAGGTATGCCAATGCTGGAGTCTTGTTGGCAACTTCAGAAAGAAACAATGGCATCTTGATTGTTTGTTGAGGGAAAACGTACAGAGAGAGAAACGGAAAGACCACAACTCTTCTCTAGGATGGGGTACATTTAATACCAACTTCCCCGATTCCTCTTTATGAACACGTCTGACCTGACTGACTCAAATGGCAATGGTGTGAAACAAGAGAGAGCACATATAACGTAAGTACTATGTAAAGTCCACATAAAGTAGCTGCATTGCAAAACAAAGACACACTGCAATTCGGTGAAACCCAAGTGAGTACCATGGTTGCAGTTAATTCCCCTCAGTTTATAAAATGAACAATAGCAATAGGACTTGAATAAACGTTTAAGTGAGGCTGTCTGAATCTTTGTGGTCAGCTGTACACTAACAATGCACCTCAGCACTCCACCTCAGCCTCACAGTGCGTGTGCCTGCCTCGGCAAAAGTAGAACAAGTGCACTTTTCAGCATTGCTTCTGAACATCAGGATCTGTACTGTCAGATGTGGCCCTGTCTAAGGGGTAAAGCACAGCGACAGAAAGTGTGTAGCAATGACAAGCACATCAGTCAGCACATGATGTCAACGCCTTCCTCAAATCGTTTCCTCCTATTCTAGACCTCACTGTTCATCTTCCAAGGGGGTGGGGTACAGTATAGGAGTGAGCTCACGGGGGCAGGATGGGGGACATGCTTTTTTCATACACTTGTCAATTTTCAAAGCGAAAATGAGAACTTTTGAAAAAAAATTTAACATTACCAAAAGTAAATAAAATCATGTAGGCTGTGGTGAAATTTTATTCAAATTGTATTTTGAAAATATACATTTACATTTAAACAAAACAGACATTTTAAATGCAAAATCTTGAGTAGTTTAATTTAAACAACAGTGAAACTTAAATTACTCCATTCTACCTGGCTGGTATTTTGCATGCTATCTATACACTTATTGATACATGTCAACACTACATCATTCTGCCTTAGTTTTAGTGTGGTTTCTAGTTGGGGTAGTAACATATGTTACAGTGATTACTATGGCCCTAATAGCTTCATAGCACACATGAATCTATAACTGCCCATATACTACCAGCTCCTAATTTCAGCTGTGGTTGACTGATTCAGGATGGACATTACCACAAAATTATTTTCTAGAAGTTTTAATTTTGAACCAAGAGATAAAAAATGCCTTTAATCCAAGAACTGACATTTTTGGAGAATTTATTCATTCCCTGCCCTATCTGGAGCCTCCCCTAGAACTTGATCTTAAAGATTCATTGTTCACTTCTTCCTAGAATCCTTAAAAGACCCTACCCTGTTTCCAGTGAATTCCTTTCTAGTTTATGTTATTTAGGATTGACTTAAATACTTACCAAAACATCTTCCTACAGAAATTCTTCCACACATGTAGATTTCCTTTGCTGATTGTAATAGGGAAAAAAAAAAATCTGAAATTGCACCAGGCTTCCCATCTTCTGAAGTTCAAAAGTTCTCAAATTCCTTCCCTCTAATAGAAGCGGAACCTGTGAGTAGGATGGGATAACTCTCCTCTGATTAGATTGCTGTTCAGATTAACCCACTTAAATTTTGCTACAGTTTAACAAAAGAAAGCTGAATGAACTCCTAAAGGGGACTAGATCCTTCCTGAAGTCATGGAGATAATGAAGGGTCTATGAATCGACCAAGTAATAAATGATTGTGGGTGACCCCTGTGATCAGTCTCACCCTACTTGAGATCCAGGGAGAGTATTAGGATCATGGTCACGCAGCCAAGAGGAATGAATTCTACCAAAGACCAACTGAGCTTGGAAGAACACTCTGAGTCCTAAAAAGACTAAATCAGTCAATGCCTTGACTTTAATCCCTTGAGATACAATAATTGTGAGATTAAATTTCTGTTGTTTTTTAAGCCTTATGGGAGTTTATTATAAGGAAAAGCAAATACAGTTATCTCATAGATTGTCTTAGATTACTTGTATGTATATTCTTATCTCTGCAACTATCTGAATATTGTGATAGCTTTGAATGGCTACACCAGTAGAACAACCTCTTACTCTCTGCTTGCTCTCTTCTTTCCCTTCTCTTATCTCTGCCCACATGTGGAACACAGACCAGCAGCAGTCAGAACAACAGCTCCTCCCACACTGCTAAGGAACTTCCACACTGTGCTCCCTACCCTCACCATACCGTGGTTCCCTCAAGAACATTAAATTGTGATTGCACCTCCAGCTTCACACAGTATCATGGGTACCAACAGCTAGTAACCAGGGTAGAAATAAAGAATGCTGCAAAGATCAATTTCTGCTTCTACTCATTACTTGTATCTACCTTCACCACAAAATTCTTTATATTCCTTCATCCTGCCTGCACTGGTTCCTCTTATAGGTTGTTATTTTATGGCACTTATATGGATGGCAAATGGTCCAAAGAGGTTACTTTAATTTCTTTTTTCAACTTAATGTTCTCTTTTCCTAAGATAGCTATAACTATTTAAGTAAAGCAATCACACTTTGTATAGTGTATTAGCTTAGACTTGAGTATAAACCAGCAATGCTTTATTTATTGAAGGAAGCATGCAAAATGTCGTTATTAATTTCAGTCACGCAGAATGAAACAATATTGATGAAAAGGTTTTCACCCCGTGGCGTGTACTCCTTTTACTATAATCTTGTCCTTTAGGCTATGGGAAGATTTTGTGAATAAGATAAAAATTAAAACTATGATTTTTATGGAAACTCAATAAATCATATTAGATTCAGGTCAAAAACAATAAAGATTATATTTGGAGAATTTAAGAAATAAGACATATGAATCCTATCTAGTTCTCTACCTTAAATGTGTCCAAATAATATGAGATTAAGAGTTCCATTGGAGTGAACAAAGTCCATCAGGGGCTGCATCTGTTCTCAAGGGGCAAAGGTCACTAGGAACTTGTGGTCATCAGATATTAGCCTGGGAGAAAGGAGATCGTTTTGGAAGTTTGTTTTTGTGTACTGTGGGAAAACGGGATGCATAAGGCCTTGGCATTTTGTATTTTTTGCAGGTGTTGGATTTCTGTGGGGGATGTTTGATTGCTAGTGATCTGCATGTGCTATCACTAGAATACTTGAGGAGTTCTAAAAGAATAAAAACACCTGAGCTCAGAGGCTCGGGGTTCCACTGTTCAGGTTGGCACTTTCCGTGGTAGTGGTTCCCTCTGCTGAGGTCTGGCAGGGTTTGGGTCTATGAAAATGCCTCCATGTCATTCTTGCTGAGCAGTCACAATAGGAGTGTTACTATAGGAGCCTGGCAGATGGAAGTATCCAAAGCAAAGCTCTCCAAAAACTGTATGAATCTCCCATTTATATGGCTGAAGGGCCCAGCAATAGCCTCCGTTAGGTCAGCGATCATGATTCCCAGCCAATAACAATATGCATACTCATCGTAAGGGTTCTAGGCACTGAAACTGTTGCTTTTCTGATCCTTCTACTCCATACCACACAGTTGTTTCCTTATCTAATTTCGCACTACAGGATTAAGAATCTTATATTCCCACCATTTTAGGGGCTGTTTCAGAGGCCACCGCTATAATCTGCGGCATATTTAGACAGGGCAGTTCTTTTTGTTACCATGTGATCTTATCAGCATGGACAAAAATAAAATTGATTTTAACTGGTTCTCAAGAGGAAGTGATATGCTCAAATATTTAGTTATTATAAAACAGGAGGAGTTACACCATGGAACTGTGAATGAATTGATCCGGTAGAACAGAAAAGGAAATGACTCTCACAGGGAAAGCTTCGGGCTAGGAGATAAATATCAGGACAAAACAGAAAGTCACACAGAAGTTTTAGAAGCTATGCATTTGTACAAACGATATCAATCAGAAAGCAAAAGCTACAAAATCCCCAAACCGAGACATTTAACATATATAAAGAGTTCGAAGCTCAGTAAAAAGACAACATGTTCTAGGACGTACTACAAACGCTGAGTCATTGAGCCGAGAGTCACTGGTACTGAGTTTAGAGTCAGGTGACATGATTCTCTTCCTCCAGACCATTTTGTACATTTTCTCTCCACGGGGACAACTTTTGGTGGTGTTTTATTTACATGTCGGTTTCAGATGACACAGATCCAAGCAGACACCAACACAGCATTTCAGAGAGAGCCGCGCTGAGTCACCACCAGCGAAGGGGGGCCAATAACAGTGCAGTGGGTGCCAAGCTACACAGGAAGTGTGTGGGCACAGGTGTATGGGAAGGGAAGTCAGTGTTGTGAATAAACAGCCAGGAAGGACAGTGTACACACTGAGACAGAGGCTGTGGCCTGGAACTGAGTGGACAAGAGAAAAAGAGAATAAACATGCTGATGGAAGACAGAGGAGGAGGAAGAAAAAGAAGTAAATGTCAACAGAGGCTCAAAGCAGAGGCAGAGGCGAAGATTCCAGAGGATGAGGGGAGGGAGTGTGGAGGGGGGAGGGCAGAAGGTCTACAACGCCAGCTCTGCGAACTAGAAGAGAGATGTCTCTGAGTTTCTTAAGAACGCCCATTCAGCATGTCCGATGGAACACCGTGCCCTAGAATCGCTTTCATTATTTAGTACAAGGGGGAAAAAAACTCTTCCTTCCATCCATTCTGCAACCTCTCTCTTCCTTTATGAGATTTCAGCTATATTTTCTTAGACCTTGGAAGCACACTTACAACAAAGAGCCTATTGTGGTCAGCTTAATTTTTTTAAAAGAATTCTGTGGCTTTATGGCAAAGAAATCAGAAACTGGGAAGGGAAATGCTTAGCCGATTCTTTAAAGGTTATTCTTGCCACCAAGGAAGAAAGACACCTATACTGCTGTGCCTGGGAACTCGGCAGCAGGTGATATCTGTGGTTGCATTTATCCGAGGACTCCGTTCTTCTTTCTACTTCCATTCATCTTGCCAAGCCAATGTGGATGACAAAAGCAGCAGCAGCAAGCCTCGCGGAAGCAGCTGCAGTGTCATGGTCACATCTGACAGTTGCGGCGGGAGAGGTAGAGGCAGAGAAGGGTGCTTTTGTGTCGCTAGGTGCTCTAGAATAGAAGCTGGGTGGAGGATAGCTTTTCCTTTCATCCCTTTGCATTTTCTGTAATCATGTTCTTCTCTAACCCTTGTCAAAAGCCTGTTTTCTCCAAGTACGTAAAATCAGAAATCTTCCAATTTTAGGCACCTGTCCATAAAGGCAATTCAGCCCAATATCCTTTCACACTGTGCCCTCATTAAAAGAAAAAAATAGTCCCATACAAAGGAAAGAAATTCTATTCCTTCATTCAGTTATTAGATTTACAATGGCATGTATCCTATTTTTCTCCTTGATAAACGGTTTCAAACTACAGAAATGTCAGGAACAAAACCAGACACAAGGTACGGCAGCCATTCCTAAGAGATGGTTGAAAATCACACCCTAGGATAAAGCCAAGAGTAAATGCCAATCAAATGAAACATCAGTCCAAAAGAGCTGGGAAAATCAGAAATGAGATAGAAAGACAAAAGTAACAGGAAGTAACATCCTAGGTAAAGTGCTTCCTCTGTGCTGGAGAGATATTGGGGGCCTTTGTGTAGAGCTAACCGCCTTCATCCATGCAAGTAGATGAAGCTTCCTAAGTAAGGCCAGATGACCGTGCATTCCTGGCCAGCAACTCTCTAGCCGTGGCTTGAATATGCTCAGTGTTCCCAAACTTAACACTTTGCCATTGCTGGACAGTTCCAGGGACTCTAAAGATGCTTAGGAGATGTGAGCCAGGAAAGTTTGGCTTCCCTGCAACCTGTATCTCTGAATATCACACTTCCCTTTGCACTTACTCATACATCCTGTTATTCCTTTCAATCCAAACCCTTTGCATTATTTTTGTGGGGTTTTCCCATTCTGCAGACACACTGGTTTCTAACCATCCTCCCTAATTTTCTTCTCATCTAGATTATTCAGGATTGTATTCAGAATTGTATATGTTTTCTAAGCATTCCAATCTTTTTAGCCATATGATGTCATTTCTTTGGGAGTGGTTATTGTGAAAGTAGGAATAGCATTCAGCCACAGTAAAAAGGCACATCATAGATCCTGAAGTGCAGTGAGGGCATGGATTGATGGCCCAACAAATACCACAATAGACTCCCCTGTCTGGGTTGCCTTCAGATCACCACTGCATAGAACAAGGGTCCACAGTATCACAGAAGTAGATGTGAAGATGGTCCCACTCACTCCGTCTGCCGACTGGGCCTTCAAGATAAGTGAAACAAACGAATTTTGCTTGAACAAAATTTCCAGTCTCAGTGAGTCATGAGTATTGGGGTGGATTTAGAATAGTTAAGCCCACAAATGTCAAATTCACAAATGCTAACGGCCTACAGCAGATGTTAACAGGAGTCAGGCAGGAAATGAGTAAGTCCGGACAGACGCAAACAATAGCAAGTTGTGAAGGTTACGTTTAATTGAGAAGGAATAATAAAACCATAGCAAACATTAGCACAGCAGACACTTTCTCTAAGTATGGCTTGAAGGGCTTCTATGTATGGACCTGTTTGTCCCACAAAATACCCTCCTACAACTCCTTACCCCCATTGAAAGATGCGGAAACTGTAAAAGTTTCATCATCATCTCCTCATCTATGCTCTTTGGGAGACAAGAGAGCAGATGTCTCACGCCAGACAACTCATGTCTGAGGCTGAGCTTTGCAACCTGAGGAGTACAGCCTTCCCCAATGACCTTGTAGTCTGAGGAGGTAAAAAGTAAGTAAGGTAAAAAAAAAAAGCAAGTACTTTTAGACCATGTGTTTTCCTAACAATGAACTCCTAATGATCATGCAATCATTTCTAGCAAGGAGGCCTTGTAAAGTATTTGTAAGACTCGTTGATTTTTGCAGATAGTCTGTTTGATCTGAACAGGAAATGTGGTAAGGGGGCACAGGAGATAAGGAAAAGCAGTAACTTCTGTTCTGGCCCTTATAGGACACAGATTAAAGGAGGCTTGCTTACCCAGTGATTAGCTATGGGGGCTCAGAACCATATTCTGTGCCTATCTGGAAGTATCATGGGGCAATTTTGTGTATGAGTTTATAGCATTTCTTTCTCTGTCTCTTCTCTGTTTTTCACCCGGGTTTTAAACATAATTCCTTCTCTAAAGCTCACCTAGACTCAGCTATAAAAACAGCAAAGAGAATAGTTTCCCTGATGCTTAGGATGTAAAGAGAGAACAGCAGAGTCAGCAGAAATAAAAATAAAAGAACCCAAAGGTCTGTATCACTATCTACCCTTTGAATGCCAACAAAAGACGAGTTACAGTAATAAAAATCCCTTAAAATACTTTTTAACACTTTTCTTCAGTGTCTATCCCTAAACTTCAATTCTGAACCACATCTTGTCCAATCTGGGTCACTCCATCAGCTCCTTACCAGTTTCCCAGGTTCCTCACTCTTCTAATTCATGTGTCACTCCTTGGTGTGAAATACTCAAAAAAAAAAACCATCTCACTGCTGACCAAGTCAATCTTTAGCATCACTCTCTTGATAACATCTTTCAACATCTTTGAAACCAGAATTATCCCAGCACCAAATCAGACAAGGATGGCAAAAGGAAAGTACAGATCAATATCTCATAAAACTAGACACAAAAGTTATCTTTAATTGAACATTAGTAAACTAAGTCCAACAGAATATAAAAGTAGGATTATATACCACAAAAAAATAAAATTATCTGAGAAATTAAACATTGCTTGAACGTGAAAATCAATTAATATGACACATTAATAGATAAAGAGTTTAAAGCATATGATCTCTCAACAAACAGAGAAAAGGTATATGACAAAAATCCAACATCCTTTCATGACATTGTATTAAACTGACATAGAAGAAAAAATCTTCAACCTGATATAGGGCATCTATGAAATATCCACAACTATATATCATACTGAAAGACTTTACCTACTTTGACAAATAAGGCCAGGCTGTACACCTGTCTTATTCTTTCTAGTCAACATTATATTGGAGGTTTTAGCTAGAAACCAGAAAAGAAGAAAGTTTTCTAAACAAGAAAAGATGAGGCCTCCAGATTGGAAAGGAAGATGTAAAGCTATATATTCAAATGAAATGATCTTGCATATATAAAACCCCAGGGAATCCACTAAAACAACTGTTGGAAATGATGAATGAAGATTTTGAATGTCACAACCTGGAAATAAAATTTAGAGAACAATCATTATGGTATCATCAAAAAATAAAATATATAAGAATATTTTTGAACAGTAGTATAAGGCTTGTACTGTGGAAATTACACAAATCATTGAAAAGACTAAATAAATAAATATAATATGATTACCTGATAGATGATGATAGACCATAAATAGAAAAAAATATAGATGGTAGATAGATAATATAGGTCAAAAACTATGCATAAATTCAACATAACACTTAGTAAAGTTTAGCTAGATTTTATACAGAAATTGACAAAAATTATGCTAACATTTATTTGGAAAAGCAAGGAGCAGTTGTAGGATGCACACTGCCCAACTGCAAAGTTTACTATGAAGCTGAAATAATAACAGTGGTGGTCCTGGAATAAAGTTACAAATGAAGACCAATGAGAGAGTCAGAACTCATATTCCAAAAATAAAATCAAATTTTTATTTAAAAAAACAAACAAACTCAGAAACTGCTTTTAAATCCGTGTATTGATAAGAGACTTTTATCCAGAATACACAGTTTGTCCACAAGTCTATAATTATAATATATCAACACAATATTTAAATGGCCGATTTATATGGACTGAATAATGAAGCTCCCAAATACATACACTGAAGCCTTAATCTCAAACATTCCTATCAGAGATAAAGGATAATAGAAGTAAGTAAATTCAAATGAGGTCAAAGGGGAGGTCCTAATCCAACATGACTAAGTGGTCTTATAAAAAGGTTTAGAATTAATGCAGAGGACCAGCCATGTAAGAACAGGATGCAAAGGTGATCATCTGCAAGAGAAAGAGGTAGGCTCAGGAGAAGCCAGACATTCAGTTCTTGCCTTAGACTTCCAGACAGCAGAAGTGCAAAAAAAAAAAAAAAGAAACCATTTAAATGAATTAAAGCCACACAATCTCTGGTCTTTCGTCATAACTTCAGCAGATTAATGATAAACAAATGACCATAAAGCACTTAAGCAACTCAAGAGGAATGATTATAAGGAAAATGCAAACCAAAATCACAGCAAAGAGCAGTTCACATCCACAAGAGTAGCCAAAATAGAAAAAAACAGACAATAACAAGTGTTGTTGAGCATATGGAGAAACTAGAATGTTCGTATGTTGCTGGTAGGAATGTAAAATGGTGACGTCACACTAGAAATTAGCTCCTCAAAACAGTAAACATCCACATGACACAGCAATTCTATGACCAGGTATAAACCCAAGAGAATAAAACTTACAACACAAATACATGTTGTAAGAGCATTATTCATAATAACCAAAGAAGAAGAGCAAACCAAATGGCCAACAACTGCTAAGTGGATTAAGAAAATATGGTATATTTGGAGCATGCAATGTTATTCAGCTTTAAGGAGGAACACAGCACAGAAACATGCTACAATGAAAATGAAACTTGGAAATATTTCTGAGTAAAAGAAGCTGGTCACACATGACCATGTACTGTTAGTTACTATTTACCTATAAGGTCTAAAGGCCAAATCCATATAGATACATGAAGATTAGCCATTGCTAGGGGCTGAGGAGACAGGTTGAACAATGACTATTAATTTGTATACAGCATCTTTGGGAAATTATCAAAGTATTCTGAGATTAAGCTGTAGTGATCACAACTCTGTGAACATATAAAAGACCACTGAGCTGTGGTCTAAAAGGTAGACATATGGAGTAGGAATAATCATTAGATCTCAGTAAAGCTATTCCTTATATGTATGTATGTATGTGTGTGTAGTGTATACTTGTGTTCATGTGGTTATATGCACATGTGCATGAAAGTGTATATTTATGAGTATTTATAGAAACCAGAGGTTCATGTTGCATGTTTTTCTCAAGAACTCTCCACATTGTTTTTTGAGATAATAGCTCTCACTCAATCTGGAGTGCATCAACTCAGCTTTGGTGGCTGGTCAATGAGATCCAGAAATCCTTCTGTCTCTGCCCTTATCACCCCCAATGCTGTGAATTCAGATGTGCACCACTGCACTGGTTTTTTTTTGTTTGTTTGTTTGTTTGTTTTGTTTTTTTTTTACATGATAAGGATTCAAATTCAGTTCCTCATGTATACTCAACAAGCACCTTACCAACTGAGTCACCTTCCCAGCCCAGCTGCCACTTTTTAAAAGATGCTTTAGCATCTCCTTTGCCCCCAGCATTAAGTCTAAGCTCATAGTTGGCCCTCTATACCCTAACCTTTCCTATTTCCTATACCTACCCCTTTCTACTTCTGTATCCTTAAGTATTTTCTCCTTATAGCAGGCCAATCCTTTTATCACATCCAGCATAAAACTAACTTCCCATGTACTCCTCCAATTAACAGACTGAATTGCTCTCAAATCTCTGCCCATACATGTAGTATATTTTACATATTTCTCAGCGTTTCATTTCCTCTAGAGCAAAAACAATGAATTGCTCAGATGACCTCTTTGAAGACCACCACTTAAAAATTAAATTAAACATCATGGCATTTGGTATTTGCTGCTAGTGAGCTACAAATTGCCAGTGTCATTTTCCTGTGCCTTTTCTCCACAATGAGAGAAGAAAAGAAAGACTTCAATGGAGACATTATAAATTTGTCAGAGGCTGATTCATTTTGACAAAGTCTCAGAAATTCCTAAAAGAAAGTGCCCATGGCACCGAGAAGAGATAATCATATGAAAAGAGTTGAAAACCCAACATATAAAAACATTGGCAAATGATCTAGATTTTCAAAAGACTTTTTTTTAATCACTGCTTTATCAAACGTCTTGGGTGGTTTTGTCACACTTTTATGTCCAGATGCATTATTACTTTCATTTAACATAAAATTTAATCTATTTCATTAGTGTTTTAGGGGAAAAAAAGATATACATTACTATGTTGGATAGTTTTCTAACAATTTGACCCAAGTCAGAGTTACCTGGGAAAAGGGAATCTTAAATGAGAAAATGCCTCCATTAGATTAGTCCTTAGGCAAGTCTGTGGGGCATTTGCTTGATTGGTGGATGAAGCAGTAAAACACAGCCCACTATGAATGGTGTCACCCTGGGGCTGGTTGTCTTGGGATCCCTAAGAAAGCAGACTGAGAAAGCCACGGGACTCAAGCCAGTAAACAGCCTTCCTCCATGGCTTGTGCTTCAGTTCCAGCTTCCAGGTTCCTTCCCTGCTTGAGTTCTTCCCTCTGCTTCCCTCCATGATGAACTGGGACAGAGACATGTACACCTTTTCTCCCCCTTTGCCTTTTGTCACGGTTTTCATCACTGCAAGAGCAAGCAAACCAAGACGACTACAAAGCTTGAATTTGGGATATGACAGTTCATTATGTAAAATGTGCTCACTTGTTGGGTAGCTAAATTTTATTTTTATTATTTTTATGTAATTTTCTTGTCCTATTCCAGGCAAATGATGATAGATAGTTTATTGTATTTTTCAATTGATTTACATTAAATGAAAGCCTTCCAAGATATAAATAAAAATCTTTGTAAGTAGCTGGGTATGTTGGAAATAAAATAATATGGATTAATTTTCTAGGAGCAGCCAAGCTTTAAAGGGTGATTAAACTAATTTTTCTTGTTTGTTGAAAGAAGGCATTCACCAGTTAGTTGTCTTATACATCATATTTAAATGAATGGATGTGGGGGCTTTTAAGCTCCCCTCTTTTCTGGAAGTCATTATTGGAGCTGGACATAAAACTGAGCCATGGTAGGAGACACTGTAAATCTTCTATATTAGGCCTAGAGGCAGGTACAATCTATAAGTCTGATAATGTTAAGGGAAACACAAAGACAGCAATTTACCTTACCTTGAACTTGCAACTTTAAAAGTCACTTTCAGAGTATCTCATTAAATTCTCAAATATTCTGGAGTAGCATGTCAGGTTTTGTCTCTGTATCACTAGGAGAAAAAGTTAGTCAGGAAGACTGAATACATTTTCCAAGGTCAAGAAGTTTCCCACAGAACCGGAACTACAGGTCAGAGGCTCATTTCTCGGAGCTCCTTCAGTCTCACTGTGTTTAAGTTGCAGAGCTACATGATATGCAAGACACGGCAAAGCAACTAAGGACACCTGGGTTGAAGAACAAGACATCGAGTTTGCATTCACCTAAAAGATATGGTCCCGATGATTGATCCGATTCTGTATCAGGTGCTGTGGAAACAGTGTTAGTATGTTCTTAGGTGTCATTATCAAATGTAGTATAATGTTATATTAGAAGCAAGGAAACCATGGGCCTCTGACATGTGGCTTTAGTATATAAAACTCTGTAAATAAAGGACAGTCGAAAAGTCACAGACAAAGCACAGGAATACCTACAGAAAGGTTGCCCTCTGCAAGATAGGCAGGGGAAAGCACCTTACAGCCAAGCTCTTACAGGAAGACAAGGTTATCATTCTTGACCTAATACCCTGCCCCCAAAAATGATTCTGAACTTTGAAGGCTAACAATATCCTACTTATTTACAATTTATGGATTTGTTTTCTGTGATCTGCCATGAAAATGTTTTCTTTTCAGTCCAAACTCTGTCTTCTTAGACTAATGCGCATTATAAAATCACTGCCTGGATCATCTTCCCACAGTTCTGGAGGTTGCAAGTCCACGGTGTAGGGTGTCAGCAAGTTCAGTCTCTGGCAGTGGACTCTATACCTGAGTGAAAAACAGCTGCCTTCCCACTTCTTCTCATGTGTATCTTTAGGGACAACAAGAGAAGCAGTGAAGGAGGAATAGAGAGGAAAGGGAGATGGAAAGAAGGAGGGAGGAATAGAGGGAGGGAGGGAGGGAGGGAGGGAGGGAGGGGGAGGGAGGGAGAGAGAGGGACAAGGGAAAAAATACATAAAGATAATATTCTGGTAAGGACACCAATATTAGCAGATGATGCTCCACCTTCTGACTTCTTTTAAGTTATTAAAAACTGAGAGACCCTATATCTAAATTCAGCCTCTTTGAAGGTTCATATACTTCCTTTTAAAATATTTAAGTTTGTAAGAGGCCATATGCCCATGTACTTTTGCTTTTAAAGTGTTTGGCTAATTTTCTATAACAATGATACATGTGCCTTTTGCAAGTTTTACAGATAAGAAGTTGCATTATATTGATGGATTTTTTTTCCAAATGTTAAACAAATTTGCATTACTGAGATAAAATCTATTCAGCCATGATGTATTATCCATTACATCTAATATTTTATTCAACTTTCTATTTGAGTTTAAGATTCTACAGCTATAACCATGAAAAATAATGATGTGTAATTTTGTTTTTAAAAACATAATATCAGAAAATATTCCCTTTATTTTCTCTGAAATTATCCTTATAGGATGGTACCATTTCTTCTTTAAATATAGACTAAAATTCACAGTGTGTTGATTAGAACTTGTGTTTCCTTTGCAAGAAAACAAAGTATAAATAATATCTATTTAATTGAAATTTAGTTCATTTCTTATTGAATGCAAACTTACAATTAGTGTCTTTCATGGAATTTGTCTCCCTACCTAAGTTGTAAAATTTACTGTCATTACTGATGGGTTGTTCATGCTCCATTGGATAGCTCTACACCCATGAGCATACTGGCCTCATTAATTGGGCACAGTGGGTTATTAAAGAAGAAAAGAAAACATGAAATTGAAAGGAAATGTGTTACAGCATTCCCTGGAGGAGTTGGACAAGGTAGAGATTGCATATGATCAAAATGCATCATGTATACGTATAAAATCCTCAAAGAATAACTAAATATAATATTAAATATCTGCTGGCAGTAATCTGTTCATATTAGCCCCTGTTATTCTTTCCTTATATGATAGGGGCTCTAGCTAAATCCTCTTACTCTCTCATTGGCTAGCAGACTGATTTGGCTCACCACTCTGTCTCAGAATTGCTAGTTCCTTGATATTTTCAAAGAATTGAGTTTGAGGTTCCTTGATTCTCAACTTCATTGAATTCTATTATTTCTCATTAATTCTATTAATATCTTTCTTCTTGTTGCTTTGGAAATTTTTCACCAAATTTAGTACCTTAATATAGACCTTAAATTAATCAAAACCTTTTTTTATATTTCTTAATAATAGAAACGCAGCATACTCTGTTGTACCTCTAAATTCTGTTTTTTTGTCTTCTACAAATTTCGGACTATTGTGATTTCATTTGTGGTTAACTCAAAGTATTTTATAATTACCTTATAATTTATTTATAACGTGGATTATTTCAAAGAGGATTGGTTAACTCCCAAATACTTGAGTATTTTTTCTGGGTGTGATTGCAGCATGGTTTGGAAATACACTTTACACACTACGAACACTTACGTTTACATTTGTTTGTGACCTGAAATATGATTCATCTTGGGTAACGTTTCGGGTGTGCTTGAAAATCATGCAACTGTGGCGCTCGCATCCCACAGATGATATTTTGTTTGACTTGGTTGACACTGTTCATCCAGCCTTCCACATTTCCTTACAGGCTTTTTTTTTTCTCTGCTCTATCATTACGGGTCTTATGTTTCTTCACTTAGTTCTACAAGCTTTTCTTTGAAGTATGGTTAGCAAGATTACTTACGTTTACACATAGAATTAGAATTTGTGTTCATCTTTCTGATTATTCATTAGTGTCCTATTTTCTCTCTGGTGGTATCCATTTCCTTGCTTTACTTTGTCTTTCACTGAATAGAAACTTTGTTTTCTCTTTATTTTAGTTTTCCAAAAGGATATGTTTTTCTGTCATGTTTCATCGGATTTTAGCATGGCTATATATTTAAAACTGTGCTTTCCACACACAGTACACAGTAGTTTCTTGCTCTTTGTGTTGATATAAATTTTAAATATATACTTGCCTTCTCTTCCCCTGGACTGCCTATATTCCTCTGTCCCATGTTTCTCCTGCCTTCTTTTGGGTCGATTATGTATTTTTAAATGGTATATTATGTCCCCACAGTGACTTCTGTTTTATCCATTCTTCAGAAATTATGGAATGTAACCTAATGGACAAACACACATTGCTGAGTCTGATGAGTCAGACATTGGGGTTTAAAAAGAGTAGCTACTATTTACATTGTAGGCTTTCTGGACACAAGAGGGACATTTCCCAGAAGATCTGAAGTTGCTTGGCAGAGCAGAGAAAGATTAGCTTGGAGTTATCATGGTGGCCGGAAGGAGGGCTTGGGCAATGGTTCCCACACACCAGGCAGGGCCATTGTTCTCCTTGCATTTCTGTTGCTATGATAAAATATCCTGACAAAAAACAACATAGCACGAATGATAGCGTTTGTTCTAGTTTGCAGTTCCAGATTATAGTTCATCGTTGTAGGGAAGTCAAGGAAGAAATTTTAAACAGCTAATCACATCGCATGTACAGTCAAGAGCAGAGATGGATGAATGTATATTTGCTCACTTGCTTGATGACTTGTGCTCACCGCAATATCTCTATTCTATATACTGCCAGATCCCCTGCCTAGAGAATAATACTCCCCACACAGGACTGGGGCATCTCACATTAATTAATTTAAATAAGACAGCACCCCACAGACCCGCCTGCACACAAACGCAATGCAGACAACCCCACCTTGAGACTTTCTTCCCAGGTGATGCTATGTTGTGTCAAGTTGACAGAACTAACCATGAGAGCTTCTAAGGTTGGACCTTCTACTGATGCGATGGGGAAGAATACCCAGAGTTCCTTGTCAGCTTGCCCAAAAGTGAGAAGAAGAGGAAGAGGAAGGAATGAGGCTTGACTCTGCAAAGATAAGTTCTCTCCTTTTACTTAGTATTTTCTCTATGCTTCCCTATTGGTTTTTGGTGAGAATTTCCAAAATTATCTTAATTTCTCTAAATGGACCATTAATATCTTGTCTGAAAGTCTTCAAGACGTCTGTTTATGTTTTGTTTGTAATTTTTTTATTAGGTGCAGGTCTGTGTGTGTATGTGTGCGTGTGTGAACAGTTTATTATTTTTGTCCTAATTGATAGTTTACAAAATCTTTAATGTATAATTTATTGCCTTTTATTATTCTGGGAAAATTCTCTCTTATTAGTTCATTAAATATTGATTTCCCCTCTTCCTGGAAATCCACTCATATGAATATTAGCTTATTTGCCATTATTAAGTACTTTAAGAATTTAGTCCTTTTATTTCACTCTGGTTTTTTTTTTTTTTTGTTTGTTTGTTTAGGTTATAAATTAGATAATATTAAGTGTCCCAATATCACATTTACAGATTATTTTTATTGCTCTGTAGTTTGTTGTTAAGCTTTGATAATGGAAAGTTTTCTCTTCTGGCCTTTCTCCTCCTCCTAGTTGTTTGAATAAGAATGTCATCCCTGCTGGGCAATGGTGGCAGAGGCAGCCTGAACTGAATCTATTATGAGTTTGAGGCCAGCCTGCTCTACAGAGTGAGTTCCAGGACAGCCAGAGTTACAACAGAGAAACCCTGTCTTGAAAAAAAAAAAAAATGTTGTCCCCACTTAGGGTTAGATATCTGAGCACGTTCCCTGGCCTGTTTCACATTTAGGAGCTACAGGAGGTATGTCCTTAGATACTTCAATAGAGAAAGGCTCAAAGTAAATGTTTCGATTCCAAAGGGAATTGTGGACACAGGAAGGTAAAATTCTACCATAGCAGGTTCAAAACCCCACAAGGCAAACATTAAGCTTTGCAGTTCTTTGTATATCATTTAGAGCTCATAGTAACATTACCTGCGTTTCAACAGTCATGTACTGCCCTGCCCTTTCAGGCCTATTTTCAGTAGCATGGAGCCATGTCGACTCAGCATTTATAGCCTTGCTCAGTAGATGCCCCAAGTTCCTACTACGGGAGAGCTAAAATTTTGTTTTATGTTTTAATTACTGTGCTTAAGAGATTAAATAAAACAAAATGCCTCTAACCTGTAAGCCCAATTTGCCCAACGACAGATAAACATGTAAGCCCCTTTCTCCTAGGATAGGTATTTCCTGAAATGCTGGGGGCTGTTATTCAGGTAAGATAGCAAGCCACATGTTTTCACTTCTATAAACAAGGTTGGTTGCCTCAATTACACTGGATATGCTTGATCACACATAGGCAGGAGGCATATAGGCAGAAAATCTGTCAAGATGTATGCTTGCCTCTAATAGGAAGAAGGCTGGAAGTACCCTTACAGTTTTTGCTTTTCGAAGCTTGTGAATAATGTATTTTCCCACCATTCTTTGGGAACCCCAGGAATGGACCTGGCCAGTGTCCATTGTCCTAGCCAGTATTTAGTAAAGTTTGCTTCAAATTCGGCTCAAAAATTGCAGTTGTGGTCTTATTCTCTTGCCCAGTGGGGTTAACAGTATCTCCAGCGTTCTGGGGTCTAGTGCAGCATAAGCTTTGCCCTGAAAGTTTCTTTCAAACATTAACATTTTAGCATCTTCTTACTGGGAATAAGTCCCTGACACACATTGCCTGACATCACAAACGTTTCTCTTGAACCACATGTAAACCTCCTTTGCCTCCCCCCACTTTAGCCTTATGTTCTCTGTGCTTACAAAAGCAGCTCCATGAGGATGATATCAAGTTTTGTTGCCCATTTGAGATTTAATTTCAACTAAAGTGCCTTCATTCTGGTCTGCTGTACTACCACCAAATGGCTGTTTAAACATTTGCTTATAATAGCTTATAACAGTCTCTCAGGTATATAGTTCCAAACTCTTCCACGTTCCTTCTGAAAATTAGTTATGGTTAGATTAATCACAAAGCAACCCACTTCTTGTTGTCAACTATCCATGTTAGTCCAGTATGTTCCTTTTCCTAACAAACGAGATAAAATACCTCACAGGAACAATTTAAAGGAAAACAAATTGATTTTGGTTCATAATTTCAAATAATAGAGTTCACTTAGTGGGAAAGCCATGGTAGTGGGTTGGCCCCATCCACAGCAGTGATAAATGAGACATCAATTTCTCACATCTTCGGTGATTACGAAGCAGAGAGCTCAGGCCAGAAACAGATACAGATAGGAATGTCACATTTCAGGTCCACACTCAGCCATCTACACCTGCTGGCTAGGCCACAGGTCCCAAAGGGTCCAGCATTCAAACACATGAGCCTTGGGGCATTTTGAATGTTGTATTATATACCATAGTGAAACCGACATTTTATAATTTTAATACATATGATTAAAATATATGATGTATATTGCATATAACAAAGACGTTGTACTATATAATATATACCATATTGTAAATTATGTAAGATAATATATGTAATATGATACATAGTATTATGTATATTTATATTCAAAAAAAGGAAATTCATAATCATATTTTATCTTTTTAATATCTATGACTGTTTTAGCAATGGGTCAGTCTGTATTCTCTTTAAAAAAAAAAAACGCTTATAAACGTAAGTAATCTTGCTAACCATACTTCCCTCAATAAATCAGTGTGCATATACAGTGTGTCAGAACGTGCTACAGATGCGTTTTTAAAAATGGAGGTCTTTTCCCACAGATGGTTTAATCTACAAGTAAAGGATAAACTGTCAACGCTTCAGACAGAGACAAAAAGTACAGTATCTTATAAGACCTCATAAAAGACAGCACCCTGAGACAGCCCTGAAATAATGCTGTGTAAGACTAAGAGTGTTCTATAACGCCTCCTAAGAGATAGCAACCTGCCCAGATTAGGGAACCCTTGTCTCTTCAGAGGTGAGAATTGTGTAACCTGAGTCTTGAAAAACTGATAGGATTGCTGTTCAAGAAGTCAGACAGGCATTACGCTGGATAAGCGTCAAGACTGGCAGTTGGTATGGGCATTTGAGTAAGCACACAGGAGAACACTGTGACAAGTAAGTGCTCGATTCTGGGGCACTAAAATATACCTTTTTCAAATTCTGGGAGCATTACTCTTCCTACTAACCCCAATAAAATATTTACTTGTTACATTTTTTTTTTTTCACCACATGCATTTGATGCTTACCTGTTGACATGTTAAGGAAATGCCTCTCACTAAAAGACTGAATGGGAAGAGAAAAAAAAAAAGCTCTCGTCTGGCTATTTCTTTCCTTGGTAACAGCAAGCAGGTTTGTCACTGCAGAATGGCTTTGGCATTTATCTTGATGCACAGTAAGTGACTGCCCTATAGTTTCTTATAATTCCCTTGGCTAATAATAGAAACCTAACTAGGGCAGAGCTAAGAATGCTGATGGAAACTAAATAGACTCAGCTGTGTTTTCAGTCATGGTGGGAACTAGGACTCCAAGCTGGCCAGTACCAGTGCCTGGTCAGGTATTTTTCATATCCAATTTAATCAATGATTCCCATCACTTGGAAAGTTGCTGATTGCCCTGCTATGCTTAGTGCTAACCACTGGCTGAGCTGAATGTTTATTTGGGCAAAGCACTCTTTTGTGTGTTAGCCCCTTTTGCATAACGTTTCCCAAGGACTCATTTTGACTCACTCTCGATGGAGAGGACAGTGACCGAACAAAGAGCTGATTCCAATCAAGTCCAGCTTGCTGAACCAATGAGATTATTGGAGTTCCTTAGAGGACCATGGTGAGGCATTGGTTATAGGAGAATGAGTAACTTATGGACAACTGTGCCTCTCAGCAACTACATACTCCTTATGTGCCCTCAGAGGGAGGTGGGGCCTTGTGAGCCTCCCCCCTATTCAGTTGGGATTGTTAATAGGCTCAGTCTTTTGTGTATGATCATTGTTGCTCAGGTTCAAGATGGCAGTGAGCACATCCAAACAAACAACTATACATCATCCCCACTCTTACTTTTAAATATTTTTATAATCATTTGACGAATCTTCACCTAAGACTAGACACATCTAGCATTTTGTAATAGCCATGTATTATTGTTGTACAACTGTCTGTTCAGCAACCAAAGTGCTTCTTGCATTATGTCTGGATTTTGTGCTTTGCAGTTGTTTACCAGATTAATTATTTTATGATGGTTTGTGTTTTTTGTTGTCCTTTATGGGTGGTTTATGCTATGCAGAAGATTCTAGAAAGTATAGTGTTAGTATATGAAATATGACATTCTCATCTCCTTGCTCACAAAAGAGCATTATCTCTCTCTTTGTGAGTACACAGGTAGTGACTAGCCATTGGTTTGGTGACTAAATATAAAACATGCCTTTGTGATGACTTCCAGCTTTTGTGAAGATGTCATCCCATGGTTCTAATTCAAAGATCTGGCCTGAGCTAGTTAAACTTGGCTTTGAGATCTGTAATAAATTATAAATTACCACCCTATAAATATTCAATGAAGTGGGTACCCCCCACTTCAGACAAGACTGTCCCTTCCCTCTTTACAGAGTTAACTGTCATGTCTTCATGTGGAATATTAAGAATGGCCTCTGATTTGTGGGTGATTTATTATTAGCTTTTAGTGCTCCCCAATCAGTTCTGTTATCAATTGGCCAAGCACTTGCATATTTTACTGATACAATATTTCCAGCCAGTTATCTCTTGAAATCACTGAGATTAGGTTTTTTTTCAACTGAGAGCATATTTTCCTAAAGGAGAAATTAAATTCCCATGACTGACACAGTACAACAGAGCCGAGTGCATTTTCTCAGCCTCAGTGCAGAGCATTCGTACTGGAAAGTCAGCTATGATACCTTTAGCCTTTGCCTTTGTTCCAACATTTGGAGCAAACAAAGCCTGGAGGAACACATCTGATGCCAACCTTGAAAAGCTGTGTTTACACTCACTAAAATTTAGCACACTGCCAAGTACTCTAGGCACTGGAGCAAGGGTCAGTCATACCAAGGCAGGATCAAATGGAACAAAAGCAATGCTGGATATGTGTTAGGCGAGCCATATTGGAAAGGACAGTTATTTCAGCCAAACACTTGATAGCTGTCACTTGTTCCTTCTTGAGAAGAAACTGGAAATTCAGAACCAATGTCACCACACATCCCTTTGTTTTACGTAAAGAGGTGCATTGGTTTTAATTGATGTTATAACAAATTATCACAAACTAGGTGGCTTAAAACATCAATTATTTAAGGATTCGGGAGGTTCTGACTCCAGGACTTGGTTCCTTTCGAAAGCTCTTGTTGACACTCCACTTTCTAACCCTACTTCCCTCTGCTGTATCTCCATATCATCCTGACTGTTTCTAAACTTCCAGAGTCTATCTTATGAAGACCCTTGAGATGACACTGGATGAGCCTCAAATCCTTATATAATCTCATCTCCAAAGCATTCAGTGTAAGGTGACATATGCACAGGTTCCAAGGACCAGGATGCAGACCTGTTTGAGGGACTGTTACTCAGCTATCTATAGACAAAGAACTCAGCGTCTCTTCTCACAAACTGCTCGAGATTGTCAACAAGTCCTCATCATCTTTATATGTCAGTGTGGCTCTGCCTGATTCAGATTCACTTTTTGCATACCCAAGTCTCAAATCAAGATAAAAAACACCCTACCCAAATTGGGAAAGTCCATGTGTTTTCTATAATACACAACATAATCCTTCATTCTAGACACTGGTATGATTTCTGAACTGGATGGTGCTGATATCAGAATGATTTTCCAACAAAATGACACCACACACACACCTTAAATAATAAGTATCAGTTTTTTTTTTTTTTTAACAAGTTAGTAATCCATTCAAAAGACTGCTCAGTCTTTTATTGTTTTATCCTAAATAACATTGTGGAAAATTTATGAAACCATTTAGTGAAATCAGTAGACCCTACATAATTTCTCTTTCCTGAATTGCCAGTCACTGTTTTGAACAATATGAATGAGTGAGACTTTACTCATTTTTGGTGAATACATATTGATTCCTAGTGATTGTCCTTCTTTCCCCAAAGTTCATATGCTTTACATTATAAAGTGTAATCTGAACCGCTGATAAAAATTACTCTTCAGTTGTTCTAGTTCGTACTTTCTGGCATTATCATATCTTCTGTTAGAAACTAGAATAGCATATTTAAGTCTTGAAAGTTTCCTCTTGGCTATTGGCCTGTGACTTCTCATTCTATGTAATATAGTTGGTTACTTCATTTCTATACTTCTTTTCTGTCTCCCTAAAGCTTACATCATTCCCATCATTTGCGCTTTAGTCTTCTTGGTACTTTTCTTATATTCCTCTCATTTTTTATATTCATGTTCCATTTTATGTCTCTCTTTAAAACTTTTGTAAAGCATCTTTTATGAACCTAGATTTGAAATGGGCTATAACTACGTTATTTTTCTTAGATGTCTTTTGCCTTTCTCTATGAACTTTTCAAAATTTTTGTACAGTCAGAATTATATTTATAGAGCTTCCCACCCTTCATCATCTATTTCTCTTTCAGAATAGTGAAGCTTTTTTAGCAATCAGCTTTTAAAGTCTAGGGCACATGAATAAGCCCTATGTTCCTTTTCTTTGATATTAGGCATTTGCTGTTACATTAATAATACGTTTCCCATTCTAGTTAAAATCAAACTAAGAATGGTATTTGCCTACATTGATTCTCTTATTTTATCCATAATACAATAGTCTTCTGGTCAAAAATTTGTCAGATCCCCTTCTTTCAGCAAAATTGGATTTCCAGCAGAGTTCAAGAGACTCAGAGTTTTCTGTAACACTGAGTCAGAATTTAATAACATAATGCTTTGTAATGGTGAATCTTGTGTTTACTCTTTGACAACATTTTGAGCTGTTTATTCTCATGTTCCTTGGACTAATTATGAAGCAATGTAAGGCCCAAGTATCTTCCAAGATCAGCTTTCCTGCTGCTTGAACTTAATAAATTTCGCTCACAATAATCATTGTGAAAATGAGGTATTAGTATCACAGCCAGCCTAAAGCCTACCAATGAAAACTGAACAGGTCCTGGCACATCGGCACAGTAAAATTTTTGGCTATATGAAAGAACAAGTGTGTGCATGATGTGAATGCATGAAAACAATTATAATTCTGCATATGGAAAAGAACTGCCAAAAGAGAAGCACACCAATGACCATGCACAAATACACAGGAGATAAGAGAGCCTCAGGAAACGCTGATCACTGATGCTGTATCCTCACTAGCACTTTGGGTATCAGCAGATCAAGATATTAAAACATCAACTAGCCAATCCAGAAAATTTTGTACTTCTATTTGCATGAGGGAAAGAGCTTTATACAGACCAAGTCTACTCCAGTATCCTGATGAGTCACCCAGATGTGGTGGCTGAATCACTGGTCTTTTGTGAAATGGACTCGGACCAGAAGAGTGGGAGAAAAATCATTTACTATTTTAGTCTCTTCAGTGTATGTACAAAAAGATCAAATATTTTAATTTGGAATTTCATGAGCACATGTATTTCTTGAAATTCGGTTAATACTAACTTGTATTAGAGCCATCATATGTTTTCATTAAAGATGCATTTTTCTCTAGTCTTTGCCTGGGCTATATGCAAACCATAAATACTAGAGTGTGAAGCAGGACAATGCCTTTGTTGACAAGCACGTCACCTGATTCATAAGAATCCCAAATTCTAAGGACTATAAAATTAGAATGGAAGATTTTGAGACAGCCATGAGTCCCCAAATCCTGAAATTATCTCAAAATGGTCATTTTGGGGTAGAAAGCCCATGCTGTCATTGGGCCTTTCATGGGTTGTGAAATAGCATACGGAGCCAGAAGTTCTTCTTTGCCTCTTCATGTTCTACAGAGGAAATCCCTATCATTTAATAATGCAGGATGTGAATTGGGCTATAGTATTTATATCAGACCTAAAAGTTTTTTCTTAATAGGGCCGTGTATGGCTCAATGCAAACTTTAGGACCCTATTTGGAATCTCCAGCACCCACATAAAGAAATTGGGCATTAGGTAAATGAGCCTATTTGTACAATGGAGGCATTACTATCATGGAAGTAACTGACAGCTCTCTGATTGGATTTCTACAAGAAGTAATCCCACACCTGGTACTACAGATCTGGCCCAAAACTCATGGTGGAGTAGGTCAAAGACCTCAGTGGAAAACTGAACACTGTTCATTAACTAAATTGACACAGCATCAAACTACCTTCTAAATGCTTGTGTTTATACATATAGACGAATTCTGTACCTCAGCCTTAATCACAGAAGCCCTTTTCCACTGAAGAGCAGTAAATGTAGAGGCTCATGGCTGCATAACGTGCTGAGAATAGGTGACATTAGCTTTCAGCCCCGGGTGTATATTTATACCATCCTCTAAGTCTTAGAAAGCATTGAAGAAGGGAAGGCCGAGGGAATGTAAGAACTGTAAGACAGGAGGAAGGGCTGTGAAATGCCGTCTTCTTGGCAAGACACGTCCACTGCAATCACAAATCCACAGCAGCTGCAGGTACCTACACTGAGTCTGATGGGAATGGACCACAACAGCCAGGCACAGACGGAGGAAGGGCTCATTGCTCAGCTATTTGCTACTGAGAGATTAAGGAAGAAGGGGAGTCATTGCCTTCAGTCGTATACCCACTGATGACCCCTCCAGGTTCCAAACTAATGGCCATAAAAATGGCTCTGGTTAAACTAATTCAGTCACAAAACAGAACCAAAGTCATGAATCTGGGAAAGAAACTGTTAAGAAGGATGAGATTTGAGACAATCAGAGGGTGTGGTAAAAGTGGATGGGGAGCGAATAATAGGGATAATCACGATGTATTATACACAGATATGAAATTGTCAATGAACAAACTTAGGTAAAAAAATACATGTCATGTTGCCCACCACATTCATAAACTCATAGCAACTGTAATTACCTGCACAAAGTTTACACAAGATTAAGTCAGCCAAAATTCTGGTGTTAATGGAGGAGGTATCTCCTAGTCCTGCACTTACTGAGGAGCTATAGTCAGTTGGTAACTGCTAAGAGAAAAAGAATCATCCTTCTTAGAGGGTGTGTCCACTGGTAGGTTTCTCATGCTCCAGTTCACACCCATGCCCATAAGGACCACATTAATTGGTTCCAGTGGGTTATCACAGACACGCGCACACACACACACAGACATGCACACACACACAAAGTTGGGAGGAGGACATATTGGGAGGGATACAGGGAAAATTGGGGAGAGAATGGGATCATACTTCACTATATATATATATTTCTCAGGAAAAAGTATTTAAAAATATATCATATGTTAATATCAATTTTAAAGCCACTCATATGAAAGCTATAGAAAGAAATATAGCTGGTCATACTCACATATCCTTAATCTCATCTTAGCACCATGGCTACTTAGCAATGCTGTGGTGTGTGTGTGTGTGTGTGTGTGTGTGTGTGTGTGTGTGTGTGTGTGATTTTAATATGGAAAAGATTTGGACGCTGTCTACTATGTCTATATGCTAGCACTGAGGGGCAGAGACAGACAGATATTGCAGCTCACTTAGTAGCCATCATAGGCTAAATGGTGAGGCTCCAGCTTAGTGAGAAACCCTACTTCAAGACAATAGAATTGTGAGTGATAGAGGAATACACCCAACCCCATTCCTTGATTAAATTTAATTTACTAAAATAACAAAATAAAATCCTTTTTTTTTTTTTTTCCTGAGACTGGGTTTCTCTGTTGTAACTCTGGCTGTTCTGGAACTCACTCTGTAGACCAGGCTGGCCTCGAACGCACAGAGATCTGCCTGCCTCTGCCTCCCAAGTGTGGGGATTAAAGGCGTGCGCCACCACTACTCAGCTATGAGATCTTTTCTTAATCCATGTCTTCAGAAACAGAAATCACCTAGGAAAAGTAACCGAACTTTATAGAGATTGATTAGTAATATGTGACAATAAGGTAGTCAAAAGAATCTCCTTTTTAGTAATGAAAATTCTGGCTGAAGAGATAGCTCTGTGGTTAATAGTACTTAGGGCTCTACAGAGGACTCAGATTTGGTTTCTAGCACCCACATCAGGCAGCTCACAAACAGATGTTACTCCAATTCTTGTATATCAAACTCCTTTTCTGGCTTCCACTGACATCTGCATGCATGTGATGCACTGAACTAATGCAGACACACACATGTGTGTAAATATGTGTAAATTAAAAGATAAACACATTTTTTTTGGCTCTTTGAGACAAGGTTTCTCTGTTGGAACTCTGGCTGTCCTGAAACTCACTCTGTAGATCAGGGTGGCCTTGAACTCACAGAGATCCACCTGCCTCTGCCTCCTGAGTGCTGGGATTAAAGACATGTGCCACTACTGCTCAGCAAATAAACACCATAAACAAACAAACAAACAGGAAAAAGATTTGACCACCCAAGTTCCAGTGGGGCTGACTATTCGTACCTCTGTAGTACATTCTGTGACTCTGTTCATTACAATCCTGTGTTCTACTTTTCAAATATGGCCATTTTCCCCTCTAAGTTTTATAGATTTAAATGTTTTCTATGAGCCTAATAAATAAAACCTATTCATTTGTGCACACGGGTATGGGAAATGCCAATTCTTAGATAACATATAGCTTTTACATAACCACAATTATGACAACGGGAAAATCAGATTCTATTGCTAGTACATTTAAGTTTGGTACTGGTGATGTTAAAGGAATAATTCTTTGGGGAATGAGTATATTGAGTATCTAGAAGATAGAGAACAGACTGTTATAGATTGAAAAATGAAACCATAATACTTTACAAGCTTTCTGATTAAGTAATTTTCCAACTCCTTGGATCTGAGTAGCCTTATAAATTGTTAGACAAATTGTTGACAAATTTGTTGTCAGTTCTGATGTCTAGAGCACAGCTTCCAGACTCACCAGCTTAGATTACTGTCATTGTTAAGTAAAGAGAAGAATGAAATGCTGAATGAGAAATTATCTGAAAAAAAAAAAACCCAGTTAATAGCCAACATTAAGATCCTAGACTTGTGAATAAGGCCATATGTTATATCTATACTGAAGTGGTATGACAACAGTCACATGAGTGGGTCCTGGCAAGACTAGGAGAGTCACCTGATTAACTCTGGCCAACACAGAGAATCATGAGAAATACTAAATTACTGATCAATGACTACCATCTTCTAGCTAGTCAACCTAAGTGACTTAACAGAACTTGGCTGACTTTTTAATTTTCTTATCAAGGTATAAAATTCAAATTGATTTGTTTAAAATGTTAGGGTTAGCGCCTATAATCCCAGTAAGTGGGAAGCTGAGGATGATTGCAAATTTTCAGGCTACTCTGGGTTGCATAGTGAGCCTGTCTCAAAAATGAAACAACAATGTAACAACAGCAAAGTAACAACAGCAATAACAAGGTTGAAATAGTCTTATATATAATATTGAAATTCACACTTAATGTTTTCAAAAGCATTTAATCTTTACAGTTTAAAAGAGCCTGAAGCTGTTACTCAAGGTGATAAAAGTAGTAAATGAGGTGCAGAAGGCTTTGACCCAAGTCTGTCTGACTTGAAAGCCCATGTTCTTTTTGAAAATCACTGTCCTTTACAAAGCTAAGTATAAAGCGAAACAGAAGGGAAGTTATATGACTGAAGGAGAACACATCCCAAATTTTATTTATTTATTTATCTATATCTATCTATCTATATATATATATAGAGAGAGAGAGATATATTCTAACAGACAGAAATAAAATTCACCAGAAACAAGAAAAGAAGAATGAGCAAGAAAAGAATAAAATGATTACTTTTTGTATGTGTGTGTAGCTTTCAGTAGCTTGACATTCACCAAGTAAGAGGACTGTCTAGCCAGAAGTCTGCCTGGCTCTTGTTCTCCAGCACTGGGGTTACAAGTACATTCACCATGCTAGACATCTTGATTTTTAATGGGTTCTGGGGAGAAAACTCAGGTCGTTGTACAAGGTAGTGGCTTTACCAACTGAACTATCTCCCAAGCCCCCCAAATATTCATTTCTATGGAAGGATGGGAAAGGACTTACGATAACATGAGAAGCTACATAGATGAACATGAAATTTTAGACGATTCGAACATAAGCATCTTCTAGATGCCAACATGTAGCTCCACTTCCTGTAATTCAGAAGTTAGTTTTAAGTGTATTCTTTTTCTTCTCTCAGCTCTGTGTACAGGGTTACTTACTTTTCACTGTCCAACACAGTACGAGTGAATTTAAAGGACACGTTTCCCCATAGATGTCACATTGGCTAAAGACATAAAAAGTGACCAACTACACTGAATACTTCCATGGGCACCAGAATGGCTTGAGAGGGAATCTAGAAGATTTGAGGACAGAGTGGGGAAGGGTTATCCATAACTTGAGCTCTCAAAGCATTTTGGTCACCCGCTGCCAAGGGCAGAATTCTGGGCAGCCTGGTGTTCACCCTGGCCTACTTTTCCTTTCTCATGATCATTTGCTTGCTTCTGGGAGAAAGAATGTGCTAGTCTGGCAAAATTTGTCCTGCCAGGACTTTGGATTGAGTTTCCCAACTCTGAAAATAATCTCCCCTTTCTTCCCCCTTACAAAAAAAGTTTGTCCCTTCATCTCAAGGTCATTCGTAAGGCTTTCTGTTTGGAAGAAGCTGTCCAGAGGTAGCTGAGCCCCTCAGTTCCTATGACAGAACCCCAGAAGTCCCGTCAGACACCTGCATTGACAAGAGTCCCTAGATTTCTTGTGTCGTGTATGAGATTCCCTCTGCCTCTGGTGAAGGCGGCTAGAATGTTCGTTCTCACTCTGTTTATGCTAGATCAATAGATTTTTGTTTTCTTTTCATTCCTACCCCTCCCCTCCAGGCCTAATGGCTTGAGGTTTGAGTTTCTCTTGAAGAAATGGCCATGCTTCATTTAATCCTGCTGCAGCCAGGCTGCCGTGGATGTCATGCTTCTGATGAGGCATTAAATCAAGGTAAACATTAATGCCCCGGGCTGGAGCATCTCAAGAGAGGCAGAAAGAGTGGCTTCACCTCATTGTAACCAAGCAGGCCCTCCACCTGCCTGCCAGCCCACACCCTCAGAGTTCATTATAAAATGTTCCCTCTAGAATAAGTTCGAACCATGTTTAATTCGGTGAAGAAAATATTTATACAAATTTGGCCTGAATAAAAATGCTTTGGAGGAGTAAGCAACAATGATAAATTGCACATCAGAATGGCTTCTGAGAGCTAAAGAGATAGCTCAGTCAATCCCTCGAACCTCTGTTTGGTTTTATTTTGTTTTGCTCTGTTTATAGTGGCATGTGCCTATAAGCCCCACACTGGGGATGTAGAATGTTCAATGAGCTCTTTGCTGGCCACCCTAGCCTGCTTGGTGAGATCCAGGCCAATCCAGGTCTCAGTGGGGGGGAGGGTGCAGTGGGGGACAAAAGGCACCTGGGGACCAGCACTGAAAATTATCTCTGGTTTCTGCACTCATGCAAATGCACTTGCATATTCACATGAACTCACAGTCACATGAAAATATACGCGCACACACACACACAGACACACTCACATACATGAACACAAACACACACATACACACACTCACATACATGCACACATACACACACACACACACTCACACACATATGCACACATGCATATACAGACACATTCACACACACACACGCACACATACACACACTCACACACATGCACATATACATACACAGACACATTCTCATATACACATGCACACGCGCACACACACACAAAACAAAGAAAAATAAAACAAGGGCTAGAAATACAGTTTAATTTGTAGAGTGCTTGCCTAGCAGCCATAAAACCCTAGATTTGGTCCCTACCATCTTATAAACAGGACCTGGTGGGCACTATCGTTGTAGCAGTACAGGAGAAGTATAAGCAGGCACATCAGAGGTTCAGTGTCAAGACCAGCCTAAGATCCATGAGACCCTGTCTCAAGAACAAACAACCAACAAAACAAACAGACAGCACCCTGCCCACCAGAGCACTTCTGATTCGATCTGAGACTAACATAATCTATATTTTTTCATGAATTAGGTGTGAGGAATTAAGAGACAAACATCACGGGCAAGCATGCAATTCTATTAAAGAACCCCTAAAGACCAAATTTGGTTTGAGAAAAGACAAAGGATAAACCAGCTGAGAACTGCCATGTCAGACTCTCTTCCTGTAAATGTTTTCATTTTTCAAATTTCAATTTAATTCGCCTAGAATACTACTGTGAGGTCAGGATACAATTTAAGTTACATGTAAACTAATTCTGCCTGTGCTGTCCATTAGATAACTCTTTTTTATACATACTGATATAAAGCATGTCTGCTGCTCTGAATCTGGGATCTGCTCTGTTTTGCCCCATTTCCTATCGACCCCTACATCACAGTAACTTAATTATTACAGAATATTTTGTGTTTTAGTCTTATGGCTAAAGTTTCTTTGTTCTTAATAATTTTAAATGATTCATTGTTATTCTTTTCCATTTATCACCCAGTTAAAAGTCACTTTGCCCAGTTGAAACACATAAATCTCAATAGGATTTTCTTTGGAATTAAATCAGGAGGAAATCGACATGCTATCTGGAAATAGATCTCCACTAGACAAGTCCTACCTTAAAATGTTTTTCATTCATTATTTGTGAAGGATCCAGACTGTATTAGTCACAGCTCTGGTTGCCAGTGTTATAACACTATTTAAGTCATCTTTAAAAAGAGAAATCCCTGATTTTAAGCGTTAACTCCAACCTGATTACATTTCTACATCTAAAAGTATAATGTATATAAGAAACAAACTTGAAAAAAATGTTTAGATAGGACACATAAAGCATAAGATAAGACACAATAAACTAAAATTAAAACTTATTATTAAAAATCAAAATTAAAAACTTCTCTCTACAAGATACTGCTTAGAAAACAAAGAGGCAAGCAACTGCCTGAGAGTAAATATTTGCAGCACATAAATTTGATGAGGCCTAATATCCAGGATAATGAAATAGTCTGACAAGGAACTAAGAAAAAACATGATAAAAATTAGAAAAGATTTGACCAGACACTTCACCAAAAATGGATGAGTATCTAATGAGCATATAAAATAGTACTTAGTATCATTTTTTATTGAATTCATACTACCAAATATGTATCAGAATTATCCAAATTTTAAAAACTAGCATGAAAAATTATGGTAAATAAGCAAAGTTATGGAAATTTGCATTGTTTCTGGGAATGCAAAATGGTATAGTAAATTGGGAATATGGCTTGACAGCTTCTTATTCTATTAAAATGACCAGTTGCCTGCAGGAGGCCCTGGTCCCTGTGGGATGTTTGGGGGGTGGGGGAGCGCTGAAGGATGCCCCAGTGCTTGCAGGATACCAGGGAGCCTGATTGGTGTCCAGGTTTGGGTGATGAGGCCCAATTTTAGGTCAAACCCTGTCATGCTTTGTCTCCAGCTAGTATGGGCCAGGTGAATGTCCGTGATCAGAGCAGCCTGCTGCCTCAAAAGACCATGGTGATGCTCTTGTCGCACAAGCTCGACTTAATTGTTTTGTTTTGTTTTGTCTTGTTTATTCCTTGGGGACACAGGGATGGGAGAGTGGAACAGAGAGAAATGAGAAGAGGGTGTTATTGAGATACATTGTATGAAACTCAAATTATTAATAAACGTCTTATAAAAATACATTTGTTTGCTGAGTGCGGTTGTACATGCTTGTAATCTCAACTACTCAGAAAGCTTAAATAGGTTGTATGTTCAAAGCCAGCCTGAGAAATTTATCAACGACCTCATGTCTCAGAATTTGAAAAATAAAAGGAATAGACCTTGGTATTCCACTTTCCTTGCATGGGTGAAGACCTATGTTATTTCTCAGCACGACAAATTCAGTGTGTGTGTGTGTGTGTGTGTGTGTGTGTGTGTAGAAATTAAGGATACAAGGGGACTTTTCTAATAAATAATATTATAATAAAGGTAATAAGTATAATAAAGGTGATTTACAACAAGACCCTAACCAACATCAAATTAAAAGGAGAGATGTTCACAGCATTTCCACTGAAATCAGGAACAAGACAAGGTTGTTCCCTCTCTCCATACCTATTCAATATAGTTGAAGTCCTAGCTAGAGCAACTAGCTATCAGAAGGAAATTAAGGGGATACAAATCGGAAAGGAAGAAGTCAAAGTATCCTTATTCCTAGATGATATGACTGCATATATAAGCAACCCAAAAAATTCTACCAGAGAACTCCTACAGCTGACAAATAAACTTCAGTGAAGTGGCTGGCTACAAGATAGACTCAAAAAACAAACAAACAAACAAACAAACAAACAAAAGTCAGCAGCGCTCCTATGTAGAAACAACAAATGGACTGAGAAGGAAATCAGGAAACAACATCCTTCACAACAGCCTCAAATAACATAAAATATCTTGGAGCAACTTCAACCAAGAAAGCGAAAGACTTGTATGACAAAAACTTTAAGTCTTCAAAGAAAGAAATTGAAGATCTCAGAAGATGGACAGGTCTTCCATTCTCCTGGAATAGTAGGATTAACATAGTAAAAATGGCCATCTTATGAAAAGCCATCTACAGATTCAATGCAATCCCTATCAAAATCCCAACACAGTTCTTTACAGACCTAGGAAGGGCAGTACTCGACATCATATGGAGAAACAAAAAACCCAGGATAGCTAAAATAATCCTGAAAAATAAAAGAACTTCCAAAGGTATCACCATCCCTGATCTCAAGGTGTACTTCAGAGCTATAATAATAAAAACCACATTGTATTGGCATAAAAACAGACACACTGATCACTGCAACACTGCAATCATACCTCAACATAAAACCAGATACATTGAACCCGGTGGAAGAGAAAATGGGGAATAGCTTTGAATGCATTGGCACAGGCGACAACTTTCTGAACAGAACACCCAAAGTTCAGGCACTAAGGTCAGTGATAAATGGGACCTCATGAAACTGAAAAGCTTCTCTAAGCCAAAGGACACTGTCAATAAGGCGGAATGGCAGCCTAAAGAATGGGAAAAGATTTTCACTAACTCCTTCTAACAGAGGGCTACTATCCAAAATATATAAAGAACTCAAGAAACTAGACAGCAACAACACAAATAATCCAGTTAAAAATAGGGTATAGATCTAAACAAAGAATTCTCAAAAGAGGAATCTCCAATGGCTCAGAAACGCTTAAATGTTCGACACCCTTAATCAGTATGGAAATGCAAATTAAAACCACTTTAAGATTCCGTCTTACACAGGTCAGAATGGCTAAAATCAATATTGCAAAGGACAGCTCATGCTGACGAGAATGTGGAGCAAGAGGAACACTCCTTCATTGCCGGTGGGAGTGTTAATTTATACTACCTCCATGGAAATCAATACAGCTATTCCTCAGGAAATTGGAAATCAACCTACCTCAAGACCCAGCTATACCACTCCTGGACAAAGGACACTCCACCCTACCAGAAGCGCACTTGCTCAACTATGTTCAGAGCTGCTTTATTCATAATAGCCAGACACTGGAAACAACCTAGATGCCCCTCAACTGAAGAATGGATAAAGAGGCTGTGGTACATTTACACAACGGAGTATTACTTAGCTTTAAAAAAAAAAAAAATGACCTCATGAACTTTGTAGGCAAATGGATAAACTAGAAAAAAATCACCGTGAGTGAGGTAGAATGACAAACATGGTGTGTACACGCTTATACGTGGATATTAACTCTTAAGCAAAGGAGAAAAATACTAATATCCACAGGTCCAGAGAAGCTGTGTGATTAGGAGGGCCCCAGTGGGAACACAGGGATCTCCCTGGTTAAGGAGAAATAGGACAGATGGTGCAGGTGGGCTGGGTGTAGGTGGGAGTGAAAGAGGAGGGGACATGGAACCTGAAGGGTCCCCTAAATATATCTTATGGCTGCCTGGATTGGTGTTCTTGAAAAACTCCTACAGGCTGTTGTGTTGGAGTCTCTGATCCTTTTACCTGCCATTGAGACCTTTTTGCTCCCACTGTGTTGCCTGGCCCACCCTTGATGTAGGGACTAGTGTCAAGCCTTGTTCTGTCTTGTTATGCCATAGCTTGTTTGAGCACTAACCCTGGGAGGACTGTTCTTTTCTGCGGAGGAGGGAGGGTTATGGTTGGGGTGGTGGGTAGATCTGAGGGAGAGGGGAGATGGGGGAGCTAGGAAGAGTGGAAGGAGGGAGAAGAGGGGGGCCAGGATGATTTTTTATGAGTTGCATGAAAGAACAAAAATAAAAATTAAAAAAGAAAAAAGAAAAAAGAAAAAGAAAGGAGAATTAACCAGACACAACAACACATGCCCTGACATCCTCATTCTTAACGACTGTGTGCTGTGTTCTGTCTGCTGTTCATATCATGCACCAACACAAGCCAGGCCTCCTGCCCTTGAGCTGTGCTTGTGGCCCCTTTCCAGAATCCCATGGACAGTTTCATGTCTGTACTTAAAACATAGCAGCCTCTATGGATGCTCGGCTTTTCCCTGCTGAGACACTGATGCTGAGACGGATTACATTTACCTTTCCAGTTGGTGGTTTGACCTGCCGCTTTGGTGACAGCAGTTCTAGGAAGTGACATTGCTGCTCACACTTGCAGTTGACTCCATCAGCAGTTGCCTGACACAGATCGAGACAGGACAAGACAAACAAGTGACTTAGACTGACTTGAATAATTAACCTCACCATGATCGGCCCATCCCATGGCAGCATTGTCACGGTGCTCATTGGGCTGCAGACTGATTGTGCTGTTCACAGATACTATAGACACTTCGGGAAGTAAAAGTGGTACGAGAGACTGTTCAGGAAACAGTCTAAATTAACAAATAAGAACATTGAAGCCCCTGGAGTGTCTTGCCTGAGAGCTAGGATTAACGCCCTCTCTCCTCCCTGTCTGATGATTTGTGCTTTGCTGATGGTCTCTAAGCTTCAGCTTGGCTTGGATTTCTTTCTGCATAATGATTTATCTGCAAATATTTCTACCACCACTGAATACAAATGTTTCAAAATACAAATACATCAAGGTTATCACCTAGTTAGAACAGATGTTCCTCATCTTCTGATGGGGTTATATCCTGATAAACCAAACAAGAGCTGAAAATATCTTGAGTCCAAGATGCTTTCAAAATACTTAACCAAACATCACAGCTATAGCACAGGACACTGTACAGGTTTGGGTGTAAACCTTCCTGATCTTGTGACTGACAGGGAGCTCCCTGACTGCCCATGCTCTGGAAAGAATATACTGAGTCGGGTCAGGGTGGGAACAGATCAACATTCACATTTCAAAATACAGGCTCTGCTGAATGAATCTTGGTTTGCATCATGAATAGGTTAAAAATTTCACAGCTAGGGGACCATCTTGCTAGACTTTGGTATTGATGTGTTTCCCTGAGGGAATGCATTGTCTACTGAGCTATGGAGTCAAAAAAGTTGGATTTAAATGTTGCCCGGGTAACCTTGACAACTTACTCAGTCTTTCTTCTCCTGAAAAATAGAGCAATACAACCTCCAGATGAATATCGAGCTGATTAAAAGTGATTTTAAAAAATATTTAGCAGGGCTGGAGAGATAGCTCAGTGGTTAAGAGCACTAACTGCTCTTCCAGAGGACTTGGGTTCAATTCCCAGCACCCACATGGTAGCTCACAGCTGTCTGTAACTCCTGTTCCAGGAGATTTGACACCCTCACACAGACATGCAAGCAAAACACCAATGTACATAAAATAAAAATAATAAAAAAGAATAATAGTGTTGCTGTCAGTAAAATACAAAATATTTAGCAGAACAGAAAGTAGACAGTTTCTGCTCAGCAAAGGTTAGTTGCTTAGCCATACTGTCCTTGGCCTATGCTTCTGCTTTAGTTTAAAAACCGGGGGAGAGATTCATGAGGAAGTAGGAGAAAACAGAATTTCCCTAACAGAGGAGTCTGTAGGGCTAACCTTGATCAGTCAACTGGATAGGATTTAGAATTCTCATGGAAACAAACCTCTAGGCATGACTGTGAGGGAATTTTGTTAATTAGGTTTATTGAGATTAAGTTAATTGAGGTATGATAATGCACCCTAAATTCAGCTGGTTCCATTCTGTAAGCTGTAGGGTCCTGTACCGGCTGCAAAACAGAAAGGATACAGAAGAGCAGCGTTTGTCTCCTGTTCCCTGATGGAGACTCAGCATGACCAATGTCTCTATCTCCTGCCGTCACACTCTCTCCCCGTGGTGAGCTGTACCCTGGACCTGCAAGCCAAATAAACCTTCCTACCTTAAGTTGCTCTTGTCAGAGCATTTGTTTCACATCAAGAAGACAAACAACTAGTACCGGCCCAGTGAAATTCCAGTTACTGTTGCTTACGAGAACATCGGTCTCCTCAGGCTCCTGTACACATTGGTGCACATATACTCAGGCACTTTTTAACGTAATGTTTTTATTAATTATTTGAGAATTTCACACAATATATTTTGATCACTCTCACTTCCTGCTCCTCCCAGGTCCACCCTCCTCCCACTTTTGTGCCCTCTTAAAAAAAACAAAAACAAAAAAACAACAACAAAAAACCCCACCAAGTCCAATTAGTGTTGTCCATATGCTCACTGGAGCATGGTCAAACTCCCAGTGGCCAGACCCCTAAAGAAAGCTGACGCCTTTGCCACCCCTTGCAGAAGGCATCAGCTGTGAAGAGCTCCCATTCAGCAGGTTTATCACAATTTTTCAGGACTTTCTTCATGTCTGGACTGTTCCTGGTTTTTTGTTTTTGTTTTTGGTGGGGGGGGGGAGGTAGGAGATTGGCACAGATGCCTTCAATGTCTCTTATTGTCAGTTATGAATCTGCAGTCATTGAAACCACTACAAAAGGCGATTCCCTGCGCGTAGATGCCAGCAGCAGCACCAATCACGGACATGAACATGGTTTCCCTCAATAAATGTTTTTAAAAGAAAAAAAAATATTGGCCTCTCAAAAAAGTGCCCCCATTTCACTGTGAGAGCACTTCAGACAGGGGGAAAAAAAAGAGATGGTAGTTTTGGGACAACGTTTAGAATTGTTAGGATATGTTGAAATTTATTTTAGTGTCCTGAACGTGTAAAATCCTGTGATCATATAACAGAGAGAAGGTAAGGTCCTGATTTGAGAAACAAAATGACAGGATAAAACAGAAAAAGACCTTTGGAAGGACACAGGAGTAGAAAGTATGGAATAAGAACAAGGGAATGGAAAGGCAACCCAGTTTCAGGTGGGTACCTGAACACACAGGCACCTTAGGCCAAGACCATGGATCGTGGAGTAGCAAGAACAAACAGCAAAAGCAGGGGAATAGGTTAAGGAACCGAATTCCATGCTAAGGACCTGAGACAATTAGACGATGGATCATAAATAGGTATCAGTAACAGAGGCCTTGTTGCTAAGAAGTGAGCCCATCATTTCCACTAGGGTTAGGCTCACACACAGTAGCTGCCAGGACCAAAGCCAAGGCAAGCGTACTCCAGGCTGACAGAAAAGTAGAATGGAAAACTGCAAGGCCACCGTGGGTGCAGCTCATGGACACTGTGTCCTGTTCATGAAGGAAGGCCTTCACCATCTTTAAGTGACAAAGCACTTCACAGCCCCCATCACGCCACACAGAAAGAATAAGGAAACATGACTCCAGAATTCACAGAGATATTTTGGTATATATGCCCAGAGGCATTTTAGAAATATGGCCTTGTTTTTCGAAACTAAGAAAATTAGCTGAATATATTAATGACAAAGATGGCATCATACTAAAATTCAACTGATGTGTTTATATATCATTGTCAAGAATATTCTAAGGCTATCTGGGTGTGAATTGTGTGGAGTGGGAAATACTTTTTCAAGTAAATTGCAATTACTTTATGAAATTCAGAACCAGAAAAAGGCCACACTGATAAATAGTTTTAGAATTATAAATTTGTAAGCATATGTAAGGACAAAGAAAATGATACCTTGGGTTTCTGATGAACTAGAACGTATGTGTGAGTGCAAGTGTGTGCGTGTGTATGGGGGTTGGGGGCTAGGGGGTGTTTAGGATACAGTGGTTCAACTCGGGTGAAAGAATGGAAATGAGAGTTACTAATGCAAAGGAGAGAAACTGAAGTCACGGTCAGTCCAGCATTACAAGAATCATCTGGAGTTTTCCAAATGATAGTAAAACTCATATTCACAAATGTCATAATGAAATCCATTGTTTTGTGGCTAACATAAAAAAATCAAGAAAATGTCTGGCTCAGTGACTAAGGCAAGAGAAAGAATCAAAAGGCAGGTTAACCAGCTCCCATGCTGATGTCAACCAGAGAAACTTTGTCTTTCATGTGTGTTATGAATTTGAGATGCCATGAAACATCTTACATTTAACATGGAACTCCAGTCTTTATGTCAAAAAATTGAGGATTTTTTTTTTTTTTGAGTTGCACAGAACCTTGTTATTGTCAATCACTTTCTGCTAGCTTATATCATTCAAAAAGTGTGTACCTCTCACTGTTTGGGAGGTATTTTATAATTCTGAGAGTTACAGAATACTTACAACCCTTTTCCTCCTGCTGGGCTGCCTCTTCCAGCCTTGATGTAGGGGCTTCGTGTTCTGTCTTGTTATGCCCTGTTCGATTGGTATCCCTGGGAGACACTTATGATTTGACACTCTAGCCTCCAGAAGGGAGATGTTTTTAAGACATCTAGTTTGCATTACTTTAATACAGTAATTCTAGGAAAATAACACAAACAGTTAATTGTCACCAAGGAAATGGGCCCATTTCTGCTTTCCAGGTGAGAGGACTCTGCTGAGAGTCTAGAATCTGGAGAGAATTAGAGGCTGCAGGGTAGACAGAGAGCCAACTGTTCTGCAGTGACTGCCAATTAGTGTTAATTCGATAGAAAAGGAAGGAGGAAAATTAGACATTTTATTATGTATATCCAAAGCATGTTAAAATAATGAGAGAGCTACAGAGTGTTTCTAGGGTTCAGAATTGCATTTCTGGCATCAGGTTGTGCAAGGTGGAATGCGAGATAAGCCTAAGAAGTCGGGCTCATTCAGCCCAACTTTCCAAGTCACAAATGACATCAGTAATGTGAGTATCTGCAGCATGGATGGTTAATCGCTAAATAAAAAAGCAAAATTTAAATGCATGTTTGTTTGTTTTTTACTGTTCTCTTTGGAAATGTGAGCAAGTTCAGCTGGGCAAGTTTGCACAGGCAGTAAAAAGAAAGATACCACTCTTCTTCCCACTTAAAGAAGCATTGCCCTAGTTTGCAGTCCTGAGTATGTGTCCTCCTCATCCACCTGATGGATGGGAGAAGAGGCCAACAGAATTGACCAAACTGTAGATTAACAATAACAACAACAACAGCAACAAAATCCTAGCGAGTGTGAAAGTGCATGGCACACAGAGAAGACAAAGGTGGTGTTTAATGCTGGGAAGATACTGAAAACAAGAGAGGAAGATTTCAGACTAAAACAATGAAAATTATAAAAGTATACCCAATCATCAACTGGGAAGGAACATTTATGTGCACATGCATGGAGTGCACTGGCAGTCACCGCAGCAGATTGCTAGGCCACTATACTGAGCTAAGACTGTACTGAGCTAATAGATTCTTATTTTGAAATGGTGCACTTCCAGCTATCCCTGAATCTTGCTTTCCTACAGCAGTTCTGGGAAATCAGCAAGATATGACTGCTACTGTCCTACACAGACCATGATCAGTAACACTGTGAGATGCGGCATTAAGATGCACATCGTGTCACTCTGGAAGAGACTATGATGTAATGTTCCCGACTGTCATTCACTGTAACTGTGGTTACCAGCCTCACACAGTTCAGGATGCGTGACATTTTTCTTTTCTAGAACGCATCCAACTGCCGTGCTCTTTCCTGGATTATCTTCCCTTCTGGCCTTTCTCCTTTTTTTGGTCTTTGCTTTTTCTCTGCCATCTATTTAGCTGTATGTATGCATTTGCAATAGCACATGCTTTGCACCTCAGACACTTGTTCAGAGCCCAGCATCTGTCCAGACCAAGTCTCCCTTTCTACCTTGCTGTGGGCTTTCAAGCTTTCACTTTTCTCTCTAACAGAGGTCTCTCCAGTGACGGCGTCTCTTGCATCTCCTGTCTATAACTGAATTAACGATTAGGGTAGAAATGGGTCTAGTAGAAGAGTCAAGACCACCTTCAGTGCCTTCAAACACTCAGGGTTTTGTACTATCTTTAAAAAAAAATAAGTAGATAAAACATTTTTACTTGTACTATTAAGAAAAGACAATAGACTTAAACTTGAATGTTTCCACTTTCTTGCCCACAGGAAGGAAGTCCTCTAAACTGCACATAATGGTTATCTGTAGGATGGGTAGTTATTATCAATATTGACAGCCTTGAAACGTTGTTATGAGAGGAGGTTGGCTTAAAAGTGCCTGCTCGAATGAGTTGATGTTCAGAAGGCTAATCTATGCATGAGCTGTTAAATGTTTTACAATCTTGCCTGAGAAGAAACTCTGGTCAGGAGATAGGTGATCTGCATCGACCTAGGCAGAGCAGAAGAAGCTCGAATAGCAAGTGGGCAGCAAGCGACATCAGAGTTTGCAGCGTTAACATGAACCAGACTGTGAGAATAAGATTATCTGAGGACAGTCTGAAGAGGTTGCCATTTTCCCCAAACAAATAAAAGCATCTGTTCATGCTATTCTTTGTGGAATCCTGAGTCCCGAGTCAGATCTCTGAAGTTCTCTCTAACAGCTGCAGGCACAACTGTGGCCAGAGTGCAGATTATCTGTGTCATGCACACAGGCCCTTAGGCAGCGTGCACATTCTGCCTTGACTTCTCTGCATTTTAACACAAGAGTTATGGAAAGCTCCCTCGCTCAGGGGTCTATAGGACTGAGTAGAGCATTAAACTCATGTGGTGTTATCGTCTTCATTTGCCTTTGCATCCAACGCTACAGTGTTTTCAGGATTCTGCTTCCCTACAAATATTCTGCTACTGGACGAGCCAATGTTCCAAAATCTTGTGGCTCTTGTTAAGTCAGTCTGGAAGGTGGGCCTTCGCAATCACAATGATTTGCCTTCCCTCTTCTAAGTATTTCTGTAAGCCACCATATTTGTTCACACTATCTTTAAACACCGGCTGAATTTTCTTCTCAGCTACCTCACTGAATCTACACATTTTGCTTAGATTTCTATTCATTTCATTGTGCCTGATAGGCTGCATTTCCTGGCTATCTGAAACTGACAGGATGGAATTCATACATTCTATAACCAGCACTCCTCATCTCATCTCCTTTCTCAAGAGATGCTTGGTGATGTTGCAATTATTCCACAATATCTTCCTCCTGACTCCACCTGCCTCCCCATCTCTTACCCCTTTTCCCACTGTTACAAGTTTCTAATCAGACATTAAAAAGGAGGTCTTTATTGCTATGTGAAGTTTCTATAATTTGTATGTGGAAATAGTAGAGACAGTAAATTTTGTGATGTGTTTTATTTTTACTACATTATACAGTAAGAAGTGTATTTTGATAAAATTAAAAAATCATGTTTTTATCTAAGAGCAATTTTGGTTGTGTGAAAGGAGAAGAAAAATAATGGAGACACGCAATTATGAACTTAAAGAGCAGATTAGGTGAGATAGTTGGTACCCAGGGTTTTATTTGAAACAGAGTTAGTTTGTGTGAACCATGGAGCAGACTATGAGTAGGAGCAGTAGGTGTGTGTATGGGGAGGGGCATGGGAACCTTCCTAAATACTTCCAGGTGACTGTAATCAAGGTGAGCAATGAACTGTCAGTCTCAGGTCTGTGGGAAGCTCCCAGAGCCCAGCAACAGGCTGGGTGTCACTCATCCTTTTCATTGACACCGAGTTTTCACTTCTTTCCCACCTTCACAGATAATTTTGTAGAAAGACAAGATGGAACTTCACAAAGAGCATCACAAAGGCGCTGCTTTAGAAACACTGTTTAAAGGAAGCTTATGAGCTGGGCATGGTGGTTCACATCTATAATCCCAGCACTGGGGAAGACAGCAGAAAGAGGGCAGTGAGTTTGAGGCCTGCCTGGGGTACCCTGTGATACCCTGTTATAATTAGCCATTGTGTGGGTTCAGCAAGAGAGACACTAAGACATTTTTACGTGTAAGCCCTTCCAGACCTTAGCAGAGGGAACCACCATCATAGACCGTGCCATACTCACAGTGCAAACCAACCCTGAGCATCTGAGCTCAGGCGCTTTATTGATTCAGAACTCCTCAGATGCAGACCATAAGCAATCAAACATCCCCCACAGAGATCCAACACCTGCAGACAATACAAAACGCCAAGACCTGCAGCCCCTCACCCAACTGCATGAAACAACTATTTTGTAAAAAATAAACTTCCACAACAATACTCTGGCTCCAAAACAAAACAGATAAATTAAATACCTTTTTTTTTTTTTTTTTTTAATCTGTATGTTGCTGGGCTCACGCCTTTAATCCCAGCTCTTTAGAGGCAGAGGCAGGTGGATCTCTGTAAACTCAAGGCCAGCCTGGTCTACAGAGTGAGTTCCAGGACAGCCAGAGTTACAGCAGAGAAACCCTGTCTCGAGAAACAAAAACAAAACAAAACAAAAATCTGTGCGTTATATACAAACGTGTATACAGGTGCCCACACACACGTGAGAGAAGTAAGAGTCACCCTACTGTAGCACTCACAGCCTTCTTCCCCGGAGAGACAAGGTCTCTCGCTGGACAAAGAGTTTGATATAGCCAGCAAGCCACAGTGCTCCTCCTGTCTCCACCCCCACAGTACAGGTTAAGAGGCCACACAGACTTTCCCATGTGTGCCGTGGTTTTAAACTCAGGTCCCCATGCTTGCGAAGCAAGTACTCTTACCCACTAGGCCATCTCTCCAGCCTCCTCTCATTTAAAATAATTTAACTGAGGAAAAGGTGAAAAAGAAAGGAATAGCAGCCTAGTACTGGATCCATTAACCAGTTAGCAACCAGTTAGACATGGAAAAGCTATGGAATATTAAAATGGTAAGTGAGGGATTTCAGACATTTGCAAACATTTAAAATATCCTATAGTAACACGGGAGACACCCTGGCAAGCTGGCTGCAAAAGGATTTTTATTTAAGGGGGGAAAAATCTTCCTTTGGTATTGAACTAATGAGGGGTAGATCGTGTATTAGCATATAGCTAACATTTTGGAACAGTTTCCAGCTGTGCAGGAAACACTAAGCAAGGAAATGGAAACTACTCTCAGGAATCATCAATCCGTGGACAACACTTACAGATTCCAGGGGGGAATGAAAGATAATTACTCATTCCGCAAATATTTACCATTCACACAAAAGCTGCTCTGGTCCCTTACATGGGCAGAAGAAGCATCTGCAACATTTCAAGCTTGGCATTTCTCAGGGAACCTTCTTCTCTAGTTCTTTTCACCCATGAAATAATGCTCCCATGGATGCCAATGTTCCCCACCAGCATCCTTGCTTACCTCACATGGGGAACTAAGCCTTCATTCCAGAAGCAGGAAGAGAGAAGCCAATCAGAAGGTACACTGAAGTAGAATTAAACACATACCGAATTTGCTATTCTTTTATTTAACGTGGTCTCACTAAGTTTCTGCTGAATGGAGCCATGGTGCTTGGCCAGTTGAGGTATACAAAGAAAGGGGCATTATTATCATGCTCAAGGGGGCTTTGTAATAAAGGGGAAAAACATCTTAGTCCAGGAGCATGAGGAGGAGCCGCAAACATGAGAGCTAAGAACAGACTGACTGTGGGAGGAGACCCTTGCAGCACTCAGCCCATGGTTTCTGCTTCGCAGTGAAGACAGTCTTGGAGAGATACTCTATCTGCTAACCAGAAAAGGGCTGCACAGAGGAGCTCACTTAAATGCCATTCCAGCTGCTCCCATGTCAGAAGTTCATACTGGAAAATGGGAATGGGCTCTGACATGAGAGAAATGAACCAGTGTTTTAGTGTTGCAAAAACACAGACCTGTTTAACACACCCATCTGTGAGCACAACAGACTGTAGCAAAAACCCTGAATCATGCAAAATTGCTTGAGTAGTCTTGGGGAAAATGAATGTCTGCTGCCCATTACCATTTACCCATCTACCCATTTACCCATGACATTTATTATAGGCTCTCTGCGTGCTAATCACATTTCAAAAGCTGAGGCTATGTACAATGGTTTGCAAGTACACACTCTGGAGAATGAAGCCTAGATGATCCGAAGAAGTCTGCTTCCAAATGCTTTGCTCTCCATGTCTCCCCTCTTCACAGAAATGCACTTAAACGGAGGCAGCCTGCAACTCAATGAGTGTTGTCTATTCAGTCTTTGACCTTTGCTTTTCTTGTCTTGCCAGTGACTCTGAAGATTCTTAATATACTCACTCAGGATGACCTGTGCTACTAGAAGCCATTACAGTCAAAAAATGAGAATTCATTAAAAGGCAGGTAATACTGTGATACATGGGATTCTGTTCTTCCTGTGGTGTGACGTATCTGCTCCATCAGTGCAGAAGCAAGATGATCTTTCATGAAGTTGAAATAGCCTTGAAAGCTTCGTCACTACACTGCAGCAAGAAGCTACTAAAATGGTTCTTTCTAGCCTCTTTCTGCTGTGGAGAGAGAGAGAGAGAGAGAGAGAGGGAGAGAGAGAAACAGAGAGACTGCACCACCTCCCAGGAGCTTCAATGCAGTTGCTATGGCAATGCTATATCTGAGTCAGGAACTATTAACAATCACCATGGCAACAAGTGTCTCACTTGCCATTTCCAGAAACTGGTTGCGTTTGGACTGGAATCATCACACCATGAAGAAAGGGGTGGGGCTTTTCTCTCACTAGGAAGCAGGAATCTTTCTCCAAATATCTTCTGGAAAAAAAAAAAGTTTTAAGTAAAATAAAATTAATAAGTAATAAGAAAGGAATTGTGCTGTTATGAACTGATTAACATTTCTCTCTATAATCTTATTGTTTGTTGGAAATAACAGCAAAACGTTCATAGTCACTATAGTAAATCTGTTTTACTCATAAGCCCCAGTAAAATATTTCATAGACATATATGAACTTCCTTCTTGTTCTGTAAACATGAACAAGCACACATTTTACATGTCTTGCCTAGCTCTTTTTTGCTTCTGCTTCATCGCCCTGCCCTCGCTCCGTCAGTCGCCCTCTTGAATATTTAGCAGAGGAGAATTCTTTAGAGGTTTTGAGATCACACTTGTCAAGTTAGAAGCAGAAGAAAGGATCGTGCTTATTTCTGGAAATGTACCAAAATGGAGGTTGTGATGCTCTGCGGGAAGAGGTCACAGCAAGCCTAAGGGCTCTTCCTTCTGCCTTAGATACAGAACGCTGAATGGCTGGAGAGTACTGGTTCTCACCTGGGATATGACCTATGTGGGTGTGCTGCATGCCAGCAGAGAATTAACACTAGCTAAGCTTTTCCTTGACACCTATTGGTTTCTCCTTACTCTTTCATGACCCTCCCTCCCTAATTGTCCCAGGATGCCTTTCACCTCTGCTCCTCATGCCCTCCTCATTCCATGTCATGTCAGATTCTGATATTTCTAACCTAGGGTCAAATGAAGTTTCTTGGTAGCTTTCAAGGTAAGTTACTGTTGTAAAGTTCCATTTACCAATAAAAAACTACAAAAATGGAACAAAACAGACTATCCTAAAACAAAAGCCAAATGAGATCAAAGCTCAGATTAACACCTTTTTCTTTTCTCAGCACCTTGCTTAGTTAAAACAAGAATCCTGTGTCTGAAAGACTTCCCTCAGGGCTCACAGGTGGGAGAAGAAAGTCAGACTTCAGGACAAGCAGGCTTTTGCACAGAGAACATGAGTTTCCTTGGCTTATCAGTCATGTGAAAGGAGAAGCAAGGGGGCCCTTTCACAGCTGATCCTGGGTTCTTGGGATATTGTCAGGGAGTGCCTAACAATACTTTTCATATAGAATAGTAATGGGTATAGAAGAGAGAGACAAAAATCAGAGTATCTCCTGAAGTCAGTGTGGAAGGAAGCCTGCTGGAAAAGGCTCTCTAACCTATTATTGAGAAGAGACTTCAAAGACAGGTAGGTGAAGAGTGAGCGCTGAAGACTCTTCACAGCTCAGTGAAATCAGTTGTTCAAGAGGGAAAAAGTTGCATTTGGCAGGGACCTATAGATGAGTAAGTTTCCAACAGCGCCGACCTGGCCTTGGATATACAAGAACGCAGGTACTGAATTTTCCTTACGATGACTTTGGAGTTACAAAGTGGACTACTTATTTTTAGTTTTCAATACGTTTTATTTATTTGTTGTTTGTTTTATTTGTGTGTGTGTGTGTATGTGTGTGTTGTGTGTGCATGTAGGTATCTGCAATGGCCAGAAAAGAGTGTCAGTTGCCCTGGGGCTAGAGTTAGGTGGTTGTGAGTCACAAACCTGAACTTGGATCCTCTGCAACAGCAATATACCCTCAACTGCTGAAGCATCTCCCCAATACTCCTACTTGTTAACTTTTAAATCAATTTTCTCCATATTCTGGGTGAAAACAAATCAGTGTTGCTTTGGAAAGCAAACCCGAGGACCTGTGACATGGAATGGATGTACAAAGTGAAGAGTTCACCTGCTCAGTAGACAGCATTAAGGTCTTCAGGCCAGTTGTACTCTGCTGAGCATTTACCCCAGCTGTTTGCCAATTGGTAAGTGTATTGCCAAACCTTGAGCTTTAGGCTCAAGTCCCTTTCTTTTCTCAACTAACTCTGAGACCGTGAGTAAGTGCTTTCCTCACACTCTGTGACATTTTTGTTCATCAACAGTGCTCCCAATAATACGTAACTCCTGGGATTGTTTTTCTGATGACTAGTGAATTTGTATGCCAAAAAAGTATCCAGAACAGTGGGTGAAGGCAATATAGTCACCACCCACGATATGCTATTGTTGCGTTCAGTTCGACTATGTGCTTTTGCTTCTTATTTAGTTAACTGTGAAATATCTTTTGTCTTAACCATGTTTATTAAGAAAGGGTGTGCGAGAGGTTTTTGGGGAAGTAAAGGGAAGGGGAAATGATGTAACCATATTATAATCGCAAAAGGAAACCACTTAAAAAACATTATTTACTAGTTTCGTTTGTTCATCTCAGTCAACAACATTTCTTTCTGAGAGGTAAAGATAAGATATAGGTCTTGTCCTGTAGGACTTATAAGTTACTGAACTTAAAAAGGCTGGCAAAAGAGGTCAGCAAGGTGGCTCAGAGGACAAAAGGTGTGTGCCGCCAAGCCTGACGACCTGAGTTTGATTTCCCTGGCCAACATCGGACACATAGATGGAGAAGACTCCCGTCCACAAGGTGTCACATACGCAATACAAAAAAAGTAAAGAATTAAATTCATTAATAAATTAGCAGGGAAGGGAAAGCATTCAAATGGCATTTGACTTTCAAAACTTAAAAGGGATTCTTCTCAACTAGATGAAGGGGACATAAATTTGTTTTCTGGTATGGTTTGCTCTCGATCACCATGTTTAAATGTACCTAATCTTTTGTATTCCATCTGTGAACCAACACTATAGCTTGTCCCAACACCGCCATTACGATCACTAGAATACAGTCTGTGATACTCTTGGCTATAAAAATAAAAGTTCCCTATAGACTGGAACTTGGCAAACATAGTTTGATTAAGTTGGGCTATTTTTATTTTGTGCTCAAAGGGAGGCAACGTACCCGAGTGAATCAAGCCATTCTGAAGTCACAAGACAAGACTTCCCTTTCCAACTGCGCGACAGTAAGAGTTGTCTTTAGAACGTTATTCCTTTTTTTTTTACAGTAGACAAAAAAGCTAAAGATTAGTTTCTGCTCCCTATATTTCATTGTAATGAGGACAGTGAATACGAAACGGTAAGATGACGTGTAATTCCCTCACGTGTTGCCTGAATGGAAACCTGAATATGCCAGTTCTGCTCCTTTCTTATTCCACAATCAATCTCACCCGCCTTAGCCACGAGCAAATTCACCTAGCAAGTGTCCAGGAGACTGAACTGTCTGGGAAATGGTCTATTCTCAAAGAATTTAGACATGTTTGGCCACAATGGAAGAACAAGTGGCTGAAAAGTGTGCTCATTCACCGAGTTCCTGCACAGCTTGTACTGTTGTTTGTGTAACCCCATTGATTTTTCACAAATTGCCTCCTCACGGCAACACACAACTTGAGAAAAGAAATTGCTTTGTGATACTCTCTAACTTGAATTGCTGTGTTCAAAGAAGCTTGTAGAAGGCAAACAGATCGTTTCTTTTCTCATTGACAGTCCCTTACACATACACACACACACACACACACACACACACACACATATAAATACAAACCTCTAAGTCTAAATTCACTTAGTTATCTCTGTGCCAAGTCTTCTTTAGAATAAACCATCCTGTATAAGTAGTGACACTACCCAGGCCTAGCTGAGGCTATGAAGTGCTGGAAGCCAGCATGGTATCTGAAAATATGCAGTAATTCTCAAGGAATTTTTCTCTAGCAAGTCTTTCCTACTCTCTTGAGCTTGAAGATTTATCTTCTTTTGATAGAACTTTCAAATCTGTTTATCTGGCAACTTCTTCACAAAGGTTATGGACTCTCTGTGGGCAGAAACTGTACCTTATGTTTGCCTCCCATGCTGATCTAAGACAAATTATTTATACATCCCAGTTAACAAATATTTTGATTTTAGAGTCTGTTGAAACAAATATATATATATATATATATATATATATATATATATATATATATATATATATATATATATATATATATATATTTTCATTCCCTGGCTGCTGTGGGAGATGAGCAAGGAAAATCATTCTCTTTGAGCACTATAGCTTGAGTTTTTTCAGTCTTCCCAATGGCTATGGGTAGTGTGTAGCTCTTCTTAGAATCAAGAGCCCATCAGTAATTTCATCTTATCTTTATGGGTATTGTTTAAGCTAGAAGGTAGAGATAGCCCAAATCCATCCCAGTTAATCAAAGTCTAACAAGAATAGTAGAAACAGGCTTTAAACATGAGCAGGCACTGGGTGGTGGCCGCTCACACCTTTAATCCCAGCACTCAGGAGGCAGAGGCAGGTGGATCTCTGTGAGTTTGAGGCCAGCCTGGTCTACAGAGTGAGTTCTAGGACAGCCAGAGGTACAACAGAGAAAACTTGTCTGGGGGGAGGGGCAGGCGGCATGAGCTGAGCAGGCACAACCTTTTGAGAAATTAACATTAGGATAAAGTTAATTAAGATAAAAATAAGTTGAGTATTAGTTCACATTCACATTCAGATTGAGATCACTGCTTTCAGAGATCCACCCCAGGGGCAGTGACACTCCCTTATTTTATACTCATTCTCAGACTCTTAGATAAAACAAAGCTGTATCAATTTAAGACCGTAGTTTGCTAGCAGCACTAAACCTTCATGGTTAGTCTGAAAAGAACTCTACTTCTGGGAAGCTACTAGACAACACACATCATCAGGACAAGAAACAGTCAAAAACTAGGCTCCCACTGGGCGGTAGTGGTGCAGACCTTTAATCTCAGTGGATCTCTGAGAGTTCAAGGCCAACAGTGTCTACTGAGTGAGTTCCAGGATAGCCAGAGATACAACAGAGAAACCTTGTCTCAAAAAAAGAAAGAAAAGAAAAAAATCTAGGGACCAAAGGTATCAGCAGAATCTCAGTAGACAGTCTTCTGCAGCTATAATGAGAAGACTCTTGTCCTTTTTTCAGGGGATTAGCTAATTTGGGGGTACTTGTTCATTGCTTTAATAACCTGAGAAAATAAGAAAAAGAAAGGAGCAAAAAGATCCTCCATCACAGCCTTTGCTGCTGTAGAATTTGAGCAGGTAGGTACCAGAATTCAACATCCACCAAGACTGAATTCAACATAGGGACTCCTTCCTACCTCCCAAATATAAAGAAACTTTAAGAAACTGGAGAACAGATGTATGGGTGTCTTTAAACAGTAGAAATTCTCTATAACCATCACACTCCTTTCTAATTTGCCATTGACGCATTTTTTGATCTATTCTGTATAAGCATTTTAGCCATTAATAGAAAAAAATGGGAAATCATGTGAGCCTGCTGTTTAGAACTTTGCTAACAAAACTCATCCCATCGGTTTGCCTGATTTCCCCAGTACACTGTACCTCTATACATTTCTAAAATAAATTCTGCTGATTCTCTCTTGTCTTTTTGTAACACAGCACGCAGTCCAGGTGCTCAGTTTACATCATTTTGTAACACTGATACTGTCTCCACCTGATTGGCTTGGAAGATGAGTGTAATTATAATAGCACTGGCAGCTTTAGTATTTTCTAAGCCTAACAAAGCAACACATATTCCATAATTTTTGCTAATATTCAGTCGGGCTGGAATAAGCAGCTAATGCCTCTGACTGCGAAAGGTGTGTAATATATAAACTCCCACCGCTGACATCACCTCTCCATATGTCTCTTGGCCATCAAGAGCTGAGTTTAGGATTCATGGAAATCAAGCCCATGCTTTTTCAGGTCATGGTACCTGTAAGTGAACAAATGAAGACACACACTTACCTACTATTTACCAAGTCAGCATGGTTAATAGCTGCCATCCAAAAAGCATGCCAAGAAGCTAGAACAATACTTGCGTGCAGACTGGCCCCTTAAGGAACACTCTGCATGTTCGTGCTCTGCTTTTTTTTTCTGTCTAATATTTACACATTCTAATATGACCATATAATGTATGTTTACTCTGATTACAGGTCATTTTCAGTTCCCAGCTATTTGGTTGATAATTGCTATTCACTGTGCTTCTTAAATTCTAAATGAGCAACATGCTAGTGCTGATGAAAGTTATGTGTGCCATTTTTATGCTGTGCCATGGAAAGAAACAGGTCCACAGGGTGCCAACTGCAAAGGCTGACTCTTTATTGTCCAAATCATAAACCACCATGCTTTCATGCAGCATTTCAGAAATTATAGCTATATTTATGTATTTAAATAACAGAAATAGTGATTTTGTGTGATGCACTAATGCTATTGGTTAGCCAACAAACTAAGCCATCTGCCATAATTGATTCTCTACAATGAATATACTATCTGAATAAAAGCCACTGTTTCTTCTCTGCTGTGAATTTATAAGCTGAAACTTTGGTTATCTTTCATCTGGTTTCAGATGTCTGTTCCAGCTATAGATGCACACTGCTACCCTTGAAGATGGAGCATTTCCTGTCTACTAAAATCCCTTTGAAGAAAGCATTCCTCCTAAATTCTAATTTTAGATATACCCAAATCGCAACTTTTCAGGCCTAAGCATAAAAAGAAAGATAAAAGCCGAGGGTATCATGCTGATCTCTGTTTCCTGAAATTTAGGGTAAAGTCCAAGAACAGCACTGGCAGGCCGGGCGGTTTTCATCTAGTCCTGGTTTCAGGAGAGCACATGCTACGGCTCGGGTTCTCAGAACTGTCTGGAATAGAGAAATTAGCCTCTGGGCAGTTGAGATAGGGAAATGAACTCACACCCTCTAGAAATAAAGCTTATCTGCCACCTAAGCTACACCTGGGATAGCTCCCTACCACTAAGGCTGCAGCACTTTCCTATCCTGACAAAGAGACTCAGAAAAACAGGAGAGTGGGGCAGAGCCAAGCATGATAGTCTGAAGTTTGCTCTGGCTTGGCTACAGAATGGATAATTAGTCCTAGAGCTTGCCCCATGGGTTCGCAATTTAAATTAGGCAGACATTGCTGGGAGTTAATTACAGGTGTTCCAGCAAAACCAACAGGGAAGCATGGTAGTTTCTGATTATACATGTAGACATGGCTTAGTAGCAAGAAAAAAAATGTTTTAAAATCATAAGAGAAAATAAGAAAAAAAATCAGTTGCTAAAGAGTATTATAAATGTAAGGGTAAGCACTGTACTGCGCATGTAATTTAGAACATTGAAAGCGAAGAATGTCATTACCAGCAACACAATAAAAGCCATTCTACAACATTTCTCCACAACTTCCCCTGTGTGTTCATGCTGGTCATCTCCAAACTTGTTCCACCGGATTGCACTACCTTAAAATAAACATTAGAAGATCATACCTACCACCATCCACTGCAGACCAAAAAAAATTCTAGTGGGTCTAGGTTTGACCTTTTGTTTCCTTTTGCTGGTAGCTGGTCATTTGAAACGTTAAAGAGAGATATCCGGGTTAGAATAACAGTATCTTATTCCCCTTGCTTTCTCGAAAGTCGAGAAAGAAGAAACAACGCTCTACATTTGCAGAATAATACAGGATTACGTCAGAAGAGATGCACAAGAGATGCCTGGAAAATGTGCTTAATCAATTGCAAAGTGTATCAGTTGCAAGCACGGAGAGTTGAAGTTCATTGACATTTTCCTGATTTTAGAAAATTTTGAAAATACAGACTTATAAGAATATTTAATCTATAGTTCTAAATCAAGCTAAAAATCCCAATTTCTCATTCCTATGCAAGCCAACAACTAGGATAGCTCCCTACCACTAGGGTGGCAGCACTTTCCAAATCAATGCTTATTTTGATCCTCTAAATCCAGAGAGTATATAGATAATTGCAATTCCAGAATATATTATAACTTCCGTCTTCCTTTAAGGCCTATCTTCCACGATAGAATATACCACAAGTAATGCCTATGCTGACTTTTGGGTGATTTGGAGATATTTGTCTCAGAATTTGTCCAGGACTACTAGTAAATTGTGGGGTCAATAAAATTGTCGCTTGGATCTCACCCTAGTCTCCCTTAAGTTCTCCTTCCCTTGTGATCTTCCTTAAAAAATTCAGACAAGAAACAGTATAATGTAAAGGACAGAGCTTATTACATAGCTAAGTGGGACACTATCAAGGGGAGAGAGACCATTGCATTGCACCCAATCTACAATCCAGGCAGGTTTCAGACTATTTGTAAAGTCTCTGAATCAGATAGCTTTTCTGAAGAACATTTTTTCTGTCTAGATGATTGAAAAGCTGACTTGAATGAACTGATTCTTACAGAAAATGGGCCAGGTCATGTCCTTAGTTTTGCTTTGTTTTTATCAGAAAGCCTCTTGCTATACAGAAATCGTACATGGCTTAAAGATCCTATAGCCAGATGTAGATAGTTACCAATTAATGAACTTTCAGGAAGTTCAAGATGTCACATCACCTCTTAGGGATAAAATCATGATGGAGTTTCCATTCATCTGACCAGTAATTAGAGTATTAGAGTCCTGCAATTCCAGTCCTTGGTTTTATAAGCTGTTCATTATGAGAGACAGGTCCATCCCTACTGTCCTTCAAGCCTGCTAATACCTAACTAGACATCAAATAAAATCACCACCCACACATCCCTGAAAAATAAAATCAGCATCCACAGTGCTATGGTTTAACTATGAAGAATCCTCAAAAGACTCGAGTATTGAAGGCTTGACATTCATGGAAGCAGCGTTTAGAAGTGAGCCTTTTGGAAAGTGATTGTTTCATGTGTCAATAGATTCATCCATGGATGAATTCTTAATTCATGATGCTAATTATTATCTGATGGTATTATCAGGAGATGGTAGAGTGTGCTGGCTAGATTTTATGTCAACTTAACACAAGCTAGAGTTATTTTGGAAGAGATACCAACTGAGAAAATGTCCCATCAGATTGGCCTGTGGGGCATTTTTTGTTTAGTCATTGACAGGGGTGGAGGGAGCCCATTGTGGGTGGTATCTCCCCAAGATAAGCGGTTCTAGGGTTGTATAAGAAAGCTGACTGAGCAAGTCATGAAGATAAATCTAGCAAGCAGCAATCTTCCATGGCTTCTGCTTCAGTTTCTGCCTTTAGGTTCCTGCCTTGAATTCCTGCCCTGACTTGTCAGTGGTAGATGTGACCTGAGAGTTGTAAGTAGAAATAAACCCTCTCCAAGTTGTTTATAGGCATGGTGTTTTAACACAGTAATAGAAACTCTAATTAAAACAAGGAGGTAGGCAAATGGAGGAAATAGGTCAGAGGGGACATGTCTTAGAATATATCTTGTCCCTTGCTCCTTCCAAATTAACCTCCCCACAAACACTCCCCGTGAGGTGAGTTCCTTTGCTTTGCCATGGTTTTTTTGTTGTTGTTTTGTTTGTTTGTTTGTTTTTGGGGTTTTGTTTTGGTTTATGTTTTTTTCCCCTCACCACAGGTCCAGAAGCAATGGATCCTCGTGATTGTAGGCTGAAACCTTAGAAACCAGGAACCAAAATGCATTGTTCCACCATCAGGTTGATTTTGTCAAGTTTTTGTCATTGTGATAGCAACAGTAAACTTACTAACACACATACACACATTACATAAAATGATTTGAATTTATGAAAAACCCAGATCTTGGTGATTACTGGCGTTTCTTTCCGGGTCTTCTCTGGTCTAGATCTGCCACCCATTTTTGTTTTTATCAGCTGGTTCTGTCAGAGTTATAGATTGCTGAGAGTGTTCCTAGATTTAATCATTTACCATTTATCAGTCTAGTGTGTGACTGAGCAATGTTTTTAACCTCTCCTGTGAACTCAGTACTTTATCATCAAATTAAGAATACAATATTTTAATTAACTAGAAAGTGTCTTGCATATTGAGCCAAAGGAAATGTTTTACTTATTGGCTTTCGTTACAACATAGCTGCATCTGTGGTGTTACGTGCTTGCCCATGTACATCCTCCATGATACATGGACGCTATAACTAGAAGGAATTCTTGGAATGGATGCCCTGACAGATGAAAGAGTAGAACAAACATCAGACGCTCAGGGAAACTGCTGACCACGTATGCAAGTTCATAAACACGAGGGTGTGCTCGTTGGCATTCACAATTTTTTTTTCCAGATTCCTTTACCTTGTGCCTCCTGTTAAGAATTACACAAAGGATACTCAGCTGCCCACCAATGCAATGTCCATCATACACCCCTGGCTCCCTTCCAGTGTCTTAATTCTGAATTCTTGGCTTCACTTGCCACGCGTGTCTCTATCAGACTTTCTTGTCAAAATGAAGAATTTTAAGACAGTGGAAGTAGACTATAAAAGACTGATAATTATGCAGAGTCCAAGGTCGGCGGTGGCAGGGAGCCAGCTCAGGATGAGCCCTTGCGAACACTTCTGTCTTTCTTGAGCAGCGGAAAGAGCTCAATCACATTCATCAAAGATTAAAGTGCTTTGAGCTGCCCCTCCAGAGCACTTGGAACGAGCTGTTGCCTTTTTCTCTCTCATCCAGAAGCCGCTTAAAGTTTTCCATCCATCTATTAATTTTCTATATCTGGTACAGTTGTTCCAACTTTCCACCAGGGCTTCCTTTTCAGAACCATTGGTTGTTCGGAGACAGCCATTTCTTTTTCTCTGAAGGAACTTTGGAATATTTGACGGGCACGCGGGGAGTGTGGGGGTGGGAGGAAAGATATGTGATAGAGTTGAAATATGTGAGGTGAGTTTTATTTTCAGAACCAGTACCTTCTTGCTTTGAGCCATGTATAGGTAGAAATCATTCTGAAAATGGAATACAAGGAGCCGTGGGAGCAAACCAAGAGGAAGAACGAGTCTGGACCAGGTTCAACTCACTCAAAATATTGATTGACTGCCTAGAATGAGCTATCCCTGGGTTAACAGGCTTGAAGGGAGAAAGCCTGAAGAGAAGAGAATGAGCAGGGCTCTTTCATCTCTTGTTCCTGATGGTATCTGTTCTATCCGTTGACTAACAGCTTACCTCATAAGTTGTACGATATTTTTGTGGGGGAATTTTGCCTTCACAGTGTCCTTTTCTCTACCCCTAGTAATAAAACACAGATTTTCCATGGGAAGCATTCTTTCTTACTGCTAATCCTCCACATTCATGTAAAACTGCTAATTCATCATGAGCTTTGAGAGAAGGCCAGGCCCTCAGGCTGAGGTAATCAGAGCACAGCCTTCTCCCTGGCTATAGGAAAAGACTCAAGGAAAGCTACAAGCCAATGATACAACCAATCTAAGTTAGTCTGAATGTTTTCTAGAGCTACCAGAGTTTCCGAAGTTATAAAATAATGAGCTGGACCTTGTGGCAGCTGTATTACCAATAAAAGAAAGAAAAGACTCAATACAGAGACAAATCCAAAAATAAAGACATTGTCTGGGTCCTTAGATCAGCCTTTCCTGAAGACACTCCCTTCAGGATACTCTGTTAGTTGAACCAATAATTTTTGTTTTTGTTTTTTAAGTTTGAACTGAATTTATACTTACTGAATTCAAAGACTCCTAACAAACTTATTTGATAAACAAAACAGATAAATTAAATACCTTTTTTTTTTTTTTAATCTGTATGTTGCTGGGCTCACGCCTTTAATCCCAGCTCTTGAGAGGCAGAGGCAGGTGGATCTCTGTAAACTCAAGGCCAGCCTGGTCTACAGAGTGAGTTCCAGGACAACCAGAGTTACAACAGAGAAACCCTGTCTCGAAAAGAAAAAGAAAAAAAAATCATATTTATGAATCATATAATTTTACACATGATTTATCTTAATATGCCTTATATCTTCATATACCAATGGGAACGAACCCACGAAGAGAGAATGTGTGGGCTCATATGGTCATTTAAAGTGAAGGGGAAACTGCTGATCGTTCATGAACACGGGGGTGGGGGGCTTACTAGCATTTACAACTCTTTTATTCAGCTTCCCTTATTTTGCTCTTCCTGATAAGACAAACACAAGGGTATACTCAGCTGTCCATAATTATCTATCCATTTATCAATCCATTTCTAAAATAAGGCAGTAATTCTTTTTAGTTCATCTAACTAATTATGAGACACTACCAATCTCCTATGGTAGCGGAATAAAGTCTACAACCTCAATAAATCGAGAGTTTAATATGCCAAACATTTCACCAAATCCTTACGATATCATATTATAAACCTCATTGGAGAGCAGGCAATTAAGCCTCTTGAAAAGCATCTCACCGCAGTCCAACTGGCGATGGAGGCTTAGGTTTGAAATCATGTTCGCATGATTCTAAAACCAATGAGCTCAGATACTGTGACATATCTCAGCTGCTTCTCACCTTTCCCATCCGTTACCCACTACCATGGTTACCAACAGAACTCTAGATGATCTTCAGCCGATTAACTCAACACAGCATCCTGAGGCTCTCATCTGCCAGTCTCCACATTGCTGTCTTTGCTAACTTTGGTGCCAGGATTCTCTGCTCTCCAAGCATTAATGATTCAGTCCATCTCAGGAAGCAATCACCCAGGGAGACTCAGGATCTATGTAGAGAAAGGAAAAGAGCACGCAAAGAGTCTTGATATCTCTTGCAACTGACGTACTCTATCACAGACTCATTGTGGTCCTTGTTAAACCAATCTCAGCTCTAAAGTTAGCACCAAATTCTGTCTATTGAAATATATCACAAATGCAGTAATCATATTCTTACTAAATTCTTCCATTTCCCCCTGAAAGATTACACTTTAGAGTTCTTAACCCTACCACACCTTTTGTACTGCCTGCTATCCTTTGGCCATTACAAGATCTTCCTACCCACCATGTCTTCCTCTGCTTTCTCCCTCTCTGATTGTTCCTTGAATTTAAAAGACTGTTTCTATCCCATTATGTGCCAGATTGATATCCCATGGTCTAACAAAATGCATCTGTTCTCATTACTTAGTATTCAGGTTTAAGACACTTTCCTATGGTCTTCAAGTATTTGTGTGTTGGCCTCTGTCTGCATTCGCTCACATTACCTCTTCATACACTTTTATTTAAGTGCTTTTATTAAGTGCTTCATACACTTTTATTTATTTTATTGCCAGCCCCTGAACTCAGCTCTCTTTCTCAACTCCGTGATCCTGTAGGCATTGTTTACTCTGCATGAGATGCATTTCCTCTTTTCTCCCCATACATTGCTCCTATTTCATCCTGAAAGACCCAGATTATATTCCAATTGCTCTGAAACACAAATAAAAATGTATTCCCTTTCTCAGCACCTAAGGAGCTTACTGACACCACAACTTCCATGATGCTTATCCCATATTACCTTCTGATAGTTATGAGTGGATGTTTCATCCTTCTCACTAGGTAGTAAGCTTTTAAAAGTAGGATTCTCAAATTAGACTTTACTACTCCATGAAAGTGCCTGACTAGAAGTGACATTCACCCAGTAAATGAAATATATGAAATGGTTAAAATACTGAATTCAAAGATTTTTATCCCTTAGTTGTCCTACTCTTATGAAGTCCTTCCTACACTGAATAGCTAATAAGATATGTGGAAATGATAGAATGTGACTTCCTATATGTGTCTTCCGTAGTAGACACCATAGCACTGAGTTCTACGGAGCAGTTTTCCTGGTGGGGAACCAAGACTTCCTGCTAACATCTAGCATTGATTTGTCTACTGCATGTGGACAAATGTGGATCCCTTGGTTCAAAATAAGTTATATATAATGAGTTTCAAATTACTTCTTAACCATAATCTCCTGAGAGACCCTGATGCAAAATTACCTGGCTGGAATGTGTGGATAATGGAAAGTGTGTCTGTTGTAATTTTAAGACCCTGAATTTTAAGGTGATTTGTAACACAGCAATAAATGATTATTGAAGAGTCCATTGGTAGTGTTATAAACACAAGTACAAGAACGTAAAAATCTTAACGCTGGCTTTGAGGAGAATATTAAGATAGAAATGAGAAGTAAAAAAAAAAAACACTTCAGAAATTTAAATGTTTAAGTTATGAACTCAAAATTTTTTCTTTGCTAACAATTACTAAGAGGTTTATTTGAGTCTCAGGTTCTCTGTGTATATTTCTGATCTGTAAACCATGATATCTAGGAATGTTCATAATTTTAATGGTCAAACAAACATAATATTAATAAGCATCATTCATTTTGCGTTGTTACATTGCAGCAATGGTTCTAAGATATTTCTGACAACCCTAGAATGTAGAATTCCTGTTATTCTTATTCTACTGAAGGGAACAATGAGTCCCATAGACTTGAAGTAACATGCTTGACGGTTCAGAGGTAGAAGCTGGCAGAGCTGGTTCCACATATAGAGGACCTAGATATATAGACCAAATTGAATCAGGATGCTGTATGAGATACCATGTTTTCTATAGGAAATGACATCCTACACAGCTCTTCACCGAAGTCAATAAAAGGACTAAAAGTACATTCATTGAAAATTAGTCACTATGATTAACTGACATGGTTACAATCTGGTTTTACTTTGTTTCTTTTGGTAAGTAAAATTGTGAAGCAAAGCTGAGAGGCTGCCTCATTCTGAACACTCTCCAGAAACTCTCTTAGCATCCTGAGTGTATTTATCTCCAGCCTAGTGAGATTTGAAGCTCTTTCTATTCAAGTTGGGTGCCAAAGCCTGATGTCTGAATCCAGACTGTAGCTGCCAATATTCAAATCACTTTGACCAATTAAGAGTCTCTATGTTTTTAAGAGTCTCTACCTTTGCCCATTGCCAAAAGCAGTTGACCAAGTTGAGAGCATCACTAACCTATGGGTATGTGATGGCTAATTTGATTTTCTACTTGACAACCAATTAGAATCAACTTAAACCCAAGCAACTGGGCATACCTGTGAAGAGTTTTATTAATTGGATAATGTGAGGTAAGAATACCTACCCTAAATCTGTGTGACAACTTCTGGTGGCAGCCTACATAAAAGTATATATATATAGATATAGATATAGATATAGATATAGATATAATATACATATACATATAGATAGATATAGATGATAGAGATAGATAGAGATAGAGATAAATAAACAGAGATAGAGATAAAGAGATCCATCCTAATAGTTCTGTTCCTTTAGAGAACCCTGATTACTACAGGGTATAAAAATAAATATTCAGAAGGCAACTTGGTTACATTTCCATTTAAAAGTGTATCAATAATGTGTTCCCTCTCAAGGCCTATGACTTCTTATGGACTGAGCCCCAGATTAAATCAGAAAGTGACTGACTACCACTAAAGAGCCATGCCACTACTGCACTCTTTCACTAGTGGGCACACCTTAAATTTCCTTCAAGCACTTTCTTATTAAATTTTGATAGCATTCATTTCCTTTCAATACGATGGAAATGCTGTTCTATTACTCTCTAGTTTTCAATGTGGAGATGGAGAATTCCATGCTTGTCTTGGTTTCTTTTTTTAATTAACTGAGCAGTCATTTATTTATTAGGGGAGGGAGGTTATATTACTTGTTTTTCTAATATGCTGCCTAAAATCTTGAATAGCTTCATTTTATTGTAATTTAATAATTCCACCACAGAGCTGGAGAAACGACTCAGTGGTAGAATGCTTGTTGGGTATATTTGAGGACCTGAGTTCAGAACTGAAAATAAAAATCTCTAATGCTGGTGGTAAAATACATCAAAGCATATACAGATCTATGGTTATTTTCATTCATCTTGAATTTCAGTAATCTTTTCCAACTTATAGACTTAAAAAATATGGGGACCAAAGAAGTAGCTCATGGGTAAAGTGCTTGCTATATAAACATAAGGACCAAGTTTGGATCCTCATGAGCAATCTAAATGCCAAGCAGGCATGGCAGCCTGCCTTTAATCTTAGCACATGGGAGATAGAAACAGGATCTGACTTGTAAGCTGCCTTGCTAAACTAGTGGAATCATTGAGTCCTGGATTCAATTTAGGACCTTACCTCAACAACATAGTATAGAGAGCAATCAAGAAAGACATCTAACATCAATTTCTAATCATTACATACATGTGCACATATGTGTACCTGCACGTACACAAACCCCAGCACACATACCACACACATAATGAAGCAAAACAGAAATCTATTATTGTTTGAGCCTTCAGTTTTCCCTAAGTCTCTTTCCCTTCCCCTCATTTCCCATTACTTACATGTCTCATCTCTCCTGGTTGTTTACATCTATTTTACTGTACCTTCCATGTCACAAATCCACTTTTATAAAGTAACCATCTCTAGTTTTGTCATTGTTGTTGTTGTTGATGATGATGTTGTTGTTTTTGGTCAGCTTGCCACATTTTTTAATTTCTTAAATCCAAAAGATATTGTGTGTGACGTTGCTGCACCCCTGAGCATTTTGCTCTCTTCTTTCTAGAAACCTCTTTGAACTCATCCTCTCCTTCCATGCAAATCACTGATATTAGATGCTCCTCTGGGAAGTCTCTCTGTGAGTGCCTTGGTAAGGGGTGATTTTTGTTTGTTCCTGAGTGTGTTCTACTCCTTAACCTCCCTTTGCGTTAAGCTGTTCAGATCTCTCATCTAGGGACAGAGCAAAAAAAATGAAGCTTCAATTAGAGTCAAAGGAAAGAAAATACCAACTTTTTATTTATTGTGTCAAAGAGATCTCTGATGGCACATTTTGTTTTCAAAAAGGAGTATTTTGCTAAGTCGTTTTGATACTTAAAAGCAGTTTATGATATTGAGAATTCAGAAGTTTTTGAAGACTATAAACATTGATTTTTAATGGAAGCATATTCAGGATCGAGGTATGACTCAGACGCAGGTAGAAAGTGAGTTGAGTCACTGTGGCTGACATCATGAATTAATATCACTAGTTTAGGATATTGCTCACATTTTTAAACACCTAAACTATTCTAGAAAAATGAAAAGAAAAACATTAAAAGCGATGGAATGGCACAAAGGGGGGGATTATTAGCCTTTATTTTCACAGTATGTGTTGGGAGGAGAATTTTATGTTCTCTTTGAAAGTAACCTCTAATAACCATTAATGAATTGGGTTGAAGAAGAAAGACAGAAATGAAGAAAAATGTAATTCTTTGATTAGGAAAAATGTTCCAGTTTCTGCTACAGAGAATATCTCAGCCTGACCTTGGTCTGTGAGGTCATGCCATTTCCAACAGGAGCAGTAACTAGGCTGCAGTGTACCTTGTCTCCCATTATGCTAAAAAACCAATTATGGTAAATACTATTGCCTGGAGGGGCTTTCTGAGTGACTGGAGAAAGATCAATGCAATAACCTAGGACCTTAATATCAATATTTATCACAATTTTCAAAACTAATCTATTATTCAAAATTATCTTTCAAAACATAGATTAAACAGTTAACATTTTTAATACTATTCATATTGTGATCCTTTGGTGCAAAGCAGTTGAAAAACATAGCAGAACAAGTAATAAAATATAAATGCCAAATATTTACTAAAATAATAGTCCAAGGAAAATATGAATCTCTTATCAAATCAATCCAAAGAGACTTATTTAACTGACTACAGCCTTTAATATAACTATCAATCAGATGGGCTGGGTATTCAGTGCTTCCATTTCCCACACACTTCAAAAGGCTACACATTTCTGCAACTCACATAAATAATAAATTGTCCTTTGTACAAAGATGAGCCTTTATTGTTCTATCAAGATGGAAGCCAAATAGAAAACTGTACCCCTGGGCACAAAAGGGTTGTGATTCAGAAGATAGGAGATTTAAAATGAAATTAATGTTGTAAAATAGCAAAGAAAATATTGAGATATATACTGGGAAAATAATAGCTAAACGACAGCATTAATAAGAGACCTGTCTGAAAATAATGAGCTACTTGAAACATATGCAGCACTCGCCACAGGCGACAGTTCTTCACAGAAATGGAGAGTCTTAGTCTAGTCACGGCGGTGGCCTTGACGGTGAGAGATCCGAGCTTGACTTCACATTGCATCACGACATTGTTGTGAGGACCTGAGCCACACACTGTGTCTTGGTTACTTTTCTATTGCCATGACAAAAAAAGAAAAAAAATCAGCCATGACCAAGGCAACTTACAAAATAAAACATTTAATTTAGGTCTTGCTTTCACTTTCAGAGGATTAGTTTATAATCATTGTGTGGGGAGCATGGCAGCAGGCAGGCAGGCAGGCATGGTGCTGGCGTTATAGCTGAGGGCTTATATGTTGAAACAACTACTAGGCAGAGACAGAGAGAGAGAAACATGGAGAGAGAGGGGGGAGAGGGAGAGGGAGAGGGAGAGGGAGAGGGAGACAGAGGCAGAGGAAATGATGAAAATGGCCTGGGCTCTTGAAACTCAAAGCCTACCCCAGTGACACACCTCCTAATCTTCCCAAACAGTTCCACTAACTGCTAAGTAAGTCCTTGATAAATGGACCTATGGGAGCCATTTTCATTCAAACCACCACACACTGTGTTTGGACTCAAGGCCCCAAATAGTTTCCATCCCAGAATTCTATTAAGAAGTGATTCACTCCCTAAATCAATATCATGATAAAGTCCAGTTAAAGCTGTCCAACAAATTCTTTAATGGCACGGTTTGTTTGTTTGTTTATAGGAGTGCTGAACAAATATGGTCAAGTTCTTACATTTTAACAATGTCAAGAACACTACTCTTCGTTTTTCTCTGTACCCTCACAGAGAAGATGGGCTACGTAAAGGAGGGTGCACTGGGCCACACTTCCAGGAGCTGAACATTTCAAAACACGTTAGGAGCAGATTTCTGTTTTCTTTTTAGGCATTATCACTCCTCCAAATTTAAAGATGTACAAATACTTCCTTACCCACCTAATCTAGGCACGGAGTTAACATCTTCAGCTATCTCATTTTCTCTTATTCTAATGGTATATGAGGCTAAAGTTAATACACAAATCCAGATTTTAACTGAGAGAAAACAAAGCAGGTGGCTTCTCAACCTCTTTAATTTTAAATCATTCACTATGTTTCTATGTCCGTGTTGCTGCTGCTGCTGCTGCTGCTGTTTTAAAAAATTTAGAATATTTTTCCAAACAAAAGCTCTTCCTTGAATAGCATTTTCAACCTGATTATTGATACAAGAGGGTAAGACTAAACTAGAAATATATGAGTAATTACAGAATTTCTAAGAGCTATGGGTTGAATCTATGATTGTCTTAACAACGATACTAGTGAGCACATATTAAATAGTCCCTACTTAGATGAGGTTATTCAAGCTTCTCTGAATTTTTGCTAGAAAAGCATACTACTAGGACACCATTTTGGCTAAGGCCATAGACCTTAAAAATCATTTCAGGGTTAAGATTAGGAGCAGCAATGGCTCAAAAGATACACTTTAGTATCAAGGTCAGAATTCACTCCACACACGTTTCCAGATCCAGTGACCACTGCTGGCTGAAGATGATTGGCAAGGGCCTTGTAAAACCATGTCCATACCTCAAGTTTGTTGCCATTGACCTCTGAACTTTCCCGGGTTAGTAAAACCTACAATTGTGCACCAGTTTGTTTTGAACTAAAGCCATGGTGACAAATTCTATATTTATATTATATATATATTATATATAGAATATATATATATTAACCACTTGTGAAATAGCTTTCTAGGCCCCAGTGAGACCCAAAAACTAATGGCAGCACCAACCAAACAGACTTTTCTAGTATATAGTTGCCGACCTCTTTCTGGTACCATCATCTCTACCAGTTTTTTTTTTTTTAAATCAGATTATTTTTAAACCACCGCCACCACCACCCCCTCCACCCCTGCCGCCCCATCACTGAAGGTTTGGTGTTGCTATGCCACCACTGTAGAGTCCTCAGGTGAGACGCCACCATCCACTCCATGAGTGGCTTTTCTATAAACTCTAACACCAACTCTACTCTTCATGGCAACTACTGTGACAGATAAATTTTCTTGGGTAAGAACAGGATTTACCTTTTCCTGCTCCTAGAAACTTAATGTTGCTTGCTTGCTTCTAGTTTCTTTCTTTCTCAAGGACTTCTAAACTGAGTTCACAGCACGCTTGTCTGCAGATTTTGGAGGGGACAGAACAACGGAGCCCAGACTTTCTGTCTTCTACATCTCATGTTTCTGTCCATCAGCCCCTCATATTCACATTCCGAAAGTTTCCACCTTCCTCATTGCCCAGTGTTCAAGTCTGTGGCGAGTTCTTTTTTTCCTTTATTATTATTACTTTCCTTAGTGTCTGTATGTCGGGGGAGGGGGGCGGGGTGTCACCGATCGTGTAAATGCCACAGCGTGGATGTGAACGTCAGAGGACTACTTCATGGCGTTGACTCCTTTCCACTTTTAGGTAAGTTCCGGGGATAGAACTCAGGTGGGCAGTCCTGCTTTTATCCCTGAGCTATCTTGCAGGCCCCTCCTCTAGCAATTTCTGTTAATGAAGCTCTGGCTTCTTTAGCTACTCCTGAGGACATGCACAGCCCTGCTGAGCACTCTAAAACAGTTTTGGAGTGAGATTTCCCAGCATTCACTTAGGAGTCTCCAGGAGATAGAACTGTGCCCACTACTTTCTTGTGTAAGTACATCTCCTCCAGAGACGACACAGGCAGGTATCTTACTCCCGTCCTCTAGGGGGAGCAATTCGTTGAAGCTTCCCTTGCTCTGTAGTAAAATCCTCCGCTGTTTCTCTGAGCCCAGATCTCCCAAGGCTTGGCAAAAGGTTCTGTGGATGACTACTCATCGTTTCTCCTTTTCTTTCAAAGCAATCAATAGTTTCACACAAGTAAACAGTTCCCTGCAGACCTTCCTAATCCCTCGCTGCAGTGAGAAGCATTCATATCCCTGGCTAATTAGTGGGATGTGAGAGGAAGCGATATATGTTTCTTCCACATCTTATTTGTGAAACAATTGGGTACACAATACTCTATCTCCTTTTCTTCTTCCCCTTCCCACTGGTTGCCTAGGAGATGGAGAAAATTGAAACTGCTCTCACTTGGACCCAGATGAAAACCTGAGGTTGAAGAGCCATCTTACCACTGTGCACTGTTGAGAGAGAGAGAGAGAGAGAGAGAGAGAGAGAGAGAGAGAGAGAGAGAGAGAGAGAGAGAGAGAGAGAGAGAGAGAGAGAAAGAGTTTTTATTTATCAGAGTGTTTTATTTATCCACTGGATTTTAGGCTCTATTCTCGATTGTTCTTTCGACTATCATTCACACACACTATTTGAATCTTATAGGCAGTAGGATTCACTAAGAGAAATAAATACCTGAATCCATAATAATATCCTTGATTATATAATTTTGTTATAAAGTACCTAAATGGAAGCTAATAATAGCTTTGAAGCCTTCTATAGTCAATCAAAACACAAACAGAACTGCTTATAATGGCTTTGCTCTCTACTCTTCATTTCAAACTCAAGAGAATTTTCAAGAATTGATCCTTTTTTTATATCTGATCTAACTCAGTATCCCAAGGCAACAAAACTGCCCAGCAATTTTTTTTTTAAGTAGATGAGCTTATCTGAAGGGAGAGATGGCCATGTTTCTCTTCAAAAAGGTTGTAGGCATGACCCCCAAGTCACGTTCTCCAATATTCTCCAACCAATATATGAGAAAGGGAATTTTCTGGGCAGTTATAGAAATTACCTTCCCCAACCACTCCTAAATTATTATTTCTTCAAGGCGTCTTCAAACCTTTCTTTAATTTCTAAGAACCAGTGACTCATAAACTACTTGAACCTCAAGAATCTTCACTCCTTGCAGGTTCTGTGAGCATCGTCACTGACTTCCCTTCCATATTACAGATCACCCCATCAGCTCTGCAGACTATGCCTCATATCTGGGACCACAAACCTTGATCATTCTGGGGTTAATAAAGTCTCTGTAATTTTTCATATGTCTCTCCAGGCTGAATTGTAAGGTTGGCCTCAAAGGAAGGCACACTTAAGTGGTGCTCTGTCCATCTGTTAAGGTTTGGTCTTTTCTGTCAGGTACAGTAGAAGCTTTGTCTTAGTCTACATGGGTCATGAAACTCAACCACATACTATCAACTACAATATTCTAAGAAAGCTATTTCACATTTATTTTTCCCTTTCTATTCCTTTCCTAAATATCCTATACCACTACATCATGTCAAATAAACCATTCTCCTAAAGGACCAAAAACAACAATTAGGTAATCTCTCTACAAGGGGAAGAAGAAAGTATGAGGAGATTTTCACAGTAATCATGATCCAAAGATTATTATGATGACACCTCTCCCAACATGTGGAGACACCCTTCTTGGAATATTCTAAAGGATTCCAAGAACCACTTCAAAAATAGCCAAGCAAGGGTGAATTGATCTTCTTCATGTCATGACCACCAGGAAGCACCACTTTTAACCATTGGGTAAATCTCAATCTGCCGTGTTTGAAATTGTGACCAGGGACGCATACAGAGAAATTCTTTACCAAGTAGTTTCAAAGCATAAGAAATGAAATGTAAATTTGTTCTATACTTCTCAACATCTGTTTCCTAAACTTCAGATTCTTCTAGGAACATGCTAGCTTCATTTTTATCTCCCTGACCAACTGACTTAGACTCTCATAAGATCATGAAATTCATTATATGCAGTTCTACACAGCTACATAGGCTTCATCCATTTTATTTCCTCGAAAGCATCTGTATTGTGTAAGCAGTATCCTATAGATCTGAAATGCATCGTTCTGTTTCAGTGCTATTCAATCTATACCAATCACAACCAATACACATTGATTCCAATATGTTTCACAATCTGTCCTGCATATGCCTTTTTACTAACCATGCACAGTAAATGGAAAATTCAATGGCATTTTTAGGGCTGAGTACGGGGTAACAACAAGCATTGTTCTTGGGTTCCTTGTGTTGTGACTGACAAAAAAATAGATAAGCTAATACTCCACACAGACTGTCAAGACACACTGGGATCATTCTGAAGAGACAACCATAATTCAGTTCACTATGCCTCCTGCATGGCAATTACACACTAAACCACTGCTTTGATGTACAATCTTTACTGCTTTTAATTGCTCTACCTCAATCATCTAATGAGATGTTCTCTGTGAACAAGAGATTTGGAAACTGTACCTCAACAGCAAGATGATTATTGGACTCTGTCGGACTACCTATTCTCTCTCAAGTCAATTGACAAATAATCAAGCCCATATAGTAGATAGAAGCCTATATATTGGCACCCACATATACAGGCTCTTTACATTATTTATCTAAGTAGTAATTATTGAGCACTAACTGTGCCCACTTCCTCTCCCCTCCGTCTAAGCAGCATAAATCTGTTAGGGACCTGCGATGCTATCCTCATTTAGCAATACCAGAGCAGTGTCAGCAGCTCCACACCGTGCTCTTTTGTTCAGCGTTCTCTTTATTTCAGTGGTGTCTGCACATCACATTAGATGACACTGGAAGAGAAAAAGAGCATAGCAAAATCCTTTGAATTGTTCTCAAAGCTGGGTTTATGTAATATAAAAACTAATGATCTTAAGAATGTGTATATTGAATACGTCATGATGTCAAAGTACTCTGTTGTATAGCAAGCTCGGTAGACTGGAATATAGAGTGCTTCCGGTGGGAAATGAGGAGACAGACAGAAGAATGTTTTCCTGCTTTTAAATAAGCTAGTCAGATAGCTCAGTCTGAAAGGCAGCCTGTGTCAGTGTGAAATAACCCTGCCTTCTCCCTTCCTCCCTGGCTGCTCCAGGGAAATGAGTCACACCTGGTCGCTGCCCTTCATAGGGTGTTTGATGTTCTAAATTCCCATCAGCCCCTCACAGCTAGGATGATGTCAGCACAGTTGACATTGTTAGATCCCTGCTCTGTGTACATCAACTCCCTGTTGCTCGGGCGTCAGATGAGTGTGAAGAAGGGAAGAGGAATCATCTTAGCAACCAGTCCCACTGAATCCCACGTCTCTAGGATCCTGAAAAGACATCTGGCATTTTGCTTTGGGGATTTCCAGTGCCTCCCAGAATTTCAGTTAAATTAAAACACTGTTACTGTGAGGCAAAAAGAAACCTCTCACCCTCCCCCATCAGGATGTGTGTGCTTTTACAGTATTTCACGTCCGAATGCTCATCACCAGAGTGCATTATTATTCATGTCTCATGTTTCCTGAATTCCTCTGGAATATGATTTCTTGACTTTCTAGAAATAATCTTATTTCTGCTTAAAAATAGAAAAGCTAAAATGAGACATTTTACCATCCTTCAGTGGTCAAAAGTCAAAAGTAGGTATAGATACATAGAATATGCAATCAAGTAAGAAGGAAAAGAAAGGTGGTTGTGCTAATAAAGAGGAATCCAGATAAAGTATAGAAGTATTTCCTGAATTCGCTTGCTAGGCTAGAAGCAGTAAACAAGAAATACAACAGCACAATGAACTCAGACAGTTGCAACCTTTAGATTCATCCATGTATTGATTATCCTGGGGAAAGCACACAAGACTTTAGGGAAGGGATCTAAAAGGGTATTTTGGAAAATGTTATAGTGCAACAACCAATAAAAACCCTGCCCCCCCATAGCTGTCAAAACCCCAACAATGAAGATTTAACATCTACTCTCTCAGAACAATGGCTCCAAATTATTGCATCTCAGCTCCTTATGCAAACACTTTTTGTTGCTTTCTAGGTCTATTTGTGCTCACCTACTTACTCATCTTATGACCATTTCCAGGTAAGGCATCTTCCTCTATGATACTTAGAGCCAAGTGAGAGAGGTAGGTAGGTTAGTGGGCACCAAATACTATTTGTGATAAGTATTCTCATTAGAAACAACCCCAGGGTGCTGAGAGAACTGAAAGGGAGGGCAGACCTAAGCTCTGACATGGGAAGCCCTCAGGGTGGTGTGCTGAGTCTTCATTATTTTGTTTTGTTTTTATAATTGCAATTCAAATGATAATTTTAAATCCTGATACTTTGTCCACTGAACATACAGCTACAGGTTTTTAGCAAGCAATTCCCTGTAGTCCAGAGAGTTCATTCGTCTGCCAACTTCTTTAGCAAGTAATCCAGAGAGTTCATTTACCAACTTGCCCAATTACTCAGAGTATGTATATCCCATACAAGGAGAAACAGACACTCCCTTTGGCATCCATGGTAGGAAAAATCTGATGAGTTTAGAAAGGAGATCTATCCTCAAGTCCCAATTTGAATTGGTGAAGCTGCTGGTTGGCAGATGCATAAAATACCACCTTGCTTGCCTCTGTTTCTGCAGATTCCCTTTCATGTATTCTGCTTACTTTCTTGTCCCTCACTAGCAAAAGACAGAACCCAGATTGAATGGCAGCTCAGTGGTAGAAAGCTTGCCTCACATTCCGGGACTCTGAATATGGTCCTTAGCACTACACGCACATACAAAAGAATCCCTCGGAAAGTACGTTTTTACACTCTGTTGTTCTTGCTTACTCTACGGAATGTCCTAGATGTCCCCGCACTCTGGCCTAACAATCAGGTGTTCAGTACACATTTCTGGGCCAGGTGTGGTGGTGCAGGTCTTTAATCCCAGCACTCAAAAGACAGAGGCAGGTGAATATCTTCAAATTAGAAACAGCTTGGTCTACATAGTGAGTGCCAGGCCAGCCAGGACTAAAAATAAACAAACGAAAACTGAGAGAAAAAAAATACCAACTTTTGTTGAATGAGTATTTTATGCCTTTATAGCTCCTTGTTTTAATGCTTACTTTGTCTCTGTAGTTGTAGAGCACCATTTTATACCCTTTTCAAATATGTAGAAAATAATCACTTTGTAAAGCACACTGGGGTAAACAGGAAAGTCAATTCCAGTACCAGAATTTCCTAACACCCCAGACCCAGCAGTCACACCTCCAGAATTAGGTCAGCTACAACAAGGCCCACTAGTTAGGAAGTTCTTTTGGTTTCAGTCAATTAAAGAGAAGAGCCGCTTTCTACCCCTCTGTTTTTTGTAGCTCATCTTTCCTTTTCAACATTTCTTGCTGTTTTTCTTTTAACTTTAGGTTCTAAAAACTCCTTTTTGGAACACTTGCAAGTTGATTATAGGAAAGAAAAGTGGAACAGATGCTGTGGAAAGCAGCACAGAGACTCCTCCAAAAACTGAACACAGAGTTACATAATCCTGCAATCCCGTTTCTGCTTATATATTCAGAGGAATTGGAAAGTAGGGACTCAGGCAGGTGTTTTACATCCATGTTCATTTCAGCATTATGCACAATAGCTAAAAGATGGAAGCACCTCAAATGGATAAACAAAATATGGCATATACATACAATAGACTATTATTTGACCTTGCAAAAGAAGATTCTGATAAATATTTTGATACAGATAAAACTAAAGGAAATTGTGCTAAGTGAAACAGGCTAGCCACAGAAAAGATGAATATTGCATGTTCTGCATTATGTGAGATACCTAGATTGTCAAGTACATATAGGTGGAAAGTAGAAAGATGGATCCCTGGGGCCGGAGGGAAGGAGCAATGCGAAGGCACTAAATGACACATCTGTATTCTTAAAATTAGCTAAAGTAGTAGATTTCACATCATGTGTATGTTACTATAATTTTAATTGTACCCTTTTAAATTGTATTCAAAACATTTAAAATTATGATAATTTTTCCTGTAACTATTTCTGGGATGATTAACAGAAAGCTTGAACGCATGCTGATTTGCCCAGACTTTTGAAAAACCAGTAGAGATCTGTAAATAAATGCTCATTCGTCTCATTCCAACCCCAGGTTATCGTTAGCACCTGTAGTATCTGTTGTCTAGATGGGTACCTAACATTCCAACCATCTTGAAACTCCCAAGTCATTTCAGTATGGAGCTCAACTTGACTTCTTTGTCTTAAGCACAGACTCATACCCTTTTCCATTCTCACTCTCGCCTTAAATTTTTAATAAAATGTGATTGATTAGCATTTAAATGCAAACACAAAATTTTTATCGACCTGCACTTACATTGATCAATGCTTCTAAGAAATGCAAAGCTCTAGTCCCTTGAAGATAGAGCTTCACTTTAGACTGGCAGACTTTCATGGTGTGCCTAGCATTAGATTAACACATTTCTTAAGATGTGTTCCAACAGCACAGCACAGACTTAACGTGACTCAATGACCTGTTCTGCTGATTTCACACCTTGCCTTTCTAAGGTAAAATTATACATTGTTTTTTTCTCTCACTCAGCTCCCATGCTGTCTTTCGCACCTTCGTTTTAGAAGTTTAATTTAGAGTTCCATTTCTCATCTCGATCAGGGAAACCAAATTAAGGATGGGTTAAAGAAACAGCCTTTTGGGAAATGATCATCAGGCAGAAACTGCTTCACAAAAAATGGTCATTTTGCTGCGATACAGAACTCGCAAGCCAACATAAAGAGAATAGCTAGAAGCATGATTGAGACTTAAGAATAAAGTTTACTTAACATTTTGACCCTTGAAAAAACAAGATATAATTATGACATAGCATTTTCTGAGTCTCTAGTTTCCTCCTAACTGGAGATGGACCTATGTCAAATTCCCCGGTACGTAGTAGGCCTTCAGTTCCATTCCACAGTACCACTGTCTTCTGAGTCAACAGGAGATGCCAGTGGCTTGCCAGTAAGCTGATTAGTAGAGGGAAATGCAGGTGAATAAAGCTGGATTGTGTTGTATTCCACCTCACTGAGACATTGGCCCCAAAGGGTTATGAAACAGCCTCTGGAATAATCATTATATACATTGAATAGTAACAACAACTTAGACAGGAAAAAGCAAACGAGTGGGTGTAATCAAAGTTGCGTTTAGAGGCATTAACAGTTTGGAGATGAGATCAGATTAATTACATTTTTTTCTCAAATATAAAGTCTTGAGTTAAGACTTGAAAGATAAAATTTTGGTCATGGGGCCGGAATGACAGGTCAGTCTGCAAAGAGCTTGCCACATAGGTAGAAGGATCACAGTTGCATCCCCACCTCCCACACAAAAACCCAGGCACAGTGATATACACCTGGCACTGAAGCTGCTGAGACATGGGCCTACCTGGGCTTGCTGGCCAGTCAGTCTAGCAGAATCATCGCTATGACGTCATAGTTCAGAGCCGTGGTTCTCAACCTGTGTGCTGTAACCCCTTTGGGGATCAAATTACCCTTTCACAGGGCCACTAATACATACTACATATCAGATATTTACATTAAGATTCGTAACAGTAGCAAAATGACAGTTCTGAAATAGCAACACAAATAATTTTATGGTTGGGGGTCAGCACAGCATGAGGAACTATATTAAAGAGTCACAGCATTAAGAAAGTTGAGAATCACTTTGCTAAAGGTTCTGCAGCCTTCCCAAAGAGTACCTTAGGAAGGTTGAGAGCCACTGCCCTAGACTCTTATCAATATTAACTTCATTTTTGTACTAGTTGCCTTCCAGGGTTCACTGTGTCCAGCATTCTTATCAGTAAATCTCCCCATAGGTTGTTGCTCTGCTGAATTTTTTCATGTGAAAATATGACCATGCCACTCACCACTCTGAAATCCTGCCACAGTTGAAACAATAATTCAATTTAACTCCTTCACATGAGGCCCTTTGCCCTTGACCTCTTGGCAAAGCTGTCCGGTTAGCGCCATCTCCCATCACATCCACTGTTGACATGGCAGCTCTAGTCACCATCTTCGATTGGCTGACTCTTAATCAAAATGTCCAACTCCTTTCAATATTATCCTCCATAGAAAAACAGGCCACCTTCTTGCCCTGTGCTCTACTACTGCTCAATGTATGTTTGACTATAACTTAACACATTCATTTACACACCATATACCTTCCTTCTAAGTCCAGGACTTAGTTCTATTCCAGTTGACCACAACATGCGTCTTGCACATTTGAAAACTCAAATTGCATACAAATTCTGTGTGTTTGTATGGTCAATGTAGGAAAAATGTGTCTACAAGCATCAAAGAGGTCCATAGCTTCCTAAAGGTTAAATGCCTTTATCACCCTAGGCTATGTGCTTTTTTCCCCCCAAGCATAGAAAATATTTTGCCCGTCATTGTATAACCAGTTTATTGAAGAGACTGATCTCTGTGGGGCATAAACATGAAACAGTTTTATTTTTCTCTAATCCTTACTTTGAACTATGTTCTGTCAAATCTGCCTGCCCTGCTCTTTAATAATGTTTCAGACAGAGCTCATAACTTTTAGGTCCCTTTCAGTTATTAAAAAAGATCAGTTCTCATGTTTGGCTCCTAATTCAAACAAGCCAGTTTTAAAAAGCTACCTTTGAAACAATCAGGAATTTAAACATGGACTAGTATTAAAGAATATCATGAAGTCACTGTTAGGATTATTTGATAAAATGAAAGTTGTTATACCTTTATTTTTAATGCTTAAGCATTATAGACACACATTGAAGTACTTTAAAAACTAGGTGATAACTGGAGCTTGAATTACATGTAATATTTTAGAGAAAATATAGGAGCAAGAATATTGATAATTATTGAAGCTGGGACACTGATTTACGAATAGTCAGTAAAGTATTTTTATTTGTATATATATTTGAATTTTTTCATGATGAAAGTATTTTTTCTAAATTTGTTCTAATCCCCTTTCAAACAACATTCCCACCTCACATCCAGCAGCAACGTTAGTGTTAACCAGGTTTGCAGAAAAGATAAAGAAAAAGAAAAATCTCTGATTTCCATCCTTTGCCAACTGAGCTAGCATAAAATAGTCCTTCCATGGCTAATTTCAAGTTAATAAGATGATGCTATTGATGCACTGCTGGGAAGAGAAATGCAATGGCATACTGTTGTGCAGGTTTTCTACAGGCTTGGTAGACACAAATGGCAGCAGAGAGTAAAATAGTTATCAAGTGATGAATGCTTGAGTGCTTGCAGCCTGTGTTTCAAGATAACAGAATCTACCCTGGTTTTTCTTCATCTCATACCAATCTTTTCAACATAATCCATTCATACAATGGCATGTTAGGAGAAATTATTTTTTTAAATGATGACTGTATAACAACCGACTCACGAGATTCCTGAACATTTCACAACCAGCCAGCCATGGAACGATACTACTGCAACTCCCCAGCAAAGCAATTCAGCACATGGTGAAGACCAAGCCTCTACATGAATGGAATATCCTGGTTCTTATTCTTATTCTCTGCTCTGAGCACACCCAGGTCCTTATAACTCAGGTATAAGAAGCCAGGAAAAAGGGAAACAAAAAGTTGTCCTCTTTTTCATGTTACCAAGAAACCTTCAATCATGTTTGCTTCTTGACTGACATTCCAGTGTGCCCCGCCCTCTTCCGCATGTGTTTGCCTCAAAAGAGATAGGCACACACACAACTTTACAGTGTTTAAAAAGTACATCCATCTCTCATAAAGGAATCAATTTTTCATGGATTATATTTCGAGGCAAGAGAATGAAAGACACATTTTTTTCTCTTAATAAACACTGCTAGGCTATTGATGCTTTAAATTACTGAGTGAGCACCCTCTTGGCTTAAGCATACGTATAATGTATCTATCCATTATGTATAGCTATTTGAAAATTTTAAGTAGTTCAATCCAGGCTGTTAGTTACATGTGTCTGTTCTATACTCTACATCATAGGACATCAGCGTAACTATTAGAAACTACAATACGTATTTTCATATTCCTATTGAGAAGACTAAGTCTATATTGACTATTTTCAGCTTTGCTTTCAGTAGATGAAACAGACACGGTAGGAAAACATAAAAACAGTTTTATCACAATGAAAAGTAGTTTTAAAAATACTAGTATGCTCGTAGCCCACTTATCATCCTCACTCGAGTGAAAGAGCACAACTTTACATGGATTTCCAAAGTGCAAATCAATTCTAAGATCGAATCCTCAGTCACTTGAGTCATATGATAGATGATGCCTTTATGTACGACACAGGTTGTATTGCCAAGGTCATGGCTGCCGGTACTGAAAGGATATTGTACTATTCAGCCAACCTCTTAAGGCCCTGAGAATTTGAAATTTCTCACACACGTGTAATCACAAAAGACCCAACTAGTCAGCAGCAAAAAGGAAAAGAACTATTGCGCACTAATAAGTAGCAGACACATCTGCATAGCTCCTATTTACTATTTATATGTCCATTAGTTACAACACCTATTTTGCAGGCGAGGAAACCAAGATGAAACTTTAAAGTTATGTAATCACTGAGATAGGAAGTCAGAAAGCCTGAATATATTCCAAAACCCATTTGTTTGTTTTTTGTAACTCAAAAATCAGTCTTCTAAACAGGAATATCTTTCCCAGTTGACTCTGTCTTTCCATTACAGTCCACCACCACCTGCAAAGCCACATTTAAAGTCTCACAGGTGCAAATCCAGAAGGAGGAAGAAACAAGTGCTGGTGTCTAGAACACAATGTTAAGTACAACTGCAAACTCCTCTTCTCCGCCAGGTTTTCTTAAATCAACACATAGAAACAAAAAAGCAGTGAGTCCATGGATTCTCTGATATTATTACAGCATGTCTGAAGGTATCCACATACTTATATATACACACAAGGGAGGGGAGAAGACATAACTTCCCCTCATTTATCCCGTGTCTGTGGTTGAAACAAAAAGAAGGAAGAGAGGGAGGGAGGAAGGGAGGGAGGAAGGAAAGACAGAAGGTAAAGGAGCATTTAGATTTGTTTAATGAAAGTTTTATATTACCTGGGAGTCTTCAACAGAAAACAAATGGGTAAAACTATGTAGTTTTTCTGTGAGCTTGACATTTATGGAAAAATGTCATTGGCACTTGACAGAGAAAGGTGGACAGTCATCAACTGGGAGCAGGGTGACAAAGAGATTGTTCCCATTCTTTTGTGTCTCCAGCTGCCTTTCTCCAGGAATGGGGTCATACTTATCATGTGGAGCTCTATATTCTATTTCAGGAGGAGATCGAAAATTCTTCCAGGATTTCATAATTTGGGAAGAAGGACAAGGTGAAAAGTCAGATTGACATTCCTGATTCTGTTGTTTTCTCAAATGTCAACATGCTTTATCTTTAGGTATCATAGCCTGAGTCAGGTCAAGGGAAGCTGTTCACCTTCCCAACTTCCACTGTTTCTCTCTCCAGCTCACTGATAAAGGTCCAGTGCCTCGGACAGCATATGAACCTTGGCAAGAACTCAAGGATATGACAGACAGACAGATAAATAACAGATAGAGGAATATGAAATGATAATGATTGACAGATAATAGATAAACAGATAGATGATAGATATAAATATCTATTTCAGATGAGTAGAATTTTTTAATGCACTAAGCTATCAAATGTTCCACCTCCTACTGATTTTCGAAGGAAAGAGAATGTATTTTGAAAGAAAAGATAAATCAAAGTGAAGCATTCTAGAAGCTAAGACTGAAAGGTTGAACTCAAAAGCACACACGACTAAAGGTGGCTCTGTTTCTCAGAAACAGTTATTTGGGGCTTTTCATTATCTTTAATTCCAAAATATTTATTGTATTATAGAAGAGCTTGGTAAGATGACTCTTGAGGACAATGGTGCCTATCACCAAGCCTGAGTGCCATCTCTGGGACCCACTTGATAGAAGAGATCCAACCCCTGCAAGTTGTTCTCTGACTTCTATATGTGTGCTTCGCCCTCAGTCACCTGCACACACACACACACACACACACACACACACACACACACACACACATGCACGCACACACACAGAACTTTTAATACTTTTAATTACTTACTAATGCATCAAGGCTGCTGTGAAATTCTCTGAGAACACCCAAGGCCTTCCAAACAAAAATGTACAGTAAGTTTTGTTCTGTTGTATTAGCCATTTATTTTTGATTGACAATTATTGATGTATGCCTTTCTCCTCAGGAAATTGTGTGCGTATGTGTATGTGTGTGTGTGTGTGTGTATGTATGTGTGTACATACATGGTTGTACATACCCATGCAATGTTATGTAGTTCCACAGACTGGTGTCAGGCGTCTTGCTTTATGACTCTCTACCTTATTTTTTGACAATTGGCCTCTCAATAAATGCCAGACTCACTGATTGGCTAGACTGGCTGGCCTACAAGTCCTGAAATTCTCTTGTCACCACTAGGATGTCTTGGTTTTTTTACTATTGTTTTGATAAAACGCAGTGACCAAGGCAACTTATAGAAGGAAGGGTTTGTTGACTTACAGTACGGGACAGATTGAGAATCAGTCATGGTGGGAAAATGTGGGAGTGAGCTTCAGGCATGGCAGTAGAAGTGGAAACTGAGGGCTCACCTCTTGAATTGCAAGCAAGAAGCAGAAAGAGTGAACTCGACTAGAGTGACTTAAGTCTTTAAACTCTCAAAGCCCACACCCAATGACATACATCCCCCAGTAAGGACATACATCCTAAGCCATGTAAACATCACCACCAATTGGGGAACAAGTTTCTAAATTTTCCAGGCTTTGTGCTCCATCTCTTTTAAACCACCACATAGACACAGCATGTGTGTCCACGCAGGCTTTTCATGTGCTGGGGATCTGAACTCAGGTCTTCCTGTTTGTGCAGCAAACATTTTACCCACTGAGTTATATTCCTGGTACCTCAACACTGTCTAAATTAGTACATCTGAGTGAGACAGTTACTTCTACAACTGCTTGCTATTGCTGCATCACTAACAGGCAAGAAGGATGTCAGGTGCATTGAGCTTTAAAAGAGAATCTCACAGTTTGTAGGAAAATTAATGTACCTGACTGAAGGTGCAGGTGTATAGAATTCTGAAGTAGAAGATGGTGGGTAAGAATCAAGGAGAACATACATTGGAAAGTACTTTAGAAACTATGAAATGACTAAAAAAAATTAGAATTGAAGTATTAAAACATCCTATCAGACCGATGCATTGCTACCATTGTTTTATCTTCTTTAAAATTAAAATCACTGACTGAACAAAACCTTAGACTAACAGTTTAGGAAGAGAGATCATTGGGTCTTATCTAGGTTGGAACATGACACATGGTGTTCACCTTTGTGAGATGGCTGTGATACTGTACATGGAACTAATGGTTCCACATCAGTACCATGTGGTACATGGTCTGTCTCTGCTTCTCATTTATCAACAACACTACCCCAACTATTTTCACTTAACTGGGACATGAGCAAGGTTGGTATACACAAGAAAACACCAAGCATCCAGTCACTGTTACCAAATCTATAGAGTTAGAATTAGTCTAACTTTCTGAACCAAGTATACATAATCACACTCAGATTTTGTGTAACTCTCCGTGTTGTTTAAGTTCATATTAAATTATAATCAATAGAGTTTTATTGGTGAGTGGTTTCACTTTAATTAGATATACCATACATTAATAGTCGTGAGAAAAAAAAGGTATAGTAATGACCATACAATAAAGAGCGATTAAGAGCAGATACAAACACAAAAATCATAGCAATCTAAACAGGATGAAGTGAAAGCGAATAGCATCATATACTCTGATGGCCCCAAGAGGCATCATTGCTTTGCATAATAATCATCGATGTGCAGATTGATAACCTTGACTCATCAAGAAAAGGTTAAATCATGTTTAAACCTCTAATTAAGGAGACAACTAAGTGTGTAATCTACTTTAGAAATATTTCCATAATAAATTCCTGAAAACTTAAATAAAATATTAAGCAAATAAAGGGTACATTCTAAGGTGATATATTTCCCAATAGCTTAGCGTCTTTAAGGTTTGCCTAAGTCCTAGGTCTTCGTCTTTACTCTCCCGTACCCACTTGGGTAGAATCATGAAGACGTGGTGCTTGGGACTAGATTTAGAATAACCAGAGAATTTCCCTCTGCCTGTCCTTACCATTCGAAGGTACAGTCAAGAGGGCATTCAAAAGGGCGGTTTCCAGGACTCAGTTAGAGGGCTCCTCAGCCTCAGATGTCCCAGGCCCCATAGCAATGGAAAAGGGTGATTATTGCTCACAGCACACAGACCATGGCATTTGACGCGGCTGCCCGCCCTCACTAAGACATGTACTCCTGACCATGCTCGGCATTTTTCCTTCCACATTCACTGTCAAGCCCTCAGAAAAGACTTTCACATTTCCGTTTCTAGGCCAGCATGGGAACGAAATAGTCTCCCTGAGGAGCAGTAAGAAAGCAGTCAAAGATGAGGCTGGCCTTTGGAATCTACTTCCATCAACTCTTCTTTTTTTTTCTCCAGCAATCCTTCTATCCACCCTATTTCCTCTGAGGACACAACCACGAGCGGTCTGGTCTCTCCTCTAGTAAGAGATGGTAATAATTATCTCTAAATATCTTAGGGGAGAGTAAAAAGCATAATTTAAACCATAGAGACAGTCAAATTATAGTGTTATTAATAAGGTGAATTTCCACTCAGGATACCTTTTTTTCCCCTCCCAGATATAACAATATAATCAAAACAATTCCTGCAAGGAGTATTTTATTCCTAAAGGAAAAAAAAATACCACTCAGCATTTAAATATCTGAATGGGAAAAATATCTGAAAAAAGATTCAGGGAATGTCATCTCTACCTGTGATACCCTGAGATACCGAGTCATTCGAATTGAAGACTCTAGAGAATTAGCAGATGCGGGGAGGCACTTCCCTCTGACATTCTTATTCACCCAAAGGCCAGACCTACCAAAGAGGAGCACACAATTCACATAACAGGAAGAAAGAAAGAATGCTACTGTACTCAGACCAACTTCATCACAAAATATTGCCTGTTCTTCAGCCTCAGTGTTCAAGAAAGACTCATTTACTATGGGAAGGGATAATTGACATGAAAGGCCTTTTTAAAAAGCCATATGGAAACTTACTACTGTAGAAACTTCTTAAAATATAGATTTTATATATATATATATATATATATATATATATATATATATATATATTTATGGGTTTAAATGGAGTTACTATATAACAGTGGCAACAATATCTCAACTAGACATCATATGCTACCAAATAAAAACCCCAGTAATAGCAATGGCTTATTGTTTTTAGTTGTTGGTCAATGGGAGTTTCTTAGATCATCCAAAATATCAAAGGCTTGGCACTGTATGGCAAGGCCGGAGTCCCTGAAGAGAGGCCAAGAGACGCTAGTGGTGAAAGTACAGCCCAGTTGCAGCAGACCCCAGCGTTTTGGAGATTCCACTACCATGGGACAACCACCAAGAAAAGCAACAGCTATGGAGTGGGGCCAGCCTGAGCCAAAGAGGCAAGCTGTGTGTACTATGGCAAGCCCTTTGGAGCCTAAAAGATCATGAGTCTTAGAAGTCAGGGCTTCACACTGTTACAGGGCTTTGGCTTTGCTTTGATTGGATTGTGACTGTGCCCTGGCTCTTCCCTCTTGGAATAAGAAGTATTTAACTTATTTTTATTTTGCAGGAGATCACAGTTGTGGAGTCTTAGAAAGACTATGGATATTTTAGGACTTTTGATATGTAAGAGAGGCTTAAACTTTAAAAGAGACTTTGGATATTGAAAGAGACTGAATTTTTAAAGTGTTTGGATTAGTAAAGTTAGAATGTTTTACATTGTGATATTAATATGAGGTTTTAGTGATGAACAAGGAAGAGATAGTTATGACTATCAACAATGCGTTTGTGTGTCGAGTTCACAAGGGGTCAATTGTGCTGACTAGTTTTTATGTCAGCTTGACACAAACTATAGTTATCTGAGAAGAGAAATATTCCCACCACATTGACCTGTGGGCAAGCCTGTGGTAAATTTTCTTGATCGGTGGTTGATATGGAACAAAAACAGCTCACTGTGGGCCACCTCTCTCCTAGGTGTTATAAGAAAGCAGACTGAGTACACCATGAAGAACAAGCCAGTAAACAGGACTCCTTCGCAGCCTCTGAAATACTCCTGCCTCCAAGTTCCTATCCTCCTGGAGTTCTTACCCTGACTTTCCTAGTAGGAGAGTGTACTGTGTAATCGTAAGCTGAAATAAACTTTTTTCTCCCCAAGTTACTTTTTGGTCATGGCGTTTTTAATACAACAATAGAGGTATAGGGCTGAAATGAATGAAAAAAAGTGAGATGCACACAAGCAATCATCACTCTCTGCTTCCTTACCGTAGACACAATGTGACATCCATCTGCTACTCTTGCTGTCATATCCTCTTCGCCATAATGGACCGTATCCCCTGGAACTGTAAGACAAAACAGACTCTTTCTTCCCTAAGTTATTTTGTCACAGCAAAGGGACAAGTAACTCAAGAAATCCATAATGTGTTTACATGAAGCTACATTGTAGGAAAGAGGGCAGAATAACACGAAACTGGTATTACCAAACAGCATAGAATCGAAAGTCCATAGCTGTGAGAGTGATAGGGCTCGCAAGTTCATTTTAGTGCCTACATTTTCAAAAGAATACCTAAGGGTCAGAACTGTTGAAAGAGAGGGGGCAGAGGGAGAGAGAGAGGTTTAGTTTTGTTGTTCTGGCCAAAACTAGAAAGGAAGAAAAACCAAAAATAAATAGATGGGTGATAGAGATAGATAGATAGATAGATAGATAGATAGGCAGGCTGATAGATGATAGATGAAAAATTAATTAATTAATTAATTAAAAAACAAAACAAAAAGCCCACTATTCTTTATCATGTAGGAAGTTTACAATTTACAATTTACAGAAAAAGTGACAAATGCCCTGAAATGTGTAGATTTTAGCAAAGGTCAGAGATGCTGTGAAATCTCTTTCTGGGACACCAGCTATCTTCTCTGACACCAGGAAAGCTGTGTGGAATCTCTTAGCTTAGAATCTCCTGGGGAACTTTCAACCTCCAGGGCCAGGAGCTGCACAGCTCCACATGGAAAGTTCCAGATCAAGCAGTCCAAAAGGAGAAACAATTGTTGCTTCTAGATAGTTGTGGTGGTAGGTGTTAGTGGGGAGTGAGGGTGGTGGCTGGTCACCTTGAATTTGAGTGGAGGCTTCAAAACACCTTCAGGAACGTTGAATGGATTTGTTCCAAATTAGTTAACTGATTAAACTGATTAAGTACTCTTATTACTCTTCCATCCTGTGGCTCTTATAATTAAATTTAGGATATTTCAGAAATTTTCTCTTATCAGTAGACATAGCAAGACAGATATTTTGAATCAAAGAGTTCTGTGCCTTTAGAGGATTAACTGTCTCTGATACTTTTTATTAAAGAGTTGGTGGGGACTTTCTGGAAGCGACTAGAATGAGCCACAAAGTTATTTGTAGTTTTTATCTTCCAGGACTAGAGCATGCTGTTGTGGAAATGCTATACTAATGGCAACAGCGAATGGTAAATAGAAGTAAGCGTCATGGATGGTTCATATTCTCATCCTGCGATGTCCTTGTGTGGTGTTGTGTATAAGTCTGTTTACACCAGGAATTTATAAACTCAGACTACAGATTGTATATGATGTTAACTATGCCTCTTGTGTTTTCTTTTCTCATTGTTTTAGCTTCAAAGTCATCATCTTTATATCAAACTTTATCATCTTCCTCCTTTTAAAGTTTCATTATAATATCTAACTCTTTTTTAAGTTAAAAAAATCATCAAATAAGGCAATAGAAACAATTGAGAGTTCTTCTAAATTAAAAAAAAAGAGAGCAAAGTATCATTAAAACCCTCGTAGATTTCACGAGTATTTTCAGCATAAGTCATTCGTAGCGTATATGTTTTGAGGTTTTTCTACCATGGGAACTGTTAGGCATTCTCGGGTGTTTGTAAAACAGTGGTAAAATACGATTGGTACACAAGTCCATTGTATCTTTTCCATAGCAGTGCTAAGAGTTTAAGAATCACAATTGTAAAAAGAAAATCCATTTTAATGTGTCTTTATTTTTATTTCACCCATTTGTCATCAACAAAACACTGTGAAGCTTCCTGAGGAGAGAGGCGCTCCCTGCATTTGAAATGTCTTGGGAAGAAATGTTTCTAATTATCGCTGGTACTCTTTCAGACGCTGTGTTAGTCACGGCGCAGCACCGATGACCTCCCTATGAATCTGCTTCTATTTCCAGCACGGAAAGCACGTTACACTTTGAGAAACCATCCTGCTCTTCCTTTTCTCACTTTCCTTGCACATTTGTCACTTCACCAAGCGTCATAAGGAAGGGGATTTGAGGTAAATCGTAACTCGGCAGGAGGCTTCATCCCAAGCTACAGTAGGAACCTCTGAGCAGAAGGAAATGGAACAATGCTCAGACGTCTGCTGTACTCGCCACATCTCAGCTACTCCTAAATCCTATTTCACATTACAGGATTTAAAAGTGTACAAAAGAAATGCGTTCTGCCTCTGTCCTATGTTATATTACTGAGTCTGTTTCCTTCTTTTCCTTTCCTCTTTCTTTTGGTGTTGTGAGGACAGGTCTCACTTTTGTTTATTTCAGTCGGGACTGGCTTTGAACTTGGGGGGGGTCCTCCTGTTCCCACCTTTTAATTGCTAGCATTATAGGCCTGTTCCACCATCCACAGTCTTTCTTTTTAAGTAGTTTGTTGGATGTCCTTTTGGGGTCTGAGGCCTGAGGATACGCCCGATGTGATACTGTGGTCCCTAGGATCGTCTCAATGCCATTGAATGCTATTGTGTGAATTCAAATGAAACAAGACACATCACTGACTCTTAACACTGTATAATTATTTCAGATCATAATCTGCATCTTTATAAGTATTAGAGGGGAAAGATTGGAAACTGTAACCTCAACACACATGGAGAGATGAGCAGTGCTATTTATCCTGATTAAAGTCTCGAATGATTAACTACAATTAGGCAGACAAGTGCCTACAACTATATCCCAAAATGTGGTAGTTATTTCTCAACAAGCACGTAAAAATATCTTGGAGAAAATAGTTGGTTTTCTTGTGGGTAACTGAGGGAGCTGTCTATTTCCATACGCCACTCATGTCTGTCCTGCAAGAGGCGCAAGCATTCTTTGAATTTACTTCGAAAAAAATATGGTGCTTGAATTTGAACTGTCCTGGATCACTCTGCTAACGTATGGAGGGTATCCAGGACATTTTTCTCCCATTTTTTCTCAAAAGCAGATAAAATGAATCAACTTTTAAAATAGCAGAACTACAAAGAGTAGAAATACACGAAAATTTCTGGAAAAAAAAAATGTAGTTACAGAACAAGAGAAAAAAAAAATCTCCCCAGTATTCATATCAAATAGTTTCTGTCAGTAGGGTTTTTCTTTTCTTGTGAGGCACATTGGGGAAAATATGAACATAGGAAAATAAACCGTTTCTCAAAAATCATTCTATTGGCTATAGCAAATGTATACAATTTTGTAGTATCTGTCAAATGTAGGACAGAGGAAAATTTTACTGTTACAAAACCCGTCTGCTAGCTTGAGGCCCAAGAGGTCCACAGTTTCTTTGTCTCCCTGCAGGTCCGGCTGACAATGTGCTCTGTTTTCTGTCCTCATAATTTTGGCTTTTCCAGAACATTATGCCAATAGCACAGTGTAGAACCTGTTGAATGATTTCTTTCACTGAGCATAGTGCATTTGATGCTCGACCACATTGCCCCATTCATACAGTCTCTGTTTCTGCTTTACTGCAGGAGCCAGAGGCCCTGGTGTAATGCCGAGAGAGATGATGCTTTTGTGTCAGTCCTAAGAGAGAGGATTCAGCTTGACACAAGCTTCAGTTTCCATACATGTCCTGTCTCAGGCGGATGCAAATCTGTCAATTCCTAATTCACCCAGAATTTTACTACTGTTTCCATTGCTGTCATTTTAAACCATGAATGGACATTGAATTTTGTAAAATTAGAGGTTTTTGGCATCTATGATAAAGATTATGTGAGTTTTCTCCGCTGCTCTTCTGATATGATGAATTATGCTGATTGATTTAAAATGCTGAACCATATTTACATTGCCAGAATAAAACCCATTTAGTCATGATACATTACTTTGTTTTTCTAGTATTTTATTGATGATTTTAGCACCTCACTTATGACATATATTGATTGCTATTTTTCTTCATTTCTGATGCTTTTTCCTATTTGTGTATCATGGCAGAATATGTTAAATGTTTTCTTTATCTTCTGGAAGAATTTGCACAGACTTACAGTTTTTCCTTACAATTTTAATAAATAAAACTAACTATTAACTCAGTTTATTTCATGGATAACAATATTGTTTGTATTATATATTTTTATTTATAAGCTATGATGAGTTCTGTCTTTTGGAAATATATCCATCGCCCCAGCTATCAAATATGTAGGCATATATAGAGTTGGCAATAATCCCGTATCCTTTTCCAGAGTCAGTAATGACATTTTCCATTTCGTATATCATATTAGCAAGCTTGTCTTCTCTTTTTCTTCCTTTCTCAGTTCAGATGTTTATTGATGTTCAGTCTTTACAAACAACCAGCTTTCGGTTTCTTTCACTTTTTTCTCTTTTTGTTTTCTGATACTAATGTCCTTGATTTTTACTTCTATCTTTAATTTTCTTTTCATTTTGTTTTCTCTGAGATTTAATTTGTTTTTTGTTTTTGTTGTTGTTGTTTTTCCTCCTCTAGATTCTAGAGGCCTAGAAAACGGATTTGGCATTCCTGTGTGGATTTTCTTTGTGAAATTAAAAAAAAAAATTAATGAGTTCATGGGGGTTAGTTATAGATAAATGGGCAAAAAAGTTACTTACAGGACTACGGATAACTCAAAAGCAACTAAGTCCCTTAAAAGACCCAAACCAATACAGGTAAAAACTCATCGCTGGAGTCCCCCCATGTGCAACTTGCAAGCAGCTATACCACTGAGGAGTCTGCTAGCTATTATTTATAGCTTAGATTACCTTAAGGGGGAGGGATGCTGTGTGAGTTTTCTGAGTTTCATGGGCCTCTCCCATCTCTCCATAAAAGAATGTTCCAACCCAGGGAAAATAGCTACAGAACATCCACCCCTTCATCTGTTTCTTAAGGGTTTGTCCTGTCTTCTGTAATCAGTGCTCTCCATGTACTAGAGAGGATGACATATATGTATGATTATTTTCTTCCATTTATGACTGAAGCCCTAGGCTGCTATGTCACAGCAACAGTCATTTATTGTAAAGGTAATGTTAATATCAGTGATGGTTTCATTAAAGATCATGGACAACTCTCTGAGATGCAATACCTGGACGGCTTAGGCAAAGTCTCACTTTACACGACCCCTCTCTGTTTCTGTCTCTAGGTCCATTATTTATTCAGAACTCCTTTCTGGCCCCACACAGGCCTTAATTACACAAATGAATAGAACCTAACATCCCTCACAGTCTGCCAGCAGAGTTGCCTATCCTCTCGGGTGTCCTACCTGAGGAAAACCAGAAAAGATCTCTGGTTTCCAGCTGCATAACCTGAGGGATATAAGGATCTTTCATCTGCATTAACATAAACAAATAGCCTGTTTATGTGGCGATCATAGGGGGCTACATCCATTGCTTTTAGCGTAGAGGTGCAGGAAGGTGCACAGGAAGCACCTGTGTCTTTACAGAGTAAAACAAGGAAAGTAAAACATGGGAAGGGTAAAACATGGGAAACGCCCTTCCCCATACAGCACAGAAAGGAGTCCACAGGAGCATCATTCCATAAAGACAGAGTATATGCCCATAAATATCTAATTCAAATATCCCACTAGAATTTATTCTTAGAATTTTGATTAGTTATGAGTCTCTACATTAAATGCTAGCCATTACACAAAGAAGCTGGCCTTGACATCAGCAGCACCAATCTATAGAAGTAAACACAAATGGCTTAGAAGGCATTTGACAGGCACACTGTCTCTGTTGTATCTATTGCAGCAGTCTGCCAACTTGGGCATCCAACTTCTCATACATAGGGTTTCTGTTGTTATTTGTTTGCCTGGTGATGGTGATGATGGTGGTGGTGGGTGGTGGTGGTGGTAAAGGTGGTGGTGTGTGTGTTTTAATGTATGTGTGGGTGAGGCCAGAGGGCAGCTCCAAGCATTGTTCCTTGGGAACTATCAATATTTATTTTGAGACAGAGTTCCTCACTGGCCAGGAACTCATCAAGTAAGCTGGGCTAGCTGACCAGAAAGTCCCAGGGAATCTACCAGTCTTCTCCTCCCAGGGCTAGGATTATGTGAGCTATGGGGACTGAAGGTATGTCAGCATGTTTGTACAGTAAGCACTTTACTGACTTAGCTATCTTCCAGTGGCTTTTAGCCACTGGTTTTTTTTGTTTTGTTTTGTTTTTATTTGTTTTGTTTTGTTGCTTTCCTATACATTACCAAACATGGGCTTCCTCTTATGTAGAAAGCCTAAAGTCCAATCAAAAAATTATTGGTTGCAAGCAACCATAGTAGTCATGACACTATTGTAGCAATCGGGGCGCCTTATCTCATGTACTGATGGCATTGACAGGCAAGGGGCAAGAGATTCAAAGTTCAGTATTATATAATGAAACCTTTTATGGAAATCCTCTCAAAATCCACTTCTATCCTTTCTAAGCAAGTGGCGGTTAATCTTGTTATTTAGTAGTGAAGGGAATACTAAAAAAAGAAAAGTTAACAATGCCAAATACAACACAATAAGATCTTATCACTTATGTCAGTTGCTATCCGGGCATCGCGGTACACAGCTTTGATTCCAGCACTTTGGCGGCAGAGGCAGGTAGATCTCTGTGAGTTCTAGGCCAGCCTGGTTTACATTACGTATTCCAGGTCAATCAGTTTTATATGGTGAGACTTGGGCTCAAATAAAATCAAGAAAGCAAAGCTTCTGTCAATTGTTCCGTGAAAACAACAAGTGCAGTGTTATTTACAGAAGCATGGAGAGTGGACCTTGCCTCTTCTAGCTTTCCATAACTCACAGTTAGTCTCCATAGCCTACTTCTCCTGGGGTACTGCTGTGGTACCATTATACATCTCCTGGATAGGCTTGACGGGTCAGTTAACACTGCTTGTCCTGTCCTGGGAACAAGGCAGAGGATCAAATTTTCACATATTGCACCGCTGCCTAAACATGCTTACTAGATTTGACAGACTCCAAGCCAGTGTCATGGCTAGCTTCAGGGTTTTCCATCAGCAGCATCTGAATGCTGAATGGACCCTGGACTGGGAAAATCTTCTACACTCCCACTATATTTTCTTGAAGGAAAGAAATTTACACAATATACTCTGGGTGGGGGATCATTGCCCAGCCCTACTGCCCTAGGATAATCTTAATCTTTTTCACCTACAGAATTCTGTCATTCACATTTCTGTGAATTGTTTCTCAGGCTTCAAAGTCTTCCAGATGCTCAAAAGAATTTGGCTTCTTATCTTTCCCCCCTGGGAACTCCAGCTTGACACAAATCATCCTATTTTCTTCCAGATATCCAGACAGGCCCATCATCTGTTTTTCCTTTTATCATCCCCTTCTTAGTATTTTAGTATCTTACAAACACAATTTCTATGCTAATTATGAAATCATTCAGACCTACCACAACCTCACCTACCTCATAAAGACCATGTTCCACCATACAGCTCAGCAATGCTGCTATGACCCCATACCAGTTCTAAGGTCCCCATTGAATTAACTACTTTCTTAATTCTCTGATAAATATAATCCCACTGGCCCAGTGGCCCAGGAATCAAACATTGTCTCTCTATGCACAGTTCCTTCAGCGACACTTGTTCTTTATCTACTGTTTTCCAGTCTCTGATATTCATGTGTACCCATGCTGGGCTGACCTAATGTCCCTCTTGGTGGGCATATGAGAATACAGCAGGGGCTAATATAGGAAGCTATGATAATAGCATTGCCTCTGCTTATGTAGTAGTTATATCAAGGAGGAGTGAGTAATTATGCTACTCAGCTCCAAGGCACACAGGCTGACCTCACTGATATCCATTTCTCGCAATTGCACACGTCATTTCTTGTTTAAAAATCTTTCCCAATTCAAACGGTCTAGAAGGAATGTATTTATTCCCTGATTATCATAGTTTCCTATATTAGTCCACTATAAAGTCCCTCATCTACATGCCAAATCATGGATTTTCCTTTCATCTGTATTAGAGGTTGAACCTGAGGTATGGCTTCCATCATTTCTACCCCACTCTCACTGTCAAATTCGTCTCAGGGGCTACAGGTTGATTTTTGTTTTTCTCATCTGAAGAAAGCACAGGTCTCATTTGTATTCTCCTCTGCACCCTGAAAGCTGTATGAGATGGCAGCCAACACTGCCATCCTATCCTCCCCTTTCCCACTTCTCCTGCCAAATCAGAGGCCAGTGCAAAGGAGAGTATCCACACAGCTCTCCCCGCTCTCATTCCTCCCTTACATGGGTGAGTTCTTCCTGGCAGACAGTTTAGCCTCAGTTACAAGTCTTATTGCCCAAAATGGAGGCTGTGCAAATGCCATCAGAGTCTGCTTAGAAGCCTATCCTATTTGTGCTGCTTTCAAGGTTTTCAAAACAGTCTTCACTCTACCCACTGTTTTTAGATCATCCCCTACTTGTGAAGCAAACCCCATTTACCAAGGAGATGTGCCACCCCAAACACAAAGAAAATGTATACTTTGGGGTTCCCCCAAGTATGCTCTGCTATTTCTATCAACTTTTGCATCTTGTAATCTGAAGCCTTATTGTTAGGTACATACATGTTTATGATTATCATGCCTTCTTAGCTAATTCTTTATCATTATGTAATATACATGAATAGGCTGTGATGATCTTCATTCCTTTCTCACATACAGATTATAAACAATGGTTTGTAATACCTGATAGTCTTTGCTTTCTCTAACTACACATGGGCTGTCTCTCCCAAAGAACCTTTAAGACTTACTCAAATTAACCAAGCTATGGTGATTTAAGTAAGAAATTTTTCAAATAGGCAATGGTATTTCAACACTTGGCTTGCATTTGGTAGTATTGCTTGGGGAGATTTAGTAGTATCACCTCGCTAGAGGAAGGTGTCTTAGAGATGTATGTCTTAGAGATAGGCTTTGAGATTTAAAGCCTGGACCACCTCCAGTTTGTTCTCTCTGCTTCATGCTTACAGTTTAAGATGTGAGCTTCCTGCTCCTGTCACCATGCCTGCCACTGGCTGCTATGCCTTCTTTCCAATGATGGACTCTTCACCTCCAGAATCATAAACTCCAATATACCCAAAAGCAAAATAAGTTGCTTTTGGCCCTGGTGTTTTATCACAGCAATAGCAAAGTAATCAGCATGCTAGATTTTTTTCCCCTAAACTTTGGGGCAGTCAACTTTGACAGTAGAGCATTTTCTATGAGAATACTGCATTATTCTGGATTTAAGTTCATTGGATTTAAGAAGGACAATTTTATTAGAGTTTGAGTTAAAAAAACAACAAATAGGCAAAGCTATAACTATTATCAGCTGCTGAGTGGAGGGAAATAAAGAAGATCAAGTGAGAGTCGTGCCTTTTGAGTTAAGAGTCCAAGAGAACTAGTACGTTCACCAATGGAGGTCAACAAACAGATGCATGGTGGAATGGAAAGAGGCTTCAAAGAGCGAGACAGCCCAGGGTGCCAGGGAAAGCATAGCTTTTTAGTCAGCATCCAAAAAAAAAGGAGCTGGACCGGAGGAAAAGGAAAGCTTTGCTGTTTTCTGAGTTAGAATGCAGAGAAGCAGACAGGTTAGACAGTGCTGCCAGGAGGAAGTGCTATAAGCCGCTGTAGCTGTAGCGGGGAAGGAGTTTCAGGGGAGCATAAGTGCATTATCTTTCTGAGATGATTCTTTCTGCTCATCAGCAGGTCAGTCAGCTTTCCTGAAGCCTGGTCTCTTGGCCAGGTGATGGGTAGACTCAGCCAGATTAACTCTTAAAAGAGGAGCCAGTAGTTGATAATGTTCTAATCTTTGAGTCAGATCAGAGTGCTATGTCTCCACCCAGGATCAGAGGATCATTGGAACAGGACAATTGGGGTAGAGAATAACTGTGTTGTTTCCACTTCTAGTGTAATTGGGGATAAATGAGAGGTGGGCCCAAAAATGACTATAAGGGAGAAGTCTATCTTCACTAGCCTCCAAGGCTACTAATTCCTATCTAGTTATCTAATATCAAAAGACCCTGAAATCACTTAAATGGACTAAATTGGGAAATAGATGTAACCCATTTCCACTATTAAAATCCAGCAATCCGATTCCAAAGCTGCTCACCAGAAAGAATTAGTGCCAGGACTGGAGTTTGGCCTTACCTCAGTAAAACTTCCAGGCAGGAAGATTCATTCAGGGGAACAGAGAGATAACAAGAAACCAGAGATTGCTTCTGGCATTCTTGGCCTCTGGCCAGAGCAAAAGGACATATTTAGCTTCTGGCTAAGGACAAGAATGGTGTCAGTCCCTAAAACTACAGGACTATCTCCCGTTCTTATCAATGTTGCTACGATTTGGTCTAAGTTTAACACATTTTCTGAGAACCTAGGAAAATACATTGACAATAATTAGGAAGAAATTTAATTTCACACAAATCTTACAATGTGCATGGGCCAAATTCTTCCTCATTGTGAAATAAGACAGATTAGATGACCTCCAAGTGAGGGTGCCCCACTTGTGCCAGCGTGCCTCACACAGACCTCAGTTTACAACCAAAACATTCACACCCTAGTGAGATTGCCAGACCCCAGTTTTCCAGGATGGGAAGGGCTACATCTCACTTGATAAACATATTTGAATTCACTATTCAGTTTAATTTAACAAGAAATGAAACTACTTTTATCTTATTTCTCAAATGAGCTTGAAACTGTATGTACTGTTCAGTATTTAAGTGAGACAAACGAGCACAAGAAAGAGTTAAAATGTTGAAGGCTTTTATCTCCCTCTGGGAGATCAGCTTCTTGTTCTGACCTCAACTGTGGCCTATGGCAAGGGCTTCAAGGCCTCAGATCCCAGCTGCATGACATCACTGGCAATCCTATCAGGAGCTGCTCTCCCAGCTTGTTTCCTTGATGGAGTAAAGCACTTTACTAGATCGAGCTAAGATTCAGCATGTTTGTAACTGCTACACCAATTATCAGTTTTTATTTAGTATTCATAATAACGTCATGGCTTCTATGATCATCCAATGCAATCCTCTCTGCTTGGAAAGAAAGCAATGACCTCATTCTTTGCTGCCTCTAAAATCAGTCATGGTGACTAAAGCCCCTTCTACACAAAAGAAAGGAATCAGATGACCTTTGCCCTGACCCTTGACTTGATATTTACAAAAGCTGATTATGGGGAGGGCCAGCTCTCCTTTATCATTCAAGGACATTTGGTTAAGGTCTACTCTTTAAATAAAAAATAGAAAGTCACTCAGAGGGTTATTTGAGGCTTTATAAAGTAGGAGGAAATCTGCAGTGATAGTTCATTTGGCGTTTTGGCCATCAACATTGATTTTCTCAAAGTCAATCAAGTAAAACATGGGAGGGGTTACATGTGTCTCACTAAAATCAACGTTTCACTAACAAAATGGAATCTGTTATCTGGTGTTCTGGCAGTTGAAGGTCACAGAGTCACAGGGTCTGACAGCCTCAGCCTTAAAAACCTCTCTCAGTTTTCACTACCACGCCCCTGCTACTGTATCTGCAGGAAAAGAATTACAAGCCACGGTGCATTGCTTAAACTGTAAAGGTTACTTGGGTGATAAAGAGAAGAATGCTCCTGAGACAGAATGCAGTCAGTTATCCCCTTAGTGCACATCACTTATGTATTTACCTTTAGTATAATCTTAATGCTTACAAGTACAGCTTTAATAAAGGTAAACAAATATGCAGAAGAGAAAAAAAAAAGAAAAAACATCAGGTAATTAGAACGATAATGGAGACACACACTCCTCTTTCTTCCCAGGCTTCTCCTTGCTAGCTTTTCCTCTGGGTAAAAGTAGAGGTCTGCTTTCTTTTGTTCGTTCCAGCCACCGCCCTTTTGCAATCTGAGTCTGAGCAAGACTGCCACGCCCAGTAAAGGGACAAAGGCAGAAAAGGGGGACTCTGGGCACTGACACAGCTCCATTTCTTTAAAGAGGAGTCATATGTTGGTCTCACTAGCATATCTGCACACATCAGTTCCTATCTCGTAAACAAACAATTAAAACAGGGGATTAAAAAATATATATGCTCTGAAATTATATCTGATTAAAGTATTCTTTTCCTAGAAAGCTCTGCAGCCAGAGGGTTCTCTGTTTTTTCAGAAAAAGGGTGAATGCTGCCCCCTGTTGACTAAGTGTAGGATGTATTAAGTACAGTCATAGATGAAAGCTAATGGACAACTGGTAGGAATAAAGATCCTACTTTTGTAATGAGAGATTTGATTAAATTTGATTGGAAGCTGGAAGGCTAAAGGGAGCTCAAAGTTTATCTAGTAAAGCTCTCCATGGGACTTTTATAGTTTTCTGGAAGATTGGTCATCCTTCATCCCTGATCCTACATCTTCTCAGTTGTTTCTCTTTTGTAGACTCTTAATTCTGCCTGGAGTAACCATTTGAGTTTACTACTCTGTTTCTCCTACTACTGGCAGACTGATAGACTGCTTGAGAGCATGACTCTCCTCCTCCTCCCTCTCCTCCTCCTCCTCCTTCATCACCACTACCTCCTCCTCTTTTCCTCTTCTTTTTGCCCCTATAACTATCACAGTACTTACAAAGACTGCTCAACAATAAATGTTTTTGAAAACAAACATCTAGCTGACATCACTATAGTTTATAGCTATGAACAACTGATTCTCTCTGAATTAATAAGCACGGCATGGGTTTAAAGTCAAGAAATCAAAATAAACAGTGTCATTCATTAATCCAAGAATCATATACACTTTGAAGTACACATACCCAGTTTACTTATAGACTTATAGGCACGGAGTGTAAATCTCACTGGCCAAGAATAAAACCATTAACACGATTTTTGAGCCAAATTCGAAGGAAGCTTTATTAAATACTGGCCAAGGCAATGGACACTGGCCAGGTCCATTACCAGGATTTTCAGAAAAGGGCTGTGAGATACATTAGTCAGAGATTTATAAAGGAAGAACCCAAAAGGCTGTGTACTTCCCATCTTCATCCAGTCAGAGCAAGTACATGTTCTGTCATACTTCCTGACTATGTGTACCAAGCACATCCTGTGCAGTTGGGTCAACCAAGCTTGTTTTTTATCTTGCATGAATAACAGTTCCCAGCATTTCAGGAAGTATCTGTCCTTAGGCAATGGAGTTTACAGGTTAGACACATTTTTGTTTTATAGATCTCTTAAGCACAGTAATTTATACTTAAAACACAACATTAGCTCTCACATGAGCACTAAAGTGTATGATATATATACACACACACACACACACACACACACACACACACACATACACACACATTAAAAAATAAAAATGAAAAAATACAAAAAAGTTAGTCATGCTACACACAGGCATGATGTTACGTGTAAGAAATTTGACTTGAAAGAAAGAAAGAAAGAAAGAAAGAAAGAAAGAAAGAAAGAAAGAAAGAAAGAAAGAAAGAAAGAAAGAAAGGAAGAAAGAAAGGAAGAAAGAAAGGAAGAAAGAGAAGAAACCTGACATGCATGACGTGCATGCTGCACGACTCCTTGTTCTCAAACCTCCAGTGAAGTAATGCACATGACTAGGAGCATCTTTGAAGGGACATTGGTTAGAAGGGAGCACACAAATGATTTCTAGAATGTTACTAATGTTTTATTTTTATATTCTTGAATCTGGAGGCACAGCTGCATTCATTATGAGGAGACTCATTAAGCTATACACTTACGATATGTGCACTTCTGTACATTATGCTTCATTAAAAAATTAAGTAATATTTTTCTCAAACCCCAGGAAACAGCCTTGCATATTAGCTAGGGCACATTCTCCTCATTTTAGGTACCTCTGCTTTAATTAATGAAGCTAATCAAACTCTCTTAGCTATTGATCAGACACCAAGACATCTTCAATATGTGGGAATTTTCTAGCAGGAATATCTGTACATCAGTTTTCCAGTTGCTATGGCAACTACCAAGTGCCTACTTTCCTTGAAAAGGAACATGTTCATCTTCCTGTCCCCCTCAGACCACTGATATATTAACACTCAAATGAGAAAGCTATTTCATGTATGTGAACCTGTTCTGTGGAGTAGGGTAAGTGCTTTCACAGTGAAATCTCATTTGTAGATCCTCATCTGTAAAATGGCCTCATGCCATGAGTTTGAAAGAGAGCAAGGAGGGGTATATGGGAAGGTTTGGAGGGAGGAAAAGAAAAGGAGAAAGGATATAATTATATCAGAATCTCAAAAAAAATAAAAGAAATACTGTTTTTAAAAAATAGCCTCACAAGGAAAGTGTGACACTAACAGGAATTTCAATTACTAGGGAAATGTCTTGCCTGATCTACGTCAGAAGACCCATATCCTAGTCATGGTTCTTCCAGTCATTAAGGTGAAACTGGAAGCGTGCCACCAAATTTCATTTTGCCCTAGTTACAGCAACTGTGAAATGATCAGAAGACTTTGAAGTCACAAAGGCTCATATTTAGATGTAAATAATGACCGAAAGGACAATACAAAACTCTGTGATTGAGTAAGGTTCAATTTGTCCCTGCTACATGATTAGGATTTTATGACTTGCAGGCCAGCTACTTCCTTGGCTTTTCACTTTATTACTACAATTTCCTGTGAGAGTATAATTTCCTGTTTTTCTCTTGCCTTCCCTTTACTCTGCCTTACCACATTGTGTTGCTGGACCATGACGTTTTAAGGAAAAGATTCTGTAGAGTCCTTTGTGACTGACCATTCAGTTCTAGATGAGTCCCCTGGCACATTGGATGACATTTTTGGTAATAAGGGGGGATAAAAAAGAATTGGCTTATGTTGAAAGGCACAGAGGGAGAGGATATTTTAAAAGGAGGATGTTCGTTATTAACTTTGCAGAAGCAAGTTAGAACAATGCAAACCAATTACTATTAAAAACGAACAGGATGATTCTAGTCAAGAAAATTCTATGGCATATTTTAAACAGAAGAAACACAGGCTTGAAAAACAGGACAGTTCTTAAAACAAAGAGGGACATTGTTAGAATTGGGCATAACTTCAGAAACTATATGACTGCCGAATCTTTGAAAGTTAATAGAAATGGATATAGCAAAAAAAAAAAAAAAAAAAAAAAAAAAGAAAAAGGATGTTGGAAGATGTGTAAGGATGTGCACTATTAAGGATCCTGTGACAATCGAATAGAACTAATTAAGAAGCACACGATGAAGAAATCAATTATATGTAACCTTTCATATTTATCTCATTAAAATATTCTTGAGACAATAGCCATGTTGGAGAACATTTGAACATATCTCCAAATGCTGTATTTCTCTGTATTTTTTCAGATAATCATTATGCCAGCACCCTGAAGGGTTGGAAGGACTTGTGATTTCTATAGCTGAAAAGGCCTGCTTTATAAATGTAAATGGTTGCTGCTTTCTGTTAAAGGACTGCTTCCTGTACCTGTCCAAAGGTCTTAAACAGAGTAATTGAAGCTGCACTCTGAAATCTACATGTTAAAAGCAGTGTTTATATGGAAGAAGTTTCCTGGCACTCATGCAACCTAAGGCGCCAGTGGGCATGAATAGCTCCCATTGGGCTTTGAGCTACCCCGCCCTAATTGTGACAGAGCTCAGAGCTGGCTGCTGAGGGTTGTGAGGTGAGTCAAGCTATGAGATATCTTTCATCATGCAAATAGGCCTTTGTATCAGTTAGGCAGAGCTTCCATTTAATAAAACTTCTGAAGACCATTTCAAGAGGGCAGTTGCAGTCTGGAGATGGCTGAGGCCACGAGACTGTCCCATCCACTAAGGTCTAGCAGCTTTGTACCATGGAGAATTGTCTTTGTCCATCTTTGCTGAACCCACAAAGTAGAAAGACTTTATCTTCTACATAGCTGAACAAAACTAAGATGAGATTATGTGAGAACTGAGGAAGAGATGACTATGATTACAACAAAGTAACACAAGAAAGGAAACAGAAAACATGGAAGATTAGAGTTAGCCTCAAAGACAGGAAGAGTAACAACTTACCATCTAGAGAGGCAATTCAAGCTGAGCATCTGTGGATAGAAAAACCATAACAGAAAAAGCAGGTATATTCATCTGTAAGACCCACACACGTGCCAGGGCTGTCCACAGGGAAGGTCACAGCTCTGATGAGTGAGGCTGACTTACATTCTGAGGATGGTTGCTTTAAACTTCTCTTAGAGACGCTTCCATATAAACACTAGCAACATTCAGATATACAAATTTCTCGGGCAAGGGCTAAGATTTCTTTGCAGAAATTATCATTGACTTTGTCACATAAACTGAGGTTTTTCTTGTAGCAGTATATTGCTGTGTAGGCTCAGCCAGAAGACACGGGAGTTTTTTCACAGGCCCTGCCATACCTTAGCAGAGGGAACCACCTCCATGGCAAGTGCCAACATGGACAGTGGAATCTTAAGTATCTCAGTTCAGGTGTTTTTATGGATTCAGAACTCCTTAGGTGCTCTGCTGATATCATGTGCACATCATAAACAATTAATCATCCCCCACAGAAATCAATACCTGCAGACAATACAAAACGCCAAGAACCTAGGAATCCCCTCACCAAACAGTAAATAAAACAATTTCAAACATAACTAAAAATAAACTTCCTCAACATTTTCTGGCCAGTGGAAAAAGCTTATAGGCTCCTGAAGCTACAAATGTCATTGAATTACATGCAGGAGACAGTGATGAAGGGTTCTTGAGCATCTTAAAAGCAACGATTAGATGGCATATCTCCTAGACATAAACTTCTTCATCTGTATTATAGATAACAATCACTGAGAATCATGTTAGGGTTCAGATTCACTGGGTCTATGGCCTGAAGTACCGAATCAGAAGCCATTAAAGATGCCTAGTTATATTGAGATGATGATACATGATTTATATCCAAATAAGCATGCAGATTTTAAAAGTGTAAAGAAGCATTAAGGATAGAAGATATATGCTCGGTCATCATTAATTGTAGTTATTCATTTAATTACAAAGATAGCTATCTATAAGAAGTTCACTGCCCATGTGGAAAAGCATTACAGAACAGCAGTCCACACAATCCAACACTATAATAAAGGTATGACTGAGGAGCTTTGGGACTCAGAGATGGCCTCTAACAAATTGAAAGAAAAAGGGAATCATTTTTAACAAAAGCCCAGAGACAAGACTAGTTAATATTGTTGGACTGCAAATATTTTTACTTAGAGGAGGCAAAGACAGACAAAGAGGCTAGGTAGGTAAATAGAGATCACTAAGGACTTCTTCGTTCTCCGTCCTGACGCATTTGGACTCTAGCCAATACACAATGCTAAAGTACTAAGGAAAACAAAGTGAAATGATTAAATATGTATGTTTAAAAAGTCATCCCTGCAAAAGAGGAGAGTGTAGGTTAAAACTATGGTTTAATTACTAGAGTACAAACCAAGGTCCCTGATGAAGTACTAACAAGAAAGTATCAAGCAAAGGAAGAAGATTCCTCTAGTGTTTATTCTCCAGAAGCTGAGTTAACAGATGGCTACACTTAGTTTGGTTTTGTTAATTTGTTGCATTATTGTGGTTTTTCCTTCTTTCTTTGGTTCCCCTGAGACAAGGTCTCACTATGCTGAGCATGCTTGTGTCAAACACCAGAACTTAAGCAATCCTCCTGTCTCTGCTTCCTGTGTATCTGGAGCTACAAGGCACATGCCACCATACCTGGCTCTAGATCATTCATTTTAATTTGTGTCAGCGTAATCATCTGGATTTTTTGTTGTTGGTGGTATTTGTTTATTTGTATGTTTGTTTTGTTTTGGGTTTGGGGTTTTGGTCTTTGGGTTTTCCAGATAGGATTCCCCTGAGTAGCCCTGGCTGTCCTTAAACTGGCTCTATAGACCAGGCTGCCTAGAACTCACAGAGAGCTGTTTGCCTCTTCTTCCTTAATGCTGGGTTTAAAGGTGTGGCATAATCATCTGTTTTTGACCAAGAAAATGACAATAGAGTGATATGCTAAATGAACTAAAATTTTAAGATGAAAGACTTAGAAAAACCCAAGTCATTTTACATGTGAAAAGGAAGCAGCAGTTATCCTCTCTGCATTCTGAAAGAAATTATTTGTCTTAAATATGCAAAACAAAATTGAAACATTTCTTGAGCATATGAATTAATCACCAATCAATGAGCAGTTTGAGAAAATATTTGTTAAAAATGCATTACTTTAATTTATAACAGGTGCTATGTCAGGCTCCACTGATTTGAAATATATAGATAATTTTTATATATTTTTAACCAAGATGTGTAGCTCATAAGAGCAACCCAAATTACTTTCTTTCTATTTCTTTTACTTTTATCTTTCTTTTTTTCTTTTCTTTTCTTTCTTTCTTTTTCTTTTCTTTTCTTAACAATATCTCACTATGTAGCCCTGGGACGCATTGTGATCCACTTAAACTACTTTTCTATATCAGAACCTCATTTAATATAATCCATGAGAAGCATTTCTCAATTCCCTGATAGCAGGGTGCTCAGCAGTATATCCTGAACACTGCCACTGAACTCACCATTTGTGGATATGGGCCTGGCCTCTCCTTTATGTCCTTCTCCTTTCTGTTAATATTGCTCCCCCGCCCCTGCTCCCCCCCCCCCCCCCCCGTAGGATTGCCATGGTACCAGCACTGAATATTCATCCTGCCATTGGCTTCCCAGCTACTCTCCCAGGGGCCCTTTCCCATCATGGTACTTCAACTGCTCTGTGACCTCAGAACCCACCCTCTACCTGGTAAGCCAAAACTTGGTAGCAAGTGAGCCAGTCCCCACGCCTGACCTCATGTAGAAGACCTGTGCTCTTCTCTGTCATGGTGCTTTTTCTCCCAATCTTTCTTCCTATTCTCACTGTAAAATTTACTTCTAATCTTATCTGTGCTATCTTGCTTTCCATCTCCAACTCACAAAACAGAAATCCAAGTGCTGACTGGGATCTCACCTGAGGCTCTAGAGGAGAATCTGTCTCCAAACTCATTGTCAAAGTCCATTTGCCAACTGATATAGCATATTCATTAGAATAACCCCAGAAAGTCAAGATTATGGGAACAAAACTTCTTCCCAAACAGATTGAACATTCTTTTGGACTCCAGTGTTTGTTCTCTGTTAAGGTTTTCATCTTTAATTGCGTATTATGACCAAGTGGAGAACATTAGCATTTGATACCCAATGCTCTCAAGACCATCCAAAATTGAATATCCAAGAGTCAGGCCTGCCTCCATTTACATTTTGTGTTCGGTGAGGGATGTCCATGTGTTCGAAGGTGTATATACATGTATATAGAGGGCAAAGATAGACCTCATATATCATTGTTCAGGTGTCATGCATCCTGTTTTTTTCAGCAGGATTTATCACTGGTCTGAAACTTTCTAGTCATGCTAGCTTGACTAGCCAGTGAGATCCAAGGAGCCACCTGTCTGTCTGCCAAGCACTGGAATCACATGATGCCAAGCAAATGACGTCACATCTGATTTTTTCATGTGCGTTCTGCGAGTCAAATTCAGGTCCTTTTTCTTGCACAATAAATGTTATATATATACATATATATATATATATATATATATATATATATATATGATTTCTAGTCATAGCCTGAACAGAATCATTGTTCATTATTCTTCCCAGATAGTTACTTACTTGAAAGATGTACTTTGGATCATCAAGCCTATAGCACTAGGTCTCCAGTCCACATCTTCATCCCTGACCTGACTTGCTGCCATTTCTGACTCAATCACTAAAATGTCCGCAATAAGGAAACGAATCCTCCACAATGATCCACTGGCATGTCACATTCTCTATACATTTAAGTCACAGTTCAAAGGTGTCCTCTAGAACATTCATCTCCTGGAAAACTATGCTAATTCTTTTATAGAATCCAAATATTTATACTGATGAATATATACTTTGAATGTATGCTTCAGTACTCTTTTCAAAGGGATATTTGAAATTAGCAAAGATTTCTTTCTCTGCTGCATTTGACTTGGTTTCCTATGCCCTATCCAAGGATCATCACAAGACCATTACTCAGAGTACAAAGCAATTAAGGAAGTCTAAAGTTTAGTATAGAAGAAAGTATTTTGGCATGACATTTTAAAGAACTGAATGTGAGCGCTCTCCTCCTTCCTTGCTGCAATGTCCACTTTTAGGTAATAGTCTTTATGTAACACTGTGTGGTTTTATCCATTGTAATTATAATCTAGAACTATTCAACATAGATGCCCTGTAATGGCTTCAGGTTCAACATATCTCAAACAAATTCACAGCTATTATATGAATTACTCAACTGTCAACTCATAGTTCTTAGTTATATTTTCATACAAGTTTAACCTTGTACTGGGCTCACAGCTAGGGTAAATGTTACTTGGAGATATATATATATTCCATTTATATATGCATTTGTATGGAAATACATGTTTTAGAACTACTATAGAATATGTGTGTGTGTGTGTGTGTGTGTGTGTGTGTGTGTGTGTGTATGTCCTAATACCTACTAATAAATTATTTGCCAAAAAATAATAGGTTCTCTAAGGGAAACCAAGAAAAATACAGACTACCCTCATCGGGGTTTTGTGACTTTTTGGTTTGCAGTTCAATAAACTCATCCAATTTTTGTCCTAAGAAAGTTAAAGCTTCTATATTTTTAAATCCAAAAATTGGTATTTATGTTATAAAATTCTAGAGGTGCTGAAAATATAAACTATTTACCACAGCCATGAGGCTTTGCAAAAATTTACTACCTCCCACCCTCCCTTCTGCCTCCCCCCTCCCTCCCTATTCCCTCCCTTCTCCCTCCCTCCCATACAAATCATAGTTGGAGCCATTGCCCCTCTATCATTTTGTGTCACTGATCCTTCAGTCCCTGAAGAACACCTCTTTCTGCACCCGAGGCTTTGCCTATGTCAATATTTCTTTCCAGATCTCTCCCATCAACTTGTCATCTTCTATATCCTTAGCTCAACTGATGCTTCTTCAAAGAACTTCTCCTTAGCCTTTCTGCACAAAATCAAATAACGAGCATCACATTGCTTTTCTATTAGGCTCCGTTGTTCTGATGCTGTACCACTATTCACAATGTTAAATTATCATAATTACTAATCTTTAATGTGCATTAAATGCGCCACTAGATTATAATCAGTAGCCTGTTGGGAACCATGTGATTTTGCTTTCTCTTATATATAGCGCCTTCTACAGTTCCTAATATTGAGTAAATTTTAGTCTTCCTGCTAAACAAATAAATAAATATGTGCTCATATCTTTATTTGGTTCTACAAATTTCTTAAACAGGGTCACATAGCTTGCTGGGCTACTGTCCTCGTGCTCAAAAAGGATATTTTTGCTTTTGATAATGGAAGGATAATAAAACCATAGTAACAGAAGAGTGTGCCTGTTTAGGTATATTCCATTAAATTCATCAAATATGCACACACACACACACACATATGTGAATTACATATATAGAGGGAATTACATATACATATATGTATACTATATACATACATAGACACACACACATATATACATCATATACATTTATTTACTTATAATTTTAAGGTTAGAAACTTTCTGATTAGTAATCAGATTACATATCTACATCTTTACTGTGTTATAATAAAATATTGATCATTGTCATCTGATCAGATCTTAAACAGTATTTGGGGGGCAAAATAAGCCCTATATTGATAACTGGGTTTAATCTCATTTCCTGCTTGTCCACACTCCAAATCGTAAATATAGCCTTCCAAATGGCCCTTCATTCATTCATTAACAGTGGTAGATACTTCTTGATGATAGTGATTTCCTAAAATCCAGTATAGTTTTCCTCTAGGGAAAATAAACATTTTAACAATTTACAGTTCTACTGAAACTGGAAAGCACATGCCCTTTGACTAGCTCCACTATAGGATATCATATTGGTTTTTTTTTTTAGCCAATTATTCTATTTATTTATTTATTTATTATATTTATTTATTTTTATCAATTTTACTTTATGTTAATGTCCTAGTCTGTGTGTATCTCATAAGTACTCTAGAATTCTATGTCAGAACTCAACCAGCAGTCGGTTTCTGTCAAAAAAATATCCATCTTTGTCCTCTCCCATTATTGATCCATTTGTTGGTGGTGCTGGTGGTGGTGGTAGTGGTGGTGGTGGTGGTGGTGGTGGTGGTGGTGGTGGTGATGGTAATGATGGTAGTGGTGGTGGTGTTAGTGGTAGTGGTGGTGGTGGTGGTGGTGGTGATGGTAATGATGGTGGTGGTGGTGGTGTTTGTGGTAGTGGTGGTGATGATGGTGGTAGTGGTGATGGTAATGATGGTGGTGGTGGTGGTGTTAGTGGTGGTAGTGGTGGTGGTGGTAGTGGTGGTGGTGGTGGTGGTGGTGATGATGGTAATGATGGTGGTGGTGGTGGTGTTAGTGGTGGTAGTGGTGGTGGTGGTAGTGGTGGTGGTGGTGGTGGTGGTGATGATGGTAATGATGGTGGTGGTGGTGGTGTTAGTGGTGGTGGTGGTGGCAGCTGTAGTGGTAATAAATTGGTGAAGCTTATTTTATCATAACTGAATCATACTGCTGTCTTGTACAACTGAGACAAGTCCCAAGTACAAAGCAGTTACTAGACTGAAATCTTCTGATTAATACTCAAGTAGATATTAGCCCAGTTATCATTCTCCTACAGATAACATCATATAACATCATTTTAAACTCTGTGGTGTTTTGGATGAGAATGGCCTCCAGAGGCTCATGTATTTGACTGTTTGGCTCCCAGTTGGTGGACTGTTTAGGAAGAAGTAGGAGGTTTGGCTTTATTAAAGGAAGTGTGTCACTGGAGATGGGATTTGAAGTTTCAAAAGCCTACACCGAGCTCAGTCTCTCTCTGTCTCTCTCTGTCTCTCTCTCTTTGTGTCTGTCTGTCTGCCTCTCTCTCTGTCTCTATCTCTGTCTCTGTATGTGTGTGTGTCTCTCTCTCTGTTGCTCTGTCTATCTCTGTATCTCTCTCTCTCTCTCTCTCTCTCTCAGTTGAGTCATCATGAAAGCTCTTAGCTACTGCTTTAGTAGCATACCAGCTGCCTGCTACTATGGTCTCCACCATGATCCATGATGGACATGGACTCACCCTCTGAGCAAGCCACCAGTTAATGCTTTCTTTTATAAGTATCTTTGATCAAGGTGTCCATTTATAGTAATAGAACAATAACTAAGACAGACTCCCATAAACAGAGAAAAAATGTTTTATTCCAACAAATAAATTCCTAGGCTGTCCACAACTCAGCATTCTACAAAGACATGTCTCTGTTACAATGAGTCCCCTTGTAGTAAACCAGCAGATAGCTCAGCACACCTAGGATTTTTAGGAATTCTGAGCACAACTATATCTAACTTCCACTTTCATCAAAATTCTACCTGCTTTCTCAGGTCACACAGTCTTCTAACAGTTTCAGTTCTACGATTCAGTAACACACAACTATTTTCATTATCTCATTCTGTTACTAGGTATTCAGATATGTTCTAAGACATGTGGACTCTACACTCAGGCATGCTGTGCTGTCATATTAAAACAAAAACAAAACAAAAAACAATAGAACTGAGGCTGAGGGAACTAACTTGACAGTAGTGTTGCTCCTTAAAAAGGAATATAGATTTGAACTCAGTCAAAGTTTATGCTAATATTAAGGGGATCCCATTAAAGATGACAGGTTACTATAAAATGAATCGTGGATAGTAGTACTACCATGATAATATATTATTATTCTAAAGGCAGTTAGGCCAATTCAACTTGAAATGAGCCTCAAAATAGGACCCAGCTCCAAAACTAAGGAGCACAAACTAAGGGGGTTGGGGAGTGTTGGGAGAAGATCAAGTACCAGGTAAATGGCTTAGAGATTAAGCCAATGCTACTGCCTCAGCAGGAAACTGAATGGCAAGCCAGAAAGAAAACAGAATCTGGCACATGAACAGGCTACATATGTTGAACATTACAGGGCATATTGCTTCTTACTGCAAAAGCAGGTGCAGAGGGCTCTGCCTGGGACACTGAATGACAGACTGGAAATCATAGACTATTTCCAGACCCTCCCTACTTAGAAATTTGAGCAGTTAGAATAATGACAAGTTTGGTTTTCAGTGGTTCATACATAGTGTTGTAGAATTGAATCTATAGGACAAAGTTTATTGGAACTTGGATCTGGTTGAGATGAGGGAAAAGTGAAGAACCAAATAATAAATACTGAGAAAATGAAAGTCTAACACCTAGGAGATACCAATGTCTTTATAGCAGCACTAGCCATAGCTGCCAGTTCACAGAACTGAAACTCTGCATGGTAGAGGTATGCTAAAATATGTATTGATGCCTGGAGGCTATAGCTCAGTTGGTAATGCATATGAATATCTGAGTTTAATTCCTCAGAACCCACATAAAAATGTTGGGTGTGGTGATCCAAACTTGTGAACACAAAGACAGGAGGATCTCTGGGAATCCATTCCCAGCCAGTCTAGCCTAATTGCTGAGCTTCAGGCCAATGAGACTCCATCTCAAAGGAAAGGGACTGTGTTTCCGAGATATCCAGGGTGTCCTCCAGCCCCTTCCCACAAGAACACACACAGGTATCTGTACTCACACACACATGAGAACACACACACACACACACACACACACAGATGAAAACGTACATTCCTTTATCTTTGTGAATATGTCTATATTTTTTGATCATAAAATTTTTCAACTCTACCATCATTATATAAAGCTTTTGAGAAAAATGTGCCTCTGTCTGCTGGGAAGAGGCTTAAAAATTATATGCAATTCATTTGGTTAATTGACATATTCTGAGATACACAGTGTATTTTCTTTCTAAAACTACACAAATCTATATCAACTTTACAGTAGCAGCAATACATCATCTCTCTAGCTACTTACCGTAGCCTCTCCAATATCCCAGTGTGGATCACCCAAAACCCACTCACATTCTGTAGTCTTTAGGTTTGGGAAAAACTGAGAAGCTAAGTAACATCCAATCTATTTGATGGTGACTTTTTCACCTCTAGATTTTTAACTTCAAATATGGGTTAATTTCATAAATTCATATTCATGTAAATGTTTAGTAATATAAATGATTAGGAGTATGGATAGTTAGTAGGAATAACTGAAATTTTGCCTCTGGTTGATTATCAACCCTACCTCCTACTACAGCTCCAATAACTGGATTTATTGTGTTTATTGTATCCATGTGATTTCCGCTATTTATTTTCTTTTTCTTCCTTTTCATTTTTTGGCACTGGTGATTGACTACATATTTCTCTATTCATGCATTTAAGGACTATTAACTGGGCTGGGAATGTAGTTCGATAGTGTCCTGGCCTAGCGCGTATAAGATTCAATCCATAGTACTCCATAAACTAAGCATGGTAGCATACACCTATGATCCTAGTACTCAGAAGCTGAAGGTAAAAAGGTCAGAAACTCAAGGTCATGCTTTATTATTACACAGTCTTCTTAGGTAGTTTGAGGCCAACTTGAGCTACATGAGGCAATGTGGAGAGAGAGAGAGAGAGAGAGAGAGAGAGAGAGAGAGAGAGAGAGAGAGAGAGAAGACTACTAACTGATATCTATTTTGTGCCAGGTATTAATCTGGATTGTGGGATGTTTCTCTCCCTCAGCCCATGGGGCCTCGCTTCCCCTCCCCACAGTAGGTAGCTAGGCTATTGGCCTTATAGCTTAGCCTTAGGTAGCTCCCAGGAAGAAAGGGCAGGGCATGGTCTATGTGTCTAGGCAGGTCCTAGATCAGGGGACTGAGTCGATAGAATGCAAAGAATTCAGGAAGAGAACTGTCAGTGGAACATCTCTTGAATTTAATGCAAGAGTCATGACATTTATGGAGTATAGGGAGGGGAGGGTCTTTTTGGTACTCAGGGATAAAGGCGATTGGTTAAGGCAGGGATACTGGCATAGGCATATTTCAAGGGACGGGGTCTTAGGTAAGCAATTCTGCTAATCTCAGCCTGCCTTTTGAGAGCAAGCAGAGTTTTGCTGTGGCTTGTGGTCTGTCAGTGAAGAGGGGAGGGGCCAAACTTGCACCAACTTTTTAGAATGAGCTAGATAGCAAGCGCCCTCTAGACCCACAGCTGCTGTATGACCAGTTCCATGAGGGCACCACACTGGATATTGGGAATTGGATAATGAGTTAAACAGGATTCCCCTTCTTGGGTTTTTGTTCCAGTTGCAAATATTTCAGGGAGACGGTATGACTAGAGAAGTTTGTTTTAGGAGGAATGTGGAACAAAAGGAAGTAATGTTACCAGTCAGTTGGCTAAGGTTCTTTTACTCTACGCGAATATGAATTGTGGGTAGTCTAGGAGAAGATCACTGACAATCTTTAGGCTGGGCCTAAGGCCTAGGATCTGTACGGCATATCTAGAAGCGTCTAACTCTGAGTTATAAGTCTGAAGAGCTACAGGCTTTAGAGCCACAGTTTCAGCTCTAGGCACTCCAGTTAGAGGGTTCCATCACTATACACTTTAACCACCAGTAGCCCCAGCATTTCACAGCTTCTATTCTTAGTGCCCAACCATAGTGAAAGGTGGAAGCAGACAGGAGCAGCAGGCACTCCTTCTTGTATGACAGCTCTCAATACACGCCTCAAGTGTTAGAATCCTCAGCCTTCCACAGACCATAGTTTTCTGGCTCAGGGTATTTGATACCATTGACCATTAAACTTTGGCAGCTCTCTAGAACTCTTCGGGTGACCAGGACCCGTTGTTTGTTATCTTCAATCCCTCATAGTCCCTGTCTTCATTACCTCTACTCCCCATCATCTCCACCCCTCCACTCTCTGGAATTCCTCAGTTTTCCTCTGGTCACTACCGTGGCTATCTCTGCTGCTGCTCCCCTGGATGTCACCACTTGTCACGTGCTGCTACAGCTCCGATGTCAGTGCTGTCAACTTCTGCTGTTGCTCCAAGGCCCTATCCACTACACTCAAAATAAATATCAAATAGGACAAGAAAGGACTCCTCAAAAAATATTTTATTGGGCCTAATGTAACCCAGGAACGGCACAGGAGGGTGCCTGTTTGAACAGCCAGAAGGAAGATGTGGCAAAAGTATATGCACCAATCTCTCATGCAAATGAAAGGCTGTTTTTAGACCAGTCAGGGACCTCCTGCAGTGGAAAGCGAGTGTTTGCTTTCTGGTCTGCATGAAGACAGCTGCAGAGTCTATTAGTGTCCATCAAAGCTTACCATGACAGAAAGTGTGGGTATAGGTATGTGACAATCTGTGGAATCATTATAAACATCTTCCTACATGTTCCATGACCCTTCTTTACAGAAAGTTCAGAGTTAATATTCAAACAAAATTCTACTAAGGTAGCAGATAGGCTTGCTTTATTTCTTTTATCTCTTTCAGGCGCACAGATTTGATATTCTGATGATGTCTAAGTGCTCTGCAGTGGTCGTTTATTTACATAGTGTGGCTGCTTTCATTGATCAGGATTCTGCTTCTGCCGCACTCCGTGTCTTCTGCTCCCATTGTCAGACTTTTATTACAATGTTCCTGGGCATTCACATTACCCACCTATTATTATCAAATAACAAGAGAGGGGAAATTTATAAATATTGATTCCATTCTTTGAGGGAAAGGCATGCCAATTTTTATTTGGTGGCAGTAAACATTGGCAGCTTATTAAAATGTTGGCTCAGAGTTGTGGACCAGAAAGCCAAAAGGTCTTGAGATGAAATGTAGATCTGTTTCTGAACTGCCCCCTCCTCCTGAATAATTCTCATGACCCCTTCAATAAGCTTGTCTTTTTTAAAAAAAATCCTCCTAGAATGAATCTAGCAGGTATGATTCAAGGAAATGTAGCCACTGCAATCATAAAATGTGGCCCTTAAATGTCTGTATTAGAATCATCTCAAAGTTATTCTAGATGCTGATTCTATGTCTTCTCCAGACCCGCCAAATGAAAACCTTGAAGTCCAGGAATCTGCACTGGAAAATAATTCCTTAGATAAATCTTTGCACATTAAGTTGTTGTATGTCTATACTGAAAATTTTCATTCGAAGTGTCATTTTTATTAATGTCAGTGCTGATTTACAATGATTACGATAAGATTTGTGTTTATTGATTCATATTGTATTGGCTCAGATTCTCGGGGAGAGTCATTGCAATGACTCTCTAACAAGCATATGGCTTAATCTTCTTCTTCTTGTTTCTTCTTTTCTGTTTTTCTAAAAGCTTTCAACAAATATTTTTTTCTTGACAAGTCACGAAGTACGTAAAAAGAATTTCCAAGATGGTCAAGAAAAGTACCTTCTCTAGGATGGGGAGTTGATTTTTGTTAAGTAACACTGACTTACAGTGGGGGAGGGGAAAACAAAACTATGAAAAGTTATCAATATTTAATATTTCAAAGTTGAAAAAAATTCATCTGACTTAGACTTTAGCTTGGCACAACAGAGATGGCACAGTACGTAAAAGCCCTGGATGCTCTTCTAGGGGACCGAGGTTCAGCTGCTAGCACCCACATGGTGACTGGAGTCGGTAACTCCAGATCAGAGCAATCTGACATCTTCCTCTCCACTGGTAATGGGCACACATGTGGTACACACATGGTACACAGACATCCATGCAGACGTACACATAAAATAAAATTTGAAAAGAAAATATCTATCTAGAGTGCCTCTACAATACTTGGAACATGGTTAAAATAAAATATTTTTATATTGTTTGAATAAATAAATTATTTTGCACAGTAAGCACATTTTGCACTCTTTTTGTTATCAACACAATATGGAAGAAAATTTCTTCAGGAATCAATAGGCCATAATTTCTACAACAAAAGGGCCACAAAATACTGGATTTGATATAACATATCAGTTATTCAGTGCCCCACCGATGGAGATTTGCTTTAAGTTTTATAGTACTAACAGAAGTTCTGAAATAGCCAATGTTACACTTTTCTGTGGTGTACTTATTTCTTGGAACAAATTCCTAGAGAAAAATTGTTGAGTAAAACTTTATAAATGTTTAAAATTGTGATATGCATGGCCCTCGTGAAATGTTGAGTCACTAGTACACAATAAATCCTATTAGAGCTATTTTCCATGATGGATATCTCCAGCAATCTGATATCTACTATAAACTCATTATTTTAATTTAGATGTACTTAATTAACAGTGAAAACATATTTATATTATACTCTTAAATGCTGGTTTATATTTTCTCTGAGTTTTCTTTTATCTTTAATTTTTCTAGTGAAATAAAATAGTATAGTTTTGTTGTTGTTTGCTTTTGGTTTTGGTTTTCTGAGACAGGGTTTCTCTGCTGTAACCCTGGCTGTCCTGGAACTCACTCTGTAGACCGGGCTGGCCTCAAACTCACAGAGACCTGCCTGCATCTGCCTGCCAAGTGCTAGGATTAAAGATGTGCGCCACTATCGCCTGGCTAAAATAGTTTTATGATTTTAACTTTGGTTCAAAACTGACTGATTTATTTTTCTTTTCTATTTTTATACTGACAAATAGAAATTGTATATATTTATGATAAACGAAGTTATGTTTTGATATATATACAACAGCAAACCATAAATTATAATTAGTAAATATGACAGCATGTAAAAGCTCATAATTTGTACAATGAAAAAAGGAAGATTAAATAGAGAACTAAAATCAACTAAAAATTGAGAAAGACACATGTAAAGCAAACTATCGAAAAAAGAATAAACTCAAAATAGAGGGAAATGCCAAAATGGACACAGAAATGCAGAATACAAAATGTAAACCCAAACAAGAAAATAAACATGCAGATACAAATGACACGCTGCGATCCACATTGATGAAGGCACAGGACAGAGATCAAAAGTAACTAAAGACTCATAGCAAAGGATACCATAATCCAAGTGAAAAGGTAGTCTACAGAATAGAAAAAATCTTTACCAGCTATACATTCAATAGAGGACTAGTATCTAGAATATTAAAAAAAAAAAATACCGAATTTAAAACGGGGTATTGTACTAAACAGAGAGTATACAAAAGACAAAATACAAATGGCTGAGAAGTGTTTTTTGTTTATTTGTTTATATTTGTTGTTGTTTGGTTTGGTTTGGTTTTTCATCAACTTTCTGAAGCCATGGAGAAAGCGTAAATTAAAACCACGTTGATATTTCAGTCACTTATCAAGTACGTTGATAACCCAGTCCGAATGTGTAAGATTAAAGAAACAAGAACAAAACAAGAACAAACAAACAGAAACAAATGATAGTGCATGCTGGTGTGGCTGTGGGAAAGGGGAACACTTGCTCACTGCTATTGGGAATGCAAACTGGTGCAGTCCCTATGAAAGTTAGTATGGAGCTTCCTCAAAAAGCTAGAACCAGATCTACCAGGTGATCCAGTTATACCACTCTTGGTTATATATTCAAAGGACTCTACGTTCTACTACAGAGATACTTACTCATCCATGTTCATTGACCCTCTATTCACAATAGTCAGGAAATGGAAATGTCCTAGATGCCCATTTATAGATGAAGGGCTAATAAAAATGTGTTACATTTACATATGGAATATTATTCAGCTGTTAAGAACATTGAAATTATGATACTTGAAGATAAATGGACAGAATTGGAATCAATCTTTCTGAGTCTGATAACCCAGACTCAGAAAGGCAAACAGTACATGTTTCATTTGTGGATGTTAGCTTTGATTCTTTAGCTATATGTGCTCCATTTGGAGTATCCACAGAGTTCAGGATGTTGATAAGGGCCTATGGAAATCAGGAGGGACTTTTAATGGAGAGAAGATAGACACATTAGTGGAAAGGGGAAAAGGAAAATAATGGAACAGAAAAAGGGTAAATTGGATGGGGATGAGTGGGCAGGGTGAGGAGGGAATATGGGGAGGGATAACTAACTCTAAACACTTTTAGAAAAAAGTCAGATGAAGACTCCACAACTATAGAAATGTCATAAAATATAAACATATAAGATTTAAATAGATTTACCCTATAATGATGATACAAAGCCCCTCTTAAGCTCCCCAGCTTAACAAATAACAAGAATGTGTTTCGTCTGTTGGAGTCCTTGGATAGTGACCTCCCCCAAATCCCCAAATATTACAAGCAATTACCATTGCTCTTGGTTACCTTCCAGAACTTGGCAGTAAGGCCCAATTGCTGAAGATATCACATACTTTAACATATAACATCAAGAAATCAAGCTGGTATTGACCTCGAAATTTCATCCCTACTAATTACCTTTCACAGTTCTGGAAGGTGCTATGCACACTACTGGAGGAGAAAAGTAATCATCAATCTTACCAACCTGTGTACCTCTCAAGCTACAATATTGACCAGCCTAGCAAGATATGCCCACTAATGCAATAGTGGCATAAATGTCATGGTAGTAAGCAAACACCTTCTGGATGAGTATACCATCTACTCCACAAGATGGAACCAATACCTGGCACCTCTACTGGGGCCAAGAACCTATGACTGACAGGACAGGTCATGGGCTTTAGAGGAGAAACTACTACTATATTTCTGTTGCTCTGCTAATAGGACATAATATTAAATGACTCCTAATCACTTCTCATTACATTTATACATCAGTAAATATTTGCATCATCATCATGGAAGCTTATTTTTACAGTAGATGGGAAATAACTCAAAGACCCACAGCTAGTCATGCACAGAGAATAAAGGACTGTGGATTGTTTGTCCTAAATGGAACATCTATACCACAACCCTCACCTCCAAAGGCTCAAAAATCATTTCAAAAAAGGGAGCAGAAATATTCTAAGAGTCAGAGATGGTATGTGACTACAAGGGAACAGTATTTTCCGTACACAAAAGGGCAGTTGATCATATGAATTCTTAGCACTTGTGACAGCATGAACAAGACCGGAACAAGTTCAAGTCGAATAAAATCCAAGCATGGGGTAAAGATGCCAGCATGAAGTCCCAGCCTTAGCTGAGAAGTTACTGGAATTGACAGCTTCTGGGAAACTAAGTGTTCCTTTGTTTGTTTGTTTGTTTGATGTTGTAGTGCCTGGTAGGTCTAACTTGCTCCAGTAGATGGCCACATACCCAAGAAATTTTTAATAAAAAAAAATGAATGAAGATACAAAGTTAGATGGGTATGATCTTCTACAGCATATGAAATTCTCAAATAATAAAAATATTTTAGTAAGGTATAGAACGTGGAGCATTTTTTTTTAATTTGTTATTTTATTTTTGTTTTGAATGTGTATTTGTGTATGATGTACATGTTGTCTGTGTGAGTGCAAGTGTGCGTGTGAGTTCAGGTGTATGTATGTCACAGTATGTGAAAGGGAATCAGATGTTACCCTTGAGTGTCAGTCCTTACCTTTCACCATGTTTGAAGCACTCTCTTTGCTGTTAACTAGTGTGTATTCAGGGCTCTCTTTCCCCAAGCTTCCAAGGATTCTCCTGTCTCTGTGTTCAATCTTACAGCAGTTGCACAGATGTTTAGATGCACACTACAGCATCCAGTTTTACATTATGTGCTCTAGGAATCCAAACTCAGGTCTTGATGTTTGCAAATCAAGGACTTTATCTGTTGAGTCATCTCTCCAACCCACATGGGACAGATTTATTATTTATCTCTCTATATAGTTATATATGTAATAGATTTTTATATATCACAAAACACACACACACACACACACACACACACACACACACACACACACACACACACACACATAAGCAAAGAAGTTTTCAAGAAAAAAGAAGTGATAGTCTCAAAGTAACATGTCATAAGCAAACTCAGAGAAGAGGCTTTCATGAATCAAAATCTACTGATATGGCTAGTATTTTATCATAATATGATATACTTACTCATTACTTAAAATTATATGACATTGTTGCCTCTAGGAGCCAGAGCTAAAGTAAATATTCTTTCCGTTCCTTTGCATATTAGCCAAATTAAAATTGAGAGTGAGATACAATTATTAACTTAAGTTTCTGTCTTTATTTTGGGAAAAAATTTTAAGCACTTTAAGAAAACACACACGAAAAACTCCCGAAATTTCATTTGGCTATCCCAATGTATCCCATAAATGTACAGATAAGTTATCCATTTTCTTTCTTTCTTTAGACATAATGATGGAAATTTTTAAATCTTTCAAAATTAGTGCAAGTCTCCTTGAAAGAACCACAGGTCACTAGAGCTACATTTGTTACTAAATAGTAACAAAAAATAACAGAAACAAATTCATCACTTTATGAATTACTGTTGGGAAAGAGAGGGAGAAAAGAGCTAAATTAGCAACCAACAATTCATCATCTGACAAGATTATGGCAAAATTAATCTCATTTGTTTATTAAATTCACTTCTCTGAAAAGAAAGTTCCAAAACTCTCTGTTGATGGAGCCACCTTACTATTTGAGCTAATCAAGTCAGCGGTGTGGAAATTCTATCGAGCCCTCATCAATCAACCGCTATGAATGACCAAAGCAAACAAACAAAAAGACTGAACTACAGAACCATCAATTCAGCCTCATACTACAGGCACTGCCAAAGGATTGCAGGGACACATAAATATTTAGAAATATGTTTAAATAATGTGTCTTAACTACTAGTAAAAAAATTCCAAGCAAATGTTATTTAAAAAATGTTTGGGTTATCCACAAATGTTTTTATAAGCATCCCAACCAGGCAAATCCTGAAGTCTTAAGAAAAAAAAATCTGGCCAACAGGAGAACTCTTAAGAAAACTTAGTCCTGAAGAGAAGGTTACCTATGAAAATGTAAGACAAATATTTGAGCCATCAGGATGGTCTAAAAACAAATGCATGTTTCATGAACATTTCTGAAACAAATAGTGCTGACTGAATGCAAGCATTTGAAGGGTGAGGACACACCCAGCAAAAAATGTTTGTTTGCTGATACTAACATTTTATTTGGCACATACTTGCTAGGATTGAAGTAGGCAAAACGGATATTAATGCAAAATTTTTACATACAGCAAAGCTGCTATACATCTATAAATGTAAAAAGGATGAGAACATTTGGTTATAGAACATACAGCAAAAATAGACTATTTCTGGTTTATTTAAAGTAATAAAAACTTCACCAGCATATATGATCAGAAGTACAAAAATATTCTTTAGCATCAATTATTTATCAGTGGAGATTTTCCACTAATATCCTGCTACATAATTCTTTTATTTTTTATTGAAAATATGTTTTTATAACATATTTTCTGATATCTGATCACAATTTCCCCTCCCTCATTTCCTCCCAGATATCCCCCACCTCCCTGCCTCTGTCTCCATGCCTTCTTTTTCTCTCTGTTTAGGAAATAAACAAGCAAACTAAAATAAAGAAAAAAACAAAAGAAAAAGCACAAGAAACACACACATACAAAACTTGTAAAAACACAAAATCAGAAACCGGAATATACATGCAAAATAACTGTAAGGTTAAAGAAATGTCCAAAGAAAGCAGTATGAGACAGAAAAAAAATCTTAAAATATCATTGAATTCATTTTGTATTGGACATCTATTGCTGGGTATAGGGATTGCCTTTAAGTGTATACCTAGTGAGACTGTCCATTAGAGAAAATTAATTTTTCCTTCAGCAGTTGTCAACTGAAGGTAGCTTCTGGGTTAGGGATGGGGACTCATGCCACTTCCCCTTCTCAGTGCACGGACCCCATTATAGTGTGTAATTAGATTTCACATAGATCTGAGTCCTTGACATGACTATTCCCACGTCAACAATTCACATTCATTCAGTACTTTATCCACACCTTATGCTTTCATCCAGGGCTTCTTGGCTCTCCAAACCTGTCAGATTAAGTTTGAAAACATTTTCCATACTTTTGTAGATTTTTTCATTCTAATGATAGTTTCTTTTGCTGTGAAGGAACATTTTAATTTGCTATACTGTTGTAGAAGGCATGGATGCTCACAGATAAACACTGAAGAAACAGGGAAAGTCTATCACCTGGGATTGTCTCTTTTAAGAAGGAAAGGACCTCTAGTCTGTTCCTGTATTTATTCCAATACCATGCTGCTTTGATTACTACAACTTTAAAGGATGTATTTGAAATCAGCTAGCATACTGCCATCTGCTTTTCTCTTTTGTTTAAGATAGCTTTGGTTATTTGGAATTCTTTAGTAGTTCTAGACAAATTGTAGGATTATTGTTTCTAGTTGTGTGAAGTGTGCTATTATATTTTGACAGGACTCTGTGAACACCAGACATCTTTTCAAATTTTTTATTTATTATCTCTGAAATTTCCTTCATTGATGTTTATACTTCTCATGATGGAGTTTAGGGCTAAATTTATTCCTAGGGACTTTTTACTTTGTCTATTGCAAGTGAGATTGTGTCCTTGGTTTCTATGTCAGATACTTTGGTTTTGGGATGTGGAAATGCTACTGATTTGTCCAGGTTGTTTGCATTGTACAAGCTTGTCCAATTCATCAATCAATTTTAGTATTTGGAGGTGGAATAAAAAATCTTGACATTACCAAGGAAACAAAGAACGTTAAACTTCCTTTTTCAGTTGCCCAATTTCTTTTGCTCTTTATGATATAGAGCACACAACAAGATTTTCTTCATGCATCCTGTGTTCATGAACTAAAATAATCATTATTGTTAAAAATTCACACTATAGAGGAACCTATATATTTACTATCCAGACAGGAAGTAATGCTAATGCCTAAAATATGTTTTCCCAGTCTCACTTAACTTTTAGAATCTATTCAAGTAAATAAGGTGCACGCATTTCACCTCCACTATGAGTTCTAAACAGCTTTTATATTTTATATAATAGAGCCATAATTATGACATATTCATAGGTGTTAAATAGATGAATAAAAGAATGAACAAGCTAGAGTGGAGATGAGATTTATAACTAGAATATAAGCAAGAAAGCGTAGAAAATGACTTCTCAACACCAGTTTTAAGAACCATTAGTTTAATAACCTTCCCAGAAATTGACTGCAGGTTAATTGTTAATGGTTGATTTCTATTCTTCTCATGATGCTAGGTGTTTTCTACAGATGGCTTATACACATAGGCTGTCTACTTTCATTTTACAAATACCTTAGTTGACCTTTTAATACAATTTTATGGTCATAGCAAAAATGATGGGTAGCTGCAAAAATATATATTTTCCCCTTTCCCTTCTTGAACAGCTTCTCCCTCATCAACAGCCTCCACTGTAGTGACGCAAACATTGCTACTAAACCTACACTGTCATACATTTATCACTCCAAGTCCAGAACTTACAGGGTGAAGTCATTTTTGTTATTTTATGTTTTATTGATTTAGAGAAGTACTCTCATTTATCCACCAACAGGATACCATGCAGAAGTTTCTCACTGCTATAGCGGTCTTCTGTGCTCTCTTTACCTCTCCCTTTATAACTCCTGTCCATCATAGATTATTTTACTGCCCTTTAGCTTGCCTTTTTATAGAAAGACATGTGATTAAAATTGCACGGTGAGAAGCTGTGGGCTTCTTTCACTTTGTAATAGTTATTTAAGTTTTCAGTTTATCCTGATTTTCAAGAATTGATATTTCTTTTATCACTGAGTACTATTCCATCATCCGATGTCTTAGTTATTTTCCTACTGTTATGGCAAAACACCACGACCAAGGCCAGTGTTCAGCTGTGCTTACAGTGTCAGAGGGTCAGAGTCTATGATGGTAAAGCAAAGGCATGGAGGAAGGAGCAGCTGAAGTCTCACATCTTGATCTTAAAGAGAAGGCAGAAAGAGAAAGAGAGAGAGAAAAGAGAAAGAGAGAGAGAAAAGAGAAAGAGAGAGGAGAGAGAGAGAGAATATGAATGGCGCAAATATTTTGAAACCACAAAGTTGGTCTCCCGTGACACTTTGGCTCTAACAACGCCACACCTTCTAATCTTTTCCAAACAGTTCCACCAACTGGGGATTAAGTATTCAAACGTATAACCCTATCTGAATATATTGCACTGTTTTCATTCATCTACTAAAGAACATCTTGATTGCTACCAACCTGGGGAATTATGAAACACCTACTATAAGTATGTAAACATCTCTATGCAGGTTTTTGTGTGTATATAAATTTTCAACTTCCTTTTAAAAATTCCAAGGAATTGATTCTTGGATCCTATAATAAAATGCCATTAGTTTTGTAGGAAACTCTTTATTAAGGTGGCTATAAACACTGCATACTGCCCAAAATGATGTGATCTTTCTAGGTCAAATTTTTTCTCTATCTCTCAAGCTAAGCAAGGAAGAAACATCAACCATATTTTATATCTATATTTATATCTATATCTATGTTATCTATCTATATTAGGAAGTATCTGATGATTTCTTATTAAGCTGGGGTAGTATGTTTTCAGGGAGAAAGATCATAGGAATAAAGTGCCATTCACATAAGAAAATACATATCACATCAAAGCTACCTCCTGCTACTATGACTTATCACCCTTGATTTTAACCTTGATCACCCACCTCAAGTGAGTGTTTGTCAGGTTTATCCAGGACAAAGTTACTTTTGCATTCACTTTATTGAGCACTCTACTTGTTAAGAGTAGTTTTGGTGCTGCTGCTGTTGTTGTTGCTCTTTTAAAACAAGGTCTTTAACCTAGGCTAGCCTTGGGCTTTGTATGCAGCTGGGGATGACACTGAATTTCTAATCCTCTTGCTGCTATGGGTATGAGCCACCACATCCAACTCATGAGGTGCTGGGGACAGAACAACGTGCTTCACGAAGGCTAGGTGAGCAGTCTACCAACTGAGCAGCACCCTCAGCCCTCCTTTACTCTATGTAAGATAAGATTGTTGACTTTGATATTTTCATGTTATGTAAAGCAATGTTAAACTTTAAAGAGTTGGCAGTCATCAAAGTATTTGCCAGTTACTCAATTTCATTGAAAAAATAACTAGTATGCCCCAAGGAAATCTTTGTCAATCTCATTGTACAAAAATGCCTTTGCTGTTGCTTATCAGTGTTAGTTCTTGGTTTGTGTGTGTCATCCCAAAGTTCATGTGTTGGAAATTCAATCACCAAATTCCTGTGTTATTAGTAGTAAACAGTGTGGCTTTCAGGACATAATTAAGATTCAATGAGGTCAAAAGGGTAGAGTTTCCATATTGGCATTTGTGACTTTAGAAGAAAGAGGAAGAGAGGAAGGAATAGAAAAGAAAGTGGAAGAGGAGGAGAGATCTCAGCTAACATGCTCACTCTGCCTCATCATGCATTGACTTCTGCCATCTCATGACATAGCAGGAATATCTTCACTACTCACATAGCAGATTCAGGCCTCATGCACCTGAACATCGAGTTTTCAGAACCATAAGCTAAATAAACTTCTTTTATTTATAAATTACTCAGTTTGTGGCATTTTGTTATAGTAACAGAAACTGGACTAAGTCAACTACTACAACTAATTTTTAGAAATATGGAGTGAAAATGTTAAAATCTCAATGAGAAATTACTTCATATCCATTAACATGACTGTGATCAAAGTTAAACAGTAACAAATGTGCCTGAAGATGTAAAGAAACTATATTCATTTTATGTGTTGCTGGTTAAAACATAAAATTGTTTCCTGGGGTTGATCAGTAGGATATTTTTACAATTACATAAGATCAAGAAGTTCTTAATTAATAATAATAAATTAACTAATTGATTAAGTTTTTAAAAAAGGAAGAAGTAAAAAAAAAAAAAGCCAGGTGGTGGTAGCACACAACTTTAATCCCAGCACTTCGGAGGCAGAGGCAGATGGATCTCAGTGAGTTCAAGGCCAGTCTGGTCTACACAGTGAGTTCCAGGACAGCCAGAGTTACAACAGAGAAACCCTCCCTCAAAAAACCAAAAAAAGTTCTGATATGCTTTGTATTGTAGGATAATAATTCACTACCCATTTCAAAAGGAATAAAGGGTTATAAAATGATAAATTTTTGAGGAAATAAAAATTTTTACTTGATTTTAACATCATACAGCATACACATATTAGAATGTTAGATGATATCTCATTACTATGTATAATTTTTGTGTTTTTATGTATGAAGCATTTTTTTAAGTTGGTGTGCTGAAGACATGGCAATGAGAGCTTGCTATTCTTCCAGAGAATTGTAAAAAGCTCTTCCAGTGTTTGGTTCCCAGCACCTCATCAATTCTAGTTTCAGGGGATCCAATGCCCTCTTCTGATACATGTGGTTGCCCACATACATGTGCCAGACAATTATGTACACATATATACATATACAATAAGTAAAAATAAGTCTTATAAAATATTGATCACTCTGTAAAAGTTTAGTAATTTCCTTTAAAAGTTAAACAAAAATGTGTCATACAACCTATTACTATGCTCTTAAGTGTTTACCCAAGCTAAAGAAAACATGCCCACATGGCTTGTGCTAGTGAACTCTTCAGCCATATTTATGATAGCCAATATCTGAAGCAGTATACATGGATATCAATCAATAGACAAAAATATATGTGGAGTAAGTGAATAAAAAGTGTACATGGCCAGATAGCAAAAATAGATCAAAATAATAAATTCCTGACTCTTCCTTTAGTCAGGAATATACCAATATTTTCACAGTTCATTTCCCTCAGAGAGAATGTTTAGATCAGTTTAAACAGAGAAACTGAGACATATTAAGACATGAACCCAATCCCAAGCATATAAATTAAGGGAAGGAATCCTCAACAGTCAGGTCAGTTTCTTCCTATGCAGATAAGTGTTGGCGTATCACACATAAAGCATTAATTATAAGATTTCCAGTGGTTTGGAGCTCAACAATTCTATTAGCAGAAGGGACTGGTCACACATAGGTTTCTCTAGGCCATAATAGAAGGTGGCTTTCTGTATGTGAAAACACTTCAAGGGATTTATGCATTGAAAGTCATGCAGAAAAGAGATTTTTAAAAAAACAGCCTTGTTCCAATCTGGAAGGGTTTCTTGGTATGTTGCTCCAGTGGCTACTTGATAGCTTAGCTTTAAGAACTTGTACTTGGGAGTAAGAGGCATGCACAAATACTGACTTGCTGGCAGCCTGAGAGGCACTTATTTATATACTGCCAAGTTCCAACTTATATAACCTTCACCAGAGGAATGTACACTAAGCTTACAGCTTTGGAAGCAGAAGGAAACAGCCATTGTTGTACCTCCCTACATTGGAGAACACAGAGGTGGGTTTAGACAAGAATGCAGTCTTCCAGGAGTTTGGCTCCTTGGAGCAATGAAAAACAGGAAACAGCAAGTGCATCCCCATTACTCTCTCCAGAAGGGTTTTATGGCACACATGGTGTTTTTTGATCAGCTGGCCACTAATGAACATGAGTCAGGGAACAAAGGAGGGCTAACAAGCAATAGCACACTGGGTGCCAGAGTCCACAGAACTCAATAGTTGATGAGTTTTTCTTCAGACACTCCCAAGAGATAAAGCCAGGCCTACCTATTTTTGTTGGAAAGGGAGGGCTACTACTAAGTTCAAATTCTTTAACTTTTTTTTTTTTTTTCCTGAGAGTTGAGGGGACTTTGGATTTCAAAATGACTCAAACTTGCAAGGAGGAAAAAACAAAACAGGTACTATGTTGCAGGTCCATTCCTAGCATATTTGTCCCCTTGATCTGAAATTATGACATGAACTTAAGTGTATACATTCACCTTACATGCACAAACCCTGCAGTAGAGTGGAAAATAGACACCTATATTCCGCCCCACTGTGAAAATAAAACTATAGCACAATCTGACATACCAATAATGCCAGTAATCATGTATAAACTATGCCTAGAGCACCTGGAAGCTACCTTAGCAGTCTCAGAATCCAGTTGGGATATGGCATATCCAGCCTCCCTAAAAGACACACAGTCTGAGAAAACAGAAAGATTTCAGATGCACCCCAAACTCCCCTACACACACTACATGAATTGGTGTGGTTCTTCTGGCAGTGGAGGCTGGTTTCACATGATAAAGAAAGGTCTTGTCTTACCAAATATGCAGAAAGCAGTAAAGAGAATCAAGGAAATGAAGAGGTCATGGAATTTATTACAAACAAAGTAAGATCAATCTCCAGAAACAGTAGAGAATGCTGGACTTATATAATTTATTCAGTGGAGAATTCAAAACAATGGTCAGAAATACACTCACCAAAATCAAGACAGAAAAGCAAGAACCAGCTGAGAAATCCAAGACAGAAAGGAAGTGTTGAAAAGTATTAGAAACTACAGAGCAGAGGAACACTATAACCTGCAAATTAAAAAGGAATGCTCAATAGCATATTAGAGTATGCAGAAGAGAAGATAAGTGAACTCAGACCTGTCACTGGAAAGCTTCCAATCTGAGGATCTCAAAGAAAGAAAAGAAAAAGAGAGAGGAGAGGAGAGGAGAGGAGAGGAGAGGAGAGGAGAGGAGAGGAGAGGAGAGGAGAGGAGAGGAGAGGAGAGGAGAGGAGAGGAGAGGAGAGGAGAGGAGAAAGGAAGGAAAGAAGGAAAGGAAGGAAGGAAGGAAGGAAGGAAAGAAGGAAAGAAAGCAAGAAGGAAGGAGAAAGAGAGGGAGGAAGGGAGAAAGAACATGGAAAAGAGTGATGGCAAGTTAAGAGATTTTTGGGATGACAGCTGGTAGAACAGTTTATGCACTAATGATATGCCACAAAAAGACTGAGAAAGAAAAATATATTTAAATAAATAATGGCACAAAACTTCTCAAGTCTGAAAAGGAAGATAGGAAGCCTGTAGAATATAAAATATGGCAGATTCAAACAGGACCACGCCAAGATTCCTCAGGTCAAACTGTAAAAAGTTAAAGGCAAAGAGACAACTTAGAGAAATGCAAGAGAAAGCAAATTGTTACAGAGAAGAATCTCCATTAAACTACCAGTGGGTTTCTCAGCAGAAACTTTAAAAGCCAGAAAAGAGTATGATGAAATACTTAAAGTTGTAACAGTGAAAAAGACTGATAAGCAAGTTTACTATACACAGCAATTCTGATTTTCAGAAATGGAGAGGTCGTAAGGCTTTTCTGAAGAGAGAGACAGAGCTGACAGAGACAGAGAAAGCTGTGTTTTTTGTTGCAGGTCTAGGTTTATAAGAAATGAGGAAGGAAGATCTTCAACTTCAATATTAATTGGCAATTTTAAAACATACAGTGGTGATGGGGGAAGGCTGGAGATATGAGTCAGTGGTTTAGAGTAACAAATACTCTACAAGGAGCCCTGGCTTGATTGCCAGCACAAGGAAACTCATCACCAGCTGTGGTGGATGAATGAGAATGACCTCCACAGGTTCATATATTTGCATAGTCCCCAATTGGTGAACTGTTTAGGAAGGATTAGGAGGTATGCCTTTTGGGAGGAGGTATGCCAATAGAGGTGGGTTTTGAGGTTTCTACACCAAACTCAGTTTCTTTCGCCCTCTCCCTCTCCCTCTCTCTGTTTCTGCCCCTGAATCCCTCTGTGTCTCTGTCTCTGTCTCCCTGCTTCTCTCTGTCTCTGTCTGTCTGTCTTTCTGCCTGTGGATCAGGATGTAAAGCTCTCAGCTACTGTTCGAGCTACATGCTTCATGCATGTTGATCATAGACGAAACCTCTAGAACTGTAAGCAAGCCCTAGAGTAAATGCTTTTTTTATGAGTTGTTCTGGTCATGGTGTCTTTTCACAGCAGCAGAACAGTAACTAAGATGCCATCTATAATCTCAGTTCCAGAGGATCCAACTTCTTCTGGCCTTTATAGGCACCAGGCACAAACAAGGTGTACATACATGCAGGCAAAATGCTTATACACATAAACTGAAATAAATAAGTCTATTTTTTTAAACATGCAATATAAAAACCACTGGTAACAGTAAATTCCAACATCTGTAATAATGAGGGCAGCAAGCCACTCAAGTATGTCTCTAGTATAATGGTCAAAAGGCAGAACTACATAAAACAATCAAAGTGACAATGATTTCTTAAGAAATACGTGTCATATGAAGATGTGAAATGTGACAGCAAAAACACCTATGCAGGGCGGTGAGTGAAAATGTAGGCTTTGTATATGCAAAAGAAACTTCTGTCATGTGTTGATTTAAAGTTTGTTTTGTTTAAGATGCTGTTTATGTTTATGTTGACCACGGTGGAACCAGAAAACAAACAAAGTATGATAGACATAGATTTAAAAGGTAATAGAGTACAGAGAACCTTCAAAACACAAAACAAGATGAGAACAAATAGCGAGGCATGGTGATGTAACACCTTTAACTCCAGCAGTCAGGAGGCAGAGTCAGGCAGATTGCTGTGAGTTCCAGCCCATTGTAGTTTAAACAGTCACAGGCTAGTCAGGGCGACATAGTGTGAACAAAAAGATGGAGGAGCAGGAAGAAAAAGCACAAGAAGAAGAAGAAGGAGGAGGAGGAGGAGGAGGAGGAGAAGAAGAAGAAGAAGAGGAGGAAGAAGGAAGAGGAGGAGGAAGGAAGAGGAGGAGGAAGGGAGACGGAAGATGAGGAGAAGAAAGAAGAAGAAATGAATTACAAAATAAATAGAAACCAACTACAAAATGCCTCTAATTAGTCATTTCCTACTGAAAACAATCTTAAATATGGGAAATCTGGCAAGATGGATGACGCACTGAACAATGCTTCATACTCACAAAGAAGGATGTTTTAAAACGGACAATGAACAGCTTCTATTCTTACAGAGTGTTAGGGAAACATGCTGGGGCGCGGTGAGGATGAACTAGAGAACTTTCGGAACACAGAGATAGACTGAAGGTTGTCTTGTCAAGAAGGAATGGACTCTCTTGCATTGACTGACCCCTACACTTGATCAGCTTTAGTAAAGAAAAACCCTCTCAAAATGGGGGCAAATATAGTGGGAGGCTCCCAACACTCCATACTGGCCCTTACTGTCTGAGAGTCTCAAAGCACTCATGGGCTGCAACACAGCTGGGGAGTTGTCAGGGGGTACGTGTCATTACCCTTATGCAGAAGGGAAACCCAGTTCAGGTACTAGCTGCTTCTGCCCTGGCTGCTGCTGCTGCACAGCACTGTTTTAAGACTGACTAGAGCTATGTCCTGCCATAATGCTCTATACAGCTCACTCTCCTGTAATACTGAAGGAGCTGCAACTATATGCTCTCCTCGAATCCCAATAATAACAGACAACTTGAGTATTATAGTGACCGCATCCCTCACAGTTCCCAGAGGTTAGCATGTGCTCTGTGCATAGCTGAGTTGCCTTGAACCAAGTGTTATACAAGCTTGCCACGCTCTCCTGACATGCAACAGGGACTCCAACTAGGCACCTAGAGGTACAGGTACACATCACATAGCAGAGATGCTGTAATAGTAAGGCTGCTGTGCGGGACTCACCAAGAGAGACATGGTGGCATTTTCATACGTGGAAGCCCTACCAGATATCAGCAGAAGGAACCACTGTCGTGGCCAGTACCATACTCGATCCATACAGTGGAACCTCAAGTGTCTGAGCTCAGGTGTATTTTTTCTTTCAGAACTCCTCAGGTATTATACAGATAGCATGTGCAGATCATTAGAAATTAAACACCCTCCCCCCCAAGAAATCCAACTCCTGAATCAACACAAAACACCCTAGATAGCTCCTCACCCAACAGTGCAGAAAACAATTTCAAACATAATTAAAAATAACTTCCCGAACAAGATGCCACACAAGTTGCACTACATCCTGGGCTATCTGTAGTAGTCTCATCCGTTTATGGCCTGATGACTAACACTATGCTACCACAGATTGGCTGACCTGGAACTTGCAGTGTAGACCAAGCTGTGGCCTGCCTCTGCTTCCGAGTCCGGGGATTAAAGGCATGCACCACCACAACTGACTTAGATAAATTCATTTTACTATGCCAGGTATGGTGCCACACCTACCTGGGCCAGTGGAAGAGACACACAGTAAGCACCTCACCACCATTGCGGAATGCGTCATATACATAAATATATATATTTTCCCCTATTAGCGAATGGAACATTCTTTGGAACAGAACTCATATTAGGGCAAAAAACTAATCTCCACAATTTTTTTTAAAAAGGTAAAATCATGCTATATATCTTCTTTCATAATTAAAAAAACTCCTAGAAATTAACAATGAAGGCATTTTAGAAATCATACCAACACATGAAAGTCAACCAGTTAGTTTTGAATGATTGGTCATTTAAAAAAAATCTAAAAGGAAAGTTAAAAAAAATTCCTAAAAGAAATTTAAATGTCCACAGAACACACCAAAACTGATGGAACATAGCAAAAGAAGCAACTTAATATTATGTAACACAATATTATTAATATTATGTAGTAATAAATGGTCAGTTCATCAATGTGAATTTGATGCATTTACATATATGACAGAAACATTTGGAGACTTGAAAGTAGCTAGACTACAATGTAAGACCATTAGAAGATTTCATAACCCCACTTAAAACACGAGACAGAATCCAGACACAAAATAAATGAGGGGACATTAGATTTTAGCTATTTAAAATGGAACAGACCTGACAGACATATAGAACAATATACCCTAAATAAAAAAACAAACATGTCCATTTGATGAATATATGAAACACCATATGGTAGGCCATAAAACAAGTCAAATATCAAAGTAATTCTTAAGTTTATTTTCTAACCATGATGATATAAAAATTAAGGTACAATATCCTAAGCAACATTGAGCAAAAATAATAAAGCTGAAAGTATCCCTTTCTACAAGGGATTCAAAATATTTTATAAAGCCATCGTAATCAAAGTATAACTTAGGTACAGAGATGTGCACCTGTCTCCACAGCTATTGAGAAGCTGAAGTTAACACTAGGTGGTGATCCGATTTCAAAAACCAACAAACACACACACACACACACACACACACACACACACACACAGAAGAAAACTGATCTTTATATTGTTTTTTAAAGCATCAATACTCAAATAGATTAAAGACTTAAATGAAGTACTTGAAACTATTAAAAATATTTTTAAAATAGCAAAAGACAAAAGCCTGTGATGTTGGTATAAGAAGAGGTTGCTTGATCGTAACTCCTAAGGCATAGCGAAGAAAATAAAATTAAGCAATAGCCTTGCACCAAATTCACAATCTCCGCATTACAAGGAAAACAGAGTCAAGAGACAGTCAAGGCTGATTTGTCTTAGTTACTTTTCTATTGCTGGGCCAAAGCATCATGCTTAAAGCACTGAAGCATTTAATTGGACTTACAGTTTCAGAGGGTTAGAGTCCATGAGGACAGAGCAAATGCACAGTGGCAGGAGCAGCTGATACTTCACATCTTGATACACAAGGAAGATGCAGAGAAACCCTGGGAATGAATGGCACATATCTTTTGAAACTTCAAAGCCTGACTCCTGTGACACATCTCTGCCAACAAGGTCACACTTCCTAATCCTTCCCAAACAGTTCCACTAACTGGGAACTACGTATTCAAATCTATGAGCCAGTGGGAGCCATTCTCATTCAAACCACCGTACCATGGGTTAGAGAAAAGATTCATGAATATTGCATAGAACAGAAATACATGAAACTCTAACAGGACCAAGAAAATAAACAGTCCCCATTTAAAATGGACTATAGACTTGAATATTTTTCAAAAGAGTAAATACAGTGTCCAAAAGATATATAAAAATGTTCTGTATCCTATCAATAAAATAGAAATTAAAACCACAATGTAACATCACCTCAGACCTGCTAGAGTGTACATCAAAAGATGAAAGATAAATGATACATGTTAACAATGACATGTAAAAAGATGAAACATTTATGCACTGTTAGTGATAGTATACATTGGTACAGTCATTTTGGAAAATATTATAGAAAGTCATCAAAAACCTAAGAAATTTCAGACGGGCAGTGGTGGTGCACGCCTTTAATCCCAGCACTTGGGAGGCAGAGGCAGGTGGATCTCTGTGAGTTCAGGCCAGCTTGGTCTATAGAGTGAGATCCAGGACAGTCAGAATTACAGCAGAGAAATCCTTTATCAAAAAACAAAGCAAAACAAAACAAAAAATAAACAAACAACAACAACAACAAAAACCCTAAGAATTCTCATGTTATGATCTAGCAATCTCACTACTGCCTGTAAATGCAAAGGAACTAAAATCAGTTTGCTGAAAGGTGTCTGCATTTCCATTCTCCTAGCAGCATAAGTCATGAAAGCCAAAGCATAGAAATAGACCGAGTGTCCCTCAATGGATAGACAGAAGTTAAAATATGGGATGTAGACACAAAATGGAACAGTTTTCATCCTGAGAAAAAAAATTCCATCATTTATGCCAATATGAGGTAAATTATCCTGAAGGATATTATGTTAAGTCGAAGAAGCCAGGGACAAAGAAATAAATGGCAGATTTTCTCATATGTGGAAGCTAAAATTGGCCAGAATTGTAAATAGTAGAACAGTGGTTACCAGAAGGGGTTCAGGAGATGGGGAGAATGAGACACTAGCCAAGGATAGAAAGAATAAGTTTGGGTGTGGGAGCAGTTGAGAGTACCCTTGTAGGGGAGGATCCAGGTTCTATTCTCAGAACCCACATGGTAGTTCACAAATATCCATAACTCCATTTCCTGGGGATCTAATACTCTCTTCTGACTTCCATCAGTATCAAGCACAAAAATGGTGCACATACATGCAGGCAAAACATTCATACATGAGATAAAATGAATACAAACAGATTTTTAAAAAGAATAAGTTCTGGTGTTGTAGTGCCCTAAAAGAGGTCTATAATGACCAATGCACTGTAAATTTTAAAATAACTACAAAAGAGGATACTAAAAATCTTTATCACAAAAAGTATAACTTTTGAGATGATGAGTATGTTAAATTCTCCAATTTGATCATTCCACAATGTGTACATGTAACAAAACATCAAATTGCACCTTATAAATATATATATATATTGCACCTTATAAACATATGCAGTTGCTATTTATCTATTAAAATTAAGGTTAAATAAAAATATGATTTATCTGCAAAGGGAAAATTATTCAGTAACCAAAGAAAGAAAACCACCAATACATGCTACAAGTAGGAGAAATTCCAAGTGCATGCTAAGTGGAAGGGGTCACAACTTAATGGTTACATATTGTATATTTTTACTCCTATTGAATATCCATAAACATGAAATTTTAGACAGAATATTAATTATTTTCTAGGACTGCAAGTATGAATTAAAATACTGCAAGTGGGCACAGGAGATGTTTAATATAATCTAAAAATAGGTTGTGGCAATTCGTCGCACAACTTTCTGAATTTAATAAAGATACTGAGCGGTCTATTTTGAATGAGTACATTTATGCTACAAAAATTATACTTTACTGGAACTTTTTAAAGAGGATACATTTGTGTCTGGTGTACCAGCTTTTACTTCTCAGTGTTCCGATGACCAGTTACAATCCATGGAGGGGCTAATTCTATTTCTGAGAATAAAATAGACCTTTATACATTGAATAAAATTCCGTAAGCAAGACTTTCTATTTAAGAAGTAATGTTGACATTAAATGTGTTTCTTACAATTTCAAAACACAACTTCATGGCTCTTTAAATTGAAAACACAAAAGTTTAGCAACTCAGAATGCCACACAATCCTGAATTGTAAGGCAGAATTATATATACATATTTTTACAGCATCTTAGTGATAATTTATCTTGGTTCTTAGGAAGTATGTGGCCTATACATTCATAATCCTTAGTCTAACAAATCAGCAATGATTATGTTTTGTATGAACTACTAAAATACCTATGATTTTGCTGTTATACTCCATAGTTATTCTTTCTTTAAACTAAATGGATCTAATAACTGTCCTTTTGATTAAAAGTTCCAAAATAATCGTTTCTGATGAACCAGATAATTTTTTTAATTTAGATTTTAATTTGGAGTCATTTTTTATTTCTGCCAGCAGGTGGAACCCTTTAGATTTATTTTGTCTCACAGCACTAGATAAACCAACCCTTAAAAATTTTAATTTTAAGAACAATTTTATTTAACATTTGTTTCTGGAACAGAATGCGTATGCAAGAAGAGTCAATATATGTTTCCTACAAAATTTCTTCACCAATGGAACTAACATTAATATATTTAATTGACATTCACAGATAATAATGTGGGCAGGTTTGGTCTATAGATCATAGTTTTTAACCTACACCTGCTCTTGGCCAGCACCTCCTAAATTTCACAGACATTTGGTCAAATTATACTTGTTACAGGGTAAATTATCTTTGTACATCCAATGGTAAAGAAATACATAACCTAAAGGATCTCCATTCTATAGAATAAGGTTTAAAGACATTTTCTGTAGTCAGATAGTAAGTGTTTAGGCTCTGTGGGGCTTGCGGTATCTATCAAAACTATCCATTACTATAGAGGTGCAAAAACATTCACAGATAATATGTGGGCAGGTTTGGTCTTCGAACATGGTTTTTAACTCACCTCTGCTTCTGGACAGCACCTCCCTAATTGGGAGGCGAATCTGAATCTACAGGATTTATTAAAATTTAGACAGTGAGGTCAGCTTTCCAGAGTGTATGATTAGGCACATCTCTGGAAGGACTGGAGGATACTTACTACAGTGAACTTCTACATGATGCTGATGTTGTCGGTTCCAGGTTCAGATTTTTACCCTGGAAACCATATCATCATTTCTGCTGCTTTATTATTTGTTTGTAAAATATTTATTAGTTAATTTATTATCTATGTGTGTGCATGTGTGTGTACATGTGTGTGTTTCCACATGAGTGCTGGTACCCAGAAGAGGGCGTTGGATTCTCTGGAACTGGAGTTACAGGTTATAGGCAGTTTGGAACTGCCTGATGTGGGTACTGAGAACTTAACCCAGGCACTCTGGAAGAGCAGCAAGTGCTCTAAACCATTGAGCCATCTCTCCAGCCCCTGTTGCTTTATATCTAGAACATTTTTTAAAGGTGAAACAGATATCAAAACATGAACTTGTAATATTTCCTAAAGAGACAATTTACAAAGAAAGAGATCGGGTCAATGGGAAGTAAGACTTTATATTGTGACTTACAAGGTTCAATTATCACCATCTATTAGAGGAGCGCAGTATTTTTTGTTAAGGATGAGGCTATAGAAAATAGCTATTGCAGAAGCTCACAGGCTGAAAATGTGTTGACATTAGTGTGAGAGGGTGAGAAAAGAATCATCCTCCACTGCTTTCATCCTGACACGATCCCTATATTTTAACGCATGTTTTTACATAACTAAACTCATATTGCACATTTAACTTTGAAATACAGTTTCTTAAGCATAATGATCAGAATTGCAACCCTCGTGATTAAATACTATTTGTAAACATCATTTTTAATAGATGTGTAATTTCCATTACATGTAAGTATATTTTATCAACTGTTCCTACCCTATCCATAATCCTTGGATATTCCTATCTCAGTCTTTATTAGAAATAATCTTCCAATGAGCATCTTGATGCATACATTTGTCTTCATCTCAGACTTCTTTCAAAACACATGGAAGTGGAGTTACTGATGTTTTTAAGGCTCATGATGCATATTTGAGGCATTATGGTTATAATCTTTTCCTCCATGCAATAGAGGGACAGCTGCACTACACCCTGTCCAGCACGGGCCATTTTCCCTCCTTCTCTTTGTTACGCACACACAAAAGGAGCTGTGATTGGCTAATTTTCTCAGTTATTTGAAGGGAAATCACCTTTCCCTCTCTGTGTCCTGTGCCAATACCCTCTTCCATTATTTGTCCATTCAGGCTGCTATAGCAGATTGTCATAAACTAGTCCACTTACAAACAAGAGAAATTCCTCACAGTCTAGAAGCTGGAAGTTTAAAATCAAGGCACTGTCATGTTGTGGATCCAGGTGGGGGACTTGCTTGCTTGTTTTTAGATAACAGACTCTCCTTTGCGCTCTCAAAAGGTAACACATCAACAATGACAAAAAATGCAGAAAGTAAGACAGCTCCTTGGCTCCTCTTTTATAAAGGCCCAAATCACGTTCATGAGGCCTGTGACTGCTGGTTTTAATGTCAAGTGGCTACAAATTTTGTCACTTTATTAGAGAGCTTCAGTTGAGGAACTAACTGTCTTGATTGTCTTAACTGGTATGGGAAGGACAACCCCGATTGTGGGTGGCACGTCTGGTAGCAGATAAAAGGGCAAGGCAGGAGGAAGATGACTCACCTTTTGCTCCCTTGGCCCTTGCTCTTGCCTTTTAGTTGATTTCCTCTGTTGCTGTGGCCAGTTCCTCCACTGATACCAGAGCCAGCATTTCCAGGCTGCCATTTCGGGCTAAGGATCAGCAGCTCTCTGGAAACCCTCCAAGTTCCCAGTGCCAGATGTGGACTGCTGAGGCACACAGCTTCATGGACGGGGCCACTATAGGGTTCTTGGTCACTCCAGTATGAGATAGCCATTGTGGAATTACTCTGGCTGTTGAGGCATTCGGCTTTAATAACCAAGCAACTACGAGTTCTCAGCCACACAGGTGAGAGACAACTGTTGTTACTACTTCAGTGTAAGATGATTTGATAAATTTTTCGTGTGTGTGTGTGTGTGTATGTGTGTGTGTACATATATATGTAGTTTACACACATTTACATACATACATTTATTCATTCTATCATTTCTCTTCTTCTAGAGAACCCTGATTAATTCAATGCCCTGGATATTTATTTAAAAGGCCACCTATAATACCACCACAAAAAAGAATCAGGTTTCAACATATGAATATATTTGTAGGATACAAAAATTCAGACCACAATACCCATTCTCTCTCTCTGTTGTACTCCCTCCATTCCCTATATGTCTGAGTTGATTTGGTGCTTGGCAGAAATACTTGTGTGCAAAGGTGGAGAGCAGAAGCCCTTCCCAGGGCAAGCTACATCTGAGAAGGGTTAACGCACAGAGAGCTCCAGCAGCTTCTCTGTCCTCATAGAGCATGGCTTGAGCCAAGCCGTGTGTTCTGGGCTGAGACGAAACAGCATAGCAGAGAAGAAAAGGGTGATTTCACTTCTGTTTGGAACCATAGATGTCTGCCTGTCACTATAACAGTCCTTGCCTCAGGAAGATTTCCCAAAAGACCACAGGGAAGAGAGGAGCATTACGAATCTCTGCTCCACTTGGCTTTGAACACAGTTTTTTGACGACTGTTCTACCCCTCTCTTGGTTTGAGCTGGAGTTTATTCATGTACAAGTCTGGAGCTCTCTCTTTGCAGAATTTTTTTATCTCAGAGGCCTACCTGAGATTATCTCACAGAGTCACAAGTTCAATAGAGAAATAGAAATCCATCTGTCTTCATTAAAATTTATTGTAGAGGAATGGTGGGAAAGGAGATTATTGACGATACTAAAATCAAAATTGGAGTCCATGATCATAAATTTTAGAACTATTCTTCTCGGCTTTGTACTTCCCTCAAATTGTTTTCAGTCAAAAGTCTGAGGAAAGCTCATTATTGCAAAAGAAAAGCAGCTCTGACCTAGGAAAATGCAACCTAAAATTCCCATCCAATGTCTTTGACCTTGCTTTCTGTTAGCCCCCAGTCAAGCCAGTCTTCTTGTCTTGGAAGCACCAGCCATGCCCATACTCCTGGTGTCAGCTTCTATTTCTTGGCTCCCATGATTTCTGCCCCTGGAGTCACTCTAACTTAACACCTCCTCATAAAATCTCCTCCTTTAAGACCCAGTGTAAGCTTTAGACACTGAAGGAAATGATCTCTCTCAGAGCTCTTGGGGGCTTCTACCTAAGAGGAAAAAAAGGAAAGAAAGAAAAGCTTCATTCCAAGTTAGTAGGCATTAGCTACTTACTGAAGACACTTGCACAGCCCTGGGTGAGAATGGGCATGCAACTGAAGCAGTAAGTTGGTAGGTACGGTCACATAGTCTAGAGAGAGACTGCCTGAAGCCCTTTCAAAATCTTTCCCTGGCATGGTAAAGAATGATGGTGTAATTCTAACCTGCATAAGAGAACTAAGAAGATAGTGAATATTAAACTATGTCCAGCAAGTTTTTTTTAAGGGGGTGTGATGCTGAAGCAGCATAGCAAACCCACATTCCTAGGAGAGACACTACAGTACACTTATGGCTTGACTCAAATCTATTTTATGGTTAGGAAAAACGAGAACCCAAAAAAGTCTTCCTCTTGACAGACTAGTAAATATCAGAGGGAAAGAAGCTGCCTCTGAAGATGCCAGGGCTGACACAGGCAGCCTCTGACAGATTCTTCCTTCACCACACGTGTAGGTTTCGGCAATTCAGAAGTGTTATGTATGGACCTTGAGTTGAACATTGGAAGAACAAGGAAGTAATCTCCCAATGACTTCATTGGGTTTCTGCACGTCACTCCAAATTAAATTAAATTGAAAAATAAATTATGTTAGTTCTATTTCTTGTAAACTCACTGGCTGGATGGACTGAGACTCAGTACCAAAATCTTGTTAATTTTCCTTTTTTTCTTTCTTTCTTTCTTTCTTTCTTTCTTTCTTTCTTTCTTTTTCTTTCTTTCTTTCTTTCTTTCTTTCTTTCTTTCTTCCTTCCTTCCTTCCTTCCTTCATTTCTTTCCATTATTTATTTATTTAGTTATTTATTATTTTGGCTTTTTCAAGACAGGGTTTTCTGTTGTAACTCTAGCTGTTGTGAAACCACTTTGTAGACCAGGCTAGCTTCCAACTCATAGAGATCTGCCTGCCTCTGTCTCCGGAGTACTGGGATTAAAGGTGCCATTAATGCCCAGCTTGCTATTTTCTTATACTCTACTGCCAGGTTTGACAGCCTTCACCTTCCAGTAAAACGATATTCAGGATTGATGAGCACAGTTTAGGCAAACATGTCTACACAGTATGACCATTTTGAATACTTGGTGGAAATATTTTTTGAATCATGTATTTATTTATGGTGGTAGTCAAAGGAAGTCAAAATGGTTGTTCTACTATGGCCATATCTTTACTAGCTTGACCAAATTTGTAGAGAAAATAACAGCAACAGACACAAATTTCTGTATTTGTATTTTTTTTCTTAAACTTCAAAATGAGAAACATGAAACTGTTCAGAGTTATTTTAACATTAGACACATTCATCCTCAGAATTGGAAAATGCTAATGCTTTCTTATGCCCATATGCTGAATAAAATTCAAAGTAGATAGAGCTAGCATATTTTGGGAATTTGCTACTATAGTCATCAAAGCAATTAAAAATTCATCTCAAGGTAGTTATTATAGAGGTATTTATTGTTATTTATATGTCTGAAGAAGAGACACTTGGGTAGTGGTATTATAGTCCACATATTAACCACATAAAAACCCAAGAAAATGTATCATATCAAAATTTTCTGGAGTGGTTTTAAGGCCTAAAGTTTCCAGATATAATATCTTCAGAGAAAGTTTTTTCTTTGCTACGACTTTAAAATAAAATTATATTTACAGACATAAAAGATACTTGGATTAAGAATAATACTGTTTGATTGTTTGACTTACATCTATGAGCCTTAATTTATTTGTCTAGCTTGCCATGGCCTTCTTATGAATTAGAAGACTTTAAAGAATTAATAGCACAGTTTATCCTGTTATACCACCTAGTTTACCTTTTCTGATATGTTTACCAATACAGAAAGAAACACATTTAAGTTCTGCTTAACAATATTACCTCTGTTATGCTGAACATTATCCTAAAGACTAAGGATATTCTGGAATCACTTCAATAGTTACATAATTATTTATCATATGAGATATTTTTGTATTTAATCACAGATTAAATGCATGTCAGATATAGAAAACATCTTATAATGTCTTTTATATTGCTGGGAGTCACACATTTTGTAGGTCTAGCTCTTCCTATGTGCTGGGAAAATTTTATTATCTTGAGAAAGATTATAGGCACCCTCTCTCGTTTCTTTGAAACATGTAGACTATAGTTTACCACAGAAACATGTTAACTAGATATAAATCAGGCTTGAACTACTAAAGAACTTATAATAGGCACATTGAAGAAGTGGCTGTCATGCTTGCCAGTGCCCCAAAGATAGTAATGGTTGTGGCCATTCTTCCACTATGCTGTGAGAATATAGATGCTGTAGGCATGAAAGGAGCCAGTGGACAGTCTGCGCCTTCTACAGCACACTGTAATAGTCATGCTGACATTTCCACCAACCTTATAAAGTCAATATTCTTCCCTAGATGAACTCTTGATCTCAGATCTTGGGTTTTGACCTGTATTGCTCAAAAATCCACATACATGTCTCATTGTGTTCAAGTAGTTATGTTTCCCTGCATCTTCCATGGTGTCTCTGAATATTGGTTATTATAGAAAGAAATGACAGCAATACCAGCTACAAATAGATTTTCTCTTCCAATAGGTGCCTAAAACTCCTCCTGTCATTTTAAATGCTAGGTTTCTAAGTATCATATTAGATTCATCAACAATACTTGAAGCCTAAATCACCAACGATTGAATTTTTATATATGTACACAGGGAGAAACATTTCTTTGCTGAGTTTCTTGACAGGGTCAGTAATTCAGGTTGAGTGCAGTCTGTTTGGGATTTTAAGGGAACTGCCTCTTTGCCTGTGACACTAAGTTCCTGACATGTTCACAGTCCCATCCTGGTAAAAGTGAAAATATCTATAGACTCACTTTGAAGACAGTTGCCTATTTCTATTAGCTTTTGTTATATGACAAAAACAAAAAACAAAGCACATCTTTATTTCTTAGTGGTATTGTACTGACATAGTTTATGTATCAAGAGGGGCATTGGAAGTAAGCCAATCTAGGATGGGTCATGACTCAACTGGGATGCTCATACCCTAGAAGTGTCTTTCATTATTCTCCTGGACTCTACAAACTGGTACTATCAATGATGAAGAACATAAAAGAAGGAACGTAAGTCCTTTTAACCTTAATCAGGGCTCCACAGTGGTATATTGAAATATCTACTCATTCTTTTGGCTAAAAAGGGTTGCATGCAAGGCTCCCAATAGGAGGAAGGGAGAAAATATTCTGGATCTTCAAACAGAAGGAAAGTGAAGTCCCATGGCAAATGGCATTGATTCAGGCAAGCAGTGTGACTTTTTGTACCATCACAAACTTTTCTTTACCTATCAATCATTTTGCTGGATACCACCAGCTCACTACTTTTGCAGCATGGCCTGGATTAGGAATCAATGTTTGATTGGTGAGCAGTCATCTATCACTTTATGAGATAATGAAAAGTAAGAATTCATTACAAAAGAGAACTTTGGGTTGAATGATAACTAGCTGATAGGATTTGATTTTTTTTTTTTTTTGGTAGGTAAGGAATTCTGGAACATATACAGTACTGAACACTCAAAGCAGGCAAAAACTGAGGGACACAGAATGCACAGGCAATGCACAGAAAGCATCAGGCCCAGACAATAATGGTACCTAAGATGTCTACATCCTAACCTCCAGGGCATGTGAACGCTACTTCTTGTGATAAAAGGTCTTTAACAAATGCGATGAAATTAAGGATTTTGAAATGAAGAGACTGTCTTAGATTATCTATGGAAGCATAATGTTGCCATAATGGTCTGAATGAGAAGAACTCCACAGTCAGTTAAAAAGAATGCAACTGATTCTGTAAGGGAATAAATTAATTCTCAGTGATAATTTGTTATAACTGTAATCAAGAAACTAATACAGAAACATGAGTGGCTAAGGCTTTCTGTCAGAAGGAAGGATGTACAGAGGAAGAGAACCCATCAGTTGGCACCAGTAATTACTACAGAAATAGCAGCAGGTGAGAGAGGGAGTAGCTGAGTCCCCCCATAGTGCATTCATAGAGGAAGTAATGACTTTTGCTTCTATTCTAAATACTCTACAATCTAAAGGGTCTTCCATTTCTCAAAAGGCCATTAGCTTCTGCTATTAACATTATATTATTTTTTTCTCTAACTGATCTATGTTTTATATGCATATTTGAATACCAATCAGCTGAGGTAAACTGAATAAGATGTTTTTATTATAACTCAGAAGCGTCTGGCCTATAGTAAAGGAATTAGGTAGATGAGAATTTCATGATAGTGATGTTATTTACTTGTTTATCATTTAATTCTTCATTCTAGTGTCTTTCCCAAGCAATGTAGCTTTTTAGCAGAATCCTTGGCTTCCATCCAATAGAAACCTTCTCATTTGTAATCCTAGTTAGGAAAATCAAAAATGTCTTCAGATATTGCCCAGTGTACCCTGGTTGTCAAACTCATACCTGGTCAAGAAGTACTGAATTTTATTGTACTAGTTAGATTGCTGTTATTATAAAGAAAAATCTAAAATAATTAACTTATAGCAAAAGAATTATTTGGACTTACAGTTTCAGAGTGCACTCTGCAATTAACCAGTCCCATTGCTTTTGTACACTTGGGAAAGCAGCCTGTTGTGATAGGGAGTACAAGGTAGAGCAAAGTTAACCACTTTATGGCCAGGAAGTGAAGACAAGGATGAGGAAGGGGTTAGAATTCTACTGTCTCCTGTAAGAGCTTACCCACAGTGACCTGAAGACCTCCCACATGGCCCTATTGTTAATGGTTCATGGCACTCTACTGTGAATTAAGCCTTTACCACACATACCTTTATGGGACTTTCTACATTCAAAATGTCAGACGTACTCATCTCAGCCTTCATATGTGTTTTGATTAATGGTAATTATTATTATAAGGATCTTTGTTACATTACTTCTGACTAATGTTCAAAACTTTGAGACACTTGCTCACTAGCTTTATGACTTTGAGGACATTTTCAATTCTGTTTGCTTAAACATCACATAAAATAGCAATGAAGAACTATTACCTAGGCCACAGAATCAGTGGTCTCAACCTATGGGTCACAACCCCTTTGGTTGTTGAACAACCCTTCACAGGGTCTCCTAAGACTATCTGCATATTAGATATTAACATTACAATTCATAGCAGAAGCAAAATTATAATTATGAAGTCGTAGCAGAGAAAATAATTTTATGGTTGGGGGGTCACCAAAACATGAGGAAATGTATTAAAGAGTCACCACATTAGGAAAGTTGAGAACCACTGCAATAAACTGTTGTGATAATTACTACATGCGTGCGTATACACACACACACACACACACACACACACACACACACACACACACACACACACACTGTTTCAGGTGTCAGAAACATTTTCTGTAAAAAGCAGGATAGTAAATAGTTTAAGCTTTCTGGGCACAAACTCAGTCATTTTTCAGTTCTGTTGCTGCATTACAAAGGCATTCACACCCAATATGAAAACAAACTAGATACTTATCTTTCAACAATTTTTTTTTTTTTTTTTTCTTAATAACATTGAATCAACCCATAGCTTGGAACATGCCTACCACATAGTAAATATCCAGCTAAGCATTGAATACTATTACCAGTTTCTACACCAGGTCTGACACTCAACCAAAGAACAAAAGCTTCCCAAAGGGCTGCACTATTTGGTTTTAGTGATTTTCTTCTATAAGTGGTAAGAGGTGTTAGTTTTCAACGGCAACCTATAAACCAAAGTCAAAACTTGGAATTAGTATAGGCAGTCAGTCCTTTCCCTTACATTAGAAGTCATGTATCTCATAAAGACGTGACAAAGGATGGATCAGAATCTTGCTCAACAAGTATATGCTAGTTAAAAAAAAAAAATGCCAGGGGTTGCATTGTACAGTATTGGTTCTCCACAGAACCAAAAAAAAAGAAAAGAAAAAAAAAAGATAATCTAGGTTTCTTCACCACCTTTGTTCAGTACAGAGTCCTAGAGAACTTTGAGTTACTCACAGTGGCTCTTAGGTTTCAAATGATTGGCAGTCAAAAATAAGCCCCAGGTAGGAGAAAAAGTGAATAACTCATTGGTGTGAAATGCATCAGTCTTTTTTTCTGTTTGCTCAGTTTACCCTTTACAAGTATTGCTCTTCCTGACCCAGCCAACCAGCAGTTTTTGGGTAGAGAGGTCTAGTTTTAAAACAAACCATTTCCTAGCCACAGGTGATTTGCTTCTGGGGTGAAGTTCTGGTCCTACTGATCCTACTTGGGGAAATCTTTCTCTCTCTCTTCATGAGGGATCCTCCAGGTCTTCCTCTAGTTTGTATTAGAATTTAAAGTAGCACTATAATCAGCTTATGCTTTTCTCCATTCTGAGACCGTGTATTTATATAAAGACCCACTTAGTGGTGAGGAAACAAGAAAATCTACTTCTAGCTTTACCTCTACAACCAGAAAATTAGCTTTAATTAGTATAATTAAATACTTGTACATGGTTTTGGGCTTATAGTCAAGTTTTTTTAAAAGTTATATTAAAAATTTGTCTCAATTACTGTGTAGAAGATAAAGATAGTTTTGTAGCTATTATTTGGACCAATGTTCTTGTGTTAGAATTCTGTCTTATGTAGGTATAGATGTGTGCTTTGATTTTATTCTTCTTCTTATGGGTTCACTGCAGAGGACAGTTTATTCTTTGCTAATTTAATCCCTGATCCTAGAGGATTTCAGCCTCCATAAAATCCAATCTTAATTCTAAATCTAGAAAGCTTCAGCCTCTGTACAATCTAATCTTGAAGATGCAAACCTGAACTTAGAAGGCTTCAATCTCCATACAGTCTAATCTGCAAACCTAGAATGTTTCAGCCTCTGAGACTTGCTGTTGACAGAGCTCACTCTGACCAACTGTCTTCTGAACTACATCTTTTCACTCTGAGCTGTACTGTGAACTCCAAACTGTAAATTGTAAACCATCTGTTTCTAACTCTGAGCTTCCTTTCGGCTTATTCTGGACTGGCTCTGCTCTTCTTGGCTTCTTCTGAACTGAACTGTCCGTGAGCTGACTGCACTCAAACTGCCTGACTAAAATAACACTCTGCTCTGCTTCTTGATCACTTCCACCTTCACTTCTTCCTTGCTTCTCTCTCTGAGTTCTCACTTCTTGTCTCTTCTACCTTTTTCTGAGCTCTGCTTCCTGTCTCTACTTCCGTACTCTGCTTCTACTCCCTACTTTTTGGGGATTAAAGGCATGTGTTACCACTGCCTTCTGGTTGGGATTAAAGGCGAGTGCTATGTTGCCGTCACCACAGAAATCTCTTTCACCTAGCATTAGCACAAACAGAGGACGGGATTAGTCTGACTAACATTCTTTCTACATTCTATCTGGATCACACAGGCCTCTGAATGTGATCCTTTCATACAGCCCTTCAGATGTGATTCCTTCCTAGCTATCACACAGGCCTTTCAATGGCCTTTGCTTGCCATGCTGCTGGATTGAAAGATTAAATGTTCCTCTGCATCCTTACCTGTTCCATATCATTCATCTCATAGTCCAGATCTGCCCCCTCCATCATGAGGTCTCACTTGGTGAACTGGTTAATTTTCTTTGGGGCTGTCCTAGAGCTAAGAAGGGGTTGGTTGAAGCATGCTTTGAACCCAGAATTCTCACCCTGAGAGAGGTAGGAGTTTGGCGGCTCTTCCTTCTTGCTCTGGCACCAACAAGACCCCAGCTAGCACTATCAGCTAGCAAAGTTCTTCCAATGCTGCCATGGCACACAGCACCTGATAAGATCCTGCCTCTCCAAGGAATCAGTCTGGTTACTGCTTGTCTGACCTTTGCACCTAGCAGGCCTCAGGCTGGACTTCTCCTCTCCCTATATGACCTTATAAGATCTCTTCCTCTGGCCCCTGTGAAACTTCTGCCTATGAAAAGGAGGCTTCCTCAAGTCTTTGGCACCAGACCACACAGGTCTGAATGTGAGCCTACCACATGGAAATGAAGCTATCCTGGTGTCACTGCCTGGCCAATAGCCTATCACCACATAAGGCATCCCTCCTTTGTGTATACCCTATAAATGTAACTCCTTTTGCTTCAATAAACTGAGCTTTCTCGTTGAAACTGCCTCCTGGGAAGTCTGTTCTCCCATCAGCTCTTTGTCTCTGCCCAAAGCCCCCTGGACCTCCTGACTTCTCTGCTTCCTCTCCAAAGCTGACTCACTGGTGCTGCAAGACTTGGCAGCATCCGGGAGGAACAGAAAGAACAGACTGACTATTTTCCTTTTAAAATTACTTTTATTATTGATGTATATATACGTGTATGTGTGTGTGTGTCTGTGCACACATGCGTGTGTGTATATGTATATGCACATATATGAGTCTTACCTGTAGAGGCCAGAAGTGGGCATGGGAATTCCCTGGGGCAAGAGTTATGGGCAAACAGTGAGCCTCCAGATACGGATGCTGGAAGTTGAACTGTGGCCCTCTGAACAGTTGAGCTAGCTTCGCTAGTTTAGTTACTTCTTTTGAAGCTTTGGCAAAATACAAGAGCTACTCAAGGAAGGAACAAAGGTGTCACAATTTCAGCTGTTAACTTGACACAAATCTGGAGGCACCTGAGAAGAGGGATCATCTACTGAAGAGTTGCCTGGGTAGGATTGCCTTGTAGCTATTTCTGTGAGGCATTTTCTTGGTTGACGTAGGAGAGACAACTCCATTATGGATAGTTCCATTCCTAGATGAGAAAACCGGAAGGAGCAAGGTAGTGTACAGCTTTCCTCCGTGTTTTCTATCTCCCACTGTGTGAGTTTCTGCTCTGACTTTATTTAGTGAAGGATTTTCCTCCCCCAAGTTGCTTCTTATCACAAAAGAAGGTAAATTCAGACAGAAGGGCTTAATTTGGCTCACTGTCTGAGGATACAGTCTTTAATGTATGAAACTCTTGGAGACAGGGGCTCAGAGTAGCAGCCAGGAAGTAGAGAGTGATGAATGCTAGTGTTAGGCTCATTCTCATTTTTACTCACCCCAAACCCATGCCTACAGAATGGTGCTACTCATGTTTAGGGTGAGTCTTCCCACCTCAATTAACTGAGTATAAGAACTCCCTCTCAGATTTGCTCAGAGGTTTGTTTCCCTGTTGATTTAACTCCCATCAAGTTGACAGTCAAGATTACTTATCGCGCACTTGGCCTTACAAAGCTTACTAGCGATATGATTACTGCTGTACTCAGATGGGTTCTGGTGCCGCACACTGCATACTAACTCAGCAAATCAGCCTACAGGTCCAGCACGTTCCATCACAGATTATGTCTTACTTCTGATTCCAACAAATACTCATACGAATTGGTCAATGCCTGGGCGAAGAGAAGCTCACCCTAAATGAGATTTGAATAATTAGCTAAATTAAATTGCAGGAGAGACTCAGATAGAAGACAAAGATTAAAAATAGACTCATAGAGTAGCTACATTAATAGTAGAACCCTGGTACTGGGTCCTTCTAGCAACCTTGAATCCAGAACAAGCTGCCATCATGCCATAGAATAGAGCTTTACCCTAGAACTCCAGGAGACCTTATCTCTTGCATTGTCTGAGTTTAAATGAAAACGCCCATTGAGTCCATTTGACTAGAAATGGAAATATCTTACTAACACAACTGTAATTACAAGCTTACTTATGTTTTTCTGGAATGTAGCAGGTATGCCTCTTTATTTAGTAATATTATAAGCACTTTGCCTTTGTTAAAGCCAGGAATATGATGTATCTTCCCTAAGGAATTAGCTCAATCTTCCAACACTTGAGATCCTCAGAAACAACATAATAAATTGGACTGACAGCAGTCCCAATGTGCTTTCTAAACTCAATTTTTTAATTATACCAAAATGTATTTGCTATCTATTATAAAAAAAAAAGTGACAGCTGAATTTTTTTCTTTCATATGTGAGAAGTCCTACAAGATGTCTTCTAATACTAAAAATGAACAGAACAAGTTATCTATTATTTCCTTCTGCATTTGATTTACTTTCACTGAACACAGAAATCAGCCAGTAACTTCCTTAAGTCACAGCTATGTATTCATAGAAACAAATGCCTGTTGGAAAAACTTTATTACCCCTCACTTCTTTATAGAAATACAAATCAGACCTGGAGTTGTTAAAAAAAAAAATAAAAGCAACCAAGCCATACAGCATGACAGTGAGAAATTAAAGAGAGGTAGGAAATATTAAGTGAATGTATTATTACCTCCATTGATCAGCCACACTCACTTTCAGGACTAAAGGAGGAGAGGAGGGGTTTTATCTACTAGTCTTCAACTCCACCCACATTGTGACAACACACCAGAGGCTCATTATATATAAGTATACAGAATAGCTCTGTGAGGCTTAAGATTTCCTGAAGTCTATACTGTTTTGACATTTTCAACTACTAATCTTTAATAGAAAAGATATATCAAAGGCTGGTTACCTTGAAAGTATTTTATTTGGCAATATTCTTAAATTATATTTCATGACTTTGATCCTTTCCTGTAAGAGCCTTCAATCTTAAACTTTTGCAGTATTTTAAGCATCAACTTTAACTTAAAAATTTCCTAGTAAAGATTCTAGAAAAGCAGTCACACAGAATGTTTTCTAAATGTATGCAGGATCAAATTAGTTGCTAATATATATTTTTTTCCTAATTAAAAATTGACCTAAGTATTTCCCTTAATCCCATAAACCAGCCATGCACCCTCTCCTGTCTGCTTAAATTCCTGTCTCCAGGCATCAGGGCGCTTCTGTTGTTTGAAAACTGGACTGAGTCTTCCACAATAAGAAAGGATTGGGAAAATGTTTCTTATTCAACCAGTCTTTCCTACACCATTGACTTTCTTATGCCTTTTATTTCCAGAAAAACAGATATATTTTCTTTTATATAGCAGTATTGTTACAAATCTCAAATGTTACTTTCCATTGGAAAGTATTAGCTAACTCATATTCCAAATAAAAATTCAGCTTTTACGGTTTAAAAATTCTAAAATGTAATTATTTTAAGTCAGTATGTCCTTGGCAGTAGACAAGACAAATTCCCATTGAGGATAAAAAACAGGACAATTAGAGATGTGATCTAAAAGCCTATTAAGGCTTTTATATAATTCTACTTTTGCTTTGTACGCTTTGCAGATACTGATTAAAACAAAACAAAACACAAATTGGAGTTTGTGATAGCTTTGCCTCAAATAAATCTGGTGATGCCATAGTTTGGACAGTAGATGTTGACTTATATTTGTGTCAGATTTTGGTAATTGTTACATTTTAAATATTTTCATTATTATTATAATATTTGATATGGTGATCTTTGATATTGTTATGTAATTGTTTGGGGACACCACAAATGGGTCCTATATTGGAATAGTGAACTTGGCTAACAAATACATGTGCTCTGACTGACTGTTCCAGCAACCAGCCATTTTTACATCTCTGCATTTCCTTGGCTCTTTCTATCCACTGAGATACAACAATATTGAAATCTGACCAATTAACAGCTCTGTATGCTCAACTGAGAGAGTCATGTACTTCTAATTTTTAATCAAAACTACAAATGAAGGTTAAGGTTAGAAGCTCAGTGGTTAGAAGGCTTGCTTAGCATATGTAAGATTCTAGGTTCAAAGCCCTGTTCCCACAGGCACCCCCCCCCCCCCACACACACACACATGACAAAAACTAGAGATTAGTAATATCAGGAATCTCAGGAAAATATGTCAAAAGCCAAGAGTAGCCGTCTGGAACCAAACGATTAGTCAAGCTGTGACTGCAAAGACACTGTTCCTGGAAGAAATTAGAGGTCTACTCCAGAGATTGCACATAGTTGATAAGAAAGTAAACAATCTAACTGCAATTGCAGTGGAAAGAGTTTTAGTTTCCTGAAAAGAGCAGCCAGCTACAGAATTTCCTTAGGCCAAAGCCAAATCAGAGAAGTCCTAAGTATCTTTGATTTTATAAAGGTAGAGAGCTAAAGAAAGCACAGAAAAAAATGTGTGAAGCTAGCTGAGATCAGGTTCTTGAGGTGTAAGAGAAGAGGACATTTCTATAACATGAAAAATGCAAAATGCTGATATAGAAGCTGCCTTAGGTTCTCTGAATTTGACTCAATAGAAGGTGGCTATACAAAACAGAGTTCAGTGTAAACAAGGCACCCATGTAGGGGAGGGTATCACCTGGGACTACTTCCTCCTCCTGAGGAGAAGTCAGTGCCTGATTTCAAAGCTTCAAACATAGGCTGAGTCCTGGTATGGGCTAAAGCAGCTGTTGATTTCGAATCGAGCCAATGCTCTGTTACTGTTGTGAGAGGCATCCAGCCTTTAAGAATTATACTAAGTCTACTCTGCGTATGTTCTATAAATGGAACAACAAAGCCTGGATGACAACACATCTGCTTACAATATGGTTTGTTAAATATCATAAGCCCACTGTTGAGACCTACTGCTGTAGAAAAAGAACGAGAAGGAGAAGAGGAGGAGGAGGAAGAAAAAGAAGAAGAAGGGGGGATTTCTTTCCAAGTATTACTGCTCAGTGAGTGACATTAGGCCTAGATCATCCAAGAGCTCTGATGGAAATGTAAAATGGGACCAGTTTTGTATTTTAATTTCTCCTAATGAAACATCTAATCTGCATCTCACAAATCCACTTTGACTTTTACTCATATTTTCTTTTCCTTTTCCTGTTTCCTTTTCTTTTGTTTAGACAAAGCCTTACTATGGAGCCTAGGCTGACCTGGAACTCAAGAGAATCCTCCTCTTGTACCTCCTATGTACAGGGAATTCTGGCATGTGCCCCCTCTAAAAAAATACATTCCTTAAGACTACAACTTGAGGGGCTTAAGGAGATAGCTCAACTAAATGTGCTTGCCTTCCAAGTCTGAGGACCTGAATTCAGATCCCTAGTACACACCTGAAATGCCTGTGCACTTGCAATCTCAAAGCTGGAGACACTGCAGCAATAGGATTCCTGGGGCTCACTGGCAAGCTTGTCTTGCCAAATTGATGAGGTCTAGATTCAATGAGAAACACTGGCAAAAAAAAAAAAAAAAGAAAGAAAGAAAGAAAAGAAAAAAAAAGAAAAAGAAAAAAAGAAAGGTAGAAAGTGTAGAGAGTGAAGGAGGAAAGACAGCTAACACACACACACACACACACACACACACACACACACGAGCACACAGGAACACATATACACACACTGTACATACATACACAACTAGAATTTGCCCTAGTGATTTGCTTTTAGAAGATTCACCACTGCTTATGAATGATGAGAAGAAGTCAAAATAGAAACACTAATAGGCATTTGGAAGAAGTTGGTACTGGTCTTTATGAATGACTGAGGGATTCAAGACTACTGCGGAAGAATTAATTGCAGATGTGATAGTAATATAAGAAAACAGAACTAGAAGTGAAGCCTGCAGATCTGACTAAATTGATACAACTTTTTTTTTTTAATGAAACATCAGCAGATATTCAGTAGATAGCTACAGATAGGCAAGGAATGCTGTTTTTGTTTTTTAGAATCCCCTTTTGAATATACTGTGATTATTGTTGAAATGACAAAAAAAATTATGTCATTGTATCAATTTAGTTGACAGAGTAGCAGTAGGATTTGCAAAGGCTGTCTCTAATTTCAAAAGAAATTTGATTGAGGACAAAATGCTATCAAGTTTCATTATATGATACCCCAAAAATATTTCATGGAATGGTCAATTTATGAAACAAATTTATTGCTGTTTCATTTTAAGAAAATACCAGAGCTAAAAATCTCCAAAAATCAATGTTGTTCTCAATGAGTACCCATTAATACTGAGCTACAGACTTACACTAGCAACATGACTATGAAAGCTCAGATAGCCGTTAGAACTTTAGCTACCAAGTCTTTCTAAGTGCATTGCTTTGTAGACATGATGTTTAATAAATAACTTTTATATGCACTGGTACAGGAAACCAAAACATTTTGTGACTTTCTTTATTGAGAAATGTACTTTATTCTGGCAGTCTGGAACTGAACCTGAAGTGTCTCTGAAGTATTCTTGTAGAACACAGCTATTGTTTGGAATCCTGTCCAAACACCTTCCTGTCTATAGAGGTCTTTTCAACCTCCATCTGAATCTAGTGGAACCTAGAAGAGTTTGAGGCTTGAGAAAGCCTTAGCATAGGAACTATTCCTGTGCCACCTTCCAATCCCAAGACGTTTGATAAACCAATAGAGAGACATTTTATCATTTTATCACAGAGAAGCATTTTATCATTCTGTGACCATGGGCTGTTACTTTCTTCTCATTCTATCTCACTGTTCACCATTGGGCTTGGATTCTCCTAAAGATTCTCCAGTTTAATATAAACCAGTCAGCAGAGTTCAAATACTCCTTTTCCCAGACAATAGAAGCAGGATGAGTAATGGATGACATTGATATTCACAGAATGAAATATAGGACTACTGTCCAATTGTTCAAGGATTTGTCATCTTGCTCTGCTGTAATTCACATCCACAAGGATGGGAAGCGTTACAGCAGCTCCAGGTGACACAAGAGTAGCTAAACGTGTCCCAGAAGTTTTGATCAAACCATATCCAAATTACCACTAAATCAGGATTTTATCTGTTGCATGAACCAAAAAACTCGTTATTTACCATTAACATTTTTACTGAAGATCACAATGCTTATACCTGAAGCTTTCTTACCACTTTTGTTATTACAGGAGAATCATGTCAAAGTGAAGTAAAACAAAACTACTGTGAAAGATAGCAGAAGCATCTGTGTTTGTGATGTCACTTGAAGTGCCTTCATTAATGCAAATCAATCTAGTGTCTTACCTCCTTTAAATTTTTCCAAGGTGGGTCTATTCTACTTGCAAAATTCAGTCCTTCCTGATTAAGTAGTGTCTCTAAGTTGTATGATACAGGGAGTCTGAGAAATTATTCATGTATCCTTTTAATAAAAGGTTTATCATAAGAAATTTGAAAACAGAACAAGGAAATGAAACAAACACCATGTTCTTCCAGAACTGAATATAACATAGCTACTGGTCAGAAGAAAAAAAAAATTTTTTTTTCAGTTAAAATAATCAATTTTCCATTTTAACAGCTAGTACTGACTAAAATATTCATGAAAAGTTAAGACTTGCTTAAATTCTGTTTTCTTAGTATTTGCTTAATGCCCCCTCTGATTGTTCCCATCAGGTAATTACAGGTTGCTCTAGACTCTTGGCTCCAAAGGAGGCTTAAGGCTTCTCCTTTCTAAAAACACCATCAAGACAAAGAAAAACTATATATATTAATATTAAGAGCTTTGATAGACTTCAGGGATAAGAGCTAAATCTTCTAATATAGGATTGGCACCCATGAGGCTTCATTTTTTCTTTCTTGCTGATTTTTACTTTAAATTGCTTCTCCGGAAGCTTTCTTTTTGAAAAAAAAAAACAAAAAAACAAAACAAAAAACTGTCTACATTTATTTATTTACTTGTTTATTTGACTGTAATTTGTGTATGCATACCATGGTGCCTGTGGATGTCACAAGACAACTTGTGGGAATCAGGTCTCTACTTCTACCATGTGGTCTGCAGGACTCGAATTTGGATTGTTAGGCCTGGTGGTATGTGCTTTTCCTACTAAGCCACCTAACCAGGCCCCCTCTATAAAGAAGAAGTTTTCTTCTTTATAGGAAGATACTATTCTAGACTTTTCTCCCACAAACTCATTGCTATAGAAGCTCTATGTTTTGTTTGCTGCAGCAAATATGTACACACACACACACACACACACACACACACACACACACACACACACATTTTGCTGGCAGGAATAACTGCAGGAAGGAAGGAAGGTTATATTTTAGCTTACAGTTTCAGAGATATTTCAGTCCATCATATGAAGAAAGGGATGCTAGTGGGAGCTGCTGTCTGTGGCAATGTCGGTGTGAGGCAATGATTCTTCATATCATGGCTGACCAGGAAGCAGGAATAGTTGGATTGGAACCAGAGTCAGGTATAATCTCCAGAGGTTTGCCCCTACCATGACCTACTTCTATCAGCCAGAACCTTACCTTCTAAGGCTGCAGAGCCTTTAAATAGTACTATAAGCTCGACAGTGAGCACTGAAAAAAATGAGCCTATGTTGGACATTTGAGATTCAAATCCTAACAATTTTCTAAGAGTTTTTCTTATCCCTGCATAATTTCTCATTGTTACCCCTATACCCTGACAAACAAGCAGAGTATCTTACCATGGAAATCAGACAAGCAGGCCGTAAATACATTGATTGAGGGGTTGAGGACACCAGAAGAACACGCCCCAAAGAGTCAACTGACTGGGATTCTTAGGGACTCACAGATACTGAAGCAGAAGAGATAGAGCCTGCATGGGTCTAAGACAGGTCCCCTATATATATCTTATGACTGTCTGGCTTGGTGTTCTAGTAGAATTCCTAAAAGTTGGAGTAGGGGCATCTCTAAGCCTTTTACCTGCCCATGGGACCCTTTTCCTCCTGCTGGGCTGCCTTTCTGCCATCTTGTTATTCCTTGCTCTATTAGTAACTCTGGGAGGCCTGCTCTTTTCTGAGGGGAAGCAGAGGTAGGGTGGAAAGTGGGTGGTGGCAGGGTGGGGGCTGGGATGGGTCAGGGAGAAAGGGGAGCTGGGGGAGTCTGGGAGGAGGGGAGGCTGGGGTCGGATGCACTGTATGAGAGAAAAAAAAGTAAATTAAAATTAAAAATGCACTGATTGAAAATAGAGAATGAAAAGAAGAGCATCTATAGACGAGATATTCCCACTAGACAATGGGGAAATGTGATAAGATAATTCTTTCACACAATAAAAAAATGCCTTTACTATAATGTAGATGACAATCTCCATACATTATTTGACATTTTGTGAATTTGCCATGATTTTAACCTGTACCAGGCTTACAAAATAATTGTAAAAACTAATTGCATATGTAGCCACTAGGCATTCAACAAAGATTGAATGGGATTATTACATTTTTTACAGTAAGCTGCATGTTCCACAAGGCCAGACAACCTAATTTGTCCTGATACACCAAATATTCAGCAACATTAGTTTTTCAGTAAATACTGAAATACTTGTCCAATATATATAAAACCTGTAAAGAATTCAAACTTCTATTGTCCCTGAGGCACAACAGAAGAAAACACATTTTATTTTTAAAAAACTTAAAGCATATACAAATAACATTAATATCATCATGTATTTGTATAAATAATAGTATATTTTCTGTATTCCCAGTAATGAAAATTTTATAATGCCTGTGGATTTGAGGGCTAAACAACAACAAAAAGCAAGCACTGGTCTAGTATCCAGGTTGCTCACAATTAGTCAGGACGTAGATCTTAGGAAGTAGGTCTTAGGTTTGTCCTTTGGTTTTCTGTTCCTATATGGAAGAACTTAAATTTGTTCTCTTTCATTACTAATATGGGAAGCACTAAAATGGTTGAGGATTGGAAAATAGTAAGAGTTCTAGTAAAAACAGGTTACATATTTCTAGGCTATCTACTTATAAAGAATCCCTTCTTTGCTTGTTTCCCAAATTTAAGCCATCCCAGTTTCCCAAGAATACAATCACCCATTTGAAGCGCATAGTTCTCACATGCTTTAAACAGTGTTAGATTTTTAATTAAATCTTTGGACATTTTAAAAAACCTGGGCTCCAAAATCAATCTTCTGCCCCTATATGAGTTCATCAGTATCAATCATAATGACAGGTGTCAGAATGACGGGTGTGTGTGTGTATTCAATGATACTTTTCATTCAAAATTACAGTACAGCAGCTGCAGAATTTTCGGTAGTATTTGTATACTATGCCAGTTTATGAGGGTTTACAGAACATGGTAAATTTAAAATGTAAGAAAAAAATCCTAATTCTTTGTGTATTAGCAGAGGGGATGGGCATGACTTCTCAATATACCAGGGAAAGTAGAGTTAAATAGAGCATATTTACACATTCACAACTTGTGTCTCAGATTTAAAAACTTTAAATGAACTTGGCATCTTAAATATCACTCACTTAGGTAAATTTCATAAGTCTGGAAACATTAAAATTTTCACGAAGAACTAAACATTGGAGTTACTGAATGGGATTTTTATAAATCTTCTCTGGGGACTAAATTGAGAACATATCATTTTGCTTAGATAGTTTAGGCTGAATCATTTGAAGAAAGGAACTAATCTCTCAAGTTTCCTTTATGCTTGACCTTCCCAAGTGATGGCCTTTACTGAGAAGGTACAATCTCATTTGGCATGGTTCACAGATTTAATGGCCTCTGTCTTCATGTAAAGTCATATTCTCCAAGAAAAACAAATCACCAAACATGCTCTGCTCCTTTCTGATAATAAAAAAAAATAAGCAGAAAACAAAATATTCCCAGAGAATAGGCTTGCTGCATTTAATGAGGAAGAGAAAGAACAAATGTGATAGAATTCATTTCCTCCTAATATTCTTGATCTGACACCATTACATTTTCATTGGCAAGATATATATATATATATATATATATATATATATATATATATATATATATATATATATATAATCTTTGATTCACTGAGACATTTTCAAACTGAAGGCAGTTAAATGGGTTTTGGAAAATTGTGGTCTGTTCTCTTACAAACATGCATATAAACAAATATTGTTTACTTGCTCTACCATCTCATTAATTTATTTCTGCAAAGTTTTAACCTTTGGGAAATTCAGCCATAGATATGCAGTGATTGAGTCCTTAAATAATAAAATTGCAATGAAAGAAAAATCTACTGAAGGATTGCCACCATTGTTTTCTTAGAAAATTATGGTTGTTTGTAAGAATGTGAATCTGGTATTCCATAGTTTGGCTGAGAGTATAATAAGAGTTGAGATGAGGTCTTCTATTGTAGGCTGAATTATTGCTGCTACCAGCTAGAGATATCCATATTTAATGTCTGACTGTATTCTAGTATATGTGCTACATAGTAACAAAAGACATTGCTGGTGTGATTAAATTGAGGAACAAATAAATTTATGGAGACCACCCTTCACTTTGAGTTCAGTGGAGCCTCTATGAACTTGATACTTGGGTCAGTTATTGGAACCCTTTCAAGGGAAGTTCCCACTCTTACTCTAGAACTTTTGGGCAAAGATCTATCTTAAAAACAACAGCAGCAACAAAACAACAACAAGACACAGGCCAAGATGGTTTTACAGTTGAGTTCCCTTTTGAAACAAATCATAATCAGGGCATGGAAAAAATACCTAGACAATTTTGTGAAACTAACCAAATACCCTCAAATTCGTGAAGGTTCTATAATGTCCATCCTATTATGGATACCTTTCTCAGGTGTGAAGTGAGGAAAATAAGAAATTCCCAACAAACATATTAGTAAAGTACATACACATACTTTACAATAAGCAGTAAAACTAAGAAACTTTAGGTAGGAATGGATGATTGAACATCAGTAAAATTATTTTATCATTACTCAGTGTGTTAACAGAAGCAAAATAATTATGATTTATAAAAGTATTTAATAAAATTAAATATTTTATTGATTAAAAAAGTTTTTCAGACATGAATATGTATATATATATATATATATATATATATATATATATATATATATATGGCTTTAAACAAAATTCTAGAAAAAAGATACTAAAGGTGCAATATATCAAACATTCATAAATAAAACAAAAATGTAAAGCATCATAAGTACCGTTCAACATCTTGCTGGAAATTATGTTTAATAAAATACAATAAAGATAAGCAATAGGTTACAAATGAGATATAGGGAAAAACAGCCCATATAATATGAATCTCAGAAGCTCAACACAAAAAAACCTAGAGCATTAACTAATAAATGATAAGTAGTAACAAAATTTGTCTGGGCATATGGATATAAAGTCAATACACACACACACACACACACACACACGAATTCTATCAAGGCAGGTAATGCATGTCTGCCAATCCACCCCACGAGAGCACAGGCACAGTCAGAGAACAGTCAAGACTATACAGTGAATTCAAGGCCAGTCTGGACTGTAAAACACTTCTCATGAGAATAATCAAACACTGAATCTCTGTTAATGAAACTATAAAATTATCTGTGAACGTCAACTAAGACAAGTGTCGAATTATGAATATGAATCTAATTAAAAGTACCTTGATCAATTAGAAGAAATTATCTGCTCATGGACTATTATTAGGATTTGTGGCAATTGCACCAGTTATATTTGTGGCAACTCTGACCAAATACTTGACAGAACAACTTACAGGAGGAAGGATTTAGTTGGTATCATTATTTTAGAGGTTTGAGTCCATGGTCACTTAGGACTATGAACACAGGCCAAATATTGTGTCAGTTGTAAGATGTGGCAGAGGAGAGTGGTCCATATGGCTGACTACCTAACAGAAAGAGACAGAATGCAGGCTCTCTGCTGGCTTTCTCTTATTCTACATTTTATTGTGTTTTAGACCCTAGCCAATGGAGTGGTGCCACCTACACCATTGGTCTTTCTCTTCAATTAGCCCTTTCTTGAAATGACCACACTGGAGTGCCACATCAATGTCTCTCATGCTTCTAAATCCCATTATGTTGACATCACAGAGATTGATCTGGTTTTAGGACAACTGGATTTGTGGATTTGAATAGTTCCTGAGCGTTCCATTATGCTAGACAATTATTGTTTTTCTTTTTCCTGTGTGAGTACTGATCCTCCTCCACACATCAACTTCTATAATACGAATAGAACTACCAATTATTTTCCCCACCTCCTATCCATAAAGTACCCAAAGTTAATTTTTGTGTATTCTTATTTCTGTAATACCATTCATTCAACCGCCCCCTTCCTCCTTGATCTCTGTTGCTGATCTGCAATCTTATCAAATTGCCATTTGTGCATGAGCCTGACTCTGGGCTCTTTTTAGTATATGCAATCATTACACCACACTGTATATTTATCCTCTTGTTCCTCTCTTGGCATTGCATTCTTGAGTCGAGTCCATTATATCCTAATTGTGTGAAGTTTTGTTGGAAACTGCTTATGGTTTTGGTATGACTCTTCCATTTACAACAAGCTTAGGGTAGAACAAAGAGCAGGGATGGGGAGGAGAGTCTGGTACAGAGTAAAGCAGGCTAAGCATCTGCAGCTCCAGTGAGGAAATATTACAAAAGGCTTCAGACTTCCACCACATTGTGGGTTTGGTGTTTCAAGGAAAATTTTATATAAAGTTTCCAGGGACAGAAGAACTTCTTTCACATCTGGGACGCATGTGTGTTTACAAGCATCCCCTTTAAGTTCCTTTGAATATGAATTGCCTAACCAAATGTTTTGCATATTGTCCTGACAAATTTTGCTGTCTGGTTCAATTTTATGCCACTAGGAAAGGAAGATTTTTATTTTCATCTTCTTTCATTGCTGTTAATGTGCTTTTGTGATTAGTGGGCTCATGTATAGAAAAGCAGTGCCTGTTCTCAAATGGCTACAATTATTTAGTGACGTGTATCACACACAGGCTTGTAAGTTCCCTAATGGATCTTCTAAACACTGTCTCAAGTTGACATGAGTAGCCATCACAGAGAATAATTGGTTTTAGGCAAAACTGGGTTTTTGGATTCAAGAAGTTCCCAAGCCTTTTGTTATGCTGGATATTTATTGCTTTTATCCTGTGCTTCTATTGAGTACTGATCATTAAGATGTCCTCAATTCTTTCCCACGTGTAAATATTTTATATTTGCTGATCTTCTATGGCATTATACTTGTCCCATCACTGAGACCCTATTTCACCTGGTAATACCAATATTTTTGTTATATAGCAGATATAATTATGATATATAGGACATTACACATTTTATGTTACATATATTTAGTACCCTCATTAGAATATAAGCCACTTGAGAGCAGGAACTGATTTGCTTAACATTTGAATTCAATAGTGGTAATTTCAGTGTATTCTATTTATTCCCAACTTCTTAGGAGGGTGGTATTTTACAAACTCTCATGTTGTAGATGCCGCACCCATACTCCGCATAGCAATTTGTTACCTTCTCCCTCTACCAAGAAGCAGAGAACTCTGGAGAAATATACCAAACCCAGTCATATTCCTCTCCATTTTAAAATTTATTTATTCTGAAGAATGTACACTTAGTGTCAGTTGAATGAATTAACGATTAGCATACCTGAAAGAGGCAAACAGATCGAAAATGGATGTCTAAAAGACATTTAAAAAAATAAAATCTTTCCTAGGTAACCACTAGTCTTTTTTTATTTTGTTTTCTTAAGCTTTTATTGATGTTTTTGACACAACATTTAAAAATATTTCTTTTTGTGTTTGTGCGGGTACATGGTGAAAGCATAGAGGTTGGAGGACTACTCCGGGCAGCTGGTTCCCTCCTTCTACAAAGTGGGTTATGAGCAATCGAATTCAGGTCGTCAGTCTTGACAGCAAACACCTCTACCCACTGTACTTCCATGCCAGGCCACCAAAAATCACTCTTCTTATTTCAGTCCTGTTAAATGTTAAAAAAGAAAACATCTCAAGCCCCTGTATTATGGAGGTCTTGATACATGTTTGGGATGTTTGCATCTCGGGAAGGTAAAAAGCACAGTTGTCAGGGTAGCTATGCAACGTAAATATGAACAATGAGCTATTCCTTAGAGTCAAAAGCATTTTAACACCAGAACTGGACATAAAAAAGTGCATTATTTAAGTTAAGTAAAGGTAGCTCGCCTTGTCACTGTTACTTAAATTAGGCATTTTACACCACTGTACTTATTCATCATCATAATCCTCACAATGTTTTCAAAACACTGTATCTTTAAACATAAGTTTTAAGAATTTGAAGTAGTCATTTCTCCTTAAAGTTATGGGGTGAACTACTAGAATACTTCTGTTAAATTTTAGTTAATTTTCTCATGTGAAGTTGATTGTTCTGCATGGACTATGTACCGTATCATTTTTAGTTAAGGTTCATACACAAATTTAAAAACATCTTGGTTTCCACACTCAGAAGCAGTTTTTACAGTTAACATCCTTAAATTCTTTTATTCTTTTATTTAAAAATTTTCTGGATTCTGACAGCCACTTCCATAATCTTCAGGATGGACCTAAATGTATTAATGAAGTCAAGGCCTTGTACTGTTTAAAGATCAGGGCTCATTTATTTTGACCCAGACTTCTACTTAGTCAAAACAAGAATTTGGTGTTGAAGCATTCAGTATGTGTCAAAGAACCTAGGATAAATCCGGACATAAACTTACTTCAATTGTACAGGAAGATATGCATCAAGTCCACAGTCTATAACATTATTTTCTGTATTAATAACCAATATTGCAAATACAGTTTCTTTGTGTGCCTGGTATTTTTGACAAATCCCTTTCTTGATAAATTTAGCTCCCTAAAAAGTACTACTTCTTATTTTGGCAGGAATTCTTTTTCTTTGTAGACTGAAAAGCAATTCTTTTTTTTTCCATCTTAGTCCTTTTAAGGAATTCTTTTCAGGAATCTATCCTTGGCTTCCTGCTGGCCTCAGGCCTTATTCCCCCCTTCCTCCTCCACCCCGCCCTTGCCTGACCAGCATTTGTTAGAATTTGGCTCTGGGGAGTACTATGCTGAGTGACAAATGGATGAAGATGAAGGTTTTATTGAAGCATCTGAACTGCATTTAATTTTCCGTGTTGCTTTATTCCTTCTAGCTCCCAGGATATTGAATTTTGTGGGCTCTACTTGGGTCGTCAGTACTTCAGGCGTTTAGTAATAAGAAACATAATCTGCTTTTTCCGGTAGGATAATAAATCCTCATTGATATTAAGGGCGGCTCTCTGCAGACTGTTCTACACGGTGTTTTTCTGTAGGAACACAGTTGTTGAGAGTCCTTGCTTGGCTCTGGCCTGGGGCGCCCTGGGCCACAGGTCGCCTCCCACCGCCGGGCCCTGGCTCGCTTGGACAGCCCAGGCCGGCGACCGCGACACCCCTCCTCCGGCGCTGGCCCTCCTCCCGGACCTCTCCCCGCTCGCGGCGCGCCAGACAGCGGGTAACCGCCGCCTCCGCCGGGGCATCCCGGCTCCATAGGCGGCGCGCGGCAGACACCTGCTTCTCACTGGCCGCCGCCGCTGCCCCTCACCCCGTAACCCCCGCGATAATTGGCCCCAGGCCGCCGCCCGTCATCCTCTAGCCGCTCTTCGAGTCCCGCCTCTATCCTCGGGTCATTTAAGTTTATCACAAATAAATAAATAAAGGAGGAAATAGAAATGCGTAGAAAGTAAAAGCAGTCGGGAGGGGGCGGGGACGTGGAGGAAAATGGGGGGGGGGGAGCGGAGGAGTAAACAACCAAACTTGATCGTGTTTGTCTTGACCAATCACGGATCACTACAGTCCGGTCTGACGGCCTCTGTCGACCAATAATTTCCCAGCTCTTGGATCACTGAACAACGAGAGGGGACTGGCCTCTCTACACTGTCCGCTGGTGGGCGGTAAGTGTTGAGACCACGGACCAATAGACTGTTAAAATTGTTCTGAATGAAAATTTCCATCACCAATCAATGTTTGAGATAGCGGATTGGGTGTCTCGTAGGCCAATCAAAGATGACAGAGATGAGGAAAGGGGCAGTTAGGGGCGGGGCCACGGAGGGGAGGAGAAAGAGTGCATTTTGTTTATGGGCGGCAACCTCACGAGGGCCGACCAATCGTTATTGGTCAGCTGAAGACCAGAGTGGCATGTGCCCTACCCAATAGAAGGCCAAGCTGTAGGTTCGCGGCTTCAGGCGCCCAATGTGGGCCTTCTGCCGAAGAAGTAGGGGCGGGGGTAAGTTTAGGAGTTGAGGAAAGAAGATTAAAGAGCGCGAGGAGGTAACGCCAAAAACTCTAATTTGTTGTGGGGCGGGCGGGAGGGAGGGGTGTGTGCGTGCGGAGCGCGGCCGGGCGTCTGCGAGTCGCCGGGAGTCGGGGGCGGCGGGCCGCGGAGGAGGGGGCGGGGTGGGGCCGCGGCGCGAGTTCCGAGCCGCAGCCCCGGGCTGCCGCCCCGCCCCGCCCCGCGCGCCCTCCCGCCGCCCCTCCTCGCGCCCGCCCGGCGGCCTCGCGCGACCCTGCGGGGAGGGTCCGCGGCCAGCTCGGGCGGGGCGTCCCGTCGCTGCCGCCGTGCCTCGTCTCTCCTCCGCGCGCCTGGAGCCGCGGCTTCCCAGAAGAGGAGCTGAGGGGCACCGGCTGGGGCTTCGGAGCTGTCGGCGGCGCCGACTCCCGCCCCTCTCTCTCCCTCCCTCCCTCCGCCCTCCGGTTCGCTTTCTGCCCGCGCGGAGGACCGGTTTCTAAGAACCCGGGGCGGGACGGGGGGCCCCGCCCGCCGCGCCTGCACCGGTAGACGGGGGCTCGGCCGGGGGACGAGCCCTATCCTCTCTCGCCTTTGGGCCACTTCGGAAACATTTAGAAAAAAAAAAAAAACCGTTAACGCTCTACCCTCGAGACACAAAAACAAAACAAAAACGAAATAACACCCTTACCCCCAAATATTGGGAGAATGGCTTTGAAGTTCAAACGTGGTCCTCCAATTGTTTTAATGCGTTTCTCTGTGTGTGGCTCTCAGGGTCCCCTTCAGCCCCCCCTCTCCCTAAGGCTGCAGAAGAGGCAGGAGGCAGGGATTTCGTAAAAGTTGTATTGATAAACACACTTGCACAAGCATATGCTAGGCGCACACACAGACTATAAACATTAGCGAAAAACACAATATGGCGTACAGCTATGCTACCTAGCTCGGTAATCCGATGATCTCTTACTCCAAACCGGGTCAAATGAGGTCGGTAGAGGCATGACAGCTCTCCAGCAGAAATCTGAATGGGATGGGAAGAAATTCAGAAGCCTGTGGGTGTGTAGTATTTTCCTCAGAATCACTGGCCCAGACTTAAGTTGAGCATGTTACCTTTGTAGACAGTGAAAATTGCTTTTACTATTTTGTAACCACTAAAAATACCAAAATGTTACTAAAGTGGAATTTTCTCACTCTGTGGCCATGTGGGAATTTTTGCTGATAAAATTTTCAGAGCATACAGTATTTTCAAGGGAACAGTGTTCAGAGTTACTGCCGCAACTTGTTGCCATTGAAAACTTAAAATATACAAATATCATTTTGTGGAAAATTGTGGGAGCTCTGAATTTAAGGAATCGGTGACTTTAAATTCTCAGATTTGTTTTTATCCCTTGTTCAGCTCCTTGTCTCAAGAACCTTTCTCTGTATTGTGGGCATAAACCCCACCATCTGTGCCTATCCACAAATAAGTGTGGCAAGTCAAGATTTGACTATATTCTGTATTTCTGTTTTACAATTAGGTATGACTCAACTTCCAGGAAAAAGGAGATAAACAACAAACATCATTAATTCTCATACCCTTGCTCAGTGGAATGCTTAGTAACTATCAGAGTTCATACACAAGCATGGCGATACTCGAGTGCCATCATCTCTTGAAAGGTTTTAGAATTGTTGAAGAATCACTGGTGGTTCTGTTCTGTGCTCTAGTGTTAAATTCCAAGATTGGGGTGAAGTCCAAAGATTGGGGTTGTGATTTCTGTGAACTCAATTTGAAGAGCTTTGAGTTTGAGAACAGATGGTGTTGAAGTAAACAGGCGAAGAGAAGAAAATGGAGTTTTCTGGAAATGTCTGAGCTTCTCAGTGAGTTAGGCAATTGAGCATTTTTGACTTTAATTTCAAATCTTAGGTGAGTGAAATGCAAGCCTTTCAGGTATGAAGATCAGGTGACAAGTACACTGCCCTCCAGACTCCAGAGCAGTAATGCCCTTTCCTCACGAACTTCTTCTAATGTTATTAGGCAAGAGAAAAAGCTTAAAAAATATAAAATTTTATCTATCTCTTGGAAGTGTCTAAGTAGGCCAGCATTTTGGGACTATCACTATACCAAGAAAATGCCAACCTTGTGTTTATTGACTAGGGACTGAGGAACAATATGAGATTAATGCAATGATGGAGGAAAAGAGAAGCTTTTTACCTGAGGGCTACAATGCGGGTGTGCAGGTGTGTTAGCTATGATGCCTGCTCTCATCCTAGTTAGGTGGAAAAGTTTTGAGATACATAGCACATACCCCTGTTTGCCTATAAGAATTTGAATCTTTGATATATAGGAAGAAAATAGAAAAGCCATTTAAAGCCATTATTTTTTATGATTTATGCAAACTTTCAGGTGACTTTTAAGACAAATTGAACTTCCTGGATAACAGCCTAGACTAAATAACTAGGCCATTTTAGAAGAGCAATAAAAGCTACAACTAAATTCTTGTAAATGATTTATAACACAAATACATTTTAAACTATTTCAGATATCTCCAGGATAAGTGCTAAGGAGAGACTTCTTTAACACATTTGGGATATGAAGTGAAGTTTTATTTTCTGAAATAATCATGTTTTTCTTACATGGATGGCGACATCATCAGCTTGTGGAAGATAGTGCTGGATACTTGGGAGGAAACAGTGAAGCAAATGGGAGACTGTTGGTCTCTGTGGGGTTTACATTATTATGTCATACACTTCGTATACTCCACACTGCTAAGAGATTTTTTTTTAAATAAATTAAACTTCAAAAATCTAGCTGCTTTCATGCTTCACAAACTAGAGTTTTAAAGAGCTTATCAAAGTTTGAAGGTGCAGAACTTATTTATAATTGCCAAATAATCTGAAAGGAAGAACTCAGTTTATTTAAATTTGTACTCTTTGTTATTGTGAAATGTTTTCTTAAAATTTCAGTAAATCTTTGACAGATAGGGTTTTTTATTTTTCAAAATTTTGATAATGACTTTGGAATGAATAAAATGTTGCTCTATAGTAAAATCTTCTGTCTTCACATTTACTGTAAAATTCTATGTAGCTTGGTCTTTTTAGCAAACTCTGATAAAACAAACACTAAAATACATGTGAATTTTTTGCTTAGGATTTACTTTAGGAATGTACCTGGAAAATCAAGTATCTCAATTTTTGCAATTGTAATTTTAGCAAGGGAAGATCAAAATTGTAACTAACATAGGTGATATTAAAGAGGTAGAAAGAAAGAAGCCTGCAAAAAAACAAAACAAAACAAAAAAGCTGTGATGTTTTTTAACTCTTTCTTTTCAACCTCCAAAATCACTTGATTGATACTTACCTAATTTAATAAGGCATTTATAATGCAGAAACACTGTAGAAAGACTTTAGCATCATTTCAGTCATTTTGTCTGTAAGTAAAAAACCCTAGGTTCTAACAGAAGGAAACTTGGTGTGGTTAAATGCGTGTGTGAGTGAATTCTGAGTGTGTAGCTTTAAGTAGTGAGAGTCTCAGATATCCAGAACTTGTCGATAGCTCTCAAATAGCAAGTCTGATTTGCATCATGTTTTTGTATTAGTTATTAGTCTGGCTTTGTTAGCCATATATAAATTTACTCCTTACAGGGACAGTTTTTATTATACGTAGCCTACCCAATCCTCTGCTACTGAGGACTTGGATCTTCAGGCCTACCTTAGATATCTATGCTAATGTATGTAATAATCTTGTCTAAGAAGGAGACATACTGCGTTTAGAGCACCTTATGTTTGCTTCTGGCTGATATATGCACAGACTCCTGTAAATGAGGGGCTTACATAGGAAGATTGAGGGAAAAATAGAGACTTTAAAACTAATAGAATAGTTTTAGCTGATTTTTCTTGTAGAAAAATGGCTAAAAGAATGTTAAAATCTAAGTTTTTCTGTTTTTCATAAAAATGGTTAATATGGTTGTAAATATGTGTGAGTATGTATTTACAGATGAACGGGTTATGAATAAACACATATTTTAGTGCTGGATAAACCCAGTCTTGCCCTGTGGTCCTTGACATGGAATGTTTTCAATGTTATCAAGTGATTTTGTTTGACATAGTTTGTTAGTTACCAGAACTTTCTTGTGAGCAACATAGAAACACAAGCTAATTAAATCTTTGTAAATTTTATAATACTTTGGGCTAAGATGTTATTTTGGAAGTTTTAAAAGCATGATTACCAAGCAGTGCATAAAATGAATGAAAACTAAAATGGGAAGCTTGGGAAGCTTGTGGAACTGAGTCCGCATAAGATGCTTGAGTTTCAAAGTGAGATGTCCTTTGTACAAGAGATAAAATCTTGACATGTGTTAAGTTTTATGTTAATAGTATAAGCATGGCTAATTGTATTAGAATTCATATTTGTAAGGTAAGTCTAAGCGTGTGTACAGTGCATTGTAAGTCAAAATTTGGGGTGTTATTGGCTAGACGTAGTCATTTCTTTGCCAGAGATACTAGGCTGTGTGAGGGCTAACCATCTGTCAAGTGATAGAGACAAAGAAAGGTTTTAATATACTAGTCTAAAATCTCCACAAACTTGTTTTGAATTGTATTGTCATTTTGTTTTGGCCTTCATTCTCTGTGTTGAATATGCACTGGGTCAGTCACCCCACTTTGTTTTATGAACAAATCATTCAAGGCCAGATAAGATTATTGTCACAGCTGATGAGATCTAGAGGCAAGATAAAATGTGTTTTGATTTTGCTTTCATGTAATGATCAAAAACCCACAAGTGGGTTGGCCACCCACTAGCAATTACACAAATGATTTCAAACATGCTTATTTTCACCACTCACCCAGCCTCAATTTTGGGTGTCTTAATTTTTTTTTTCTTTATAGATTCAAGCTTTATATTTAAGCCCATTCCTGAGCTGTTTGGAAGAAAGAAAAAAGTAGCAATAGGAATCCAGATTGCCTGTTTTAGGTACAATATGGTGTGATGTGAAATTGAAACAGCAGATTGGTGGGAAACTTCAGTTTCAAACAAATATAAACTAGTTTGTTTAGCGAAGTCACACACAAAACAGTCTCTGTTGACAGGGCAACATCATTATTTTCTTTTTCAGTAATTTCTACATCTTGAGGTCACCTTGGTTCTTTGGGTCAGCAGTCTATTTCCAAAGTATCATGTAAAGAAGAGATGTCTTAATATCGCTGATTATAATGATATACTTAGATATGGCAGGCCAAAGAATTATTTATAGCAGTGCTAATTATATCAATAAAAATAGCAATATTAATACTGAGTGTCAAAATCCATTCTTGACAGTATGAAGTAAACAAAACTATAGTCAAACAAAGCAGCCAGCCTGTCTGTATTGTCAGCTCATGAATATGTACTTCAGGAAAAATGCACACATAGTTTAGAGTTGAGTATACTGACTTGATCTCTTTTCAGTTGCTGTTGACTTTTCCTTTTAAAGGAAAAAAATTTGATTTAACAAAAGACTAAATAGGTTAGGATTTTTAGTTTTGAAAGTTTTGGTGCCCGTTATCTTATTGTTATTGGTAAGTTTCTTGAGATTTACTTATTTCTACTTTAGGACTTTTATAAATGTTCAGAAATTCATTTTATATGTGCCTTCATTTTTGGAATACAGATTGCCATTGCAAAAGGAGTCAGAAGAGCCTCTAATGATTAACAGAACAAAACAAACAAAACCAGCCATTACATTTATATCCCTCCCTCCCTTCCTCCCTCCTTCCCTCCCTCTCTTTGTCCTTCCCCCTCTCACAGTACCTCCTTTCCTTACTCCCTTCTGCTCCTTCCCTCTTTCTCCCTTTCCCTCTCCCCTATTCTCTTCCCCTCTTCATTATCAATACACTTCAGGCTTTCTTTAGACATTAGAGGTGTACTTTTCCATGGTTTCTATTTAAGGAAAATATGTGTTGTGTGTGTATTAGTATTCATTACTTCTAGTCAGTTTTAGTCTTTTAAACTTATTTTCCTAACGGTAGATAATTAAATAAAAATCATTAAATCTAGAAGAAAGTTTTTAAAACTTATGATATTATCTATCTTTTTAATCCCTCCTATATTAAACTTGCTTTATTTCAAATAGTCAAAAATCTGGATGTAGTTAGTAGAGGCTGCTGCTTATTAGTTGTATGAACTTGGGCATGTCCTATCATCTGTGATATGTCTCAATTTAGTGATACTTGCTTTCAAACATAACACACTATAAATGTAGACACAGGGTCAGTTACTTGTTATCTTTTATAATTAGACTACATTTATTTGCATATTTTTTTACCAACTCCCCCTAGTTCAGTACGCTATATTAGTAATGGAATTTATGGTTGATTCATTATGTCCAGTATAAAGTTGTCTAATTGGAGAAAACTTCTAATAATAGAATGAGTTAGCTAACAGTCATTCTTCAATTCCGTACAATATATGTCTAGATCAGTAGACACATATCTTCAGGGAGGAACGGTGAGTTTGCCTTTTATATCTCTACTGTAATATAGATATGTTTGAGTAAGATCCATCTCCATGCAGATGTTACTTAATTTGTAATATTTAGTTATTGCATTTGATTTTTGATCTGGCATTATACCCATCCAGGAATAGCTTTACATAGGAGGATGATAATAAAAGTAAAGAAATTTGACTGTTTGTTTTGATGTAGAATAGTGGAAGGAAACTGTGTTAGAAGAGGCTTTGAAAATTCTACGTTGTTATATACTGAAACACATCTGTAATTCATGTGAAAAGAATTGATAGGTCATTGTTTAATGATAACCTTGGGGTTTTCATTGAAAATTTTAGTCAGTTTCTTTAATTGACATACATTTCTTTTGCTGGTATGAATGGTTATAAGAGCTCAAAGCTATTAAACAAACTGCTCACAAATGGAAACATAATTTGCAGAAACTCATGCAGTTCTAAATCTGTCCTCTTTCCTGCACCCATCGACAGCTCCAGTGGTTCCTGGCTACTAGTCACGTAACAGTTTTAGTCACTTCATAGGTATATATACAGTAACTTCTCCAGTGCAAATGTCAAACTAAATTTTTGTAGCTGCCCCAAAGTTTAGGTAATAGAAGTTTCAAGGAAAATATTGGATCAACCATCATGTTAAAAAAAACTGGCATGGCCTCAATGTATATAAATGATGGAAAGGATAATTGTGATTTTGAGAAATACTTGGGAATGTTAACTGAAATTCTATACATGTTAAGAAATTACTGTAGATGTTTTCTAGAGATATTTGTGCTATATTTCTAAAGATATTATAGCAGAGTTTTTAGTGGCTATCACATTGAAAGGAAAATTAAGATTTTTATTGTTTTACTAAGTTATTTTAATAAAAACTACCTGTATAACAATTGTAGTCCACATTGTGAGTGTTTACTCTGAACTATGCATGAGTTGTATCTGCATTTCTTTCCAGTTAATTCCACAGTCCTATGAAACAGGTACCTTTATTATCCCATTCATACAGATAACTAAGGCCAAGAAGGGGAATGATACAATTCAGAGTCACATAGCTAGTATATAGCAGATGGAATTTCCAATTCAAATCTCATTCTAACAAGCCTAAGCCACAATCATCAGGCCTTTATTCTGAGGTCAGTGCTTGCCCAGATTAGTACTGGTAACTTTATGAAACACATGCTAGGTTTGGAGAGGACTCTTGAGAAGGACACAAGGGGCAATACTTGTAAGTAGGAGTAATGGTTGCGTTGGTAGACTCTTGTTTTAAATTTAAACTCTTTAGTCTAGAATTACAGATGTTGAGAGGGAATTTATCCTCTGGTTTAACATTGAATGAATTCAGTAGATGTTGTCTGACTTGGTGTTATGGCTAACAATGAAGTAATTACACATTAAAGCAAGCTGCCAGAATCATCAGCATAATCAGGATAAAGGAAAGGTTAAAAACTGGGGGTACTAGGTTGAAAAGAAAAGTAAATCAAACCAAATTGAGTAACCAAGAGCTAGGAACCATAAATATATAAGATAGAGACAGAACAGAAATGTACATTTAAACTGGCAGGTCTTACTGATTTCTAAAGGTCTATGTGTTTATTTTTGTGGCTTTTATCCTTAAAGTTGCTTTAGAAATCAGTACCTAGCATTAACATGTGCCACCAAGAGTTTCCAGTACAGAGACATGGTTTGGGGGAAGAAATCATGATAATTCTAGCCTGGAGTGAGACAATAAGTTTAATTGTAGAGAAAGACAGTTTAGTGCAGTAAGCTGTCTGTTGTACCACTTATTGAGTGTCTATTCTGTGTCACCCAATTTTGAACTGTTACTGGAGGAATTTGTAAAAGCCTGTTTAGAATCTAGTTTTCAAAACACTTGTTAGCTTCCCTTAGGTTTTGGTGGATATGAGGGGTGAAAGAACTTGATGTGTTAATTTTATTTAATTCATTATGAAATTCAGGTTTTCGTCTCTTGCCTCTTATGTTTCCAGAGTTTTAAACCGGTCTCTGCTCTGCTCATTATGGGATATAGTCTAGAAGTTTTGTATGAAATTTTATTTTTTTCTTTAATGCCATTAACCAAAGACAGGTTCAGTTTTATTTGATAGTATAAATATGTATGCTAAATGCATTTCATATTGTTAGCTCAGATAAAGTCAGTGTCCCTGAGTTGGGATTTTCAATAGCTATTTGAATATATCTATCAATATCTATTGAATATTGAATATATTGAATATATCTATCAATAGCTATTTCAATAGCTAATAGTTGCTATTTTCAATAGCAATGCCTGTGAATGAAAAGGAAAATATATTATTTTAAGACAGAGTTTCACTATGTAGCCACTGGCTGGCCGGAAGCTATGTAGACCAAGCTATCATTCAATTCACAGAGATTTGCCTGCCTCTTCCTCCTGAGTGCTGGGATTTAAACCTGTGTCATTACGCCTGGAAATAGTAACTTTTAAAGTTAATTAAGATTTCAAATAGTTAGCTCAAACCAGCCACTCATGTACCCTTTGTCTATAGGATACAGCAGGCATCACGTTGCTTTTCAGAGATGCTCTGCTTTTTCTGCTAAGTTTACACATGGTAAGTTCCATCGTCTGAAGACTGAAGGGGTAATGAATTGCTCTGTCATCACCTCTGTAGTTTTATTTTCCCTTATGACAGCATTTCAGATGTTTATTCATACTCTGATTTTAGCACATTATGAGATAAAGTGCAGTAGTAATTTTGTGTGGTTCAAATAGTTATATCACTGAGAAAATACTGTGCTGTTAAAAATTCATGCATGGCAAGTTTTCTCTTCAGGTTCATTGTATATTTGTTCTTTTGACATACTGTGGTACCTAGTCTTCTTAATGGCTATGTTGTTTTCATTTTACCATCCTTTATAAGACTCACTCTCAGAGAAGCACCTTTGAAAACTTGGGCTCATTCTGAAAAGGAGTTAAGAACAAAGCATGACTGTGTCGAGTAGGTAGGTCTTTTGAACTAAAAGTCAGTATAAGAAAAATGAACAGGATTCTAGGCCCTTCTCATTCAGTTATTCTGGGTTACAGTTACAATGTTCATTATCAAGTAAACCGAAGAGTATAAATCAGAAGTAAATGGTGACTATTTTTGTAGGCACCCCCCCCCCCAATTTATCTTAATGAGTTTTGCTATCCAAAAATGGATGGCTCTGGTGTAAATTTAATTTGCTTTAACTTGGTGTTTCAGGTACAGACTAACTCCCACCTAACTTCAGTTATTAGGAATTCCACCCATTCTGAACAGTAGCCTTTAAAGGACAGATATAGTGCTTTTTTTTTTTTTTTTTTTTTTTTTTTTTTTTTTTTTATCTTGGTAGCCTTAGTGCTGGTTTGGTACTTGTCACATAGAAGGGTCTCATTTTTGGTTGTGATATTTTACATCTTTTTGATGAATATCTTGCTTAATAGCCTTCCGTTTCCTTGTTTTTAACTAATTCTGGTTCAAATTTAACATCGCAAGCATTGTCATTACCTATTATAAACATTCTCTATGCTTTTCAGTAGCCAGACATCTTATGATCCCTTATCCTTTTAGCTACTTAATGAAATTCTATTAGGGTAGAAGTTTCAATAAAAATTATATTTACTATGATTCAGAGAAGAAATATATCAGATACCACCATCAATGGTAAAGCAAATCTACCTTGATCAATTCAGGATATTGTGTGGAATAAAGTACACAGAATTACATTACCTACCGATTCAAGGATGAAACCCAAATTTCATATTCTACATGATTCCTGTCTAGATAGTAGGACAATAAGCCACAGTACTTTGTGCACTTTAGAGATTGCATTTGAGATTTTGGACATTTTATATGAACTTTTAAAATCCTTAAACAAGGAATGGTCACAAACTTTCATGTAATTAAAAAGTTTTTCACTAATTTCACTTGATTGTCTTGAGTTATTTAGAAACTGAGTCTAGTTTAATAACTTACCATTTCTGATATTCGTAGATAAAAAATATAGTTAACCAAGAACAGTATAGAAGGTGATATTATAAAAACCATGTGGGAAGCATTTGAACTTCTGTATAGTAGTTGGCATGCTTTTTCACATGTGCAAAACTTGCTCATATATTTGTGAAATTTATCTGATTCCCCAAAGCTATATTTGTTTTTCTTCTAACTGAAATCACGGAAAATTGATTAGAAGTTGTATTCAAAACAAAAGATAATTGTATCCTGGAATTAAGAGTGAGATTCCATTAATGTTTATGTAGGATGATTAATAGCTGTAGTATATTTTCAAATCTGTTTTGGAGAACACATGGAAAACACATCATTTTTATATTCTGTATTCAGGAATATGCTTTCTTAGAAAACTGGTGATTTGAGGGAATATTTATAACAAAATTAGAACACACTCAAATCTGTAGACCCCATCTCACTCCCAGACTTCTGTTCATTTGAGGATGTTAAAAATAAGTTGACCTGGGTGTGCTTTTCTTCCTTTTCACTTCCAGTTATGAAATGCTTCTCTTTCTGAATGAAATGACTACTGAGATACATGAGCAACTGACATGACACCTTGGGCAGAGTAACATTATTATGAATTTTTTTCCCTCAGTTGGGTAAGCAATTAAGAAACAAGTGTTCAGAGTGCATATTAGAAGGTAGCAGATACTGGAAAGAAAATTTGTGCTTTAGAAGCCTCCGGATCTCTGAGATCAGTATCCAAGTCTCCCAGCTTAGAGTAGCAGAATGATATCTTATCTGTTCCCAAGGCTAAACAAGCAGAGATAGAACAGCAAAGAATGCTGTTATGAATGATGAGAATTGCAAAGGAAAAAATTAGAACAGATAGAGATGTATAATTAAATACTAAATTAAATAAAAAATAAATAAATAAAATAAATTAAATACTAAAAGTACTAAAATACTCAGTAGTTTCTAAGATTGACAAGACTCAATGGTTAATTTGTGGTCTTGCCTGAAAGAAGAGAAACACCTTTAAGGACAGTCAGAAAAATTCCCAATTCTAAAATGTGAGATATGAGAGAAATGGCACATTTCTGCAGAAGAAGGAGAGTAGCAGAGTACCCAGGGCTTCAGGGCTGCGGGACTGGTGCAGAAGTGCAATGCCATTTCCAGACTGTAGAGTCTCAGAGAATGCTTCACATTAAACCCATCTAGAAAGCAATGAAGCAGAAAATATCTTAGGTAAATAAGAATGATGCAAGCCAGAGTAAGACAGAATTTTAAAAGCATGAAACCAATAAAATGGTAAAGAAAACAATAAAAACCAAATTCCAAAGTTGACTGTTTATATCCATATGATAAAGAAAGTCTTTACTGCTTTAGTTCACTATATATTATGAGCATTGATATAAGAATAAAAAACATACCGTTGGCACAAAAAGCAAGAAAAAAGCATGATAAGTTAAATTATAGGAAATAGGTAATTTTAATTTAGTTTAAATTATTTTAGGATGTGGAAAAGTATTGTAATATTTTGATTTCATGTCATACTTCATTCTTATAAAGAATATACAAAATTATACTTGAATTATAGCTCAATTTTCTTATAGAGATCAATGCAAAAATTCAAAGTAAAATACTAACAAATAATACCAGCATCAGATCAAAAGACTATTAGAGTATGTCTTAAAAGACTTTTTGAAATATAAATGAAAATATGACTAAATAATGGGAGATTTTTCATGCTAATAGATTACACTGATAAGTTTAATGTCTTAAAGAGAGCATGTTATCTTTTATTTTCTACATTCCCATGACAGACCTTTAAAGCTATTAATTGTCCTCTGATAATCACTTTAGCTATAGTGTATTAGCTATAGTGTATAAGGTTTTAAATAATTTTTCCATTTCTTTGATTGCGAGGTTACTTTTTATCCGTGAGTAGTTTTTAAAATATGTAGCTCAGTTTTTAGCTGTTTTGAAAAGATTAAAAATTGTAATTATGATATTTTATATTCAGAGGGTACTCATACAATCTATTTTATAAAGTAATCACAAATATTAGAATATTACTCCTTTTATTTGAACATACAATATGAACAGGTCAGTACATGGATATAGAAAAATATTTTTAATGTTATTTTATTATTTATTTTTGGTGGTGGTGGGTTCTTACTTCATAGCCCAGGCTGCCCAAGAACTATGTAACTCAGCTTGGCCTTGAACTTGAACCGAGCCTCCTAAGTGCAACACTGTACTCTACTTAATGACCAACATCCTAAAATTTGGGTTTATTTATTTCTTCTTTTTAAAAGTGAAATTTTATATTTGACACTTGTAAATGTGTGACTAGCTAAAAGCTTAATATCATGCTGTATTTGTCTTGTCATTTTTGCCCAGCATTTAATTATTAAAATTCACCCATATTGTGCGTAATTGTAACTTGAGTTCACTTACACATAAAATGGGTGATGAATCACAGTATATATCTCACCTTTCTTGCTGTTGAACATTCGAGCTGTTTCTTGCTGACATTTTTCAAGGAATTTTCTTTTTTTTTTTAATGTGCTAAGGCTGGAGTTGCTGTTTTCCTAGGTGTGTAAAGTTTGATATTACAAGTGGTTGTCATAGTACTTTTCTGAAGTCATGTCACTCTTTTTTACTGCCACTAGTGGTACACATAATATTCCTATTAATCTTTGTTCTTTTTATCTTACAGTACTGTCAGAGTCTTAAATTTTACCACTTACATGAATAAAACACATCCAATTTGGTTTTGATTCCATTTTATTTACCAATTTGGCCGTGAAATCCCCACCTCCCAAAAAAATGATTGTTCATACTTTCAATTGTTTTTCTTTATGACTCTTTCCTATTGATATGTGTGAGTTCTTTATATATTCTACATACCCTTTCCATCTCTTGATTTATATCTTGTCTTTGTATGCCCTTTAGCATATGGTAATTGCTAGAGGTATGTTATCATACTTAATTTCTTTCATGAGTGATGCTTTTCTGTCTTTTAATAAATTATTACCTAAGTTGGTATTTGTACATTATGTGGAACTGAAATTAAAATTGTTTTCTAAAGGGAAACACATTTCTGGCTACATTTGTTGTATGCTCTTGTCTTTCCTCAGTCATTTCCTATACTGCCTTTTGTATAATGAGTGTCTGTTTAGGCAAGGCTTTTTATTTTTCTCCTGTTCTTGGTTGATTTGTTTCAGCAATGCATTATTTTTTCAATAAACAAAAATTTGTAATAAGTATTATGTATATAAGGACAAATGTCTCAGGATTTATATTTCAAATTCTTTCCTTGCATATCAGTGTTTTCTCATTGCATTAGATAAACTGTGTCTTTAAAAGCATGTGTATGTGAACACATACACATACATAAAACTTAATTGTCAATGTTTATATTGTAATATCTGAGACTTTACTCAAAGCAGCTGCCTATTTTGTCTTAGGGCTTGATGATGCCAGTCTGTTAGAGTTAAAAACTAAAGGCAATAACATAAATGTAGTATCAAATTAATAATACTCAAACTAATTCACTTGGAAACTCAAATTTGATGTTTATCTTGATTTCAAGTTTTTATTATAATTTTTTATATTCTGTAAGTATCTGTTAATTTAGTAGTTATTTATTAATCTAAAGGTAAGCTAGTCAGTTGAATCATTTCAACTTTTGGATCATTATTATGAATTTGATCAGTAATATAAATTTTAGTTCTTGTCACTATGTGTCAAACACTGTTAAAATGGTTGGCATATATAGAGTCATTTGTTTTTATAGGCTTTGAGTTAATGTTTTTATACCAATTTTAAAGATGAGGAAGGCCAAGAGTAATTAAGTAGCTTGGTGCCTTGTGTATGAGAAGTTCAGATGGCATATGCTTATAGTTCTAAGCAGTGTTGCCTTGTGAAATTTTCAATTATTCTTCAATAAAACTAACTTGATAAAAGCTGTTGACTTCCACTTTTCCTCCATCAAGTTTCAGTACCAGATATTTTATTCTGGGGCAATCAAAATGACTATTAACATCAAATCTAATTTTGAAAAGGAGTAGAAAAGAAAAAGCTGCTAACATTTATAAATTGCCTTGGAAACTGTGGGTTGAATGGTTACTAGGTTAGTGTTTGGCAGATTGTGTGTGTGACATGCATCAGAATTTAGTTGATATTTAGCTTTAGCTAGTGGAACTTTTCTTACTTATTTGTCCCCTATTCTTTTCAGGTGTCCAGAGATTGTAGAACAGTATATTTGTTAAAAATTGACAGGTATTCTATTTACTATTTCTTAGAATGAAACACTCTTTGACAATTTAATCTGCCTCCATTCTTAATCCTTTTGTGTTTTTAGAATGCTTACCTCTTTTTGTTTTCTATTCTCTGTGTCTATTTTGATTTTAAAATAAACTCTATGATCAGATAGGTAAACACTGCTTTATTAATAAGTCACATGTTAGCATATTACTAATTTGCTGCTCTAGATACTGATTGTTCAATTACGATGCTAAAAAAAAGGATGTCTGGGTTATAGTAAAAATAAGTGTCCACAAAGGTCTTAAGTGATGATGGCAAGGAGCTGATACAGGAGTCTTTAAGGGTTTCTCCCTTTTGATTGTTAGGTGTCTCAGGGGAATGGAAATCTGAAGAAGCAGTAGGAAGAACCTTCACTGATCTGGACTAGATGACACAGAAAGAGGCGTACATGCCATTGTGGATAGAACTGCCACATAACACAGATCATTTGGAATGGAACAATGATAGGATTCTAGGGAAGGTCATGCTTGTTTTTAGTGACTGGAATATTGAGATAAGTTACTATGTTTGACTGATTGATCAATTTGAGAGTAGGTAGGTGTTTGAAATTGGAAATCAGAAGAGGTGGAAACTGGAGGGGTAAGCAGCAGTTGGTAGGTGATCTAGCTTTGTGAACACAGGCCTGTGGCAAGGTCATGGCGAGGAGGGGATGCGGGTCAGTGGACACTCAGGTACTTAATAAAGTAGTGCATTAGAGATATATTTAAAAGAAGTATAGTAATATATACTACATAGAAATATGTTAACCAGGATGTGTTCTTATTTTAGGAATGTGTGGTCAGAAGAATAGAGAAGATCAATACACAAGAAATGTTAATGGATAGTACTCATTGGAAGGGCAAGAGCATGGATTTTATGGAGAAGCAGAAAAAAATAAAGGTGTGGAAGGGTGGTGGTGCCTCATGACTGAATTAAAATTCATGGAGAAGCAAAGAGTCATAAATATAGGACTTACAGAGTAATAATTTGACTTGATTTGCATGAAATTTGAGAAAGAATAATTTTGATTGAGGATTTTTTTTTCATTTAAAGAGAATTGTAGAGGTTGGAGTGATGACTTAGTTGCTAAGAATGCTTGCTATCCCAGAGGACTGGGGTTTGGTTCCCAGCACCCACATGCAGTAGTTCACAATGGCCTCTAACTACAGTTTCAGGAGGTCTGACACATTTTTCTTTCACATAGGTATAATCACATACACACATATGCATAAATAGATAATTTAAAAAAAACAAAAGAGACTTTTGAGCACGAGGCTTGCTAATATTTTGCTTAGGAAAATAGAGAAGATAAGTAATTTCTATCCATCATATTTGCAATCAGAAGTTACTCGTAAGGGCCCAAGTATGAGGAGAGACAGGTGTTCACATCTACTTGCTTTAAAACTTCAGTTGGGCTTTACTAGTTATTTTAAGTCTTCTGCCCCATTATAAATTTGTCTCATCTCTACCTGCCAGCTTTTACCTTTCCTTTCATGATGAAGATTGAGATGGCTCACAGAAACTTTTTTCAGATTTTCTGTTCATTCTAGATATTTTAGGTAAACTTATATTTGCTATATAACCCATTGTAATAGTCACTTTCTTCACCATTTAGACTAGAAACTGAAATGAAATTCTAAAATTTGAGAAGATTCCTCCAACAAATTCTGGGAAAACTTAGCTTTATAAATATTTTTAAAAAGAATTTGATATTATTTACTTTATATTCTAAGTTAAAATTCCAGTACCTAAAAAGGGGAAAGCTTTTATAAGCACATAAAAAGATGGTCTACGTGGCCCATAAAATAAACTTAGATTTGAATATACTGGTATTTAAAATATATAGATTGTTCTTCATATAGGTACTTAATGAAATTTGGCAGATGATTGATTTTATTTTTTAAACCTGATGAAATTAATCTCTATGAACTTTAAAGACCATCCATTTTTACTTGTTTTGGTGACAGTTATGTTATGTTGCACAAAGTAAGCTTTTAGAACCTAGAATCACCTCTGACAGTAATTTAAATATTTTCTCCTGTTACTGAAAGCCTAGGTGTACTGATTAGTTTTTGCCAGCCTGCCACAATCTAGAGACACTTGGGAAGAGAGACCTCCATTGAGGAATCGCCTCCATTATATTAGCCTATGGGCATGTCTGTGGGCATTTTCTTGATTCATAATTGATGTGGAAGGACACAGTCCACTGTGGGTGGTATGACTACTGGGCAAGCAGTCCTGGGTTGTATAAGAAAGTTGGTTGAGCAAGCAATGGGGATCAGTCCGGCAAGCAGCGATCTTTTCCAGCTTCTGCTTCAGTTCTTGTCTCCAGGTTCCTGCCATGAGTTCTTGCCTTGGCTTTCTTCAGTATTGGACTGTAACTCCCCCAGCCTTCTCCCCAGTCACTGTGACAGAAAGCAAACTAACACTCCACGAATAGTTTAATTACATTTTTATATACAGATATTATTCTTTGTTCTGGCTAGGATTTAAAATTTTTATTACATTACATATTTGTTTTTGTGTTTGGTGACAGGTTGTGTGTGTGTGTGTGTGTGTGTGTGTGTGTGTGTGTGTGTGCGCGCGCGCGCGCGCACGCGCGCGCTTTGGCATATGTGTGCTGCAGTGCATGTATGGAGGTTAGGTTAGAGGACAGCTTTTCAGTTCTCTTTCTAATTTTGGGGTCCAGGGATCTAACTCAGCTCAGCCTTAGTGGGAAGCATCTCTATCCACTGAGCCCAGAGTACTCTTTTAAAAATATAGTTAGGAAGCATGCTTGATGGAATGATGAGTGCACTAGATGACATGTCAACATTTGGAATTATAACTTTTTATTTGAAATATGTTATAAAAATGTTTTCTTATAAGTTATTTATTTTTCCATAAAAATTTTGGAGATTAGAGAAATGGCTCAGTATTTAAGAGCTCTGGCAGCATTTCCAGAGGACCCAGGTTAGATTTCTAGCACCCATACAGCAGCTCACAACCATTTATAACTTTGGTTCTGATTCCCTCCTTAGGCCTCCATAATCACCAGGAAGTAGCACACACACTTATGCAGACATGTACCCATACACATTAAATAAAATAAAAGTAATAGTCACAAGTAACTTCACAGGTGTTAGTAAGAATTGAGTTAAAGGGCTGTCTTAAAATGTTTGTTTTAGCTTTGTCTTGCTCTTGAAATGGGGAATAGAGCTCAGACCATTCTGGAACTCACTATGAAGCCCTGGCATTGAACTCTCGGTCCTCCTGTCTCCACGTCCCAAATGCTGGGATGACAGGTATGTGGCACCATGCCCAGCTCACATATAAATGTATTAGTTTTGTAAAGGACTTTCAAAGCTGTTATGTGATAGACAAATATAAAGTGTTGGTATAAATCATTACTAATTAGTAGAAGTCTATAATATAATAGTATATATAATATAATATAATATAATATAATATAATATAATATAATATAATATAAATTGTGTATTTATGCACCAGAAAGAAAAGGGATCATTATTTAATGACTTTTGTCATTGGTTAAATAGTTTGTTTATTCTCATTTAGTACTATGAAGAAGCCAAAATTAAAAGAAAATGGTAACTTGTTTTAGTCACAACTAGCAAATGTGGGTGCTTGAGTCAAATCCAGCCTTGTTGGACTTTAATAGCCATTTTGTTTTTGCAGATTTACTCTGCTTCCAGTGTATCTGAGGATAGAGTATTTGCGCCTGAATAACCAAGAAAATGATGAAAGCTAATCTTTCAGGTCCCCAGTCGATACCATCATGCCTTACACTTACTATTCTTCCCTTTTCTTTCTAAACATTTCATGTGGATCTGCCTACCTTTTCCTTATGAAAGCACTATGAGTCAGATGGAAAGCATGAGCTATCAGATATGATCACATAACTAAATATTACACATCACAAGGTAGGATTTCTCCTCCTCAAGTTTTCTTATCTGAAAAGAAAGTGCTATGAAGAGTATTACTGTCTCATAATGCTTTTCAAATGCAAAACAATTCCTCACAAAATTAAAATTCTTAATTTTAGCAAAACAGATGTTAAATTCTGTAGTGTGTTTCATTTAATTTCTTAGGCAATTGATTTCTGGTCAATCAATTAACTCTCTACTTTATACAGAAAATATCTCAGTAAAGGCCACTATGGAAACTTTTCTTATCTGAGGTCTGAGTAAAGGCACACTGCAAGGCATATAAATAACCTTGGGATGCTGCGTTTTCAAAAGGTCTGGAGATGGTTAACACTTCCTGTATAGATATAGTAGAATACAGATTAAAATAGTGACATGGTCTATGATGTCTGTACAGTTAATTGCTTATTCTTGTCAGTAATCGAGGTTGGAGATAATAAGCAGCAAGTTTAGTATCAGCATCCATATAACTGTATCTAACAGTCTACCAATTATTGACAACAGTCTACAGAACCTGTAAGACATTGTACTTTATTAAGACGCAGTGGTTACAGCAACATGACGTTGCCTCCGTGAGCCTTAAAATTTTGTGAGGAGATAGTCATGGAAACGACCAACTCCATTTGCCCTAATATACTTTAAAACATTGATACAGTTAATTTCTTATTTCCTTGTAATATTCATCAAGTGTTTGTTGTGAATGAACACTATCCTCAGCAATTAGTAAACTGTATTTTTAAAGTGCCTTGTACTGTATGTGTTCACAACAAATGTTAACTCATTATTTATTGGATGTAGTCTTCAGTATAGCTCTGTGATATAGCCAGTTTCTTCCTTAGTTCATAGGTGTGTTCTGTGAGTAGCATGATTAAGTAACTTGCTTTTGGCTAGCCTATACATATTTTTCAAATTGGACTTAAGATGTTTTAAAATAGTGTTCTAAAAACTGGAGTTCGTGTACTCTAGGAAATATGCAAGGTGATGTAGTTGAGTTTGAAAATACGTCAAAACTGTTATGTGTATTGTTTTTTGTAAAAACTTAAAAGTTAAAGTCTACTGATATTTAATATACAGGAGATGCTGTCAATATCTGTTACATGCATATTAAATAATACAAATTATCCTGAATGGGACATGGTGATTTATTTGATTGAAGAATCAGAACTGTTAATTTTTATTTCTACCTTTTTATAATGAGTCACAGGCCATATTACCTAGCTTTAAGTGAACCAATTCTTAGAAAACATAGCAGACTGAAAAGCACAGTAAAGAATATACTGATAAGTCAACACATTTGAACAAGAGTATCTTAGTTCAAAAATGTTCTTCGTTTCTGTATCTTAGTTCATGTAGCATATCTTAGTTTTTAGTTCATATATGAACAAAATGATCTTAGTTCATATATGCTATGAATACTTTGTCAGTTATATTATAAATTAAAAATAATTCAATAATATTTGACAATAGGTCAACAAAATAATTTTCAAAAGAGTCTTTGAAATGTAGATTTATATCAGCTATCACTACAAATGAATCTCAAGTATATAGTGTATCTTGAGGTCTTTTTTTTTTTTTTTTACTGGTGATAGAATACCATTTCATTGGTAAGGCATTAGCATCCGAGATCCAAGGCAGACTTGATGGCACAATGGACAAAAGCAATTGCCATGTGAGCCTGATGGTCTGAATTTGATCCCCAGAATCATTGAAAGGGAAGATCCCTGACTCCTGAAAGTTATTCTTTGACCTGCCACACACTGAATGGCACACATGCTTACACACACACACACACACACATACAAAATGTAAGTATCCAAATCACAAAGCTACACATGATAACTAGCTTATGCTTTACAAAGTCACTAAATTAATGTTTAGAAGATATGGGCCATTTTGAAAATTTAAAATACTAGTTTTTACTTAGTCATTGAAAAATTCACAAACGCATAGAATATTTGGTCACCCCTACAGCAGCTACCACCCTCCAGTTCCTTTCATAACTCACCAACTTGCCTGCCTCCCAACCTCATGTTCCCTTTTTTATTAATATTGTTATTAACAGCCACCTGAGTTCCATTAACACTGACCACATATACACAAGTGTGGGACATCCAGTGTCCCAAGGGCAACCTACCAAGAACCACACCTACAAAGAAAAATGGTTTCATTCTTCCTCAGCAGGAATCAACTGCCAATAACTACTCAGCTGGGGTGGGGCTTGGGGAGTCCCTCCCCTATCTGTGCTGAAAATTTGTCTTGATCTTGTGCAGGGATATTGCAGGCTGCCACAGCTGCCGAAGTGTGTTCAGCTAGATGTGTGCATCTATAATTTAAAGTTTAATAGTGTGCCTGGTGGTGGTGACACATGCCTTTAATCCCAGCAGAGTCAGGGGGATCTCCATGAGTTTGAGGCCAGCCTCGTCCACAGTATGAGTTCTAGACAGCTACAGTTACTACAGAGAAAACCTGTCTTGAAAAACCAAAAAAAAAAAAAATAGTGAAAACCAAATGTTCTCTTGAAAAATTTTTCTTAAGAGCAAATGTGGCAGAAATAATGTGTAGAAAATAGTATGAAAACAAGCTACATCACATTTTGTCAGCAGATGCTCTTAGAAGATGCATAGAAGACTTTTCTTAAAATTTTGAGGAATTTCTACAAATTATACAGTGTGGAAGGTTTACTATATAGTTAAATGAAATTACTAGTTTTCGTAACATTTGATCTGATGGTATTTGCTTGGTTCAGTTTTAGTAAGAGTAAAAACCATGCATTTTACAAGTAACTAGTGCTAACTGTGGAATGTAACAGCTAAGGAGAAAAATATTCTCAGTAAAGCAACGCATTCTGGAAAATTTGTAAGTATATTAATATAATTAATATGTTTCTTTGTTTGATGAGTAAAAAATTGTTTCCAGGTTAGGTTACAGCATGACTTCTGAATCAATTCATTTGTAGACAAGCTGATTTTTTTTAAAAAAATACCATATTAAATAACTGCTATAGGATGTTGTTAATATGATTATTATATTCTTTAATTAAAGCTTTAATTACAAAAGAAAATACATCACCAAGTATGGAAATAAAATAATATTTTAATAGAGCCATTGTGAAACTTTGTAGGAAGATGGAGACGGTCCATGAGTTTCATTTGCACAGCTTCAGATTTACCAGTTACTCAGTTGCAAAAAATTGAGAAACAATATTAAACTTAAGGCTACTGTGCATTTTATTTTACAGTATGACATATGTTCTTTGATGACTGTGCTGACTGGCCTCTCTGTCATACATTTTAGGAATAAATACAGTTGATCTGTTTTTTAAAAGAATTAGCACTAATGATGAGCAAGAGAGATACTTGAAAGACCCATGGTATGGAAGCAGCGTTTCATACTGAATGATGATAATTACCTTTATTATCATGAGATTTTGTTGCTAAAACCAACATACTTGTAAAACTAGCTTCTGTGTATATTAAAAACTGTACAAAGTGCATCTGCATAGTTTTATAAATTTGGAACATAATTTCATGACTTGTTTTAAAGTCTTGGAAATGCAATATTTAATATGTTTTAAAATTTTGTTTAAAATTTTTGAAGTACATTTCATAGTATAAGATTTACTGACATCACGAAAGATAGAACTTTGCTAGCCATATTTCCACAAGGTATTTTATATAATTGGTGACTGTGCTTGGAAATTGAGCATTGTGAGTTAGTGAGCACAGCTGCGGTCTGCTGGTTTGTGAGACTTCCTCTGCAACCTCGCTCATGCTAGTCATTAAAGTGAATTTTGCATGATACCACCCTTTCTAATGACACCGTCACAATATGTAGAACCAAGCCAAATTGCAACGAATGAGACGTTTTATTTAATCAAATTTCTGTTTTATTGTTTTTAGTGAAGGAAAATGTTTTTTTAAAAATTGATAAAAATTTAAAATCTGTAATGGGATTCAATTTTTTAATTTAATGCTTATTACTGTTGATTACTATCTTGTAATATATAGATAAAGTAGTATATGTTTTTAAAATTTGTCAATAACTGAGAGTACTGGGATGTGGGCTTCTATTAATTATTGACAGTAGCTAATTTAAATAACTCAGAATGGAGGAACTTAAGAGTATTGAGTCCAGTTGCTAGTCTGTTGGAGAGATAGATGCTTAGTGGGTAGTGCTGCAGGGTTGACCCCCTGCTTTGGATCCTCAGCACTCATGTAAAAAAAAAAACTGGGCAGGACAGGTAGTGAGGAGGACAGGTGAGTCTGTCAAACTTGAGGTCAGCCACCCTTACAGAATTAGTGAACTCCGGGTTCAATGAGAGGGGAAAAAAAATACAAGGAAACTGGTGGAGGGAAAAGGTGGCAGTCTTAGATCTGCAGCTGAAGCAAGACAAGGATCTAGCTACCCAGAGTTTACTAGTTCTGCTTCTGAGCAGTAGCTGCACCCCTAGTGAGTGTTGAGAGCCTAGAAACCCAGAGTTCTCTTAGTTGCCAAGTGGGCTGGACTTTCCAGTCACAAAGGTAGCTCCTTGTTGAAGAGCTGCTCAAGCTTGTTGTGGCTGCCAGTGCCACAAGCAAATGATAATAATAATAAGGAAAAAATATTTCTCTTTAATATTATTGCAGCAGGGCTTATTTTTGCAAAGCTGTCTGGGAAATGTAGTTTTCAAATTCCACCACAGCAAGCAATATATGGGGACTCCAACTCACCCACTTATAGGCAAATAATTTTAGCAAATAAATTTAAGCCATTAGCACACACAGTGCTTTGTCTAAGATGTCTTGGTGTGACAGCTTTTATTTTTAAGTCCAAGCTTTAAGAGTTAGTGGAAAATATAGAAAGAACCTTAACAGAATCTAATTTTAGTTAAGAACTAGGATTTCAAAATAATTTTACAGGAAGAGGTACTGTTTTTAAAGTTGGAGAATTAATTGCTCTAGAATATAGGAGAGGTAACTCATTGGTGAAATTACATATTCAGTTTTTGTCAATTTACTTCAAAAATTGGACTTTGGTTTGTAACTGAAGGTTATAGAGTTTACATTCAGGAAATGTATAACAATATTACATCCCTTGTTTACTTATATCCAGCAATAGTTTCATTGATCATAAGCAAAGTAACATTTCTTAGTAGTATGATTTACCAGCTATACATACTACCCATGACTTACCAGCTGTAAACATTTTGACTGTCATTCACAACTGCATAAAACTGGCTTATTCTTTCAATATATTTATTAAGATAATTCTAAAAGCTGGCAAGATGGCTCAGTAGGTAAGGGTGCTTGCTGCTGAGCCTGGTCACCTGCGTTCATTCTCTGCTACCCAACATGGTGGAAAGAGAGAAATGATCTCACAAATTGTCCTCTTACCTCTACATGTGCACTGTGATATTCAAGCATGCTTGTGCATATATGCATACACACAAAAAATAAGAAAATTTGAAAGGTAACAATAGCAGTAGCTAAAATGCAGCAACTGAATTTAAATCTAAACAGACTTAAATTACATTAGATAATGTTTAAATAATATCAAATGTTTTATAATGGCTACTATATTATTGTAAACACCCGATTTAACTGCTAAAGCATGAATCAATTATTAAGTGACACACCACGAAAATGGCTTTTATTGGTGGAGGGCTGTATGAATGGGAATTTTGAGTTTTTTTGTAAAACCTACATGAGTCTCATTAAGAGGTTAATGTGGTTTGCTGTTTATTGCTATTTTATACCTTTACATATGACATCATAAGGGGCATGTTCTAGAGTCTCAGATCATTAAGTTTATAAAGTTAACTTTATAATGATGTGCCCGTGCTTTCTTTTTCCCTTCCTCCCTTCTTCCCTCTTCCTCCCCTCCCATCCTTTCTTTCCTCCAACTCCTCCTCCTTCCCTCCTTTCCTCCTTCCCTCCCTCCCTCCCTTCCTTCCTTTTCTTTCTGACATGGCTCCTTTCATAATGACTCTTGATTTCATTACCAGCAGTGTTCTTTCCTTTATGCCCACCTACATGTTTGCTTTGTGTTATTTGGCACAGGTTTAAGAATGTTGGGAGTAATTTTTGCAATGTGGAAGGTTCAAATAAGTGATAAAATGCCATCAGTTCAAAATAGAATCTTACATCTTGTTTAAATCTTAATAAGTCCAAATTTATGGATATTCAGCATGAGATAGAATTTATTTTGTACCTGATACTCTTAACTGAGACGTTAATTGACAAATTACTTAAAACTAAAAAAAAAAATGATAATTTTGGAATACCCAGAATAATTAAAAGTTAAGTTAGAGTAATTTCAAATTTTCATTTACTGAAAATTATGTAAAAATATTTGACATGCATTCTGAATATATAATAATTAACTATTCTGTATTAGTGGTCAATGATGATCAAAACTTTATTTAGATTGTTCTATAAAAGTTTTGATTTTACCTTAATGATCATTAAAAGTTTATGACTATAAGTTCATAATTGTCAGAATTAAATGAGAATTTTTATACAAATAACAATAATAACAAATACTGTTTTACCTACTTGGATCATTACAATGGCCTGATGCCTCAGAGGACCTAGGTTGCTATCATGCTGACTGTATTAATAACTTGCTTCATAATCATTAGACAGACTATTACTGTTGTTCCAACTCTGAAAACTGACTTATGGTATGTTTGTTTTAAGAGTATCATCTCTCCCTCTTCCCTCTCTCCATCTCTCTCTCTCTCTTTCTGTCTCTGTCTCTCTCACCCCCCTCTCTCTCACATCACCTATCTATTTCTGCTCTTGGGAAGGAATCTAGGGCATTATGCATTCTAGTTAAGTTCTGTACTACTAAGCTACACTCCCAGTCATTGGCAATTTATATATTTAAAATTTTTTCTTATTTTGTGTATATTGGTGTTTTGATTGTCTGCAAGCCACATGTGTGCCTGGAGCTTGGTAGGCCAGAAAGGGGTATTAGATTCCCTAGAACCAGAGTTACAGATGACAGTTATGAGCCACTATGTGGGTGCTGGGAATTTTACCTGTGTCATCTGAAAATGCAGCCAGGGTTCTTGATCCTTGAGACATCTCTTCAGCCCTTTGAAAGTTGTTCTTTTAAATATGCTACTTTTCATCATGCTTTCTGTAAATTTCACTTGGAGAAATTTAGTGAGTGAGCTCTTCCTCAAACACATGCAACTACCTAGGGACCTGCATACTTTCAAATTCTTTCTTCACCGTGGCTATTCTTTCTCTAAAATGTCTTTGTAATCTCTGTAGTTGCTGTTTGAGAAAAATTTTGGAATAATTTTGTCAAGCCCTTTCTTCACAAATTAATTTCTCTCTCTCTCCCTCTTCTACCTCCCTCCCTAATTTCTTCCTTCCCTCTCTCCTTCCCTCTCTCCCTTTCTTCTTTTTCATTTAGTTTATTATTAGGTTGACCTATGTTACTTATTAGATATGTGTTTTTGAGACTTCATTTTCTTATCTATAAGATGGGGACATCGATACTACTTTCTTACAAAGCTCTTGGGGAGATTAAACGAGATAATGCATGCAGCACTAATTTCAGATCTAAAGCATATTACCGTGATAATACCTAGAAGTAGCCTTTGGAAACTATTGAGCTAAGATGCCTTTCATGTCTGCTATATAGGTTTTATTTTTCCTAGAAAATGTACAGCTGTACTTTTCTTTTTCTGGTATATTTAATATATGCTGCACATATGAATAAGTTATGTCTGTGTTAAAACTTTAAAGATCTGCTAGCTGCCGGCTTTGTCCTAGATTGTTCAGTAGGGAGGATTGAGCAGGAAGCAGGAACAGTTCGTATGTCTAAAACATTTTCTAGACCCAGGTAGATACTATTGCAAATGACTTTAGTATATTTTTTCTTTCTTTCTTTTTTCTTTTTTTTTTTACATTGGGTTAGCATTTCCATTGACTTTTGTAATGAAAGCATTCTAGTCTCTTCATTTTCTGAAGATAGTAATATTTAAACTGAACATATAAGATAGTAACAGCATTAATGGTATAGTAATCCTGTAATGCGGGCATTACTTTCTATGGTTATTGTTCCCCACGGTCTGATCTGTCCTGTATTTGAAAAGGGAGATTGACTCATTTCCATATGTGAGTCATTCTACATTAAAGGTACATTTTTTGATTTCTTCTACTCAAGATTTACTATTTCCTAGCCATTGTTCACTCCAGTAGTTACCCCTGGAAGTCTTGAGAGGAAGCATCCATATTGCAAAGCCTGTTTGTGATTGAGTGTGGGAATTGACTTCTCTTTTAATTCTTTTGGTCTTCATTACACTACTGTGTAAAACTGTAGACACTATCCAAACTTTGCCAGAAGTGTGCAAAGAAGGAAAATATTTGTGTTGCAAAATACTCTTAGAAATCCACATTAGGCGTCAATGCTTCAGAAAAAAAAAAAATCCACCTTCACAATGATAATTTCTCATTGCTCCCTGTCTTACTGTCTCCTGCCATTTCCCACTTTTCTATCTCCTTCTCTTCTGTTTCCTACCTTAAGCTTGTTGCTTGTTTTTTACATAGCGCAGTTTAACCCTACAAGATTATCCAAGGTGTACCCTAATCCTTAGTTTATCAAGATGTTTTCCTTACATAGAATAGTTCCATTCCTATAAAGACCAACTTTCTACCTGAACATTTTCCATGTATGAAGAAAATGTAAATCAAATGTAAATGCAGGCTGAGTTTTCTTCCTAAGTGATGTGATTTACAATCTTGTATAGGACCAGTGAGATGGGTCAGTAGGTCTAAGCATTTGCTCCCAAGCCTGACAACCTGTGTTCAGTGACAGAACCCACGTGGAGGGAGAGAACCTACTCCCTCAAGTTGTTCTTTGACCTTCGCATGAACACACTGTGGTACATATCTGAGACACACACACATACACACATATAATTGTAAGCAAGTGTTCAAAAATCAATTAGAGGACAATATCTTTTTTATTCAACATTTTATTGTCTATTTATCTACAAGATCTTCAAATAGGGATATATTTTTATACGTATTTTAAAATTTTAAAGTAGTACTTACAGGTTGTTTATATCATTTTTAGAACTCAAATTTGTTTATGTCTTTAATTAACTACTGTCGTGAAACCTATGTACCATTGCTTTGTTTAAGCATTCATGCATACATTGCACTCATTCAAGAAAACTGAGTTTTCTTTGAATTGTATCAGTGGCACTGCCAGGTTCCAGATTAGAGATGTGACTAAGGAATGGCCCCTGAGTGGGTCTTAGTACACTGGAGGAGTGGGTGGGGGTTATAGAAGCCTTCAGCGCCATCACTGGCCATAAGAGAGGTACTCCCAGTTACACACTATGCCTTTATTTTTAAACTTTAATATTTGTTTAATATTTGTTGATTAGAATTGAAATTAGATATTTCTCTTCCCATAAAAAGATTATACTGTTCGGCAGTTTTAAAAACTGTGATTTATCTACAGTCTCTTTTCGTTTTTCTTGGGAGTAATGGGATACAATTTTAGTCAGATGACCAAAATTAAGAATTATTATCTAATTAGGACACATAGAATTAACTTGATAATGGTGGCTTCAATGACAAAGTCATCTGTTTAGTGTAGCAATTAACTGTTTTGTCTGACTGAGCCTAAACATGGCTTTTTTACCCTTTCACTCAGGCTTCAGAAACTTTCCATTGCTGCAACGTGGCTCTAATTTCCTCCCCTCCCCACTTCTTCACAATAGGGGTATCTTTGGGAATCCTGTGACCGGTGTTCTTTTCTGTTAAGTCTCTAGTATAAAAATGTTAATGATACCTAAGAAGGAATTCAGAAAAGTATGACTTGGGGTATTGGTAAATGCCTTTGAAATTAGATTTCTTTGCTTTTGGAGAATGAAAAAACAAAACCAAACAAAACAAAACCCTGCACATTTTGGAAGTAATCATTTATCAAGATAAGGCTGACCAAGGTGTATTGTAACTGAAACAATGGAAATTTCATACTCCAGGGCAGTGGGCCTCAGCCTTTCTAATACTTTTTAATACAGTTCTTTGTGGAGGTAATGTGGTGACCTCTAACCATGAAATTATTTTCATTGCTACATCATAACTGTAACTTTGTTACTCTTATGAATTATAATGTAAATATTTGATATGCAGATGGTCTTAGGTGACCCCTGTGGAATGGTTGGTTGACTCCCAAAGCGGTTGTGACCCACAGGTTGAGAACTGTTGCTATAGGCCAGTACTTACCACCAATTCTCACAGCCATTTATATACATGTACTGTATATAAAGAATTTACCAGAAATTTTCAGAAATAAATCATAAGATTATGCAGTACTTTATCCTTAAAGAATTCACTAGAATTTTTGGGAAATAATTGCTAAGCTATATGCAGTGTGTTTATAGATCATAGTGTTTGAAATCAAACTCTAATTCTAATCTCAGAATCTGCCCCTTACCTACATGTGTGTACACATGTATTTTAAGAAGCTATATTTTAAATTTAGACTTTTATAGGCTCGCTTTTAGCTTATTTAGGAGTTTAAGGCAGTATTATATAAAATATATTTAGCCAATAATATTATTGTGTTAACTAGATTATTTACATGCCCATCTCCTACTGTTCTGTGAAGTCTTCAGGAGCAGGAACTATGTATCATAGTTTAATATCTTTTCATCTTCAGTATATAGTCAGTAGACAATAGATGTTTTAGTTAATGCATAAAGATCAGAATAAGGGTAAGTCCTTTATTTAAAAGTAAGTCACAAATATAAAAATTTAGAATATATCTAAACAATTTACAGATCAAACAGACCTTATACGATTACATACTTTTATCTATACATTTTTTTTTCAAATTTCTTACAATTGAATTCTTGTAATTTCCATTTCCTTCTCAGGGTACAGAAATTTAGAGATGTTTTATCGTATTTTATGTATTTAATTCTTTAAATACATGATTGCATTACTATTAAGTATATGATGTTGAGACAAAAATCTTTTTTTGGGTAAAATGACTGTGTGTGTAGACATGTGCACATTGCAAAATGTGCCACTCAGGATAATCTTGAGTGTTTTTATTCATCCTCCATGTTGTTGGAGGCAAAGTCTCATTGTTTGCTGCTGTATTTAAGAGGTTAGCTGGCTTGGGAGCGACTTGGGATTCTCTTGTCTCCCCCTCTTGTCTTACCTTAGGAGCACTGGTGTTGCAAAATTGACTTGGGTTTTGAATATTTGAGCTCAGGTTTTCACACTTGTGCAAGGAGTTTACCCACAAATATCTAACAGCATATTTTAGAGTTGCTATAGCCATAAACTGGATGTATTGAGAACTCCAGGTGTGGAAATTTTTACTGTACAATATTGATGTGCAAGACATGACATACTGAATTTAACTCACACTCACAGAATCTTATGGCTGGATGAAGCTTTATCAATCATAAGGTATTTGGAAACATTGAAGTATAGGAATTAAACCTTGAGATCTAAACCAGACAGGCTAGATTCAAATCCCATTACTGCAAATTATGTGATCTCAGGTAATTACTTAATCTTTTTTTTTTAATCTTGAAATATAGCCTAAAAACAATTCTTATATCCTAGGGTCATTATTAAGATTTAATGAGTTAATAAATGAAAATAACTTAGAAGAGTTCCTTATGCATTGTAAGCATTTAAGCACTGCCTATCACAATAATTGTTAGGATATCTAATCCAATTATTTCCCTTAAATTTAATTTTCATTATATCAAGAAACCTAAAGTATGGGTAGTTACATGACTTGTTGGTATATGCAAATATTAGCAGTAATTCTGGGCCCAGAAAGCATTATTTTTATTTTAGTTATTGTTTGTGTATGTGTATGTTTATGATGTTGTTATTGTGTGTATGTTGACACAGGTTTGGAAATCAGAGGACAGCTTTGGGGAACTGATTCTCTGCTTCTGCTGTGTGTTCTAATAATTGAACTCAGGTTTTCAGGCTAGTATTTCCAAGTGCCTTTATGCAATGAATCATTATGCCTGCTCCGGAAGCAATTTTATTTTAGAGTTGATTAGTAATAGAGTTTATTTTTACTTTTAATCATGTGTATATATGTGTATAGGGTGTGCAAATGCAAGCTCTGGTGCCTATGGAGAAGCCAGAGGAACTGGATCTCTCTGGAGCTGGAGTTAATAAGAAGTTGTGAGCTGTCTGATGTGAGTGCTGGGACTGAACTCTGGCCCTCTACAGGAGCAGTACACATTCTTAACTGCTGAGCCAGCTCTCTAGCCCTAATAATTTTTATTATTTTTTTTTAAAGGACTCTTAGGCTTGAAGCAAATTGAAGGAAAAATATCATATTTCACATATATCTCTAACCTCCATGCCTACGTTAGTACCCTCTCCTTATCAATTACATCCTTTAACAGAATACTATATTTGTTACAATGATTTGCTTTGTCAAAGTATTATCACTCGAAATTCAGTCTTCACATTTAGCTATAGATCTACCCTTGATGTTGTATTTTCTGTGGGTTTGAGCAAAAGTACTATCAGATCTGATCACTTTTAGATCATACGGAGAATAATTTTAAGCCCTGTAATTAAGTTTCATTTATTCATGCCATTTTCACCATAATCCCTGGAACCTTAACTTTTACATATCATTTTACATATCATTTACAATTTGTTTTTTGTAGGATGTCATATAGTGGGAATCACATAAATTATAATATTTTCACATTAGCTTCTTTCACCTAGTAATAAGCATTTAAATTTCCTCCATTATCATTGCATGATTTCTTTCTTTTTAGCACTAGAAAACATTCTGTTGTTTTGATATACCACACACTGTTTGTCCATCGATCTAGTAAAGGATGTCCTGATTATTTGCAGGTTTGGGGAACTATGACTATAGCTCCTGAAGGAAAGCTTTCTTCCTGAGGATTTTAAAAATAGATTTATGAGAAACTGTCAAATGGTTGCTCTTTATTTCATTGTTGCCATTCATGAATGAGAGTTCTCATCTCCACCAACATTTCATTTTGTCAGTGGTTTGGGTGTTGGCCATTCTAATGAGTGTATGGTGACATCTCATTGTTTTGCTTTGCACTTCTTTGAAGACATATGACTTGCATATTTTCATTTGCTTATTTGACTTTGTTTTTCCTCTTCAATGAGGTGTCTGTTAAGCTCTTTGCCCATGTTTTTTTTTTGTTTTTGTTTTTGTTTTTGTTTTTGTTTTTGTTTTCCTTCAAGACAGGGTTTCTCTGTTGTAACTCTGGCTGTCCTGGAACTCACTCTGTAGACCAGGCTGGCCTAGAACTCACAGAGATCCGCCTGCCTCTGCCTCCCAAGTACTGGGATTAAAGGTGTGTGTACCACTGCTGGACTGTTTGCCTACTTTTTAATTTGGTTGCTTGATTTCTTGTTGCGTTTAAGAGATTATGTTATATTTTAGATAATTGTCAATTGTAAGATTTGTCTTCTGGAAATATTTCTGAGCTTTCTATGGCTTGACTTACCATTATCTTTTTAGTATCCTTCACAGAGGAAAAAAATGATAATTTTAATGAAGTTTAGTTTACTAGTTCTTTCTTTCTTGGATCACAACTTTGCTGTTTTACTTAAAGATTTCTTTCTGTATTTTTGGAGTCTTAGGTTTTTTTTTTTTTTTTTTTTTTTTTAATGATGCGCTGTTTCTACACTATATGTTGGAAAGACTGCCTTTGTTCTATTGTACTTCATTTCCAATTTTGTTAAAGATTGGATGACTAAGTTTATGTGGATCTGTTTCTGGCCTTTCTACTCTTTTAAATCATTGATATATTTATTTTTATTTTGCCAAAGCCACATTGTGTTGATTATATAGCTTTATGATAAACATGGAATTACCAAGTAGATCAGCAAAGGGCAAGATGCATACTGATATATAGGCTGATCTTGAACTTGGTGTGTTACTAAGGATGACTTCTGCTTCATCTGCTTATACCTCCTCTAAATGTGGGATTATTAGCATAAACCACTATGCCCAGTTTTATGAAGTACTGGGGAAGAATGAACCCAGATCCTTGTGCATTCTAGGCAAGCAGTCTGCCAATTGATCTACATATACACCAGTAAAGTTGTTATATAAAGGAATACACTCTGAATGTTGCAGCACAGATATCCCAAGCCATAGAAAAGGCTGGTTTTATAGTTGATATATTTCAGATTATTGGTGCCCAAATACAGCATTGGAATAAGTCAGATGCACTCTCTTACTTTTCATTTTTTTTTTGTTTGAATTCCTTTAGAAAAAAGTAATCTATTTTAATGTTATTAAATGCATACAGATGACATAGTCAAACTATATAGCACAGTTTTAAGGAAAGAGTGTCTACACAGATACAGTATTCTGACGTGGTATGGAGTTGTTTTGAAAAAAAAAAAAAAAGAGGAATAGTTCGAGTGACTTGCAACCAGTCCTGTTTTCTGATGTTGGTCATTTTACAGCCAAAAATTAATACTATTTTAGAAAAGGTTCCTGGGAGTAGGCAAAGGGTATGGAGAATACATAGTGGGACCAATAAGATAGTTAGCACTATTTTACTGGAGCTAGTGTGTATGAAAATTTGGTTAAAGATATAAGATAAAGAATTTCAATTTTTTCTTTCAAGGAAGGTTTATTTAAAAGCTTCTAAAATCAGTTTAGTTAAAATTAAAATCAGTTTTAGTTTTTATTCCTAGTAAAAAAAATGAAGGGTTATTTGCTGTAGTTTCAGATCCATCTTCTATAGAACCTTGTCTGCTTGAATGGTAACTCCTAGTGGGTTTATTTCTCTGGAATACTTTGTATTGTATGCATTGCACCTGTTCATACAGACTACATTGCATTGTGGTGTTTGTGTAGCTGAATGCTTCAAACAAGAAACCAGTCTGCTTTCTTCTAGAGTACTAGCCTATTAGCAAGTTAATTAAACTTAATTCTGTTCTTGTCTTCAATTTTGTATATGGTCTTGGTTTATTTACTGAGCAGTGATTTCTTCTTTGTAGTTATCAGTTTTGTCTGAGATCAGTTTTCCTATTGTATGGAGTCTGTTTCTTACAGTCTCCTTTAAGACTGCTCTGACTTTAAAATCATTACTAGGCTTTTGTCAGAGCAGATTTGTTGTTATTTTTCTCATATTAAAAAATAAATTTGAAAGATTGCACAAATAAGCTATGCAATTCCCTATTTCCTGCTAATATGCAAAAAAATGTATTTATGATAATTACACACGTACTGTGTGCCAGAGCTGAAACAATACATTCCTCATAATGGAGCATAAATAAAGAAGGTGGAGCCAGCTGCTCTTAAACTGTTTATTTGCAAGCAGTAATACTATAGAGACTATACCTTTTCACTCTGTTAGTCTGGCAATACTGAACCTGTTGCTGCATTAGACGAGTTGCATTTTGCTGGATAGGGGAAGGAGGGCTGTCTGCAGTCTGGTAGGAGGGCTTTGTCTGTGCCTTTCTCTCTCTCTGTTTCTTTCTGTTTTTCTTTCTCTCTCCTCTTTCTCACTGGCTTGCTTGCTCTGTCTCTGTCTCTCTCTCTGCCCCCCTTTCCCTCCCTCTCTCTTGCTCTCTCTCTCTCTCTTCCCGTCTCTGTGGTTTGTAAGGTAGGTTGCAGTGTGTGTATATACACAACATCAAGAGCAGGAAAATGGACTCATTAGGGAGGCAGGCAGTCATTACCACTCACACTGTACTTCCAGGGAGACACCGATTATGAGAAGAGAAACTCAGCGCTGGGGAAGAAGGTAGGGGCAGACAACTTTCATAAAAACAACCCTGCCTTCTCAGTCCCCCTGTATTTATCATCTTATTTAGTCCACAGTGCTTTTGTGCTTTCTTTCTGGAATCTTAATATCTGTATTTAAATTTGACAGAGCTAATGCTAGCTTAAAATTTGGAACATCTATAGGAGGCCTGCCCTCCACTAATTTTCTTACTTATTTAAGGGTGTGACCTTGTGATTCAGTTTTATTAGTTTAAAAATAATTATAAACAAACCTATTTTTCTTTCTAAAGTACCAAGTAAATCAGAATCGTTCACTCTTCTAAAACAAACTCCTCCGTATGTTTGTCTCTTTGCTTTTCTTGTCTGTTTATGCAGTTCCATCTGTCTGTCTATATATCATGTTGTCCTTATTTATTGCTAACTGGGTTTTGTTAGTTATTTGCCAGTGAATTTTAGCTTTCAGTGCCAGTGTGGGCACTAGCAAAGTGAGATTCTTGTTCTTTGTTTTACATTGAAGTTTAAAGTCCATATTTACAGTTTAAATCCTTGAAACAGGTTGCATACTTTATGCTAGTATGTTTATTTGATGACATTGGACATAAGGTGAGGGGTAGCCCCTGAGGGTGAGCAAAAATCAAGTAACTATTTTTGCTATTACACACATAGAAACAGTGCATCAGGGGGTTGTATTTTGAAAGAAATTGAGACTATTTTCTAACTTTTTATTTCACAGATGGATTTTTGCATTTATATGGATATTACTGTGGTTAGTAAGAATACAGACTTTCTTAACAAACAGTTTTTATCCTGGGACAGTTTCCTTTTAGTATGTTACTGTTTATTTATCCTTGGGGAGGGAGGAGTGAGGCTGGCCATTTTTTAAAACAAAGTAGGAGCTATGGAGTGTATCAGGCCATTTTGTGCAACAACTGTAAGTATTCCCTTAACATTTTTGAGGCCATAAATAATGTATTTGTTATTGCAATTATGTATTTGAGCTACTTTTTCCTTTTTGTTTGTTTTTTCTTCTCATGGTGGGAAAAAAGTTATGTTTTAAACCAGCTTACATTGTTGAATTATTTTCTGGAATGGTGTCTTTCAGAATTCCAAGGAGTAGTTAAATAAGATCCATTTGAGGTATACTTTTTAATAGACTTTTATTTGGGTTTGTACCAGAGTAAAACTTTAATTTGTCTATAAAAATTAAGTCAGACAGTGAGACACATAACTGTTTTCAGAATATACACGAACCATGATAGAAAATGGATGCTGATCTGTGGAGATCTTTGATAATAACAATCACCTTTTTGTAATACATTATTTATTTACTATAAGTGGCAGACTTTCCCCCTGTTAATTCCATTAGGCCTCTCTGACAACACAAAGAAGTCCATAAAGCAATATTCTTAACCCACCTGGGACACTAGAGCAGACTCCTCCACACATTCTCAAGGTTCAAACCTAGTAAAATGTTTATTAAGAATCCATTATTATGGGAGGGTAGTGAACTTTTGGTACTAAAAGTCTTTTTTACCTCTTCTTTTAAAAAATTCATTCTTAGACGTTTAATTTAGTTATTTTTCTCCACTGTCTTTTCAGCTGCAAAGGGCAACCTTGACCAAGAGCAGTATAAATCTGAAGTGCATTTAGTCAGGTCCTTTCAGCGATTGTTTTCATCAAAGTCTAAGGAAACTTTAGAGGGAGTCTTTAGGAAGTGTGTATTAACATCGTGTATAGTAATTGGTGTTTTTAATAGAATTTTTCCCATTTTAGACTGTGATCCAAAAATTTGTTTTAGATCTAACAGGTCAGAAGTATTCCTGTCTCACACACCTGTTAATTTGGTATTAGCAATGGGAGAGTTATCTAAGATGCTCTTTTAAACAAAAGAGATCTTTCACATATCTTTTGATCAGTCATTTTAATGTGCACGTGTATTTGTGGAAATATTACTGTGCATTTATGTACAAAATTCATACTTATATGTATCAAAGAATCACAGATACATTGCTGATATAATTTTAAATATATCACATAATGTTTTTACATTAACTACAAGTAAACACCAAATGCAGTAACTCTCAAAATAAAATGGAAATTTTTTTTACCTCCAAGAAAGGATAAAAGCAAGGAAAATTTTAGTCATTTCTGAGGTTGTTTTAATTTTTAGAATGTGTTTTCTTATGCATTATAATTCCTGGTTGGCCTTCAGTAAATCGAAAATATTTTTAGTATGAAAAATAATCTTGCCCTTTTCTGGGAGGAACTGTCACAATCTAAATACTGCAGGACATTGTAAAAATGTGCATAAGTAAACTTAAAGCCAGTGCCCTCTGCTGCACAGGGATTTGGAAAGCTGAAAGGCTTGCGTCACAGGAGGGCTATAGAGTGCCAGAAAAATTCATTAACCAGCCTTGCTGCTTATGGCGGGCTCATCTTCCTGTTTAGGTCCCAAAGCCTTGGTCAGGTCACAGTGTGTTTCATTTTAATGTTAGAACAGACAGTTATCTAACACACCCACATGAGGAAGTGCTCTAAAGCAGTTATTTCATGCTTTGCCATGCCCTGTAGCTAAAACAATTTGGTATTGAGTGACGTGTGTGCTTTTTAACTCATATCCGATGAAAATCAGCTTTGGCTCTTTGAAAAGCACCCAAACAGTGGAATGCCAAACAGTATGATTCAAATGCTAAGCACATGCCAGTTTAAACTTTTTAGTTTTTTTTAACTGAGGAGCGAATCACTATGATTATTTTTAATAGAAAGACTATGTGTGATTTCCTGGATCTTACTCAGTAGGGTTTCAAAAATTGTAGATACTTTTCCTTCAAAAAAATTTTTTTTCCTGCAGACGCCTGTATTCGTCAAAAGGAAAGCAGCTGCATACTTTCTCCCTGAAATGTTAACAAATAAATGGCATTCCTGTTTATTTATCTATTTTTGAATTTTAATGATTAGTCCTTGTGCTAATTAACAAATTCTTGTATTCATAAAATCTGGCACTATATAAATAACCAATTGTGTGATTATCTACACATGTTCTGGCTTTCTGTAAATATAGAAATTATTGGTGGATGTGTTCATGGACTTGCCCAACCCTGAGTAGTGACTGGTCATGCTGTTACATATGAAGCCAAATTTAGGCCCTGAGCAACATGTTGCTCCGAGGTCTGGCAAGGTGTGTGGAAGCGGCATCTGGCTCCTATTGCTCACTGTGATCTTTTCTGGCAAAGGGAGGTATGCTGTTGACATTCCTTGAATGCTGCTAGTTCCAGCCTTCTTCAGCTGCAAGGGTGGCCTCTTGAGAATAGCTGTTGATAATGGGCATTGGAGCTGCCCTACCTTGGACATACTTAAAATATACAGATAATATTTATTTAGTAGAAAGTATGCTTTATTTAATTTCTATTAAAGAATCCCATCCTAACTGTCCTGACTGATAAGGAGCTAAGCTAGTTTAAGTCACATATTACTGAAGAGAAAATTTGAATACCTTACTGATTTTGTTGTATACAGTACATGCAAAATTTTGATATATCCTACAGTTGTGGTTGTACACACTGTTAGTTGTGCAAGGTGTACTGGAGGTGGCTTTTTTTCATTAAAAAGATAATTTTAAAGCAGCTTACAAAGTATCAGGCTTCTTTATGGATTTTTTTGTCTGTACTGAGTTTTGGTTGACCCTCGACCTCGTCTCCAGAGTTCCTAACCTAGTACTTCATTCAGTCTGCCTAAGTATTTATTCATGTGCCAGTACTGTAGTTTTAGCTAAGCAATCTGTCCTTTGTTTAGAAGCCAAGGCCTTAATTTTTTTTTCATTTTATACAAGACATTTTGGTTACGTTTATGTAATCATTTAATTAGCAAGGTGCTTTTCATTTGTAACCCACAGTCTAAAGGCTACATGTACAGTCTACAAATTCTAGAAAATGTGTCACTTCTTGTTGTCTTGTTACATGAATGTCCTATATTTACATATCAATATTGATTCTTATTATATTTATTTACTGTACCAAGAATATCCTTGAACTGTTTCAGAAGCAGTAGAGGCAAATTTCTGAGGCTGTAAGAAGGAATAGTGCCACCTATCTATTATTACTGTCATGTATATGGCTTCAGTCACAGTAGGTGTTCAAAGCAGCAATCCAGGGCTTACAAGAAGTGGGGCTTTTCTGTGCCTCTATCCCTTTCTACAGTAATGTAGTCATGAACAAATAAATGCTCTGCTGGTTTTGTGCTCAGCTGAGGGAAAATCATGCTTGACTTTGGCTTCATAACCTCTCCTCTACTCCAGGATCAAGCTCTTTGGTGATTCTCCAATTCACTTGAGAGTAATCAGCCTGAGGACATGGAACTTTTGCCTTTCTGGAATCTTTTGACACTCAGCTGAAACTCCAGGCTGGTGTTTTGCAGTTCTGTTAAGCAATGCAACTCTTACATAAGCACTTTAACCCAAAGTCAGCTTCTGACTTCCAAGTAAGATTACTGAGAAAAGGAGCAAGGGACTGCAAGTTGATCAGTTCATATAGTTCTCAGATGGAAACTGGACATATTTTCATTAATTCTGAATATCTATGCTTTCCTTTGAAGCTGATTGAAAGTCTGTTTGATTTTTGATATTAGAAGTAATTTTGGCATTGATGACTTCTGTGTCTCCAGATAGGATGAATTTAATGTTCATATTTCACATTAAGCAGTTAAGTATCAAGGATTTATTTCAATACTTCTAATTAAACTACTAATGTAAGGAGTTACATTAAAATACATTTATATATAGTAGAGTTTGGAGTTTTTGAAGAATAAAATGATATTCAATAAGTTGAAGCCATGAAGGTACAAATGGTACATATTACATATAGTATTATTTTGTCCGTAAATAAACTCACTGTGAACCTTTTTAGAAACCATAAAATTTGTTATATAAATTTTAATGATTAGAAGGCTTTAGTTTTTCGCTTTTTCATGGGTTTTTGTTTTACTTTTTCTTTAAAAAAAATCCTATGAATTTAAAATCACACTGTGATTTGTTGTTGTGAATTCATTTTGTAGTTTGATCTTTTCAGCAAATGAAATGTAACTGATGAAAATTACAGGAGAGTTTTCAATTTGTATAGGTGTGCTAGCTTAGCTATTAGTGAAAAAATAACTAGCAGAATGCCTATTTAGTTTATATTACTTTTTGGTTCCTATTTACACATATGAAAACTATATGACTTTTGTTTTACAGAAAAAACACCTTATCTAGACTCCTTTCCTTTATTGTCTAAATAGAAGTTAGGCAGATACTGTTGGAAAAGTTACCTTACACTATTCCTTATTGATTTGTTTTCTTTTTAAATACTGGGTACATTAAAATTCCTATTGATTCAATAAATATACAACAACTCTGTACATACTTATTACTGTCTCTATGGTCTTGGTCATATATTCTTACTACCTTGGTTTTAGATAGAACAAAAAGAACTACAATATTTGTAACATTTTATGGCTTCTTAAATCAGCATGATCTTTATTCTCTCATTTAATCTCTACAAGGGAGAGAAATAGATGTGATTAAGAAGTTAATGGAGATAAATTAAGGGAATATAACTAATACTGAGGGTGAAGGAGTAGGTAAAAGAAAAAGACCATGTCCAACTTTAGTAAAAGCCATTTGACCCATGCCTACAGCTTTTGTTGTAGTCCTTCTAAAGCAGATAGATCTGAATACTCTGTTCACCAGAAGACGGATTCCAGTGGTGTCACCAAAACAATGTGACAGAAGTGAGAACATCTCACATTGGTAGTACTCTCAGCATCAGCCTTCCTTTGCCCTATAATCCCTGGGTTTTGAGTTTTGAGCAGATTTTCATGTTGGTGGACAGATTTCATTTGTTTTTGTAAGAAGTCTTCCTAATAAAGCATTCCCCAAGCATGCACCAAAGCAGCACCATGAGCTGAATTAAAGTGGGTGAACTGATCCACTAAGTTTATGTGTGTTTTCTTTTCAAACAAAGTCTTTTATAAAACAACAACAAAAACACCCTCTAAACTTTCCATTGGACAAAATGTATTCAGGTTTTCTTTACATAATTGACTTTCTGAAACCACTATTTAAGAGCCCATCACCTTGTATTCTGCCCATTTGGTGGTTTGCTTTGTAAATGTTGAATGGATATGACTAATTCTTTAGTTTTAAGAAAAAAATTATACTCTTATATTCTCAATATATCCACCAATATGAAGATATTCTAGGACCTACACATAGTAGTTTCAGTTTGCCAGTTGAGCATGAAACATATGAACAGAAGTTTAGAAACCTAATTTATTTCCTGGTATGTTGAGAGCAACCCATGGTTTGCTAGCAAAAGCTCGTCCTTGGGAATCAGGTGGTATTAATTAATGCAAAAAAGGATTTAAAGTGGCTAAATCTGGAAGCTTGTTTTTTGTTCTGAAATTTTAAATAAATGACAATCTTTGTTTTGCAGTTTCTTTTACAATAAAAGAGAGTAAAGCTTCTCTAGTTCTTTTTTTTTTAACGTCTTACTGTGATTTTGTTTTAGGTAGCTATAGCTATAGATAATATCTATTCATATTTTCTGGTTATAAATTAAAAGTGCGTGTAGGAAGTTTGGGTTGGTAATGATGGAAGAATAAGAGGAGGCTGTGTGGTCTGAGAGAGTATAGTACTTTACTTTTGAGGTGGTGGTTATCAGGGTAAGTAAATGTCACAATGTATTATTCGTCTTATTTAATTCAGTGATTGCAATAAACCAAAAAATTTTTTTTTATTTTTTGTTTGTTTTGGTTAGACTAAAGGACCTAATTACCTGTGGTTTGATAAAAGACAGTTTTTAACTCAGTGAAGTGCAACATGGCTTCCATGGTTCCACTCCTTCCCACTGGCCACTAGATGGAGAGGCGGTCCGTGTCCACAGCTTGTCTGTGGTAAACAGCTCACTTCTGAGTTTCTACTGGCAAAGCTGAACTGTACGCCTTTGAACATTTTTATGAACACAGACATGACATTTTGGAGATGCCATCAGAGAATATGTTGTCTTCAATAAAAGCATGATGTGATTTTCATGAAATTCAAAATGATTTGCTCTTCTTTAGGCCCCAGTAAATGCTGGCAGACATAGGAGGCCAGTATTACAACTCTGATTTTAACTACCACAATAGAGCCTTTGCCTCTTTCGAATTTGTCCATTTAGAAAGGCCCTGAAATGAATGTCAGCACGACAGTGCCACCTTGTGTCCCCGTTGCTATGAGAGTAACTAATGCATGAGTCAGTGAAAAGGAAAGAACAGGACATTCACAAAAAAATTTGCAAATTGTTCTCAGCAAACATTTGCATTAATGATACAAAATCCTTATAAAGTGTTTTAGTGTGTTTGAGACTTCTTAATACTCAAGGATATGTTAGGATCTGTGCATTACCCCCTTCTCTCATACTAGTGTAGATTAAAATTCTTTTAAAATTCTGAGTGTAGAGAGGGATCTATTTAACTTAGAATTAGAGATGGAGAAGACAACAAATAGGAGAGATTTTTCACCCAGTTCTTACCAGTTATAAAACTGAAACTTAGCACATCACACAGTGAGATAGTTCTTCCTTTGAATTCTGATGGGGACTTTTATATGTATCTCTGTAATATCACTTCACACATTCGATTGCCATTGTTTCCTGAGCTGCAGGGTGAGGTTTGTGTATTAGCTGACCATCATTCTGGAACTTTCTAAGGCATACAGAACAGTCATTCAGTTACTTGAAGTCCACATGAATAATTAGATTAGCAATTATGACGCATGCATTTGTTTTACACACACACACACACACACACACACACACACACACACACCACATACAAATACTTTACTGCTCTAAGTTTTAAATAACTTTAAAGCATTTATCTTTTGGAAAAACACCTTTTGACATACCTCCTTTTCAAACAATCCTTTATAACTTTCCTTTGATATTAAAATAACCCTTTCTGTTTTTGCTTCAGAAAACAAGGAATTTCCTACTCTAGAGTTTGTGTTATAGTTTATTGTGGAGTCAACACTCAGTTTCTAATTCTAGCTTCACAGCAAATTTACTGTGCTAATGTGGATGAGATTTTTGATCTTTCTATGTTAGTTTCCTGTGCATAAAATCTGTGGACTGGTCCAGTCAATCTGAAGGGGTGGTAACTCATGAATTTTAGAGGGGCTGGTCTTGCATTTACATTATTCTTGTATCCTTGGCACCTCAGTTTTACTAGCTGTTGAAAATGCTATTTGTTATCTCATGAGTTAGAAGAGAAAAACTCGTCTTGCAGGGGTTAAATTTGATATGAACAAGGTGATTATTATAACTGAGGGGTATCCCCAGGTTTTGTTTTTTATTAAATATTTAGTTTGGCTGATTAGGCTACCACCATCTTTCTGTCCTTTAGTTATAAAATAAGTAAAGTAAAATAAATTTAAAGAGCATGATGAACCCATATTGCTATAGAACTATAGACTACCTGGGACCTACACATTATTTCATGTTATTCTTAAAACTTTACTCATATCATTTAAAAGTCAGTAACTTTCATGTTTTTGTATAGAGTTTACACCTGTCTTTAAGTCCATATATCACTGAAAATACAAATTTAGGATTGGATAATTTGCTTAACTTTTAAAGTTTGACTTAATAATTTTTTAAAAAAGTAATAGTAAATCTTACCATTTCTATCTGTCTCATAAGGTTATTGTGAAGATTGAGTTCATGTATATCAATTTTTTATGAGTAGTAAAAGCAGTATACAAATACTAATGATAGTCACTGAAATTATTGCTGTAATTAAAGAAGGAATGGTTAATAAAAATCTGAGTTAAAGCAAAGCATACAATTTAAGAACATTGAAATTTGTGGCATTTCTTAGTTGCAGTGCTGTCCTGTGGTAGTGAGCTCTTTAGAGATGTTCTTGTAATTTTCTATATTTTGTTTTAATAACTAATATACTTAGACTAAAACCACTATTTCTTTAAATAACTTTTTAAACTTTTCCTTCACAGATTACTTTTTGATTGTGATATTTACTAACTTTAGAAGCTAATTTTAAAAATGAAACAATTACAATGGAAAGTGTTTCAATATTGAATTATAATACCATAGTTCATTAGTTTATAAGCATCAGGGTACATAATAATTACTGTGAGGTGTTTTAGCTATTCAAGTCCCATTCTCAATAACTGCTCAGTGGAACATAGAAATCTTGCATTGTAGCTGGTTCAAATACTTGAGAAAATTTTCATTTGAGGTTTATGTTATCTTCATATAGCCACAGATATATCACCATCATCAGGTGAGGTTTTTTTAAAAGATTTGTTTATGTGAGTGCTCTATTTGCATGTACACTTGCATGCCAGAAGAAAGCATCAGATCCCATTATCGATGGTTGTGGGCCACCATATGGTTACTGGGAATTGAACTCAGGACCATTGGAGGAACAGTTAGTGCTCTTAACCACTGAACCATCTCTCCAGCCTGGCAGGTGAGTTTTTAAATTCATAGTCTTCTAGGTCCTGTTCTCACATCTCTTAAAACAGAACCCATAGAGCAGTATTTGGACACATGTATTGTACAAACACTATTCCCTCTATTTTTATGGCAGCTATGAGAATCACTGATTTTTGGTTTTTTAAGGTGTACAACATGTTTATTGTCACATCTAAATTCACCCTCATCTATCATATGAGTCCTTACCTAAACACAAGCATGTTTTACCTAGAGTCATTGCTGCCATTTGTTGAAAGCTTTGTGTTATAACCCAAACTTAAGGAAGAAGAACAGTACTTACTGCATTGGATAATAAAAATTACTTAATCTTTACCTACAAGTCTGTGTGTACAGTGGTATTCTTAAGATAAAAAAAAAAAAAAAAACCCTGAAGTTTGTAGAATCCATTGCAAGTTCAGTTGACAGCTATATATTGTCAAAGATTCAGAGTCTGTGTTCTTTCTACTGTATCATATCATTAACCCCAATTCAATGAATCTTTATCAAACTCCTTTTATGATAAGTGGTAGTATCTAATTTTGGGAGGCCAAAAGTGTATGACCCACTTTTATACCTAGTCCTGCTAGGTATAATTATTGAATTCTTAAATAGCCTTGCCTATGGGGCTATGTAACCCCTATACCTTCATTATGAGGTGTTTCTAATGGTTAAGTGACTCATACATGATTGCATATCTAGTAAGTGGCAGAAATTAGGTTAAATACTGGTTCAAGCTATTGCTGATAGCAAAGTTAGTGCCTTAATATATCATTGATGACTTGATAGTTACTGCCCAGAATCAGGGTATACTTCCATTTTTTAAGCACAAGTCACTAAATGCTAATAGGCTTTGCAGGATATAAGTTTGTTTCCTTTATAAGGAACACAGCATCTTTCCACATTTAATGAGTTCAGAAATTTCTTTCTTTAATCTGTAAAGTTTGAGTTAAAGTGTTATCCTACAGGGAAATCTGTTGAAATGAATAGTCTTTTTATATTTTTTAGTGTTAAATTTCGTTAATGGGACATTGTTTGAATGAAAATTTAAATATTACCTATCACAGTGCACCAGGATACACAAAAATTCCACAGGACAGCCATTATTATCAGTCTTAAAATAAATGGTTTACATTTAAAGTATGATGAAAATATTAATAGAGTCAATGCATCAGCAGCTTTATATACTTAAATACCTGTCCACTGAGCATTCCAATGTTCCTGTTTAAAAAAAAGAAAGTCTTGTATAAATGACAGCCTGAATATACAGTGTGGTAAGAGAACTGGTATATTTCACACTTACCTTTGTATAAATTACTAAACATGCAGCGTTTATGTATTTTTATAGACTTAGTAATTTCTCTACATGCATTAGAGTAGTCACAATGTAGAGAAATTCTGGTGTATATCATCTTAGTTTGAAAATAACCATGATTTTGTAAATTAATATATTTATATAGTTTGGAAAAATTTTAATGATAACCAAACACACACACACACACACACACACACACACACACATGTGTATATGTATGTTTGTGTGTGTGTGTGTGTATGGATATATATATATCCATATATATACATATATATGGATATATATGGATATATAAGGGTATCTATATGAATATATCCATATACATGGATATCTATATCTTATCTCCATATCCATAGAACTACTAACCAGGGGAATGTAATTTCTTCTTAGTTTTGTGGATTTGGGTTACATTTGAATTTCTAAGAGTAACCTTTTCTCAAATGACATTCTTTTAGAATGTCATCTAGGGAAGAGCAAGGGGTAGATCTTAAATTAAGAAATTTACCTACTTTTTTTTCAAATATAAGAATTTAAACATGATTTTGTTGAAAGTCAAATTTAGTAACAGAGAGCATGAATGGAAAATTTTGTCAGTGATTTATTTAAGCTCCACAGGAAAAGTCCTAGAGGGTCTTTGAATATCCCAAATTTATTTTGATTTGAGACCAGTTTAAAGGGCATGTCTGTCTTAAAACAGTTGTCCATTTTTCTGAGGAAAATTCCAAAAGAGCTAGTAGTGGGAGGTATTATACCAACAATGACCCGTTTGGGGCCAAATAAGCACTTCAACATAACCCACTCTTTCCCTTTCCTTACACCAACACACGTGTTGTCCCCTGGGCATGTTTAATTTTGACAGCTAATTTTATTTCTTTGAAAACACATAGGAGTCAGAAAACTTAAGGAGAGTGGGGTACTACTGAGTGCATGTAGCTGAGGTCTCTGCTCAGAATAAAATGTAAAAGATCTGACTTTTATAGGGATGTGGAAAGCACTTGGTATCTGAAGCTGGCACTCTTGTTTTACAGGTTATGAAGGAGAAGCTGAAATAGGTGAAATGACTAGTTACAGTTACACAGCAGTTTTTGGTGTTAGAACTGGTACTAGAAATATTTCTAGTGAAATAACTTGGTCAGGCTAGTCACTCTGTTGGTCTAGAGACTCCATTAACATCTCCATACCCCCTTCCCTCCCTCTTCTTGCTAGTACTATAATATCCAAAACTTATTCTGGTAATATTTTCAGGCTTAGAGGTTGGTTAGCAGGTACATTTTGAGCTAAGGGCATTTAGAACAAGCTGATCTGTAAGGCCAGTGTGCATCATTTTAGGCACGTGCATTTCTTTTATTTGGCTCATATACATAATAACCATGGAATCAGAAACAGAACATATTGTTGAATAAATAGATACTGTGCTCATGGCAGAGCTCTATATATGAAAAATGTGGTGAGCTTGTATTATAAGGTTTAAGAAGCAGCATCCTAATCACAGTTGATCACAGGTTTTTGATGCAAACTAGAGTAAAGTTTCTATTAATTTGATGTTATTATATCAACTTAGGGTAGAAGCATTAATCAGAACTTTACTCTTTAAAGGATTTATAATTACCTCAGATATCTCCTCTGCTTGTCCATTGTGAGAAAATTTCATCTTGGTTCTAGTCTTACCTGTTGAGGTTGTATATATTAGTCAGCTTCTCACTGTGAATGTTGTAGTGTCTGAGCAGAAGCATCATATTTAATTATAATACCATTTTACTAGTTTATGTGTACCAACTGAAACTAAACCCTTAGTTTTCTTTGGTCACTAGAAGCTAACTAAATAACTGCATAGAAGAACTTAGAGGGGGTGCTATCATGTTGGACATGGTTCACACAGAGTCCAGCACACTAACCAGTATTCTTAAGCTTTGGTTAATGAATGTATGAGTTATTTGCAGCTCCCAAACCCTACTTCATATCAGGTAGACGACTCTCAAATTGACAACACATCCACAGCCATCCACAGCTTTGGATTCTGTTCTAAGAATTGAAATTACTTAATCGAGGACAAAAGCAGCCATACGTTTGATTCACCAATATGCTATTTTCAAATAGCACCTACCTATGTTTCTCTGTAGGGCCTGCTGACAAGTCTGTTGTGTTTTCATATCTCAGCGATAAGAGTCAATAGCAGCAGCATACAATGGCTAATAGTTAGGATGTGAGGCTTTGTTAGAAGTGGAACACAGGCTTCTCATGTTACATTTGAATTCACACCAATTGGAAGGAAATTAAATGTGGTGCTGTAAGCAATATATTATAGAATGCTGAAACCTAGAAGTAGTTAACTAGAAGTAACTAAATAACATCTTCAAAGAATTTTTGTTATTTTCCACTCCCAAGACAGTTTTCACTTAGATTTCATCTTTTTAAGCTTTCAAAATAAAAGATGAAATTGACAGCCTTAAGGTGACAGTAGCCTCCAAACTACAGTTGGTGCAGTTTGGGTATTCTTGGGGACAAATAAATATGCTTTTATCTACTGCAAGTAAATTGTATAGTTAAAATTAAAATTAAAAGAAATACTTTCCCCCAAGAAGTTATTTATGGATAATTTAGGATGGAAAAAACAAGCAGCAGTTGAAAAATTTTCTTACTCTGTTTTTAAAATTATGAGCTCAAATTTGAGTGAGAGGGAGAAAGTATTCGATTAATTGCCATTTAAATCTGCAGTTCCAGCTTTGTAGGCATCTTTGTGAACCAGGATACAAAGACCCTAGAAAAATATTCTTGTTTGGAAATTACATTTCATGTGGCTAAAAACACTAAAGAAGTTTCTTGTTATAATAAGGTGAAAGTGGTTACCAAAGAAACAAAAGTTTCTTATCGCTTGGCCTGAGGCAAATGTGGCATATTAAGCTTAAAATGAATTCTCCTCTCAGGAGTGCACACAACTCTTATTAATGTCTTGGAAATTATGCACACATAGGAAAAAAGGAATAACATTTTCAAGATACATTTTAGAAAGCATCCATTGGGGTGCAGATGCTGTCTAATATGTAATGTGGGTACTTTGGCCTCAGTCAGATTTTGCTATTTTACCTTTTGCTTGGGCTTAACAGTGTGCAGAACATGTTTTAGCTTAAAAGGGGCCTTTCTGTTCATGATAGTCAGGTTCCTGGTGGCCTGAAAGAGTTAATGTGGTTTCTAAGAGTGCCCAACTTCCTTCCAGGGAGTAGTGAGTGCATGTGAGCTAGTCTGGCTCCAGGATATTTGTTCACATCCCAAAACCAATTTGGCACAACTTAAAATGTCTGCTAGGCAGAGGATTCAGTGTTGTTAGGCCACGCAATTAGTGCTTTATTTCATGAACACCAAATTCACCCAATAGTGTTTTGTTGTAAAGAAGAGCCTGAAATTCACAATAACGGGTTTCATTTATCAGAGCCATATGGGACTCACCATCTTTGGATATATTTGTAAAGCTTTCACAAAGAAGAATCCCGAGGCATCTCAGATTTCACGGATTGGAGGGCAATCTGGATGAGGGTCGTTTTTTGGAAATGATGAACTATCCTTTCATGTGTAGTCTCCAATCTCAGTAATCCTTGAGAAGATCCAAAAAGCCAGGAAAGCGTTAAGTACGCCTCAGCTTATTAGCTTTATTGGACAATAAAGACCATGGTTTTTATTCTTAGGTCTGGTTCAAATGCTATGTGCACCGTTGATGTTGAAATTTGGCCACTTGATCTCTCTAGTTTGTGGCCTCTGTGAGAGGGGAGGTGGGTTCTAAGTCTTAACCTGATTTTTTTCACTTTCTGCTAGTTAGGTCTTGGTCATAAGTCATTGGGTTGCTGGGAAGCTATCAGTAATGTAGTGACCTGAAAATTTAACTGTGGTAGTTTTGATAACTCATTACTTAACATTATTTCTGTTCTGCTTCTTCCTTTTCCCTAATCTGTGATAATTAAGAGGGTGATGCAAGGTGTTTCTGAAAGTGTTAATATAAATTGATTTTTAAATAAGTTTCTTTGAAACTGATTTGTAAACTTAGGTATTTCCCATAAGATGCTCTTCCTGTAACTCACTTGTATAATACTTTTTTTTTGGGGGGGGTTTCATATTCTACTTGGCTATTGATAACCTATAAACAAATATTTAAGCATTTACTGATTAAAAATAAACATGTTTTTGAAGCATAGAATAATATTATATAATAATGACAACCATTCATTTTAGTATAACATTTTCAGGTTTTTATATTTTTCGTTCTGCAGGTTTATTTATTTACTGTTTCAGAGCATTCTTGATACTACCTAATAAATCTGGCTAAATTTGAATATGTACAAGTAGTAAACAGCACTGTGATAGTTGTTGCTGTCTGTATGAAACCTTCAACTTTACATTGTTACGGTAAACTGGCCATCACTTGAAATAACTTTTGCTCATCTTAAATATTATTTTATTGCTTTGTCTTTGTTAACATTTAATTTATATTAACTATTTATGCACTTCACTAACAATCCTTTTATTGGCATGTTTTAGGTTTCTCAGAGAATGATCACTAATGTTTTTTGTTATGAGCATGTTGAATAACACTGACTAAAATAAAATTTAGCATACTCTTTGCATCAATTTCAACTCTATATTGATACAAATATACATGTTAAATACAATTTCATAAGGGATAAAAGTAAAACCTGCTCCTTTCTATTTCTTCACTGATGTGTGCTACATTGGACTAGCACAGTACTGTCTTAGAAATTCATGGCAGAGCACATCTGGAGTGGGCACATCTGTATTGATGTGGGTTGTTTACTCATATTATATAGGCCAGTGAGGCTGCTGAACAGTAGGTGGAAAGCTGGAATTATAGAATAAATTACAATTGCTGAAATCAACTTAAGCATTAATTGGACTGGATGGTTGACTGTCTCATACTTTTTTTCTCTATTTCAGCCTTAGATGTTCTTAATTCATACAATCAATTGTTAATTCTTAAAATTAAGCTTTATCATTTTTCTTCTTTCAATAGATGATATACTGTATTGTGACCCAATAAGACACATCATTTTTTTTTCCTCACTCAAAATACTATTCTGAGCTAAAAATGAACTCTTCGTTGATGCTTGGCATTTTATATAAGGAATTCTGAAATATTTCCTTTGTGAAAGCAATACAGGATTTGGGATAGCTGTTAGCAGCAACAAGGAGTTAAAAGTGGTACAAAGACTCAGGTTAAAATATGGAGCTATAGATACATCGTGTTTGACAGGACTTTGGATTTAGTAATGAGGTTTAAGTTGTAAGAAGAAGATAGACCCTTGGGGCAAAGAAAAAAAAATGTTTATGTGATTATTAGAGATGAATTGATGAATCTTCCTAATAAAGGACACAGAGGGGAAGGAAGGCATTAATTTGAGGAGTGCTGAGAAGAGACTGGTAAGGAGAAGTTAAGGATTCCGTGTTGTTTTATGTGTGTAGCGGCCCACTTTTCTGCGTTTACACTGAGGTTCTCTGGTAGACATGGGTGACTCTTAGATGTAATTAATGTTCATCATATAAATAGGATAAAAATCATTTGAATTAATAAAAATTATATTTACTTGTGAAGACAGATGTGTTTGAGGTTAAGGTATAGTAGGGTGCTATACGTCCCTTATATAGTCTGAGTAAGGTTTATGTTGTTTTGTTCAAGTTATAGGTACATTTACATGGGACAGATGTTTTGGATGCCTGTTCATGTGAACAAGACACATACAGGGAATGGTTACCTCCAGCTCCTAAGTCTGTTGCCCCTTTCTTCTCAGTTTTGCTTTGTGTCCATCCCCGTATCAAATTTTTTCTATGTAGAAAATGGAAGCTTGACATTATCAGTTTACATTATTGTTATTTCCGTTTTGTTGTTTTGTCCTCTCAGTTTGTTTCCACCTCAAGAATCAAGGCTCAAATATAAAGAATTTTAGTTCTCACATTCAAGAGATGTTTCTATTTCTTTTCTGTCCGTTTGTCCCTATGTTTGCTGATCCCTGATAGGCTTTTCAGCGAGACAGCAGTTTACTATCTGTGTGTGTGTGAAATTAGCTAATTGGTGTTAGCAGAAATATTTTCACATGTTTTATAAGCAAAGTGCAGCAAGGTATATAAATGTAGATATGATCCAGACACGCGCACGCTCACGACTGTCACTGCTCATGCATAGGCGCTCAGAAGTAATTAATGTTAATAAGATTTTAATGTGCTTGTGAGATCATAATGAGGAGAAATGAATGCTCTGATTAGGAAAAGGTAACTGTGTGTGTGTTTTGGCTTAGAACAAGATTTCAATTTTTATAAACCGCAATTTTAGAACTTGTTTGTGATTGCATCAATTGGTTTTTATTTTCAAATTAGAGGTCTGTTTAGCCATTTGAATGATTAACCAAATAAATGGGTGAAACCCTGATCATAAGGAATAGTGCAGGTTTTCATTTGCAAGGCGGTGTTACTGTGCTGCACGGCTGTGTTGTCTTTTGCCACTGCATCAATTTAACATCTCTTTAAAAAAAAATAAAAAATAAAAACCTTGCTTGTGATCTACTTGTGGAGACAATGCTTAGTTTTATAAATGTAGATATTATCTATATGATGCAGAGACACCAGTCAAGCAGTGTAACTATTGTGTGTGAGATATCCTCCTGACACTTGGTGGTGGGATATTTGGTTTTCAGTCATATGTATGATGCTTCTCAAAATGTTTATTTACAAAGATACGAAACATCCAATATTTTTTTCCTAAACATAATCTTTACAGTTTTTAGAGGCTTATTGTCTTTTATGGCAAAGTACGGTATTTCAAAGTAAGCAAAAAGTGCTGTCTCCAAATGGAATAAAATACTACATAGCCAACAGCCAGGTGATAGACTGACTGTCTTAAACCCAGATGGACACTAGGGTACTTCTCCACAACACTGCTTTGGAAAATATTATTTAAAGAGTTTTGGGATACATCTCCATTATTAATGCTTTTAGTTATAGGCTAATATAAATACATTTTCTTTACATTTTATTTCAGGGGCTTAACTCTGTGGCTCTTAGAAATCACTTATGAATCTTTGGATCTTAATTGAGGTACAGAGTACTGCAGTTCATTTCCATCTACATTACAGACACAGTTTAGGCTCTGAAGTTCTCTTTATATTAAGATAATTTTGCTTGGGTTTAAAAAAAGAATAGGAAGTGTTAGATTGGTTCTACTGCACAAGTGTGAGATTTCTGTGATTCTCCAACAGTGTTAAGGTTTTCTTTCTATAGGATTCTGAGAATGATGATCTGAGAGAACAAAACATTTTCTTTTAATATCATTTAGTTGACTTTCTTGGTTCTTATCACATAGAACAACATTTAGGAATAGTTTTCCTATTCTCATTATGCAAAAAACTTGAAAAAACTTAATTGGCTGTTTTGTTTTCTAGTACTTGCGTGATATCTTATGGTAAAGTTTCTCATACAATCAGGTACATTTCCAGATTTTCTGTGTTGGGTTTATTCCTGTTCCAGTTTCACATAATTGTGATGATTATGGCTTTGTAACATTTTTAATATATAAGGTGTTAGTTTCTTTGTACTCCACTCAATACTCTTCTTGTTCAGAGTTTTCTTTCTCAGTTGTTATTTCAAATGAACATTGTAATCAGCCAGCAGAATTTGAGGAAAAGAGGAAAAACACTGTATAAAAATTTTTAATATAATTTTAGATGCCCCTGACTTGATACAGTGATAATGGTTATCTTTATGAGGATAAACTCTTATAGAGAACCTGGTTTTTCTTTCTATTTATTTAATAACTTTTGTGTCATTATAAATGTTTTATAGTTTCCTCATATAGATTTAAACATTTGTCATTAAGTTTGTTATGTAGTATTCTGTTTTTGGTTTGGTTTGGTTTAAGTTTTTGGCTCTTCAAGACAGGGTTTCTCTTTGTAGCCCTGACTGTACTAGAAATTGTTTTGTAGGCCAGGCTGGCCTTGAACTCAGAAAGATCCACCTATCTCTGCCTCTGGAGTGTTGGGATTAAAGGTGGACACCACTGCTGGACTTCTGTTTGTTTTTTAAACCCTGTTTACTTACCTTCTTATATTCTTGATATCCTAAACAGGCTCTTCTCTCCTATCATATTTTCTATTAGCTTTGTGTTTCAACATGGAGAAACTCTTGTTTACAGATAAAATTTATGGCTCCCTATTTTGCAAAATTATTTTATTTGTTTGTGGTGGCCCAGGGTAGATTTGAGATTGATTATAATACAGGTTATTTTGAATGTCCTTTTAAGGTACAATAGCAAAGTACCATAGATTGAGTCACTTAAAAGCAACAAAAGTTATTTGTCACAGTTTAGGAGACTAGAAGTCAGTGTATTGCTAGTGTGGCCAGGTCCCAGAGAGGACCCTCTTCTTCTTTGGAGATTGCTGAATTCTCTTGTCTTCCAGCTCTTTGGGGTTTCTCTTGTAAGGGCACAACTCTCATTAGGATGGCACTACCCTCATGATCTCAACTAATTTTAATTATGTCTCAAAAGCTCCATCTCCTGATATCACACAATGGGCTAGAACTTCAACATCTGAATTTCTAGTGGCAGGAACATGAATATTTACCTCATTAATACTGAAGTATTTTCCTCATTTGCAAAATGGGTGTTAGAAAACAAAACTTTTGAAATAATGGTGTCTAAGAAAGGTCGTATGGTAAAGTATCTAATATTTTATCTGGCACATAGTAGGCATTCAGTAACTTCCATTAATAGTTAGTGTAATATAATATGACTTTTTAATATTACTATTATGCATGTTCAGGCTTGCAGTGTTTCCTCGGGTTCCATATACCTTTTATTTTTCTTTTTTGATACACCATCTCTTTGGTTTAGAACATACATGGTAGGTTTGACTGGCTGGCCAGTGAGTCGCAGGGATATAGCTGCCTTGGCTTCACTAGTCTGCTATTCCCAGGATGCATGTAACCAACTACCATGCATGTTCCTTAAAATAACAACAACAACCTACAACAATATTAAATTCATGTTTCTGTGATTACTAGACTTCCCTGCTCCTCATTATTTGTTTTAAAATGTGGCTAATATATTATTAAATCATTAATATTTTTTAAAATCAGAAGCAGAATATATCAAACAAATGAAAATGTAAAGTTCTTAATGAATGTTTGTCATTTAAAGACTCGGAATTTTCCTTTCCATTATTTCTGTTTTAATTATGACCATAGCACACCATAGTCTGTAGTTCTCTCTGAAAGTGTAACTTTAGTCAAGGGAGTTATTATGGCACATTGATCTATCAGCTATCAGTTATACAAATAGATGTGATCACCTGGTGACTCTACTAATATTTTTGATAACCTTTAAATGAGTTCATTAAAGTTAAATATCAAACATATATGAATTCATGCTGCTTTTCATGCAAGAGTAGTATTTTTAGACTCTCATATAAGATTACTTAATTAACTTGATCAAAAAGCTATAATTGATACTTCAATAGTCCAGTGTCTTTTAAGCTTCTATTCTAATTTACTAAAATGGATATTATCTTACAAACACATTGTTTAAGTTCTTTTGATATAATCTATTTTTTAAAAAAGAATAGTCCAACTTCGAAGTTCATATTATTCCCATATCTTGGTTGTGGTGAGTGTTGAGTCTGCCAATGCATTGTTAGTTGTTTTTATTATGTTATTATTACCATTTTCAATTCTTAGTTTGCAAAGCTCATACATATCTTTCACATGTATATATTCTTGCTAGTAGTGTTGCTCTGTGATTAGGATAAATGTGTGAAATATCCTGTGTGTGTGTGTGTGTATGTGTGTGTGTGTGTGTGGTGCACGCAAGTATGTTTGCAGATGTGTGGACACACATATGTGTGTGTGAAGTCTGAGTTCAACATTGGGTGTCTTTCCTCACTCACTCTCCATATTTTTTTATTTGAGATAATGTTTCTTTCTGAACCTGAATGTTCATTTGTTTGGATAATAAACTTGAGATAGTCTTCTGCCTCTGTGTTCCTCCCCACCAAGACTGGGATTATAGGCTCATGCCATCATTAAAGATTTTTAGAAACGTGTTTGAGGAACTTGAACTCAGATCTTTGTGTATGCCTTGGAAGCATATCACTCCCCAAACAATCTCCCTAGCCCTGCAATATTTAATTCATTAGAAATAGACATAAAGTGGCAGATAAAAATGAAAGTTAAGTTTGATAATATCAATGGAGTATATGACATCTTTAGTTGCTTTTGAGTGAAATTTCTGAGAAGCTATGGGGATGAAGAATAATTTCTTCAAAGAATTGTGGGTACATTCTGTTTATAGTTTAGATTTACCAGACTTTCGGCTTAGCACTGAGTGAAAGTGTTCTCTACAGCTTCACTTTGCTCTTTTCTTCGTTCATTCCTATCAGAAACAACACAGAAGATCTGTGAGGCACAAATTATTTTTATGGATTATAATCCTTTATGAACAGCAAAAATATATAGATAAATTGTCTCATAAAATGTCTCAGAGAATTCAGGCAGGAAAATAGCTTACTATGTCCATGGAGTTTGGAACCATATATTAACGCCTGCTCTGAAATTTATTAGTTGTATGAGTTTATGCAAGTTGCTGAGATTGGCTGTGTTTCTTTGTCCTTATCTACAAATTGGGGTTCAAATAGTTCCTGTTGTTATACGGTTTTTATGAGGACCGAAAGTTATCACATGCATACTATTCAGGAAAACATGCAAACATTCAGAAAAAAAAATGCTCTCAGTAAGATTCAATTTCAGTTATTTAGAATAAATATCCTGAAGTAGAAATGATGTATAATCTAATAATTCTGTGGTTGATTTTGTTAATTTGAGGACCCGCCATACTGTTTTCCTCTAATGCTTACACCATTTTATACCTCCTCTAACAGTGAGCAAAAGACCCAAATTTTGTATATTCTCACCTACACTTGGCTTTTGTTTTGTTAATAACCAATGATCAGTATGAGGTGGTACCTCATTGTAGTTTGATTTATCTTGGTGGCATTGAATTTTTAGAAATACTTTATTTTTTTTTAGATTAAACGTAATTATATCATTTCCCCCTTTCCTTTAGTCCCTCTAAACCCTCCTATGTATCTCAATGCTGTTCTCAAGGTCTTAGGTTTGATGACCTAATCAGTCACCAATAAAAGTAATATCTCTTACTACTATCGTATAGAAAGTAAGTTCCAACAAGTGAATTTTTGAGAAACACATTTATAACCTAAAGTATAGAACATAATTTTATCCCATTTATAAAAAATGTGTTATTGGTGTTTAGGTTTTCTTTTGTTGTTGCTATTGTTATTGTGCCAATATAAATTCAGATTTTAATCTTTTATAAGATATCTGATTTATAAATATTTTCTCTCATTCCACAGACTATCTTTTTACTCTGTTGTTTCCTTGGTTGTGTAGAGATTTTATTTTAATATAATATTCCACCCATTGCTCTGTTGAGACTTTATTTTGATGTGGAATTGAATGTTTTTGTTTTTGTTTCACTATTTTACTTTTAGTGTCATACCTATGAAATCATTGATGCTACCAGAGTGATGAAGTTTTCTTTTATATTTTCCTAGGAAATTTTATATCTTAATGTCTTATGTTTAACTCTTTAATATATGTTGTGTTAATAATAATAATTTTAATAATAATAAACAAGTGATACAGTATTACAAAGGATGGTCATATTGTTTTACTTTGCTTGCAAGATCTTTTCAAATTGTATTTTTTTTAATTCTAAGGAAAAATAAATTGTGAGTTTTTTGCAAGTGGGTAATCTTTAATTCCATCTCCCATTGCTTCCACATAAATTTCCTTCATTATTGTCTTTTTACTTTATTATATTTGTAGCCTTTTCTGGTTTTTAGTTTTAAGGTTTTCTGAAAGAGTACTTCTTATGTTGGTAATGAACTTAGGACTCAGAGTTCACTTTGTACAACTGGTGGCACAGAGCCTATAGTATAATATGCAATGAGATTAATTTGAACATTGCTTTTAGATTGTTTTCCTTCATATCACCATTTTGTTGAGAGATAGTGGAAGAACTGCTGAGAGGGTAATGGTGCCAGGAGTAGGGGACAAGAGCACCAGTTCTAGAAACCTTCCAATGCCAAACATTCACCTACAAAATAAGTATTAGCTTTTTAAAAAGTTAGCTATTTGTAATATGAACTTCATGATTGTGTTCTATCCTGTGTGTTAACTAGAGCTAGTGGAGTGACAGTGTGGGAAATCTGCCAATCGGTTCTTTTCACCTCTCCATCCTCTTCTGATGACCTAATGGTTCTCTTAAAAAAAATATCTTCTGAGCCGAAATATACAATGCAATGTTAGAATCACTAATAGCACCCAGCACGGTAGTTCTGTCATTATGTACCTCTTCGCTCAGCTCCTGTGTGAACTGCTTGTTGCTCTTCTTATAGATAATGATGCAATGGATATAATTTTTTGAATCACAATTTTTGCTCATATCAAAACAGTATGGTAAATATTATCTTATTCTTCTTTATAAAAGTTCCATTAAAAGTTAAATTCTGCAAGACCACCTGTGTAGTCATAACAGAGGTCATTTGAATTAGTGATATAACTTAAAAAAGTGGTCAATAAGTATGAAAGGAACTTTTCACTTTTATTTTGTAAATAAAGATGGTAGTTTTAAGCAGTGTGTTATTCTGTATATCAAGCAAATTTATCATCCAGTATACCCAGTGTCACAGAAATGGCCACACCTGTTCCTTCATATTGCTTTAAACTCCAGAGTAACATTGAACCCCCAACCTAATGGGTTAAGTAAATCAATTATGTAGTAGAATTTCTTACCATAAATGGAGAACTCTGCAAAGTATAACCAATTAGAAATCCCTTGTCTGTTTAGTTTCAAGAATATTCACGCCTGGGTGTACATAGAGATTAAAAAGCCCAGGTATCCCAAGTTTTGCTGTAAAGAAGTCTGGTTATTGCCTTAGCTTCAAAAGAATAGTTGTCTAAGTATTTTAAAATGTCCGGCTGGCTGCCCTAGCCATTCTCTCCGGAAGCCTCTTTGTCATCCTCATGGCACATCCCTCTGGCATGCATGACCAGCTGCAAGCTAAACCCTGTGGAATAAGAATTCTTTCATCCTTTTGTGTGATGTGTTTCATTTTCAGAGTTTGGATGATCCTCTTCGGCTGCAGCAGCAGCAGGCATTGTTAATTTCAATAGGCGGCCTGGATACACAAGAATAGTCATCATAGACTGGCTGGCTCTCAGAGCTCTTCCCTTCGTGCCGTGTGCTGTGTTAGATCACTTTCTCTGCTGGGTTAATGGCCAGAGAAAAGGGGAAGCAGATAGGACCCCAAATAATCCAACTAAAAGTACTTGACCATCACTGATGTCCATCCATTATTTTCTTAACTTCCTAACCTGTGGTTAATTTCTCTGACTGGTAGAAAGGAATCGTGTAAACATGCCAATCACTTTAACTTCCCTATTTACTTGTAAAAGCAACAGCATTTTATAATATGGAATAATAGTTTCTGTTTGGCATAGTATAGTTGAATATAAGAATTTTTGATAATTTTCTTGTTCCATCCCTAATATCATCAAAGCCAGTGCCAGGACTTACTGTAGGACACTACTGAGCATCTAGACGCCATTCTCTGTTTGCAGTCAGAAGTACATTAGTTCATCCTACACTTTGGTTTCTTTGAGTATCTAGTAGATCAAACTGCCTTCTGCCTACATTGTATTTGTTTCTGATTATCAAGAAGTCTCCATTCCTGCTTTGTTAGTGATGCCACTATAAGTAGAAAGATAATTTATGTTTTTTATTTTTGTGCTTTGTGATTAGACTCAGAACCTCACACATGATAAGCACATGTCTCATCAATGAGCTATACTACAACTTAAAATTCAGGCTTGTAAGTTTCAGTATTGTGATTTTTAAAATAATTTTTAAAATAATAATTTGCTCTAAAGTTCTGTGAGCAGATATAAAGCAGGATTTCCAGTACTAAAATTTCTATGTATGTAAGATAATTGATAGTTTACAATGTTTTAATCTATTTTTTAATAATTCTAATCATATATCTATGAGGTAGAGACAATTGCTCTCTCTGTCTTTCTGTCTCTCTCTCTTTTTGGTAAGACTATACAATTCAAGGAGGTAGAGTGATTTACCTTACATCAAATAAGTTCTAACTGGCTGATCCTGAAATTTAAATTCAGATTTTTACCATATAATGTATAGATTCCCCTGAGAGGTAGAATGTTCCTCTCTTGAAACATAACTTCATTTATGAATGTTTAATATGTGTATGAATATACTTTACATGAATATATGACTATACATTATTGAGTTTGAGGTAGAGTTTTGTGATTTTACTTTTTAATTGTTGTAGTCTTCTAGAATTCCTAATTAAAGATAGCAAGGAATGTATTACATTTATGTATAGAATTTTTGATGTCACTATAGCAAAGTTATTTCTATTAATTACAAGCATATTTCAGAAATCACCTTTCAAATAGTCATATTTGCAACTGGGGAGTGATAAGAATACAAGAAAAAGCCTCTTAGCTGACCGTTGTCACTGGACAGTTACATACTTTGGAAAAAGAAGGTTCATTTTTATTTGTTTATTTGCTGATATGCTTGCTGAAAGTGATTTATGTTTGTTTTAAAATTTGTTTATACCAGTTGAATGTGCAATTATAATTTAATTATGCAAAGTGAAATATGAGTACAAAAATAAAAAGGTTGTTGATTTTGTGAAATTTAAGTTGAATCTGTTGGGAAATATTTTTAAAGGTGATTCACTGAAACAAATTGTATTTTCAATAGGTGTAGAACAGATAACTGTGAAAATTTGCCTGACAAGTGGGTGGGATTACTCTGTAGTGTCTGGAGCATGGCTTATACTAACGCTGGGCTTTAGACTTTGAATGCATATAGTTATTAAGCAGATAGCAAGCCGAAATAAAAGGATAAGTAGCAAGTGATATATAGATAGTAAAACTTCAGATTAGGCACTTAACCCCTAGCAGAGATGCACAGGAAGTCACGGCAGCCAGGTATAGTTCCTGATAAAATTCTTGGCAGTGCCTTGTCCCTTTGGGTGAGGCTTCCAATTAAAATAACAAACAGCAACAGATACAGATAACATTGCTCACAACTTCCAGCAGAAACCAGCTGGGTAAGTTGGGGCAGTCTGCTGGATTTCCTTTCTTTCCATGTATAAGCTTCCCATGGCTGAAGTTGCAGTTTCTCTTTCTCACACAGGTGCTTTATATAAAGGTACAAACAGTAATGACATCAGTTTGAAATGGCTTACCTTTTAGCTGTTTTCAAGGACACAGTATTTTCACTTGGTCTGTTTTGTTGTTTTCCTGTCACAGGGCAGCAAGCCAGTCCCCAGACAAGAGGCCTTGGAGGACATTTTGAGAAAAACATGTGTGTGTATGTGTATGATATAATATGTATAATTTAGCTGTATTTCAAATATAAATTTACTTTGCATTGAGAAAACATCATTTGTCCCTGGGACTTACAAAATGAGACTTAAGGTGGCTGCCATGCCAAAGCAGGCTGAGTGGAGTTTCCTGTCAGCGTATTGATTAGGAATTTTTGTAAAAAACTAAAAAGAAGAAGAAAAAGTAAGAGAAGAAAAAGGAGTAGGAGCAGGAGGAGAGGATCAGAATCAGATATTTCTTCTTGAGGTCATTGTTTCCCAGATTTTGGTTTTTTTTTTTAGTGGAAGCTTCCTCCTGTTTTGTTTTAGAAAAATTAGAATAGTGAATCCAAAAGTTCTGTTTAACCTTATTAGCATGGGAGTCTTGAGCAGATACTTATGTATGCACATGATTTACCATATATACCTTTTATTTCTAAGAAATATCTTCAGAGTGTGCTATATTTTGATGAGAATATGCCAAGAGAAGACCAGTACAGGGTCAGGAACTAGAAAATGAGACAAAAACGGTAAAGTAAGCTTTGTGAACAACAGCTGTAAGTTGCTTTTTAAAATGCGGTATTTATTTGAGCTGGAAGATGGAAAACTCCAGAAAAGGATGCCATTGTAAGCCAGAATTGGAATAGAATTCTTCATGTGTAAAAGTATGAAATATTAAGAGAGGTTTATATTCTGCTAAAGATCTTGGGAATGAAGGTCAAGTTACAATATTAACTGTTTGAAAGAAGGAGTTGATGCTCAGGTAGGAAAACTTTCATAACAGACTACTTGACTAAATATTGAGAAGATGGAAGAAAAGGAAAAACAGAAGAGAGGCAATTATTCCTCTTCCATAATAGGACATTAATATTTATATTATGATGAAAATTTATAAACCAAGATAGCAAGCAATATAAACATGATTGTAAGAGCCAGAGGGTCAGAGACTTTGTTCTGAGATTGTGTCTCGTAGCAACACCAAAAGCGTACCTGTAAAATCTCACAAACTTGACCACCCAAATATGAATCGAATGAGGAGGACACTAGCAAACATACCAAACTGAGTGGGGGAAACACCTACAAGGCCTCAACCCTAAACAAAGAACTATAGACAGCTGTGTAAAGCTGGCAGTGGACAAGGTGGTCTTCCCCAGGGAAGAGTCCACGAGTTGACTGTCCAGTGCCAAATGGTCAGCACTGAAAACACATACTAGTAGCATCATATGGGTGCGACAGGTTATATTTAGGAATATGTATGTATATATACACAAATACTTATATCCATGCAATTAGTGAGAAAAGACGCCATGGATTTGAAGGAGTGCAGGGAGGGCTATATGGGAGAGTTCAGAGAGAGGAAAGGGAATGGAGAAATACTGTATTAAAATACAATCTCAAAAATAACAACAAAAAATAGAGATAAACACTACAGTGATTTCTGGTACATTCTGAAATTTTGGGTTAGGCAGTTTTTTTTTGTTGTTGTTGTATTTTTATTAATCTGTTTTTGAGATAAGGTATCACTATGTAGTCCTGGTTGGCCTGGAACCCCTGTGTAAACCAGGTTGGCCTCAAACTCAGATATCTGGCTGCCTTTGTCTCATGAGTACAGGGACTAAGGGAGTACACAGCCATGCCCAGCTTGGAATTTTTTTGTGTAAATTATGTGGTACTATTTGATAAACTTTGTAAATGTATTACTGCTTTGAAAACACATAAGAAAGAAAAAATAGAATTAAAACAAATTATGGCCAAGAGGCGAGTCAGAGGGCTTGAAGGGAGGAAAGAGAAGGAGAAATGATATAATTGCATTATAATTTCAGAAGATAAAAATATTATTATTAAAAATGTTTAAATCTTAAACACACACACACACACACACACACACACACACACACACACACATAATAGATATATTTTCGTAGGGTTGGGTGGGAGGAGAGGTAGGTTCTCATGCCTATGGAAGTCAGACAACAGCTAGTGAGAATCAATTTTCTTCTTTACCATTTGGAGGATTGAACTTAGGTAGTTAGGCTTGGGGTCAAGTACCTTTATTCACTCTTCCATCTTCTGTCACTCAGCTTAAGAATCATGAGTGCTGTGCAGTGGTGATTTGTACCTCTGATATTTTAAGTGTTGAAATTGTAATCTCCAGTTTGATGGTATTAGGATAAGGGGCCTTTTGGGAGTATTTGGGTCATAAATGTGGGACTCCTGTAGTGGGGAGTACTCTTATGGAAGAGTGTACTCCTCTTGTCTTCGTATTCTCCATCTCTTGAAGACACAGCAAGAAGGTGACCATATGCAAACCAGGAAGAGGCAGTCAGTACAACTTGGCCATGCTGATGTTCTGATCTCAGTCTCTTAGCTTCAGAACTCTGGGGAAAAAATTACTGTTTACCACCCAGCCAGATAGAAGACTAACTCAGTGAAGCATGGGTGTGTATATATTTATCTGGAGCATACATTTGTATGCTGGCATACTGAAGAAATTTTGGCATTCTTTTATTAAGAGTAAAATTATTTGTTAAAAGTTCTTCTTATGAATGTGAAGCATCTAGCTTTATGTGAAAAGGTATATAGAGAAATTTAAGAATTGTTGCTACTATTTTCAGATGTTACGCTGTGTTCTAAAAAAAATGTACTAATTATAAATGTCAAAGGTGAAATATAAAAGGACAGAATCCTTAATCTCATTTGATAGACCAGTGTATTTATTAAATGAAGAATAGCTTTCTCACATTCTGATTAATATTTAAATACTTAATACCTTTTTTACACATAAACACATGTTTAGAGTGTGAATTCTCATGGAATGCTTTTGACTGTCACTGACTCATTACCTATTCATCTACAGCTAATATAAGGCACTTTTGTTGAGGCTTACAGAATGTGGAGTCACGCAATTCAGTACATGCAGTTCAGAATTTAGATTATCCTTCAATAATCAGAAACATTCTTTGCCAAAAATTCAGTATAAGTGTGCTCAAAATATCAAGTGCCTTTTGAGGATTTTAAATAAGAACTCCACAATAAAAACTCAACAACAAACAAACAAAAAAATAAGCCCGTATCAGGTTTAATATACAAAAGTGTTTAGCAGACATCCTCAAGACTTCTTGAGAATTTTAAGAACTTAAGAGAAAGAGAGGCAGAGAACAAGGTAGAAAAAGAAGGAGTAGAGTCCTTTTTTTTTTTTTTTTTAAACCAAGGACATTGGCTATTGAGAGAAAAAAGGGAAAGGGGGAAATGAAGAAAGAACAAGATTTGTCTCAAAGATTTATTTTGTAATTGATTGTAGCTTATAAAGGTGTTCATTGATGGAGAATAGGAGGGAGAGTTCTAAGTTTCAATGCCGAAGCTTTGAAGAGTTGCCCTGTTGTTGCAGCTGCTTGGGCAGACTGGCTCAAACATCAATGGTGCATTGTGGCAATTCGTTTTGCTTCCCTATTTCTGATGGACATTCTCCAGGCAGTGAAGGGCAAAAGGGCTGGCAATGCTAGTAACAGGCATAATAGATGTTGTTGGACCAGTTTTGAGTATGTGTATGAGCAGAGAACACTTGGTGATAGATTATATAATATGGCCAGTCTACATTGGAGTTCAGAAAGCACTTTCTGACAAATTAGTGAAAGCAGGAATGTTTTGTACTATCTTCTTCCTATCTATCTTCTAGTATAGAGTGTATATTCATTAATGTTTGCATAGTCATGTGCAGAAAGAAACAATGGAAGTAGCTCAAAAGGAAAAAAAAATCAGACTAAACTTAGAACCACTCAAATATTTTCCTCATAAAATAAAATTATAGTATTGACTTCTGTGTTCATAGTCTTATTTTTAAAACAATAACTATATAGAACATAATAAGTTATATTAAAATTATCCCAGTGTTTTTTGCTTTCTTCTCAGTATTTTTAGTAAAATTTTAATTCATCATTTGATTTATCTTTTATCTGAGCTTTCATATCGTATTTAAAAGTTCACCTGCTCTTTAATAAGTAGAGCAGTTACTTTGGCATGACATAAAGAAGTGCTACAGAGAAGACAGAGATGATCCTGTTTATGTCTCTCTCTGCTGAGGAGAATGTTCACGTTGGAATAGGAAAATGGGTGCGTTTGTGCATTTTTGCAAATTAAAATAAAAATTCACACTGGCAATTCTTTCAAGGATATGATAACTGTGTTTTAAGAACTGCATGTTTATATACTGTGTATTGTTTTAAAGCATTGCCTCTGTATTTTTACTTGATTGTGGATGACCCTGAAAATAACAAAGAAAATTTTTCTCAATTTTTAGCTGAGAAAACAGACTTAGAAAAGCCAACAATTAGTTTTGTACAGTAGATGGGGTAATTTTCATTTTCTTATTTAATCTTTGTTGTATCCCCAAGAAAATGATGTTACCTCCATTTTTTTTTCATGTTTCAGCTGAAATTGAAATATTTATAAAATTCTGCCCTTCTCCACCAGAGCACATAGAATCCAGAACTGAAAACTGGTGCTCCAAAGCCCATTTTTTTTTCCTACTGAATGTTGTAAGTTTGAAATGTGGAGAGTTGAAAAGTATAACATTATGCATGTAAGCCAATATATAAAATCTTAAAGATACGATAAAGAATTCTATAATCTGCAGGGTAAACTTCGTTTTCTATGATATTCTGTACTGAGGTAATGAATGCATAGTTGACACCATGTAGAAACCAAGCCACATAATTATTTCACCAAGATCAAGTCACATCATACTTTTAATCTTTTTTTTTTTGTTTTCTGATAAAGCTATCTAGATTATTAAATAAGCAATTGTTGTAAACATATGCTATCTTCACGTAAGGAATTGACTAAATAGTGACTGTATTTAGATGGATTTGTGGTGTATTTTAATAATTTCAAGTAAAAAGTTTTTTGTTTTTTTTTTGTAGTCAAATATTTGTTAATGTCCTACTAAATACAAAGTAATTCATAGCCACTGTGAAAGTTCTTTAAGCTTTTCTGAGATTACATTATAATTACATTTTTCCCTTCCATTTCTTCTCTCCATACCTTTCCATATCCCCTTCCTCACTCTCCTTAGGTAACAGAGGAAAGCTGGGAGTGGGAGAGGTAGGGAAGAGAACACCAGTTGGTTTTCCAGTGCCAAATAATCAGCCCTGAATACACACATACAAGTACCATTATACTGATTGAACAGGTTTTTTTTATTATGTAGGAGTGTGTGTGGTACACATGCTCATGTACATGAATAACAGTGAAAAAGATGCCATGTATCTATCTGGAGAAGTTTTTTTTTTCTTGTCTTTTTTTGTCTTTTTTGGTTTTCAAGACAGGGTTTCTCTGTTGTAACCCTGGCTGTCCTGGAACTCGCTCTGTAGACCAGGCTGGCCTCAAACTCACAGAGATCCACCTGCCTTTCCCTTCTGAGTTCTGGGGTTGAAGATATGCACCACCACCACCCACCTTGGAGAAGTTCCTTTAAAAAAAGAGAGAACCATCAAAGTTTCTCTCAATCACTATCAGTTGGTATAGAAACCAAGAAAAAAATGTGACTACTAAGTGGCAAGTACATTATAAGTCATGCTCTCACTTTTGATCTAGAGGTGACATTATATTTAGATCTTGAGTAATAAACAGATCTTACAAAGAAATAGGGAAAAGTTTCACAAATAGTATATTAGCTCACATCCACTGAATATTGTATTTGTTACTTTTCTTGTCACTATGACTGAAGTACCTGCAACATAACTGAAGGAGAAATGGTTTATTTTGGCCCATAGCTTAGACACTTCAGTCCATGCTTATTTGGCCCCATGTATTTGGGAGGAACATCAAGGCAGTGGGGATACATAGCAGTAAAGAAATAGAAAGTGACTGGGGACCAGAATAATTCTTAAATTCATGTCTCCAATGACCTATTTCCTCCAGCTAAGTCTGCCTCTTGATTTTTCCACCACATTCCTAAATACCACCATTAGATGAAGACCAAGACACATAGGCCCATGGGGGATGTTTAAGATTCAAATAATAACATTTTGCCTATAGCCTCAAAGCTTCATTGCCATCTCATAACGAAAAACACATTTAGATAATCTCTAAATAGCCTTCAAAATCTTAACATTACTAACAGCATTCAAATAACCAAGTCTGTTTTGAGACTAGAGGTGGACTGTTGGATGCAAATTTTTGTAAAAATACAAAATAAGCTATGTTGTTGTGAAAAAGAGGAGTGGGGCACGGTAAACGGCCACTCTGAAAGAGGTCATGGTAAACTTTGAGGTTCTGAAAGAGAAGAGTAGGGCACTGAAAGACATAGGATAAAAGCAACATTCAAACCAGAAACACAATCATGAAATTCCATATTTCCATGTCTGCTGTCTGGAGCCTTGGTATCACAATGTGATCTCCAAATGATTTAGGCAGGCCTGTCCCTATGGGCTTTCCATGTGCAGCACATGTGTTGTCTCTCCATGCCGGTTTTCACTTGTTGCTTGCAACTTACCTCATCAGGTATTCTGTATTCCCGACATCTCAACCTTGGGGTCTCCCTTGCAACTATGGAAAAAAACCTTCACAACTTTTCACATTGCCCTCTCAGGGACTGCCTACACATATGTTGACCCTGACATGCATTGCCAACTAGATCTTTCTCTTGGCAGAAGTCTCCATGACTCCGTAACTCTTATATTGTACATGCTGGCACATTCATAATACCAAGATTTTCTATCAGACTGAGGAATAGCCAGACCCTCAGACCCTCTAAAACGTGAGTGAAGGGATCACAGAATGCTTGGGTGGCTGGGCATAGTGAAGGGGCATCTAGTGGGGCAACTTCTAGGCAGTCCTGTACTGTTGGGGAACCTTGATGGGACTTCAAAAGATCACTTCATTTTAGTAAGACCTAACAGGTACTAAGATTAATGCATCTAAGCTTGTCCTAACAGAATTTTAAAAGGAGACTCACAAGGACCAAACCAATATGCAAGTGTTTAAATAAACTGTCAAAAGATATCCTGACACTATCTAAAGTAATTCAACACAATTTAGAGCACAACAGCAGAAAGTTTATATTTCAAGCACTGACTTCTAACTAAAATTTATAATGCATTAGAAAGCTGAAAATTATGACTTTTAAACATAAGAAAAACCACCAATAAATGTAGGCCTAGAAAAGAAAGATTAAGGGATTGGATAGAAACATTTTGTAACAGTTTTTATAAATATGACAAAAGATTTAAGGGAAAACATGACGACAGTGAAGAGAAATGAGTGATATAAAATAGAACCAACTGGAATTTTTATAGCTGAAGATGTAACTGAAACAGTTGACACTTCCTTGTGATGATAGGACATTGGATGCTGTAGAACAGAGTAGTGACTGTGAAGACACAGCAACTCAAAATGTCCTCTCTCAAATACACTGTGAAAAACGAGGTTCATAACAAAACCCACAAGGACTGCAGAGCCTCAGAGATCTGTGGGGTACCACGAAGCAGTTTATAGCACCCAAAAATGGATGCAGAAGAAAAGGTGGAAAAATACTCTAACAATGACTACAACTGTATATGTAAAGATCTAAGGATCTTAACTATGACATGTCTAAAAGCAATGGAAATCAAATTACGATAGGTTATACTGAACTTCTGAAAGCAACCAAGAGAAAGATGTCATAGAGGGTGTGGAAGCATAGCTCTCCAATCCCAGCACTTGGTAGGTGGAGGTAGATAAATCCCTGGTACTTGTATTTGGACTAGTCTAGTTGAATCAATGAACTCCAGGCTAAGTGATACCCCGTATCTCAAAAAATAAGGTGGAGGGGCTAGAGATTGTTAAAAGCAGCTGCTGCTTTTTCTGAGGACCTGAATTCTATTCCCAGTCTCCACATGACACACAGATATCTCTTACTTTATTTCCAGGGTATCCAACACACACATCTCTCCTCTGAGGGTACTGCGCATGCACACATGCTTGTGAGCATTCATACATCAAAAATGAAATCTCTAAGAAAAATTAGTTGGTGAGCAATTGAGGAAGCTATACAATATTCCTCTCTGGTGCACCCACAACATGTGTACAAACATGAACATATCACACATACAGTGAGGGATGCAGAAGAGGGAGAGGAGAAGCAAAGTCTCCAAAGGATAGATAATATGGATAATAAATTTGTGGCATAATTACAGGTAAAATAGCTATCAAAAAACATTTTTCAGAAACAGTGCGAACTAGAAAACATTACAATGTTGTCTTCAAAATGTTAAGAGAAAAAAGCCAAGTTATAATTTTATTAAATACTTATTTGAAGACAGAATGACTCTCATAAGTATCCTACAAGAAGTGTTAAAAGAAGTATGGTGGGAAAAATAGAAATGACTAATTTGTAATAAGAGAAACATATCATCAATCAAAAATACTGAGATAGTTTTTCTTTTGAAAATTTACTTAAGATGCATCAGATGTTAGCAGCAACAACAACAAAAGTAACAACAGCAGCACACACACACACACACACACACACACACACACACACACTCCTCAAAGAATATGATGTTTGGTCTGAATGACATAATGACTGGAGTACAGATACCGATGAATAACTCATGCTTTTCTAGTATCTATAATTTATATATGAGTAAATTGTTGATTATATATGAAGGATATAAATTACTAAAAATGCAACATGATTATGGTAATTTCAGGAATAGTTATAGTGGTCATAATGAACTCTACAGAAGCCATTCTGGGAGGTGTTCCTAGTTTTTGTTTAAGACCTGTATAGATCACAGCATCAAATCAGTCAATTTTGGAGTATCCAATTAATTATTCCTTGATGATGATTGGTAACCATAAGTAACACTCCTGTTTTGATAAATAATTAATGCATATTGCTAATTTTAACTTATAAACTTTTAGAAGGAGTAAAAAAACAAACAAACATTGTACTATTACCAGATTACTTGACTCAGGAAAGCTTTGGCTTTGGTTATAATTGGATAAGTGCAGACGTTTGAGCTGATTCCTATAACCTCTGAACCTAGGTCCTTGCTTAAGTATCAGGAAACTTGTTTTAGAAGCTCTCAAACATAGTAAGATTTTGGCTTTTGAGTTTGAGTAACAAAGTTTGAGGAGTATTATATATTTCATGGCTATTGGATATTCCAACCCTTCCTTGCAAGACAAATGAGAAAGAACTACCATGTCCAAAGCTGAAATAGTGCCTGTGATTGGTCACTGTGACCAGATGGCAGTGCTCACGATGCTTCACATTGTGAGAGATGCTGCCCTTCATAGCTACTTTCCCAAGTTTGTTTCTTCAGGTTGTCTCATCGGATTTTTGTGCTGGGTAGTTAAAAAATGCAGTGCATGTAAACTCCTCACATGTTAAAATTATGAATATTTAAATTTTCTAAGCAGATATTGACTAATGAGAGACAATGAGTTATTATTAGGCCGACAGAGTAAAGAACTAATTTAAACAAGGTAACATGAAAACCCAATTTAATTAAAATTGGAAGTATTGGTAGTATATAGGAAAATACATTGTTGTGCAGAATGTGGACAAACCAACCTGAAATTGAACCAAATAAAACTGCAACCTACACCAATACTATTTTAATTCTCTGTCCCTTTTGTTTTTGTGAGTATTATCATATTTTAGCTCATAGAAGTTTGATTGAGACTTTAAGAATAATGTATTGGTTTATAGGGCATTGAGGTTTATAGGGCATTGAGGTAACATAAACAAAGGGAGCATTCCTCTCAGCATTCAATAAGGAAAATTTAAACTGTAGAATGAATAAAAAGGACAGATGAACAATATAGAAAAACATATTAACATATAAGTTAATAAAATCATATGCAGTTGATACAAACTTAAATTTATGTATTTACAATGAAATGTAATTTCACTGAAATTTACAGTGAAATGTAGCTCTAATTATTTGACATGCTCTTACATCCCACCTAAAGGAGCCCATCATGCAGAGAGATGATATGTGGCTAGCTCCCAGCACTGTTTACCTCTTAGTGTGTGAACATGTTTGCCATTCTGAATGGTTCTAATATTTGGTAATATTTTAAAGAAATGTAAAATATACCCTGAGGTCAGTTGAACTACTTTGTATAAATGAAATTAAAATGAAGCCAAATGATTCAACAAATAACAGGTATTTATAAAGATAAAAGATTAGAAAGTCTATATTAGGTGTGTCTATATTAGGGATACATAGTTTACAATGTGGTAATGCCTTTTGAAGTGATAGAAAAATACTTTAGAACAATATTTCATTTGTTTGAATTTCAAGTGAAAACAACATAGAATCTGTTTTATGCTTACTTGTCTGCACTGACAATATTTAGTTCAGGGGAAACATTATTGAAAAGGAACTAATGTGGCTAGCCCAAATAGGAGAATCATAGGTCGAATTTTCAGAATTCAGCTGCTTGAAACTGTGAATTTGCTATAGATGAAGAAAATTGAGTAAGTCAAGAGATTTCTTGAATGTAGAGATTTTAAAAAATATTTGAAAATGAACTAATTAATTAGTTTTTATTCATAGTAACTCAAGCATTTAAATACCAGAATGTTTATAGTGTCATTTGATGAAATTGTTAATTTAGTTTTTAGAAATGTTTGCTTTTTTATTTTCCTAAATCTTAAGAAATTCTAGTTGTATGTAAAAAACTTAGTATGCTCAACCTTCTACTAAAGTTTCAACTAATATAAATTCATGAGTTTTTAAGTTAAATACTTTGTTGGTTTGTATGGGACAATCAGTAGTAGGAAAAGACTGATATGATTCTTCTAAAGGACAAGTTGATTATTTTTCAAGTTAAACAGCACAGAAGTAAGGCTCATAACTTTCTGTTTACAGAATGTAGCTCGGAATGATTCTCTTGACTACCTAGGCACTTCCATCTGAGAAACATCAGGCCTGTAAAATGCAGGTTAAGTTTTCATCATTTGAATTTAATTTTGCAAAAATTGGAAAAGAACTTACTGAAATTTGCCTTGTATCAAGGGTCTGTAAGGCACATTGATGGTGATTGAGAATACTTTTTCACCAATTTAAGAGAACAGAGTATTCTTATGATATTAATTTAGCGGTATTAATAACTATCTCAGTAGTCAATTAACAATCCTTGCAGCTCAGGCAGTTACTTAAACTAGAAAGTAATAATCATAATCTTGGCCCAACTAATTTTAATTTTTTGTCCCTAAATTCTTACCTATAACATTTCAGTTTACAAATATCACCTCTTCAATAGATCCCTAAGCATATGCCAGATTCAGTCTTTCCTTGCGTGCTGTCAGAAGAGTTTTCATTCCCCACTGTTCCTACACGCACCCCACTCATTTCTACACACATAAACTTATAAGCCAGCATCCGCATAGAGAGAGAGCATGTGATTTCTGTCTTTGTCAGCCTGATTTCCTTAGTTTATTATTATACTTTTCAGGCTCCCCACTTTCCTGCAGATTTCATTTTTCTGTATAGCTGAATAAAATTCCCTCGTGTATATGTACCACATTTTCATTGACCATTTGTCTGTTGACGGGGCACCTAGTTTAGTTTCATTTTCTTGGTGTTGGATAGAACAAAAATTAACATGAACGCATGCACATATCTATGCAAACATAATCTTTTTATTGTTACCTTTTTCTTAAAATGATCCTGAACCCCTGAACCATGTGTTCATACGTGCATATCAGCCGATATTGATCGTAACTCTAAGCAGAAATAGGACCCAAACATAAAAATGTTGCCTATGTTTATATACCAGCTATACTGGATTTATGAGAAGATGCGTGTTTATAAGATGCCGTGTGTCAGTTTTTATAGCAGCTATTAGAAAACATAAAGTAAAAGTTGAATAATCTTTGTGAAGTACAGAGGACCAGTTATAAGTAATTACACAATTTCAAGAAATCTTAACTCCTCAGATATCTTTAAAAACTCTTTTAGAGAAAAGTATTTGATTAATGTAGTATTAGTTATGGTTTCTAAGATATGGTGAAGAGAACTTAAGTCCTTCATATACTTATTTAATTATACATTTATTAAATTCCATATATGTATCCAAGATGGCAATCATGTGGAGATTTTGATAATTTTGATAATGAATGACAATTTACTTACTTAACAATTTCATAGTATTTATATAATTAAAATTTTGTTTTTAACTTTCAAAGTTTCTTTTTCTTTTTTTTTTTAATTGAAAATGGATTCTTTTCTCATACAGTATATTTGGATTACAGGTTCACCTTCCTCTGCTTCTCCCAGTTCCTCCCCACCTCCACTCCCATCTAGATCCATGCCCTTTCTGTCTCTCATCAGAAAACAAACAGGCTTCTTAGGAATAATGACTTAAAAAAAAATAAAGCAAAAACTATCATACCAGAGCTGAACAAGACAAACAAACAGGAAGAAGAGTCCAAGAAAGCACGAGAATTAGAGACCCACTCATTCCCACAGTCAGGAATGCTATAAAAACAGTAAACTGGAAGCCATAATGCAATATGCAGAGGACCTGGTGCAGACCTGTGCAGGCCCTGTGCATGCTGCTTCAGTCTCTGTGGATTCATATGGGCTTTGCTCATGTTGATTTAGAGGCCCTTGTTTCCTTGATGTCCTCCATTGCCTCTGGTTCTTAACCCTTTCTGACTCCTCTTTCATGGGGTTGCCTGAGCCCTAGGGGAGGATTTCATAGAGACATCCAGCTTACGGTAGAGTGTTCCAAGATCTCTCACTCTCTGCATAATGTAATGGGTTTGAAATGCATGTTTGATATTATCACTGAAATATCAAAGATAAAATCCCATTCGCTTACAATTGAGGATTGTTTTAAACACTTGTTCCTTTAGATTGTATATTTGATCTCCATTTTGTAACCATACAGTTTCTTGTTTTAATGTAACCTTTGAAAGACTTACTTACCTTTGCATCTAGCCTATAAAACTATGAATAAAATTTTCAGAAAAGGAAGCTGGCTATCTACTTCCATTTCCAATTTCTAGCAAAATAACCTCTAATACTATCAAAGACTAATGTTGCTAGATATATCAAACTGATAGAATTTTGCTTTGTTATTTATTAGGAGTGTGGCTCAAATAATGTAAGACCTCTTTTCTGTTCAATAATTTTGAGTAGTTTTCTGTATATTTTGATATACGTTATGTTTAGTCAATACCTCCTATTGTTTAGATTCCAGAAATAGAAAAATCAGTAATTAGATACTCTGTATTTTCAATGAATAAATGGAATCAAGAGAAAGGCAGGGCATCAATCATTACAATATTCAACAGTAAATTGCTATCAAAGCCATCAGATCTGTCTGCCCCACTGCTGGCAGGCTGCACGTGTCCAGATATTTCTACAGATGTGGCCCAACACAGGATCAAAAATTACCTAAAACATTATGAGATCATTAAAATTTGTTTGGTAACTTGATTGTGTGTTCTAAGTTTGTAGATGATATGATTATGTTGTAATATCAAAGTATTGGGCATTCCTACATGGTGATGCATAAGAAAATATGCTACTTTCTTGGTTTGCCAGAGAAAGAAATATTAAAGAGATTATGAGAAAAGATATACCTTGTCTAAAAGCATAAACGATTTTTAAAAAAACCATAGGTGAATGGGTTCTCAGATGATTGGGTATGGCTGGTGTAAGTCTCTTGACAGTTCACTATGACTGGTGAACTTATGTGCTTTATACCTATGAAAGATGAAGTTGTAGAGGTAAGCTAGGACATGCATGGATTAGTGTAAATCCTTTGTAAGATAGAAGTCTTTAATAAATACTCTTTTGTACATCATCTAAAAAAATCACAGTTTTAAGACAAATGTTAAAGAAATGCTCATTTTAAATGTAAATAAAAATTCAAAAATAGTCACATCTTTATAAACAAGGACAAATTATTGGTTTCTCTTTCTGTGGTGTGTGTAAAGAAAGACAGATGGATGACCTTTCAAAGTAGTCCTTACATAAACTTTGTGAGAATTGCAATTGTGAATTTGATTCATTTTGTGAAGCTTATGGTTGCTTTGAAATGTACACAGTAATAATCACCTCAACATTTGTTTTAATTCTGCCAAGATTATTTATCTTACCTGAAATGACAGACACCTCTGTTGGGATATTATTATGAGTATCATTATAATTTATCAATATAAATCACATGAACCCAAGGTTCTGACTTTAAGGAAAGTTTTATTAACCCATTATAACTAGGCAAACATTGAAATCTCAAAATGGGATGTTGCAAAGGCTTTTGTAGGAACTTTTCCATTTTTGACAAACCATCTCAAGTTATAAAGCTAATTTGATGTCTTTCTTTGTGTCCATGAGTATAGAGTGTTGTACTTAAATTTATACATGTATACATATATGAACATATATCTATATCTATTATTTGTATGTGTGTATCAGTATGTACTTCAAGAGAAACCTGAATTGATAATTTATATAGAAGATTGTATCAACCCTTTGTGATTACTAGTTTTTTTTTTTTGTTGCCACATCAAGATGATAATATCTCTGGCATGAGGGAATTATTACAATTTCAACTCATTGTGTAGTGAGCAGACCTGACATACAATTCTCCTATGCAGAAGGTTAGCTTTACTAGAAAGAAACTTATTTATCATTTAAATTACAAGACTGATCTTCATGTTGGGCAAATTTTGGCAACATTGAGCTACAGGTACAGCTTCAGATTCTTTATATTTCTATGTATTTCCTTCAACTTTTTGGAAATTTCGACATAGCCTCACTCAAACTTTAATCACTATAAAAAACATAGTCTGTACCTTTTTGAACATTTTAAATATAAGTTTTGCAACATTTATAGAGTAAATAAACTCGGTAGAGGTGTAGAAGGGGGCTTCTGTGTACATTTGTTCATCATGTAAGCCTGTAGAAGACCCATAGCAGAGGCAGAACTATCCAGTGTTAGGAAAAAGGACGCCCTTTAACATGCCTTTCATGGGTTGGGAAGATTGGAAGTATTTCAACATTATGTAAATATAGTACTAGAAAATAAACTGATGAAAGCTGATATAGCAGTAAGAAACTTGGTTACATATGTGTTAACTTCATTTTCCTTAATTCTGTTTTCAAATTTCCCTAGCCTGCCTGCCTGCCTGCCTTTCTCTCTCTCTCTCTCTCTTTCTTTCTTTCTAGCATGCTTAAAGGAATTGAAAAATAAAAAGTGTTTAGGAAGTGGGTGAGAGCAAAGGAGCCCATGGACTGTGAAGCGAAAGGAGGCTGCTAGGGAAGGGAGAGTATAGGGAGGGCTTGTGAACGAGGGAGAAGAGGGAAAGAGAAACAGCAGAACAAACAATGCACAGAATGTCAAAGTGAAAACTAATTCTTTGAGTGAATAATAAAGAAAGCAGGTTATAGTCATAGGATGCTCACAGTGTGCATGGCTGTTACAGGTAGAGAGCTAGCTATATTAGGGCTTGTAATCTAACATTCTCAAATTTTCTGTAACATAATGAACATTTGAATAGAAAAAGTTGTGAAATTATAACTTCTGTGTTACACTGCTTTGCTTGTTTGGAGTTTTGCAGCAAAGATCCTTTCAGGTGGCAGCCAAGGCATCTGCCACCCAGGAAGCACACTGGGCTGTGCAGCTGGACTGTGCATTTCAGCTCTATTACCCCGGAGCTACAGTGAATGTGAGCATGGTTGATACTTTCCTGATAATGTGTCATAATCAAGTGTTTGGAATAGGAATTATTTTCACTCGCATGAGAATGTGATTGTTTATTGTGCAGCTGGCTTGCTACTTTTGGAAATTTCTTAATTGCCAAGGCAGTTTTCTTAGTAGTAAAAATCTGTATTGCATCACCTGTCCTGATGCTTGGGTTCTGATCTTTGTAACAGTGTTTCACTAATTGGTGTCTGTGGTCCTGTCATCTGTGGGTCCATGACCTTTGGAGTTTTACAGAGGAAAAGACAATGAAATAATTTTTTCATTCTTACAGCATTTAATGTGAGAAATTATATTTTCATGAACTTTTCCTCTTGAAATTCACACAGAAAAGATTTATCTTAAACAACAATGAACTAACAGTATATAAGATGGATGTCTTGGGTAAATGTTTTTATATAACTTACAGATCTCATATATGTTGTTAAACTTCTCATTGTTCGTTGTTACTTTTTGTTATAGACCCAGTTCACAAAATCCATCAATAGAAAAATTGAATTCATTTAAATATAGAAAATATTGGTGAAAGTTTTAAATAATAAAATATTATCAGGTAAAAATGGTTCATACTGTTGTGGAGCAATAAATGCATGTTCAGTATTGTGCCTGAGGAAGTGAGTTATAATTGTGAGGACTTCATACACAGTTTGGGAAGTGCAAACAGGAAGCCCAGTGATGAATGCCAGAAGTCCTTTCTAAACCCTTTGTTCTTACTGTGTTGTTTTTTCTCAAACCTTGTCAAATAATCAAAGGAAGCTATTGAAGCTCTTTTGGTCATTTTTTAATGCGTTCTGGTATGAAATAGATGACTTCTGTTGCCAAAGGTTAAAGGTCAGATCTACAAAGGCTTTCTTCATTGTTGTTCTCTTTATAGCAAAACCAGCTACAAGTAATGCTTAGGATTGCTTTGAAACTAGGAAACTAAGCTGGTAGTTATGATGAATATGGTCAGAGAGAAAGCAAAAGCAACTACAGGGATATTTTATCACACCACCTTGGGTATCATTTAATGTATGCTCTAGTTACAATAACATTGTAAGTTGAAGATGCTTAGTGAGCTCCTGGGATTTGTGTTGTGAATGTCCAAGGCAGAAGTGCTCTATGACTTTTATTCAGCTTGATACTAAAAACTAAAAACAATTTGTGCTGAGCTGTGATTGTGTCAGGGGAAGTTTCATGACATCATAGAAAATCATCCCTGCCAATAACAAGGGGACAAAAGGTCACATGCAGTTTAAAATAACTTTGTTGAAAGTCATTTCATAAAGTACATCTGCAGGTATGAATGAGAGCTGGATAAATGGTTTTACATAAAGATTACAATGATTATAAATTATTTTCTTTTAATTTCAAGTACCATTAGCAGTTCAAATGTTATATATATAAATATTTATATACATAATATATATTATATATATTTTATGAATTTTAAGAAGCCTTAATCTAGTTATAGTCATCATAGTTTAGTTGAAGATACCACATTTTGTTTAGAAGATAAAATTCTGGTACAGATAGTTCATTTCTTAGATTTCTAAGATTTCTATTTGTTTTCAAATTTAATGTATTTATTCATTTGGGGGGCAAGAAACTGACATAATAGCCTTCATCCAATTTAAAAACAATTTTCAGATGTGAAAAAATGAAGACATATTTTTTTGTTCTAATGACTTTATACTGCTGAATCTTACTAGAGTGAAAAACTTCTTTTATCTAACAAGTTAAAAACCTTCAGGACTTTAGATTTGAATATGGCATACTTAATTGAGTTACCATCTGACACATAGTGAAGGTTGTAGAGGAACATTTAACCCAGCAGCATGGCTTCTCTAGCAAAGGATTACATTGAAAGGCCTGTGTGATAGCTAGGAATGGATCTCATCCAAAGGCCTGTATAAGGCTTACGTGATTAAATGCTCTGAAAGCAGTGGTAGTGATGCTTTTAATCCCTAACTCTGAGATTGAATCAGAGTCAGGACATACCCAATTTTCAGGATATAAAAGGAGACGCTCAGCTCATAGGCAATTCAGGAAGAGTCAGATGGAAGAAGTTGGAGAGTCGGAGAGATGAGAGTTAGCTCACAGACAGAAGGAGAAGCCTAGAAGAGCAGAGCCAGTCTTGAATAAGCAGAGAGAAATCAAGTCAGAAGCAGGTAGTTTACGATTTACAGTTTGGAGTTCACAGTGCAGCTCAGAATGAAAAGAGGTAGTTAGGAGGACAGCTAGCCAGTGTGAAGGCAGTCAGCAGTAAGTCTTGGAGGTTGCAACATTATAGGTTTTTGTTTACAGATTAGATTGTATGGAGACTGAAACCTGCTAAGAACTGGGATTGCATTATCAAAGAATAAACTGCCTTTTGCCTTTAACCCATGAGTTTAAAAAAAAAATGCTTACATCTACATCAGTTTTCCACTGCTTTAGTCAGTGTTTATACAACTGGAAATGTTGGACAGAGTCCATCTACATTATTATGGATCCAAAATATCTTTAATTATAAATCATGATATTCTGACTCTGAATATAGTGAATATAGTGAAAATATAGAGTAAAAAATAATTTACTCTCGATACAAGTTTTATGTGTTCCATTGCTTGTGAGCAGCTTCTCAATGAGCTCTACAGTGAGACACTGATGAAGCTGTTTGTTAATTTTCAGATGACAAGCAGATGCTAATAGTTTGACAACCTTTGAGTGATTACAAAGGAATTCGGAAAGAAAGCAAAGGAAATAGTTGGGTTCTGAATTGAAATTTAGGAAAGGATTGTAATAGTACAGAAAACCTTTATTCTAAGGTTTCCTCCTCATATTTTGAATATGAAGTTGAATATTATATACACATGTTCTTATCTTAGAATTTCTTTTCCTAATACATAGATTTACCCAAGTAACAATGTTTTAAGATTCTTAAAGGACCTGAAATTTAATTGAATTGTGTTTTAGTTTCTTGTCTTTTGAATTTCTTTGAAGAAAATCTAAGGCCAATCCACAGAATAACAGTATCAGTATATAAATTTCTGTTCTAAAATTATCTTTTAACTTTTAAATTTATGTAACTTTTTATTTAATTAAAATGAAAAGAATTATATAGTTTTATCCATGATAAAATGATATGTGATAAGTATGGAAAATTCAGCCCAACAAAATTCAACAAAAATATAGAAGTAAAATATAAAAAAGAAAGTCACCTATCTTCCTCAGTGTTTTATGTACATGATGTACAAATATGTGTTTATGTTTGTATACATACATGAATAAGGTCATGTGATACTTGCTGTTATTAGATTGAGAAAGAAACTAGGAAGAATGTTGAATAAGTAACTTGATGAAAGACATATAAAAATGCTTAAAGGAAATTGTATATTGGGTCCCGCAAAGCCTTTTGTGGTTTTGTTTTCGGCTCAAGAACACTTCATTCAGGTTTCCATCTGTAAAAAATCTGTGGGAAATGTAGACATTAGCATTTTTACATGTTTTACTTTTTAGAAAATGTTAATGTAATGTTTTAAATGGATTTTTTTCTTTGCCCATAGCAGATTATAATGTGGTAGTTTATTAAGACATTTAGGTAACTTCTTCAGGCAATAGTAATACATGCCTTTAAGCCTAGCACTCAGGAGGCAGAGACAGATGGGTCTCTGTGAGTTTGAGGCCAGCCTGGTCTACCGAGAGAGTTCAGGACAGCCAGAGTTACAATAGAGAAACTGTAGCTTGGGGGAAAGAGAGAAGAGAGAGAGAGAGGGAGGGAGGGAGGGAGGGAGGGAGGGAGAGAGAGAGAGAGAGAGAGAGAGAGAGAGAGAGATATTTAGATAAGCTATAAGACATGTCTGCTTGAAGTTTCCTCTTTCATCAAGTTCTTTGTAAAATTAGTGCCAATACTTTTCTTCAAGAGATTAAAAAGTTATTAATTATAGAATACTATTGTAGTATTGTACTATCTCATTTTAAAAGAATTTATTTTTATTAATTTTAGATACATGTATGGATGTGTGTATTTTTGTGGGTGAGTGCATATGAGTACAAGTATGCATAGAGGCCAGAGGCATTGGATTCTCTGGGTCTGGAGTTGCAGGCAATTATGAACCACCTAGATTGTGTGTGGGGATCTGGGCGTGGGCTCTCTTCAAGAAAAGTGTGTGCTCCTATCTCTGAACCATCTCTCTAGCCGAAAGTGTCTGAAATTTATTTCCAACTTACAAAGTATAATGACATGGGATAAAAATAGCTATTTTTCCTCAAAAGGAATTTGTAGTTATTTGGGTTCTTTTGATCTTACATTATAAGCCAGTTTTGTATTTCATATTAATCTTGTCAATAAATCATAAAACTAAATATAGGGAATATATATGCAGTTACTCCTTGTAAATTTCCTGGTAGAACTAAATATTGGTTGTATTTTTTTCTTGTATGAAAAATTATCCATCATAATTTTCAGAAAAGTATATGTTTAATGGATATGCAATTCCATGTGTAGTATGCATCTTGCCTTCGTCATTTTACCTAGAGTAACATTAGGATCATTTGGATCTGTTTATCCTTGTCTTGATATTATCCAATACTCAGGAGTTTTTTTCTCAGTTGACAAGCATGAACCAAGAGCTATTTTTTTTTCAAATAATTTTAATTAATTAATTAATGTGTGTGTGTGTATGTACACATGTGTGCAGGTGCCTGTGAAAGTACATCAAAGGGGCATCAGGTCCCGTGGAACCTGAGTTACAAGTGTTTGTCAGCCACCAGATGGGGGAATCTTAGGACCTTAACTCAGATCCTCTGGAGGAACAGGACAGTATATGCTCTTAATCACCGAGCCACCTCTGTAGCCCCAAGGGTTGGGTTATTAATCTGAGAACTGACCATTTGGTTTGGCATTATCATTAATAACTGTGCCATGCAACTATGGAGAGCTCATTTATATTAGTTTCAGCTTTGTTCTGAGAGAAGTGAAGATGGCAACCTATATTCATGCTTTTGTGGTGGCATCTATGAGCGTTATTATGTGGTTACAAGTTTAGGTGCTGTCAACATGTATTTATTATTAGTTGAAAATAAATGACAGTTTCTTCAAGAGAAATATAAATTTCACTAAATTCAAAGTTGTTCCTTTTTGTGACATTGAGGATGAAACCTAAGACCTCAGGGGCAATAGGTAAATGTTCTATCACTGGGTTGCGTTCCTAGTCCCTTTCTATATATTTTGAGACAGTGTATCACTAAGTTATCCAAGTTGGCCTTGGATTAGCTTTATAGCCCTGGCTGGTGTTGAACTTCTGAGCAGCTGGTGTTACATCACTGTACCACAGGTCCTTGCTAAAGTTGCATTTTATGGTTTATAAAGTTATTTTTTATCTTCTTGAGTCAATTGCCTTTTCTTTATTGTGTACCTCTTTAAAAAGTCTCTGTATTACAGCCATCTACTTCATGACAACCAGTGGTTTTTCATTTAGTAGTGTTTTTTTTAATATTTGGATTACTTAGGTGAATAATATATGTTTAGAAATTAATACGTCCTAAAGACCTATGCATTTTGTACCATTAGGTGCTGATTCATTTATTCTTGCTGTTCAAAACCTTGGAGTCAGCTCCACCTAAAGTATGTTAGAAGTAAAATATAATATTTACCAGAAATGATATGTCTATGTCAGAAATGGTATGTCATACATATGCCTATACATTTTCTAAAATGTAAATCAAACGATGTCACTGTCCTATTATGCCATCCTTTTGTAATCAAGGTTAACCCAAAATTCCTGGCCCTGGCTTATTTTGACCACTGTATTTAATGATAAATTACTTCCTTAGTTTTTCATCCTTTCCATGTCTTATGCCTCATACCTTGTCTTTACCAAATTTGTTGCCATCTTCTCAAGTACACCATGGCCATCTGGGCCTCTGAGTACAGAATGCTGCTTCTGTCTGAAGAATTGTTGAATGTCATTCTCTTTCCATCCTGACCAATGAAATCCAATTGAGTTTAAAAAGCTCAGCCTAGATGTCATCTCTGTGAAATCTTATCTGGTTGTTATGCCAGTGTTTCCATAGCATAGGCTTCTAGAATCAGGCTCAGTACTTTGAGGATTTTAATTTTTGCATATGTCTACTTCCCTCAACAAATTATAAGCATATGCCTTGTTCTCTTGACTTTATGAGGTTGCAGTCTTTTGAGTGTATTCTAAGTAAATATGTTGGATGAATTACTGAATAATTCAGCCAGTGAGTCATTTAATGTTTCATATAAGAATGAATTTTATGTTGAGCATATTCTTTCATAGCCTGCCTACATCCCTTTCCCATCCTCCTTTCACTCCCATTAGCCCCCATGAAGCATATTTGCTACTTCTTGTCATCTCTATCTTTATCTATTGATTGATCGATCTATCTATCTATCTCTATGATTTCATGTGTCTATATGAAACTCAAGAAACAAATGAGTGATAATATGATGTGTGCCATTCTGAGACTGACTTAATTTGCTAAATAAGAGTATCTTTAGTTGTATGCATTTCCTACAAATGACATAACCTTGTTCTCTATCACTAAAAGCACCTCCATTCTGCTTATATATCACACTTTATTTAGTTCTCTGTTGTTAGATGGCGAGGTAGTGCCTGTAATTTAGACATTGTGATGAGTGCTGCAATAAACATTAGTGTATGAGTGTCTCTGTCATATGTTGATTTGGCTGGGGGACCTTTATGTGGATAGTCAGGAATGGGTATACTCAGGCTGAGTCATATGGAAGTCCTCTTTTTAGTTGTTGAGAAATATATTTACTGATTTTCATAGTGGCTGAATTAGTTTACATTGCTACTAGAACTGTCTTAAGGATTCATTCCCCTTTGTCTGCATCCTTACCAGGATTTGTTATTGTTTTCTTATGGCTACCATTTTGACTATGGTCAGATGAAATCTCAAAGTGGATTTAATTTGCATTTCTCTGATGGCCAGTGATGTTGAACATTATTTTAATGCTTATTGAACATTTAATTTTATCTCTTGAGAAACCTTGTTTATCTTATTAGCTTTTTTATTGATTGGGTTGTTTTATTTTAGTTTTTTAAAAGTTCTCTGTATATTCTAGATGTTAATTGTCTTCATTAAATTTTAATTGAAAAATTGAATTACTTATTTCGATAAATGTATAGTTTCTGAAATGGTTAAGGATAAACAACACATTCATTAATTCCCATACATTTTATTTGTGTGTGTATGTATTGAGGTGATTTTAGACATTTTCAAGTGTACAATGTATTATGTTGACTTTAGTCTTTTTGCTGTAAGGTAGATCTCTGTGGCTTATTCGTGTTTAACCAAAATATTTCACTCTTTAACAAACATACCCACATTTCACAGTCCAATTTTAGCCTCACACCTTATAACCACCATTCAAACCCAACTTTGAAAACAGTGGCTGTTACATGTCATCTTATTAAATTTAGAAAATGAAGTTTTTCATTAATAAAAATCATAACATGATGGTATGCCAACTAAGATGGCAGATAAGATCAGAAAAACCCCTATAATCAGTATTAGATATTTTAGTTCTGACCATCATAATGTAAAACTGCTCTACATGACCTAAGTCAGCTCTCTACTTTTTACATAAACACTGCTAGGCTTCTGATGCTCAGTGATATTTTAGGTGAAACATCATCTATCCTGGTGTATTTCCTAAAAATACACAGTGAATCTAATTTCAAGTTTTCAGATATTTGGAAGCAGTTTTCAGTTTTTTTCCTAGACCCATAATTAGTCAACTTGTCACCGCCTTGGTTTCTCTGCTATCTCTAGTGTGTTGTAATTCTCGTCTTGCACTAGATAGTTCCTTATCTCCCCTTCTTAGAATAGTATAATACATATTTCTCGGTTATTCTATATCACCATATTGATCATGTCATCTGACAGCTGCAGGTCTGAGTGAAACTCATCTCTCTCATCTAGATAACTGTTATTTCGAGTGTGCAGCTCAAGATTAGTCTGTCTTTTCAGTTCCGTATCACATAGCTGACTCATACTGACCTCACTGGAGATGCTATCTCTTTCAATCCGAGGATACATTAACAGGTAACTGAGATGTTTTCTGTAATTGCATCAGAAAAGTGCTTAATAGTGTCTAGAAAGGAGCAGAGGAACATTTTTAATTGGAAGGATGGAAGATTGTTGAATTATATATAAATTATACTATGCATTTGCTAAAAGATGGTGAAAACATAGTAAAATATTTTCAGCTTTAGATACTGCCTTTCATATTGTAGACATATTATTTAAGTGTTGATTATGTGCTCTTTGGAGCTATAATATAATTTAAATTAAAAATTACTTGTTTGAGAGTTTCTTACATATTTCAAACATATTCACATCCTCCCCCTACTTTCCTCAGATCCACTCTGTTCCCAACAACTCAACTTTGTATCCTTTACTTTATTTTTTGAAATCCGTCAAGACCAATTTGTGTTGCTCAAATATTCTTCAATGTGTCTGTCACTGGAATGTGGCAGACTTACTGGGGATATACCTAGAGAAAATGCCCTCTCCCTCTCTCAGCAGCTAACCATTCCAATAGCTTCTTGACTAAGGGCAGGCTTCCCAAGTACAACTCCTATCTCCAGTCTGTGATTTGGTCTGTCTTGGGTTTGCATAGATGTTGTGCATTTACATTTTAATATTTAGTATTTTAATTTTTATTAAATATTAAAATATTAAATATTTTAAATATTAAGTTTTTAATATTTACATTTTAATGTTTCCTTTCAGTTTAGCCCATTGATACTAATACCTTGTTAAAACAATTTTTAAAAATATATGTTCTTGCTGGTCAGTGATGGTGCACATCTTTAATCCCAGCACTTGGGTGGCAGAGGCAGATAGATCTCTGTGAGTTTGAGACCAGCCTGGTATACAGAGTGAGTTCCAGAACAGCCAGAGTTACAACTGAGAAACCCTGTCCTGAAAAACCAAATATATGTGTATATGTATGTATATATACATGTATATATGTACATACTTGTATATACATACACATGTGTGTATGTATATATACATACATATACACATACGCATATGTGTATATATATTTTTATTTATTTACATTTATAGACAAACTAATTTCAGTACAACATACTTTTTGATTTAGACCACAATAAAAATTCTAGGGAAATTTGACATATGTTGCAAATAATGTATTAAAGAAAACTTTACTGGAATGAGCCTAGTCCTTTAAACAAGTAACATGTGCTGCTTTCATTGCTAAATCTTGAATATTTAGTAATTGGCTGCCTAAATACCTACAATGATTTATTGAGTGTGTTTCTATTTATTTATATGCCCTTTAACTCAGTGCTCTATCTATATTATTTTTACAGTGTTTCGTGTTGTAATTCACACAAGGTATAAGTTTTGTTATTGAAAGTTGTTAATTGGTTTATAGGACACCTTCAGAAAAAAATGGTATTTTCTTTACTCTTATCAAATGTATTGTCTATTGCTAGGTACTAGTTTAACTACATTAGCACTTATATAGAATTTTCATGTAGGTCCTTGACCCTGTTACATTCATAATTACACATCAGTTTGAGATTCAAAGTTTAACTCTAAAATTCTGCTCTATTTAGATACATATGACTATGCTTGGTAATTTGTGGCTGTGTAGATCATGGCAACATATGTGTGAAACTTCATTTTTAAAATAATTTTCTACACAGTAATTTTCTTGATTGCACAACCAAGTTCATTATTTGGTTAATTAAATTTTTATCAATTTTTGGCTATTTATATATGATGATACAATTCTGTATGTTAAAACTGCACATAATAGATATCACATAGTAGATATTTTTATTTAAAATAAACACTCAAAAAAGAACTCTATGTTAAAGCAAAACTCTATTTTTCTCCTTCATCCCTGTACCATCATTTTATTCCCTGTCTCTATGTTTTTTGATTATTCTAAGAGGTACATACAAATGGTAACATAAAATAATTGTTTTTGGTTTATTTTAACTGTGATGTACTAAGAACTCACCATGTTCTAGTTTGTGCTGGAATTTTCTTCCTCTTTAAGGCTAAATAGTATTCTCTTTTATGTATAGACAACATTTATCTCACTTATTCATCAATGGATAGACACCTATATTACTTCTATGCTTTTGTGAATAATGATACCATGATTATGAATGTAAAAATATCTTTTTCATATCTTGTTTTAAAACTTTTGGACATAAAATCTAAAGTTGAATTATTGGATTATATGGTAATTCCATCTTTAAATTTGGAGGATCTGCCATACCATTTTGAGTAAGAACCATACCATTTAAATTTTGATCACAGGTTTGCCATTTTTCCCTGTTTCTCTATATGCAAGTTCCAGACTATTTTTCTGTTATTTGGTTTTGGTAGTAGGCATTCTAATGAGTGTGAGATTGCATCTTATTATAGGTTTGATTTGCACTTACAAATAACTAATAATGTTGCACAAACTTTAAATGTTTATTGACTATTTGTATAGTGTCTTTGGAGAAATGTCTGTTCAAGTTCTTTGTCCATTGAAATATCTACTTATTTGACGCAATATAAAAATAAATATTTGTACATAATTTACATGTGAATGATATGCCAAGTAGTTTCAGTGCATTGAGTAATGTCTAAATCAGAGCATCTAATTTCTAAAAAAAGTGTCTTGATTCTCTTTTAAATAATTATTTGACCATACAAATGAGAGTTTATCACTGCTCTGTTTCATTGACCTTTGTCTATCTTTATACCAGTACCAGGTTGTTTTGGTTGCTCTATCTAAATAATAAATTTTTAAAATAATGATGTGTTGCTTGGGCAGTGTTGCTCATTTTCTACATTTAGAGTTCTTTGGAAATCCATGGAACTTTTAGTATTGTTTATCTATCTATCTGTCTGTCTGTCTGTCTATATCCAGATCCTTAAGATTTACACAAATTGTGTTAAATATGTAGATTTCTTGAATAATATTGACATATTTGCAATATTAAGGCTACCCATTCATGAAACTCAGAGATCTTGCCACTGGAGATACAATTCAATTTCTTTCTGTAATGTGTTTTAGTTGTTATGGGGTAAGTTAATTCTTAAATAGTATATTCCTTTTGAAATTATTAAAATAAAATTTCATTAATGTTCTTTTAGATTATTTATTACAAATTGGTGTTCTTGCAAAACTCCTACAGGCTGGAGTAGGGGTGTCTTTGACTCTTTAATCTGACCTTGAGATCCTTTTGCTCTTGCCTGACTGCCTGGCCCACCCAGGATGTAGGGATTGGTGCCTGGCCTTGTTCCATCCTGTTATGCAGTGCCCTGATTGTGTCTTAACCCTGGATGGAGTGTTTCTTTTCTGGGGAGAAGCAGTGGAGGGGTTCATCCTGGGTTGCAATGGGATGATCTAGGGTAAAGGGGAGATGGGGGTGATAGGAGGGTACATGGAGGGGAGGGGGTTTGGGATGTGTTGTATAAGTTGCGTGAGAGAATAAAAATTAAAAAAGAATTATATGTAAATATATCTAATTTTATGTATTATTTACCATACTATTCTGATGTATTTAAATTTAATTTCTTGTTCAGTCTTTAGATTTCTGCACATGTATTTATATCAGATCACATAGTATATTAAGATGTGTAATTATCTTTTTTTCTGATTTAAATACCCATCCCATATCTTTTTATCATTCCCAGTACTATAGAATAGAAATGGTGACTGTATACATTCTCCCTTTGTTCCTGATGGTAGAGGAAAAGGTTTCTGCTTGTCACTGAGTCTAACCCTGGCTATGTGTCCTTTATATAAAATTATGATGGTATAATATCTATGTATCTATCTAGATACAGATATCCAGTCTGTTGATAATTTTCCTACTAAAGATGTTGAGCTTTCCCAGTTTTTTTCCTGCCTTAATTGAGATGATTTGTTGAGCTTTCCCCATTTGCTTGTTTTACTCTGATCAGTTTTCATATGACAAATCATCCTTTCACTGCTTCAAAAAATCTGACTTTACCATGGTGCTAATCATCTCAATAATTGCTGACTTCACTTCCCTGTTTAGGTAAGTACTATAGTCCTCATTAATGGAGATATTTGTCTGTACTGAGAGTTTCTGATGTTACTATCACAATACAACTAGACTTAGGAAGTAGCTAGGGATGTACATTCTCTTCATTTTTATTTTTGGAAAAATTTGAGAAGGGTGGTAGTTATTGAGAAGTCTGGTGGAATTCATTAGTGGAGCCATCAGGAGTAGGGTTTTCTTTTTGTTCTCCTTTCTAGATTCTGTATTTCTTTATGGATAAGTCCGATATATTTTTTTTAGGAAAATTTCCATTTTATTTAAATTATCAATCCTTTTGGCATTCAGTTGCTTATATATACATTTATCATGCATTTCTATTTCTATGGAACTCATATTGGTAACTTCACTCTCATTTTCCATTTTTTTGTAATTTGTCTGCAATTTTCTTTTATTATTATAAATTTTTTTGAAATTGGCTGATCTTTTGGAAAAAAAAAAAAATCCACACCTAGTTTTGGAACTGACCTTTGCAGCAGGGTGGGCTCACATACAACTGGAGATAATGACTGCCCCACCTCCAGAGTTAACCAACAGCCAATAGTCTAGCGGATGCGCCTGTTCAAAGTAACAAAACAACAAAAACCATGAATGTGAGGAAAGGACTTGTAGGTAGAGGGGAACTGACACATGGAGAGATAGGAGAGGATGGGGTGTATAAAACTATTAAAGCACAAGCTTAATGAAAATTATTTAAATGCCCCTTCTGGCTTTTTAGATTTCGCCTGTTAATTTTCAGTGTTGGGCATATTTTGATTTTTCTATAATTCCTCAAGTTCTGAAGTTAAGTTGCTAATTTTCCTTCTTTAAAAATTTTACCTTTTAGGTAAATGTTGTAGCCATAAAATCCCCCTTAGCACTGTTTTCATTTATATCATACATTTTAATATAGGATAAAACATTTTTCATTTCCTTAAAGTATTTCTCAAATTCTCTTGTGATTTTTGTTTTGATCTACTGGTTATTTGCATTCAATTTCCATAATTCTCTGACTTTTCTGTTTTCCCTTTGTTAGTGATTTCTAACTTTACCCCATTTTAGCCCATGGAAGATACATTTTTGGTGTGTATCTTTTGAAAATCTATGGGGTTTTAGTTTTTGGCCTGATACATTTTTTAAAATATTATATGTGAACTTGAAACTAATGCATATAAGTATACATTGTAAGGTAGCATGATCTGTATATATTTAATAACACTGTTAGTATTTTTACATTGTTAGAAATATCATTTTATATTCTCATATACCACACACATCCTTATTTCCTTTTTAAACAGAAAGATTAATTTCACTTTTTAATTATGTGTATGTGTGTTTTTCTGAATGTGGGGAGTGTGCTCATGTGAGTTCAGATGGTTGAGGAGGCCAGCAGAAGGCATCGAATCCCCTGGAGCTAGAGTTTCCAGCTTTTATGAGACACCTGCTGTGGGGGTTGGGATCTGAGCTCTAGTACTATGCTAGGGCAGTACAAGCTGTTAACCATTGGGCCATATGCACAACCTTGAAGATCCTCATTTTTATCTTCAGCAGATATCAGCACCATTCTTTGGAATTTGTTGTCTTTATAATGACTGTTCAACATCTATTCATGCTTCATTCTTCTCCTCATACCTCTTGTATATACATCTTTCTTTTGCCTAATAACACAGATTTTACAGTATAGATTTAAAGCACCAATAATGTGATTTATTGATACCCAGTGATATCATTCATCCTATCAACACCTTTATTTGCTTCTGGGCAAGACTTTTTTTTTTATAGAAAGAGTTTAATCCAGACCACTTTATAAAAAACAAATGATATTATTTTATCTTCTTTTTCACATGTAAATTACTATAAAACCTATTTTTGAGAAATTAGCATCTTCAAATAAACTGAAGAAATCATTGTACTTGCCATTGGTTAATTTAATCCATTTAAACAATTTGAATTTTCCCACATCTCTTGAAAGTGCAAAGGAGAACAGTGTTGTCATGATAATATGACACTAACTTATCCTTTGATAAGGGTGTTAAGAGCAAGCAGTTAGATGTACTGGGGTTGAATGGCATGCCCTGATTTTTGTTGACTAGTGACCTCTAAAACTTATTACATTTGAGTCCACTTAATATCAAGTCATCTAATGGAAGCACATTTTTTTCCCCACCACATCATTTTGTACTAATTCAGTACAATTTTGCCCATTTAATATCAATTGACACTAAACGATTTCCTGTGCAATGTCAATTGAAAATCACTGATTTCCTGCTAATACAGCACTTAGTGTCAATTTCTTTGTGCAGGAAAAGCATTTTTTCAGTTAGCTACACCATATAATTTTTTGTTTTTAGTTGTTTGCATGGATGTCTAATAATAGTTTTTTAAAACAAAGACATAAGAAAAAAGATGTCTTTCGAATGAAATAATTTAAACCCCAGGATTTTATCCTTCATCTATAGGATATATCATTGGAGAGCTTAAAAACATATTCGACAATATGGAAACAAATGACACTAGCGATAAATGTAATCGTGTGGTTTCAGCCATTGCATATACTCAGCTGATGGGATAAAAATTTTTGGCCAATAAAAATTCCTCAGTTCCTTAGTTATGTCAGAAGACCTACAGTTTCATTATTAATAAAAATTACTTTTTCTTTGGTAGAAGAATGAACTTTAAAAATTCTTACATGGTTTAACAAGAAAAATGGGACATTATTACTGCCTCTATTTCATGAAATTTGGAAAGATTTGTAGGCCTATCCCATCTATGCATAGTTGGACACATCTTAATTCTGATTGCTTACTAGGTTTCTTCAGCAATGGTAATAGCCCTCACATACCTCCTGTTCTTCATGGTGATAGGGAAAGGAGCAAACTGGAGTTGACCCTCTCTGTCCTATGACCCATGAATCTAAAACAAGAGAAAATTCAAAGTTACAGATAATATTTTATATAGAATGTTTATTAGCACATTAAGCTATTATAATATTGACATACATTGTAAACTACTAGCTAGACAAAGAAATGACGTCAGTAAATAAAATGTTCTTCTGGTGAGAGAGGAGACCCAAGTATGAGAAACAGTTAAATAAAACTTAAGTGATAAGCTGATAGTCTGTAAGTGGTATATGTCTTTAGATTGCTGGGAAGTTTACTATGTAATTTGGATGCTCAGTGAGTTGTTCTCTGAAGGAAACTTCTGGTGTGCCTTTGAGAGGACACATGAATTCTAATGCAGCTTCTCTTTCTCTCCTCACATTTCTGTTTTCTTACAGAGCATGACCATTCATAAGCTGTTTGGCTCTGTGTGTATATTAGTCTATTCTGAAAAAGTCTAAGAGATTTTGGAAATAATCTGAAACACTATTTTAAATGTATGCTATTTTACAGATACTGTACCAAGGTTTGGACATACAAAGAGAAATAAAATACCTGTGCTCTTGAGAAACTATTCTTATATCTATATCTATCTATAAATCTTTCTATAATGTTGTTAATATATACTATATTTGAAAGTATATAATATTTGCTCATTACTGTGGGCAAAGTAAAGGCATATTATCTTAGCCTGGTCATGTACTGCAATTTTTATTTTTTTAGAAATTTATGCATGAGTACTGCAGTTTCATCACTCTACCCCTCCATATGGCCCTTCGAAATCCTCTGTGTGCCCATACCCCCTCTCAAATTATTGATCTCTTCTTTAGTTATTGTTGTTATACATATATACATATATATGTATGTATCTGTATACATACATACAACATGCTGAGTCCATTTGGTGCTGCTCATATGACCTTTTGGGATTGATTGGATAACCTATTATGGGGTTTTCCCTGGGGAAAAGTGATTCTCCCCTTCTCAGCAGTCATTAATTGCCTGTACCTCTTCATCTAGATGTGGGCCTTTGAGATTTACACCGTCAACATTGGCATGTCAGCTGGTAATATCATGCAGATGTTGTTAAGGAGATCATCTTATTGTTAAGGTTTCAAGGATGCAGCTTCCCTATCCTGTACAGAAGACACTATCCCACATTTGACATACTTGTCTTCTGCCTCTTAATCTTTCTGTCCCTTTTCCTTGATGTTCTATGAGCCTTGGCGAAGGGAGTTAAATTTTAGAGATAGCATTCGGCAATTTACAACCTGTTCTTGGTACTTTGCTCAGTTGTGGATTTCTGTAGTAGTCTCCTGCTGTAAAACAAAGCTTTGATGACAGGGTAGAACTGTACTTCTTGTGTGTGTATAAATGCAAGTGCTTAGAATGAAGTTAGATATTATACTGGTTTAGGAAAGTCTAGGTCCATGACCTCACCAGCCATGGGTAGTTGGTAAGGTTTCTAATACCGGGTATGGATTCCTTCCTGTTCTTCCTGCTGGAAGTGCAATTGGACAGCTGTTGCTAACTCCCAATATGTTAAGTTCTACTTTTACACTTCAGGAGTATTTTGCCAGGTTGGTCATGGTGCTTTAAATTTTTGATGTCTAAAATGATCCCTGAAAGATGAACAGAAGACATATAGGTAAATGAGACAGGGCATATTGTCAGAAGATCCTAATTAATAAAAGTAAGAGATATTGTTACCTCTTACTGAGATATTGAGAAGCCATTTTACTCAGTTTGGGATTATAATGTATTTTCTGTTTCCTAGCACATTCTTAATTTATGAGTAGATACTGATCATCTCCCCAATCCTTAGTTGTTTGTATTACTTTTTTTTCTTGCTACATAGTGTTACCTGTTGCAAATAGTTTTTATTTTTTCTGAATTTTATGCTTGCCCTTGTAATTTTTAGGTTTTGCTATATAGATCTTTCCATTTTTATGTGTTCAAATACATGTATATTTTTAAATAATACATTACATTTTCACTTATGAATTCTGCATTTGTTTGTATGATTAGAAAGGCCTCTAAGACAAGACTAAAAATTCTTCTATATTTACTTCTAGTTTTTTTATGGTTTCATTGTTTACATATAACTCCTTAAACCATCTGGATTTTTATTTTGATATACAGTGTGAGATAGGCTCTAAATTTACTCTGTTCTAAATATTTAACCAGTTGTCCCAGCACCATCAATCGAAAAATCTATGTTTTCCCCACTGATTTGAAATGCATTATTTATCATATGCTAAATACTTAATTTACAAATGGGTTTTTCCCCTAGCTTTTCTATTTCATTTCAAGCCTGTTTTTTTTTTTTTCTTTTATTTTTACCGATTCTTGTATTCTTTTGTTGGACTATGCTATTCAGTTATTGTGGCCTTTACCATATAGATAAAACTTGCTAAAATAGAGTTTCATTTTATTACTTTTTTTCATTTAAAATGTTATTGGCCATTCTTATTCATATATTTATTTTAATTAATAATTTAGTCACTTCTGCTTTGCCTCCAGTTTCACTTGGCTTTTGACAAGGATTATATTATGTTTGTGAATTATTTTAGGAGGAATTAAGGTATTTTGCCAATTGATAAATGTATAAATAAATTTGAATATTTTAACCATTATTCAGAAAAGGTCTAATACTTCTTAAAGTGTTCATCTCTATTTCAAGTTTATTTTTTCCACCTCGATATTTACAGTACTTGTTTTTCATTTCTGAATTATGGCAATTGGTAGGTACCAGCATGGTCTATCTGTTTGCTTCATTGAGAAGTTCTCTAATGCTTTCACCATTTAATGTTATCAGCCATTTGTGCGGGATAGATACTCTCTTATAATAAAATGGTTTATTCTCATCATTTTTAAACAAATTTAAAATCAAGAAAAGTGATCTTTATCAGTTGTAATTTGAAGTGGCTTGCTTTTCTTGTTGCATATTTATACCTTATATATGGATTTTCATGTAATTTCATACATTAGTAGATTTCCTAATAGTGAATCATTTAAAAAATTTTTAGTTAGGATGAATTATTATTAATTTTTATATTTTCTTGTTAATGTCTTATTTGGGAGTTCTAGTGAGTTCTAGTGAAAAATATCTAGTGAGATATTTTTTATTAGTACTGTCCAAAAGAAATGTGAAATACATTAATAACTTAAACTTCTAGTAGTCACAATTTAGAAAGTAAAAAGAAAAAAGTTAGATTAGTTTTAATAATATATTTCACTGAAGACAATATAAGAAAACTGTTTCATTTTGATCTATTATCAACAGAAATATACTGTTCATTGCTGAGATTAAAAAAAGTAAGTTCTTAAGGTCTGGTTGTTACACGCTTTTATTCTATCTCAAATCTGAGGAGCCACACTGTAGTGCTCAGTAGCCTTATAAACTGTGAATTCACCTGACCAAGCATATGATAGACTCATAAAATGAATTAGGAAATTTAATTTTATATTATACGATAAGTTTTTTTCAATTTTTGAAAATTTAATGAAGTTCGATTTTTCATTTAAATCGGGGTTTGGGGATGTTGGTCAAAGGATATAAAATTTAAGTACAATCAAGGGAATCAGTTAAAGGAATCTATTTTTCAACATTATAACTATCTTAAAAATATATTATAACTTGGAAGGTGGATATAAGATGTTCCCAACTTACCAAGGTAAACACACGAGGCACTGTGTTTTAGTTTTCATTGTTGGTTCAGAATTCCCTAGAGAAGCAACACAGAGTTCAAGGATTCAGCCCATCATAGGGAGTCACGGGAGGAGCTTGAGGCAACTGGTCACATTGCATGTAGATGGACACTTGTGTTCAGTGTAGATAGATTCTCCTTTTTAATTCAGTCTGTAACCCAGGCCATGGATTGGTGCCACCCACATTCAGGATAAGCATCCCCACTTCAATTAACTTCAAGTAAAGAGTCCTTCACAAATATGCTCAGAATCTTGCCTTTTCAGTGATTCCAGATCCTATTGAGTTGGCATTACAAAACTTGAGTGTTAACTGGATAGACTTAGTAATTCATGTGTGTGTGTGCACATGCGCGCGCACACACGCATGCAGGTGTGTATGAATATATACATATATATAGCATACATTGCAATACTCTATACGTAAACACACATATAGATGTAAGTTTTTTGTTCATGACAAATATATACCATTTATTTCTGGAATTAAAGCATAAGTTTCACATTTAAAATAATCTTTTCCTGAAAACTTTGATAAGTAATGTTTTATACTACTGGTTTGTTAAAACTTCCATTTATCGGGTTAATTTTGAAAATTCTTTTAGATTCTCAGAATGTTATACATTTTATTAGAATTTTCAAATTTATTATGATATATTTGTATCAAATACTATTACATAATTCAGCATTTTCCAAATATTTATAGTACCTTACTTGTTCTTTATTTTTTATATTTACTCATTTTCTTCTCCATAGCATTGTAAGAATTTTTAGCATTGACTTAATTTAGCTTAATTAAAAAAGACTGCTATTAAATATATTTTTAAATTCTTATGCTTTAACTACATAGAACAGCCTTTTGCAATTTATATTTCAGGTATATATTTATGATACCAGTATGGAATTAGAAATTTAAAAGAATATTGGCATCAGAAACCCCCATAATATATTACTGTGGTCCATCTCAGTTATCACAGGAAGTAAAGTTATTAATAATTTTTGTGGGCTTGACTGGAGAGACAAGGGAGAAAGCATAGTTTATTATAGATCCCAGTTTTACAGGCCGCATTATTCAGGGGGTGTTGGTATTATGATTTAGAGGATTAGATGATATTTTCAGAGTATCTTGAAAGGTATAGTTTGCTTTCATTCATATAGAATACAACACGACTATATGACATTATATAATACAGTAAATAATTTGGACATAGAACTTTGAGCTGAAGGGATAAGTCAACACTATAAAGAACAATTCTGAAGCCATACATTACTAGTTGCTAAGCTCTTGGTAAGAGTTTGCTGAAGAAAGTTTTAAAGAAGGGAAAGAATATCCAATTTAATACCAGTCAACCTCAGCTGTTTTATTTATACTTTCTATCAGCAACATGTCATTTGAATATAAGTGTTAATGAATACATTTCTTTAAGGAAAATCACAGAGAATTTTATCTGTGTCATCAAGATAAAATCTACTTGTACTGCTTATCTTCCTCCAGTTAGTAATTTGGGGACTGTTTTAGATTTTTTATTTTATGTGAGTGAATGTTTTGTCTACATGCATGTTGCCATTACTGGTGGTGGTCATAAGATGGTATCAGAACTTCTGGGACTGAGTTATGGATGGTTTTTGAACCATTGTGTTGATGCTGAAAACAAAATCTTTGTCCTTTGCAGAAACAACAAATGCTTTTAACCATTGAGCCATCCTCCAGACCACAAGTAATTTGAGAATTTTTAATAGAAATATTTAGATGTTTGCCATAATTCATGTATTAATATAGGTATCAAAACCAATTTTAGTAGATAAAAATGAAACTATAAATATCAAATGTAGGAATAGATGGATTGGATTTCATTTGTAGTGTATTGTATTAAGTAGTTATTAAAATACACTTTAGTGTTGTTTTGTTGTTGTTTGCTTTTTGTTTTGTGTGTTGTATATGTATGTGTGTTGTGTGTGTGTGCGTTGTGTATGTCTGTGTGTTTGTCTGTTGTATGTGTGTGTGTGTGTGTGTTGTGTGTTGGTGTTAGGATCAAGAAGGCTACACATTTGGAACAATCTTAAGTGAAGAGTACAGATGCTTCCAGTCATCATGGCTGTGGTTCTGTATGTGGTTTAATATGTCAGAGGAGCTTCTTGGTTTGTAATACACTGTTTTGTATGTTTGATGCCCATTGTGTACCCCTTCTCTATAGCAGAGTGAAATCTCCACAAGGACAGACAGTTCCACTTTATTCACCACTCTTCATGTCCAGCACTGTAGGCTCTTAGTGTCTGTCTCATAGATAAATGAATGAAGCTTTTGCTTTCTTTGCTCTAATATGTCTCATAATTATTTGTAGTCATAGGTTATCTACTTAACAGTATTTATTTTCTTCATAAAATCACTCTCAGTGTGTTTTTGTTAGTAAAATATGAAATATGTGAAATGTTGAAACTATATTAAACTTAAAAAATATTTTTATTTTATGTGTGTGTGTTGTGGAAGTTTATTTTTAGTTATATTTGAAATTGTTTTATATACTGTTGGAAAAAGGGATACATAGGCCTTGGCCTTTTCTGTTGTCTGCAGGTGTTGGATTTATGTGGGAGTTGTTTAATTGCTTATGATCTGCATGTGCTATCAGTAGAGTACCCAAGGAGTTCTGAAAGAATAAAACCACCTGAGCAGATGCTGAAGGGTTCCATCATCAATCAAGTATGGCACTGGCCAGGATGGTGGTTCCCTCTGCTGAAGTCTGGCAGGATTTGCAGTTATGAGAACACCTCCTTGTTTCTCTTGCTGAGCCACCACAGTAGGCGTACAACAGCCTGTATGTTCATGATTTATACCTGGGCTCTCATGCCATGGTACACATGTAATAAGGGAATAATTTTATGGAGTTGGTTTTCTCCGTTTACCTTTAATTGTGTTTCCCTTTACATAGCATAGAACTCACATTGCCAGCAACGTAGCTGGCAATGTTGTGTTATGTAGCAAGAGCCTTTATCCATTGACTTATCATACTGGCATGTGTACTTTGAACATTTCTACTTGTTCTGAACATATTTCATTGTTAAATACACCTAAATATATATATGGTGAATTCATGTTTCATCATGAATCTTGAAGAATCAATCATAGCATCATGGAGCTAAAGGATACCTTACTTATACTTTAGTTATTTTTGTCATATATCTGTGTCTACAGTTCTTCTGCAAATGGTCACTGATGTCAGCAGACATAGAGCTAAATAGCAGCCCATTTAGTCTGCGATGTGTTTTAGCGACCTAGTACTTATCTTTAAAGCTTGGATATTAATGTAGTCAAACTTTCTGTTGTCTACTGAATTGAAATTATTTATTCTTTTAGGGATATTTGGCATCTTACCAGTTTAAACTGATCTTGTTGCATTGTAAAACTTAGAGACATATAGCAGTATCAAATCACTGTTGGTTTGCATAGTATTTTATATTGTTATTATATTTGTTTCTATCAAATCAAGTAAAATATCATTAGTTACTTGAACTCATAGAAATATTTTGCTTGTATGTATTTGATCATTGAGTTTACCAGTTAATATCTATTAATTTTTAAAAAGGGAAATTTTATCTCATAAAATTTAAGTATAATAACAAAAAGAAAAAGTTTGAGAAAAATAAAGCCAAAGAAACTTTTATCCAAAATGTACCAAATGAGGTTTGAATGCCATCAAACATTATTTTACCCAGCATTTTCCTAATTTAAAACATGGTCTTCCAACACTACCTAACATTTATTCTTTGTTCTTTTTCTTTCCTATGCATTCAACCCTTTTTCTTCGTTTTCTTTCTTGTAACTTACGTGCATAAATACACATGTATTTTCCCATCCAATCTACTATATGCACATTCACAATGTACACTGTAAAGAAGAAAAATTAAAAGTCCATTTGAAAATTGGTCTTGATACTATTTTCTTCTCTTGTTCCTTCTCAAAGCACCAGAAACAATTCTTCCCTCTTCATCTCTTGCTCTCTTCTCACTCCACTGAAAACTCCTAAATTCCCCAAACCATAAAATTATCTCCTCCTCGTCTCCCTTCTCGTCTTCATCCAGTCTCTCCTGCTCCTCATCTTTCTTCTCTCTTGGTCTCAACCTTACTGTATATCTCAAAGATTTTGGTATTTTGTTGACTATTTTCTTTTAGAAATGCTACTGGATTATGACTCTTAACCTTTGTTCTAACTCTCACTTCCTATCTACACTTTTTCCCTTGCCCTTAAAATTTTGGGTTTTCTCATTTATTGAAATCCTTTATTGCTCTCACATCATACTTAACCTTTTAGTGACAATATTCACATATTTCAGTCCTGGTGTAGTTTTACAACTCAAAGATTTATAGCTCCAACCATTTTTCAGCACTCCTCTGTCTCTAGACATGTACATCCAGATAACGCTGCTTGTATTTAGGTTAATTCCCCTATGACACTATGAATTTAACATTTCTAAACGTACAATTTTGTGTTCCTTCTAAACTAGGGTATTTCTCTTCATTTTACTATCACTGTGAATGGCAACATTATTGACCATTATAGTTTGTAACAACCTTTTTCTTTTAACAGTTGCCCTGTACACCTATATGCTAGGGTAAGAATAAAAACTAGAAGAAAAATGTATCTCTTTTAGATGACAGATGTCATCTTGTTTTGATATTAGAAAATAAAAAAGGCTTCGATTACAAATGTGTAAAACATAAGGGAAAAATCTATAATTATGGTTGAGAGGTAGACATGTTCTTGGACAGTCTAAAAACACTAACATTAACCCTCCATAAGAAACAAAACCCCCAGAGTGGGAAAATGAATACACAATGTAAAAGCAAATCAATGAATCAGCATGCACTGAAATCTAAGTTCACTTCTATAATTTTTGTATTTCTGTAATTAGAAAACAATTCTTCTCTGCCCATATAAATACATACATACATACACACATGTATGTGTATATGTGTGTATGTATATACACACATAGGTATACACACATACATATATGTATACACACATATATACATATGTACATATATACATGTGTATACACATATAGACACACATATATACGTATGTACGTATATGTACACACGCATATATAACTAGATATACGCGCACACACATATACTTCTTTTGATAACATATCAGTAGTGCATCATAGTGCCAGAAAATGCAATGCAGGCTGCCGAGGGAAAAAAATTTAATGGCCGTACCTAAAATCTCTATAAACTATCATCCTAACCTTCCAGGCAAGACATGTCCTCAAGGTAGTAATGGCATGACTATTATGGGGTAAGCAAGTGCTCTCTGATTGGTTTGAGGAGCTCCATAAGAGGGTATCCCTACCTTGTACTACAAATCCAGTTAAAAACCCATGGTCGGAGGAGGTCTGAGGCCCTAGTAGGGAACTTAAAGTTGTAGTTTAGTTATATTGACACAGTATCAGCTGCCTTATAAACACTCATGTCTAAATTAATAGGCAAGTGGTATTCCAGTCTTTTTTTTTTTTTTTTTTGAGACAGGTTTTCTCTCTTGTAACTCTGGCTATCCTGAAACTCTCTCTGTAACCAGACTGGCCTCAAACTAACAGAGATCTGCCTGCCTCTGCTTCCCAAGTGCTGAGATTAAAGGCATGTGCCACCACTGCCCAACTGGTATTCCAGTCTTAATCAGAGAAACCTCCCTTTGCAATGAAAGGCGGTGAATGCAGAGACACGTGGCTACCCAAAATACTGAGAGTAAGTGATGGTTAAATGCTCAGACCTAACTGGAGCATTCACATGCCCCTTCTAAGGCTCAGGGAACAATGGAAAAGAGAGGGGAGGAAGGATGTCTGGATTTTCTTTAACTTTGGTCAGAGAAACTGCTTTTTACAGTGTCAGTAGATAGTGCCGAGACTCATAAGTCATCAAAATTGTAACAATAACTGACTATGAATGATCAGCTCTAAATGGGACATTTATATTAACCTGCCCCCAAGAATCAGGGAAAATGATGGGGAAAAGTTTGAAAGATTGTATATGACAGTAAAAAAATTTAACATAGAAGGAGTGGCTCACGGGGCTTCACCACAGCTGAGGGACTTTAGCCATTGATGGTACCTGCAGGTGGGAGAGTTATTTCCTTTGGGATATGACTGTTGGTAGGTTGCCCATGCATCAGTGGATATAACCCCTGTGTGCATACAGGCAACACTAATTGGATCCAGTGGATCATAGAATATACAAGATAAATCAGAAAGTTGGGAAGGGGATGCATTGTGAGTGCCTGGGATTGATAGTGATGGGTTTGGTTGGGAATGATTAGGGATATATTCACAATACATTTTGTAAATATATGAAATTCTCAGAGAATTAAAATATTAAGAGACAGCGGACCATGTATGTGAAGGTTGTGAAGCTAAAAAATTCCTGTAAACCTGGTGAAGTTGTATTTTCCCCAATTTGAAGGTCATTGCATTTTCTTGTGATTGTGGTGAAACTAGTAGAAACTAGCATACTTATGCCAGTCGTAAAATCACAGCACATACTAGCACATATTTTATATTATATTTGGAAATAATAAACAACCATGCCACCAATGTAATTGCTAGACTGTGCTTTGTATTGTTTGTAAGTATATTTTTCTTTACAAAGAGGGCATGCACAGTAGTGTCGTTGTTGTTACAGTAGCAGCTTCATATATCTCATGTTTATTGTGTCTCTTTTTTAAATTATTTCTTTTGATTTTTGATATAATATAATTACGTAACTCACCCTTCCTTTTCATGACCCCAAACCCTCCCGTGTACTACCCTCCTTGCTGTCTTTCATATTCTCAGCCTCTATTCACCGTGTGTCTTGACAGCATCTAGATACAGATCAGTTTTGTTAACCTGTGCCATTAAAGTGTATACAGATATTCTCTGATGTTCACACAGTAGCAAAATTACTCGTCAAGCACTTCTGCAAACAGGTCTCTGTTGTTAAGTGACATAGGACTTCAGGAAGCAGAGTCAAATCCAAATCCATAACACAAATTTCTGGTAGTGGAATTACACTACATCAAAAGCTTAGAGAGTTTTGCTTTTGAAAACAATATGGTATATCTGTTTTTGTAAGTTCACCAACCTCGAATAGTAGTTAGGTTTAAAATATTGCCAGTCTAGTAAAGGAAAATGGTTTTTATGGTTTTGAACATTTATGTTTTCATCTGTGAATAATGAATGCTTAGCCATTTTTCAATTGGACTATTTATATTTTTCTTTTTAAATTTACTTCATTCTTAGACTAGGTTTTCTTCCACAATTCTTCACATAAATTTTTTATGCTATATAGTTTGTCCTATATATTCTTATGTAGTTATCTCCATTGACATGCATAAGTCATTTTAGTCTATGTTTAAATTTCTCAATGTCAATCCCTTTCACGCTTTTCCTACCCCAGATCAAACTTGCAAGTTACCATCGCCAGGTAGCACGGGTATTTAGTTTCTCTGTCAGCTGTCCCTCCTCATCTTGATTCCTCACCTCATTTCAGGCAGTGCAGAGAAACCTGTTTATTAAGATAGTTAGGTTTTGCTCTCACAGTGCTGGTTCAGAGTTTCAAGTGTAGACTGCAAGTGTGGTTGATTTTTTTTTCCTTTCTATTTCATTCTACTAGGTGCTTATTTATTAGTAACAGAAATGAAGTTTGATAAAGTATTATTTTATTTTCCATGTGTTTCTTACACTAAACTGTTGATCGTTTATCTTCCCTGGTAAAATGTATGGGGGGCTTTTTAGTAATTTTTTTTTTTTAGTATTTCTCCCACAACTTTACTATTGTTATACTTTTCTATAAAACTTTCTTCAAATTATAGGCTACAGTTTCAGTGCTGCTGATTGAACTTAGTGTGTTATACATACTGTGTGAGCACTCTACCACTGAACTGTGTCTTTGGGCCCCATGGGGGAAAAATTCTTCTTCCTGAGGAGAGGTTTCTAGTGAAACATATAGATTACAACGTGCATTCATCTGAGGCCATTTTATGAATTTGGTTAGAAAATCTGCGGAAGTGGAGGGACAGAGAATATTCCCACCATTGAAACTGCTGGTCGTGATTAGGTCCTAGGTCTAATGATTACATGGTTGTATGCACTGATTCCATAAATACATATCTGCGATTTTCCTTTAGAGCATAGAGTTCTCTAGGTCCTTGTCTGCTAGGACACTTAGCAGCAAATGTGAAAGTTGCTGTTGTGGAACTCACAGTCTGGTGTTTGAATGCAGGGCTGCTCTAAGACTCAGTGTCTATTCATGAAAAACAAACCTGCGACTCCCCATGTCATTTCTGCTTCTTGCCTTTTTGTTTTTGATTTCCATTTGATTTTTTTTTCTCATTCAAATATTGACTTAAACATCATGTCATGGATTCTGGCAAAACAAAACAAGACATAGAAGACAAAACAAGCTTTTTATTATACTGTCAGGCTTGCAAACTTATAAACTTCTTGTCAACTTATAAGAGTTTGAGGAGCAAAAAGATATTTCAGTAAAACCCTGCTGGATCTTTTAATGGCATCATTTCTGGGAGTTCTGACTTGAGGAAACAGCTTGAGGAGCATAGCAGAGGTTAGTTGTTAGCCCTTTTGCTTATGCTGTGTGATGGCTCTCAGATGTCCAATAAGATATTGCAGGTAGATCTCATTGCTTATTATTTTAATGGAAATTTGATTGAAATGTGACTATTTACATAGAGTTAACCAATGAGATTGTAGATCTTCTATGGAAGACACACAGTGTGAAGTCAAAGTAAGGTGTGGTTTGTGTTTAGGTATTCTGAATAAAGTCACTTTGGACTAAACAATCAGAACATTTTTCAAGAAACATGATACAAATTAATACTTCTATATAGTAGCTTTTATTGTAGTAGGTCAAGAAGTAGAAATATGTAATATATTGCCATGGAGGTAGCCAATGTAAATTGAACTACCTGTTGAGAAAGTGCAGAAATACAGTCTCACTAAAGCTTTCCATGACTACTTCCAAAATAAGGATTCTGAATTTTGGAATACCTGTCTGTCCATTTGTCTGTCTGTCGGTCTGACAGCTGGTCCATCAATCTATCTAGGTATGTATATTTATTAATCTTCTCTCTTGGAATGGATGTATACTTGTATGAATATGAATTTTTGTATATTCATCTATGTATCAATTCACATGCATGCACACACGTATTATGTAATTCTTCAAATATATGAATACTTACTTTTAGGTAGAGCTATAAATGATCAATTTTACTTAGTTTTGTACAGGTAGGAAACATTTAGTTCATTGACGTTTGCAGCCCAATAATTTTACCCAAATTTAACTCTATTTACTACTAAAACTTTTCTTTGGGGTTTTTTCTCTAAAAGTTTTCAATCCAAAATGAAATAATTACTGATTCATATCTGCAAAATTTTTGGGTGACTCGTTATTTTGAATGAAGTTTATAACTACGAACGTATTGCACTAATGGAGATCGAAAGATGTTTCTGTTGCCAGGAATTTCTGCCAGCAAGGGAGAGTAGTGACTGCTGAGCTAAAAGTATAGATCACGGGGTTAATCAATGTAATATTTCTGTTTTTTAAATGTAAGAAAAAGGCTGAGCTATAAAGTTTTTAAAAGTCAATATTAACCAGGGGTATAAAAGAAAGTAATTTTAGCAGATTGTTGTATCCTCAAAGTTTAAAAAATATCAGACAAACAAAAGAATTACATATGTGGCATCTCAGTTTTTAAAAGATTATTCTTTGAATCTTTTGTTCTTTGATCTCCACATGAACAGACACATGAAATGGCAATGAGGCCAAGGGTGCTAGATGTCTTGGCACTCATTAACGACTGCAATTAGCGCCATTTATATTGATATATTTCCAAGATGAAAGCATGATTTCATAAGAAAAACAAAAAAAAATGTGACATTTGAGAAAGGGGAATGACATTGACCAGGAAGAAATAAAAAAGAAATAGAGCTCACCTGAAAACACTTAAATATTTAAAAAATTGATTACATGGTAAGATCAATTCAATGCAACTATAATTCTCTGAAGACTTATTAATGCTTTGGTGGCATTAACATAAAATGAAACGATAGTGGGGCAGCCTGCTTTAATAGCTTGCTGGCTTGAACCCTGATACATAGTGTTCTTGTAATAGTTAATGGGTGACTGCAGTAAATTAGTAGTGAATGTTTTCCAATTTTTTGGCTCTTCCTATCAGATCTTTTCTCAGAGAACATTTTGTTCTGAGAATATTATGAAAGTAATTGATCTACTTTAGAAATTGCTTGACAATTTTAATATAGTGATAACTTTTCTTCCCTCCATTGTGTGATTTTTTTTTTCTTTTTTGGTCTTTGTAACTTGGGTCAAATTATAGTTAGTTCATATTTGAATAGTTTGTGTTATATATCACCACGTCTGATTAAAATTTTTAAGTACTACTACAAAAGAAAAATCTAAATTTTCAATGATTTTGTTATCCTTATCTATTTAGACAGAAGTTTACATCTACTCTTCTTGACAGAACAATTTTAGGAAGATTAATTTTTAACCTCAATAGCTTGCTGAGAAACTGTTTCAATCATACTGAAGGATTATATTTTACATAAAAACAAAATGAGACATTGCACAAGCTTCATTTCTGTTTCTGTGACAAAAAGAAACTTCGGGGATGAAGTGTTTCCATTAGCTCACAGTCCATCATAGCAGGGAAGTCAAGGCAGCAAGAACTGAAAACATCACATCAGTAATCAAGAACACTGAGAAATAAAAGCATGCAATTTCGTGCTCAGCCAACTTTCTTTACCTTTATACAGCCCAGAGCCACAAACCAGGGAGTGGTGCTGCCCATGTTCAGAAGGGTCTATAGATATCAATTAAAAGAACCAAGACAATGTCCTGTAGACATTCTCATAGTCAACCTGATATAAACAATCTCTCACTGCTACTGTTACCAGGTGATTTTAGGTTGTGGCAAGTTAACAAATTAACCATGACTGGTCCCAAGTAGAATTACAATATCCTAAAAAGAATTAGGGTGATATTTGCCTTTGATTTAGTCAGTTGAATTCTCTAATATGGAGTTTTCGGGGCATTTCATACCATGTCTGTTTTGGTTCTTCAGGCAGTAAATGTTATGTTATGTATAGAATAGAAACAAGAAATTAAAGAATGAATAGAAAATGGAAAAAAAAATGTCGATGTCTATTAGAGCAACGGAGAATTAGAGGGTCTTTGTGTATTTTATTCCTTGTATTTTTTGGTGTGCCTGGGGACATTTGTTTCATATAAAAATTATATTACAATATTAATAGAATAAGAGAAATAGGCATTTTGGAAGAACATTAGATAAAATCTGAATACACACTAAACATGGGTAGATAGTGCTTGAGGATGACTAGGACATTAAAGTCCTTTCTTTGCAAGTTATAGCCACCCAAAACAAAAGTCAGTCAGTGTGGCTCTGTTAAACTACAATGAAGATATCTTAGAAAGGAAGTTCTCAGGAGGGGTTACCCTCAAGCAAGAAAGGAAAAAAATAAACAAATGAGAGAAAAAAGTCAGAAATAATTAGAGAGGAAATAAAATGTCCTACCAGAAATTGGAAAAGGAATCTAGGAAATGTCAATTCATAACTGCCAAGCTGATAGGAAAGTACTTGCAAATTGAGTGTTCAGGAAGTAGCCATTATGGTGGAAATGAAGTTGTAGCTCTTTCCTGTGAGGGTTGAAGGGCAAACACTCCCAGGCAGCCTGACCCTGCAATAGAATTAGTTGCTGTTTTTCAAATGCAATTTGAAGTAAAGAGTGGAAAGCCAAATGTCTTATGCCTCCTGAGATATCCAGACTCTTATGTAAATACATCCCTATGAACCTTTAATATCTATATAAAATGAAATTTTATAGGCCTATGAATGTGGTTATGCTACATCTATGATCATCAAAAATAATACCTCCCTTGTGACATATACATATATACATACATTTATATGCATGTAGCAGTAATTATCAAAGAAAAATAGGCTATCAAATTGAGAGTGGGAGGAGCACATAGGAGGGACTGAAAGGAGGGGCCAGGCACAGGAAAGGGAAGGGGAGAGTGATGTAATTCTATTTCAGTTAAAACATGTATAAAAAAAAAAAAACTTTCACAACCAATGAAAATCAATTTAGCCTCAGTATTTTAAAGTTCTTAAAGTGTTTTGGCAAATCCCACGAAAAGTTTTCAGTGAGAAGGTTGCTGATCTTTGCAAATAACAGTTTCTTAGAAGTGTACTGTGCAGCACCATAGTCAGGTGTAGACACATTTAGATAAACTAATCACCTAGGTAGGTGGAAGATTCAGTCTTAGAGTAAAGGAACCTTAATAGTTTGACAAATATTTTCTTTCTTTCACTTTCAAAATGTTTGTCTTTTGGGGTGGGTGATCAAGAAAATGGAATTTAGAGAATCCATTTGGATTGTACTCATATTCTTCTGTGTAAATCTTCATTTTATTAAGAATTTTTTGGATTTTTAGTGGCTCACTCTCAGTTTCTCCTTATAAGAAATCTTCCAAAATTAATAATAACACATGGAATTGTTCCTTGTTTCCATATGTCTCTCAATTGTTCCTTTTTATATCTAATTTTCAAAGATTCCTAGAATACATTTACAGTACTGCTTTTTGTTAATGCCTCCTGTTTCAATTTTGACAGTTTTTTTTTTTTTAATAGAAAGTATTCTCATGTAATTTGATGTGTTTCCAATGACATTTTAGTTTGATCTGTGTATTCTTTGGAAGTAAGACTATTTCTTACAGTACTTAAATATGAAGGGCCAGAGGCCAGCATTATGTCTCAATGGATAAAGGCACTGACTGCTTAAGCCTGACCCGTGTTTGATTCCGAGATCCCATGTGAAAATGAAGGAGAAAACCAATTTCACAAGATTAGCGTCTGACCTCTTTACACGTACCAAGGCATGCTTCCTGCACAATAATAATAGATACTAATTTAATAAAAGACTAGAGGGCTAGAATTTATTTTGTAATGCTTATTTTTATTTTCTTTTGTAATGCTTCTTTAAATACTTAAAATGTGTGTGTGTGTGTGTGTGTGTGTGTGTGTGTGTATGCATGCGTATGCCACAGCATGCATGTGGAGGTCAGAGGAAAACTTTAAGGAGCTTTCTCCTTCCAACACGTGGGTTCTCAGAATTGATCTCTGGTTCTCAGGCTTGTTAGTAGTCACCATTACCTGCTGAGCCATTTACCACACCATTTTAATGCTCATATTTATTCATTAATTTATTTATTAATCTTTTTTATTTTTTAAATTTTATACAAGTATACGATGTATCTTGGTCAACTCACACACACACACACACACACACACACACACACACACACACACAGAGTTCTTCCTTCCAACTCCATTCAGGCTCTCTCCGACATGTCTTTCTTCCAAATTTATAACCTTTTTGTTTGTTTGAATAACCCACCAAATGTCCATATAAAAAGGAGTGTGGTCTCATCCATGACACATAGGTAACCTGTCAAAGGCCAGCCTCCAAAGAAAAGTGACTGATCTTACCTCCACAGTCACCAGTTGAAAGAAGCTTCTCAGATAGAGGCTGGGCCTTGGGTGCCCATTCTCCTACCCTGGTGGAAATTTTACCTGATTTGAACTTGTGCAGGTCGTGTGTAGGCTGCTGCTATTTCATTTGTGCAGTAGTCATATCCAGAAGATGGAATTTCACAGCATTTCTTTTCACTCTTTTACTCTTTCTTTCTGTCTCTTATGCAATATTCCCTGAGCCTTGGAGGAGGTGGGTTGTAGTAGAAGTTCCATTCACAGATGGGCTCTCAAGTCATTTACTCTTATCACTTTGAACTACCCCTTGCAATAAGAAGTTTCTGTGTCCAAAGTGGAAAACAGCTCAAGTCTACAGATGCAAACATGTTTAGAAGGCAGTTTGGCATCATTACCACTTAGAAAATAATCAGTTGTTTCTGTTTGGCCTATAAATTCCCAGATATGGTCTTTTGTCATGTTAACAGTATCAGATATGAATTCCCTTTTGTGGAATAGGACTCTAATCCAATAAAAAAAAAAAAAAAGCAGTTGATTACCGCATAAACAGTCTTGCCACTATTGCACCAGTGGCCATATTTTCCTGGCTAGTCAGTATTGTAACTTGCACGGTCTAAGTTCTGTTGTGTTTTCTCCTCCAGCAGCCTGTATAGAACCTCCCTACAAATAAAAGCTAGCTGTTACAGTGAGCTCCTGGTCGGTTAAAATCGATTTCTTTTTAACTACAACTGAAGTGTGTGATGTCTTCAGCAGTAAGACATTCCATCTAGTTGTGGTGGGCAACAAAATTAATGATTATTTTTTTAATGAACCCAGTGAATGTTAAAGAGTAAAAAACATTTCTCCAGGTGATTACAATAATGACAATATTTTGTAGGGTCTTGTGTTTGTGTGTGTGTGTGTGTTATGATTTGTGTGTTATCATGAAATTGGGTTTAGGAGATGTCACTTTAGCTGCAATTTTTTTCAGTAATGATTGGTTATCAGGTTGAAAGATTGTGTTAGCTCACCTAAATATTCACCTGCATTTGCCGCTGTTGGGACCAACACAGATCTCTTTTACTACAGATAGTGGCTAGTATTGCCAATGCCAAGACTTTCAGGACTGAAGTTGAAGTGTTTGCTAGTTCTTTCAGGATTGTCTAATGAACTAACAATGGGAGTTATATTTTTCTTTACAAATATAAAACTGTAGTCTCCTTTGAGAATAACTAACACATGAGTATAGCATTTGGATCCAGTACCTTTGGTACTTATGACCTTCAGTGACAATGAATTGAGAATGATGGGTTATTAGTCACAGAGAAGGTGAAGTTATTTCAGACTTGTTGTCATCTCTTCAGTATCCTCCACAAACTTCAACCCTGGGAGGTCGGGACATGCCAGTGTTTTTTGGAACTTAGCCAGTCTGCAGGGAAAATAAAAATGGTTAAGGTTTATTTTTTTTATTTTTTGTGAAAAAGAAAGGATGGTGTTAAGTTATGGTGTGTTAGACTCAAAAGAATACTCCATTTGAAAATTGACCATTTAAAAAACTAAGAATGATACTATACTTTGAATAATTATTTAAAAATTATTTTTCTTTTAAATGTTCTATTTAATACTTTTGGGAGTACTACAAAATACTTGATTCTGTGAAAACAATGATCTTTTTAAAAAACAATTGGCATTTAAAATCTAAATAGATAACATGCTATACTTAGAATTCTAAATTATTTCGTCTATATTCAGATTTGTTACAGTAGAATAAGTAGAAATATAGTATCTAGAAGTAAAACTAGAAGACTTTTCCTCTTTTAAGCTTTTCTAACAACTGTTCAGTAATCATACACTTGAGATTAAGTAGCAATTATCAGATGAACCTTAACATGTTCACTTCCTCTATGAGATGGCATTTTTGATATGTTCATTTTTTTTACATTTTTGATAGATGGCTGACTGTATAACTTTATGAGCTATAATGTCATGTTTAATGACATCTCAGTGATCAACTCAAGATAATTAGTAGATATACTATCTTAAGCTTATCATTTCTTTATGATGAACACATTCAAATTCATTTTTTCTATCTTGAGCTATGTGTACCATTATTGTTAATTATATTCTCTACTGTGTCATAGAATACCAAAGTTTCCTATCACTATAACATCAATAAATTATCCTAGGCAACAGTCAATCAGTAGACAAATCAATAATAGAAATGTAATGTGTGCACAAAATTGAGTAGTATTCAGACATTAAAAAGCATGAGATTTTGTAATTTCCATAGATGGACCTAGAATATATGAGCTAGCTACATCAGGCACAGAAAGACAAGCAACACATCACACTCAGAAGTGGCACACGAGATGGTTATCATAGAAGTAAAGAGCAGTATAGTAGACTGGGAGATATATAAAAAAAAAGGTGAAAGATCATTCAACAAGTCCATTTGATTAAAATTTCACAAAAAAAACTGTTATTAAGTGAGCTCAGGATTATATTTTAAGTAGATATAACATATACTAGTAAAGGGCAGTTAACTCAGACTTGAGAATGATTCTTTTAATTACTATTAATGTCAAATTTCTCTGTGGGTTATTTTGTTTGATATCTTTGGTGTATTGTTTGTAGCATATCTCTTAATGCCCCTCCCAAAAAACTCTTCAATTTTTGTCTGTATTTCATGTTATAGAGACATCGAGGAATTAATAGGAGTAGATTGGCTAGTGATAGATGAGAGAAAACCTACATCCAGATTCAAATCTCCATCTCCTTTCTCTGTAAGAAAGACTGAAACTTACGTAGCTATATATTTTCCAATCTAGAAAGATAGAGCACTATTTTTAAGCTATCAATATAGTTCCTAGGTTTTCAAGTGAAGAAAATAAATAGAAATAGTCTGCTTGGGATATAATTGGGAAATAATATAAATATTTGAGCAATATTTTTGAGAGAATATATTTTTTTGAGGAAAAAAAACAGTAAGGACATTATAGGTTTAAGGAACAAGAAGACAAATTGCCATTAGTATTCCATGGTAATTAATATGGATAACAATATTGAAGTTCATACATGTGTACTCAATGAGTATAAATTCATTCTTTACCTATCTCTTTCCTTGTCTATACCTCTATTTCCCTCCTTGTCTTCTATTCTAGTTTCTTATTGATCTTAGACCATTCCCATGGCTATAGTTATTGTCTATGAGTTGAAAACAGTCATATGTTTATTTTAAACAAAATCATTTCCCTGAATTTCAGTCACCAATACCCAGTTGCCCCCCTCTCCAGTTTTTGGAGTAATCTAAGCAGTATTGGTATTGGTCTGACTTTATATGTCTGTTGGGAGGCTGCCCAGGCCTATGTTTTTCTTATTACTGATTCGGTGATCTTGTTTGTTATTGGTTGTTCAGATTCTGTTTCTCCATAGCTTAGTCTGAGTAAAGTACCTGTGTAGAGGTTTGCCCATTCTCTAGGTTCTGAAGTTTGTTGGTGTGTATTTGTTATGTAACGATCTCTGAAGATCTATTATATTTCCATGGGGTCAGTTGTAATCTTTTCCTTTTCATCTCCTATATAATCAAGTCACTTCTTTTTCCTAACCTAGATAAAAGCTTATCAGTTTGGCTTTACCTTCTAAGAAGCAATTCATTGTCTTAATATCTTGTTTTATGTTTTATTCTTTTACTCATTTATACTCTGATCTTTTTTCTTCCTCTCTCTCTCTCTCTCTCTCTCTTTCTTATGTTGCATTTGTCTTGTACTTGTTTTTCTAATTTCTTGAGGCCTTCCAATAGGTTGTCGTGAAACAGGTTTTTTTGCACTGACTTTTTTCTTTAGATGTTAATTTATGCCAGGTGGATAGTCTAATGATTCAAAATGGGATCTGGAAGCAGATCTAACAGTAATCACATGTCCCGTGACTTAGAGGTTGTGCTAATGTAGTCCCCCTCTTTGGCTTAGAGGAGCATCTGGAGAGGCCCAGGTCCAAACATTGTGCAGAGATCGGAGAACCCCATGGAAGAGGGAGAGGAGGAATGGTGGAAACCAGAGGGGCTGAGGACACCAGGAGAATAAGCCCCACATCGTCAAATGACTAGCACTCTTTGGGGCCCACAGTGACTAAAGCCATAGACACCTGTAGGATCCCCTAATTAAACCTCATGACTGTTAGATTGGTGTCCTTGAAAAACTCCTACAGACTGGAATGGGGGTGTCTCTGAACATTTTACCTACTCTTGAGACCATTTTTCTCCTACTGAGCTTTCTGGCCAACCCTTGATGGTGCCTGCCCTGATTGTACTGTAACCCTGGGAGACAGTTCTTTTCTGGGGAGAAATGGGGGTCATTAGTGAGTGGTGATGGGAGTAGATCTGCGGAAGATGTGAGGGAATGGGGGTTGGAAGGCCAGGGTGTAGCCTATAAGTTGTATTAGAGAAGAAAAATTTAAAAAAAAAGAAGTAGTACCCTACACAAAGCTTTCTGAAATATTTCAAGAATATAAAGAGGCAGAATTAATATAATATCAAATATATATCACTCATTTTTTTAAATGTTAGCTTTTGGCATACTTTCTTGGAGATGTTTTTATAGAGCTTTATATGTAAAACGGTCCCCTGCTGTTTACATTTCCATCACTTTTCCCCTGGAAACAACCACTATCTTGAGGTTAATGTCTGTTTTCAGTCCGCATTTTGACTATTTCGTTTATGCATGTAGATACATACATGTCCATAAATACTTCATGTCCTTTTGTATACTTGAAATTTATCTAAATCATGTCTCCCCACAACTTTAAAGATTCTGGGAGCTCCAGTAGTGAGTGCCACAGAAAGCACACAGGAGTATCATGAATTATTTAAAATCTTAATGGAAAACAAAGTAATATAAAACATTTTCAGACAGCAAGGAAACCACCAATTTGGGTTAGTACATAGTTCTCTTGATGATGTCATGTTTTTCAAAGCTAAATTTTGGCATTGTTGTCACAGAAAGCAGGTACTATGTGAAAATCAATCAAGTGGGAAATAAGGATGATAATATCCAATCAGCTTTCAAGATGTAGGAAATTGTCCTGTGTTCAAGAAACACTCATATCCCAATTCCTTAAGGATGGTTATATAAAATGGAAAATGGTAAGATTTTTTAGACAGGGTCTCATTGTGTAAACTTGGCTGACCTGGAAATGGCTGTGGAACCAGACTGGACTAGAACTGACAAAGATGTACTGATGCTGCCTCTCAGGAACTTGCTAAGCTGAAAACAATATTTTAGATGTGTGTTTATATAGCCATATTGTTCAAGCAAAAATTGAATTTCTTAGAATCACCTACTTTATAAATGATGTGAAAACTTTTGCTAAGAGAAAGACAACAGGAGGGTTCTTTGAACTGACAAACTGGAGCTTTCAATAAAACACTTAGAGCTTATTTGATATATTGTCATTTGGGACTATCTGTTAGTACATACAGACCCCAACATTTAGCTGCTGGATATTCTACAGTGTGGCTGAACTGTAGTTTTCCAGTTCCATTGATGAATATTAAAATGTGTCTTTCATCTCCTCTCCTATGCCATACCTGTCCTTCTCCTTCCCCTCCCCCCTCTCCGTCCTTCCCTCCTTCCTAGTTTTCCATCTTCCTCTACTTTCCTTTCTCTATTCCCGCAATCATTTTATTCTGTTTTAATAATTTCTATTACAGTCAGTATTATAATAAAAATCCTTATAAATATTCCTTGGTGTACATGTAGGAAAGCCACTGTATTTGAATTGATGAGTTTAAACTTTAAAATGGAATGGAAAATATCTCTCAAAATATGTCTACCTTCCTTTGTTTCATATTCTCTCAAGCTGTCAATATTAGCAGAACTTTAAATTTGGGGTGAAAGAATGGGAATAGAAGTATTCTATTTTGTGCTTCAATTTGATTTATTCTTTTGACTAATAAAGTTTAATTTCCGCTAATATTTTAATCATTTAAACTGTTTTAAAATTATAATGCATATCCTTTATTTTCAATTGTTATGTAATCTGAATATAAAGCTTTTGCTTCTTATATATGTTACAAAGTATTCTCTTATCTATTGCATGTCTTTTATTAATACCTTTTTCTTATTTTAAGACTGATAATTTTCTCCTTAATTTTTGAAGGTATTATGTAACTAGTTTTGTTTTTAATTTTTAATACATAGATGAGGCAGGCATAGAACTGACTTTGTATTCTAGGTTGGTCTTGAATTTAGCAGTGATCCTTCTGTTTCATCTTCATGACTATTGGAACTTCATACCTCTTATGCAGGGCTTATTTTTAGTAAAGGTTGTTTCTGTTGGTTTTTTCAAGGTAGGTAACCATTTCTTTTCACTATTTAGTGTAATATCTTCCTCTGTTTACTAAGCAAACCTGATTATCTTCATGTTAATTTTATCCCTGGAACCTCTGTAGTAAATAGTTAGTATAAATGCTGATTTGTAAGGTTCCTCTGACTGGCTTTTGCAGTTCACATGACTTCTACCCACAGCCCTCAGGCATCCTGTAGTTTTCTACAGAATATCCAGGTTGTTCTATATACTTTTCTAAATTAAAGCTTATTAGTGGGAATCTACTAATAACCTAATGTGTACTTGCTCTTTCTAGCCTTTCAGGCTTTGTTTCTTGTATATCATGTCAGAATCTTGGGGCAGTGTGGGCATGGTGCCTTTGGAGGACATCAAGCCTTCAGTCTCACTCTGGTATTTCTTTTTAAGACACTTTTAAATCCTTCATACTAAATGCTTCAGTTTTATTAACAAAATTATACTGAATAGCTCTGTGTTTGAAAGGAAAGTGAGGCCCAGCTGCATCTACTGAACCAGCCTGTCTTTCCTTCTGTTAGTGTCATCAGGACCTTTATGCTAATTTTTAGGATTGCTTGTAGTTATTGCCTTATAGAAGATGTGTGTGATTTATGTATTTAGCACTTCATTTGAATCCTGTTACCCTCATTTTTTAGTGATTGACGTACTTGCTTCTGTGTTGTCACACCAGTAATCATAGGCAGTTTTAAAAAGAATAATATCATTCAAGTTAACAGATAACATAATGTATTGTATATTTCTCTGTGTGTATGTATATGTACTAAAAAGAAGAAAGGGAGAAAGAAGGAAAAATTGGGGGAGAGAGTGAGAAGGAGAGGAGACACATGAACAGTTTAGGAGAAGAGAGATAAAAGACTATGGAGATTTTGGTCTTAGATAGATTGAACCAAGAAGACTCAACTCTTCAGCAAGGTTAGTTTTAATCTTTTCAGTGAGGCAAATGAGCTGCAGCTGAGGCAGATAAGTCATTCCAATCCCATTCTCTTACCCCTTCAGCTCATTGCACATGGCATTTTTGTTTTTTACATGTAGATGGGTGCTATTTGCTGATACTGGAGTGAAGTTGAGAGGTTTGCACTTAGCCTTAATTTTGGCACTTTATGATTTGTACTCTACTTTTGGCCTTTCTGAGTGCAGAGTAAATGACTGTCAGTTTGATTATGTGTGAAAGCTCCTGTTCTATCATGGGATATTACCAGGAACCCAGAATTAGCAAAGCTGTGTTCTTTTGGCAATGCTTTTCTTCACCATCCTGAATACTCATAGCAAGAACATAGCTAATAACACTATTCAGGTCACAGAGGGAGATGCGAACACTTCATCTTCTTTTACAAATATCACAACATTTTTGATTCTTCTTCATATTAGGGAAAATAGTCTTTATGATTATTTCTTTAATGAATCAGTTCGTGTATGAAGCTTTTGAAAATATTATTTTCCAGATGGATTCAACAATCTTACCTCTATTGTGTAATTTAGTGGTAAGCTTTTTGCATTCATCATACCTGGGAAGGTCAAACATTTTATGACCTCAAAAAGCTTGATCCTTGTTTTGAACAGACAATTACTTGAATGTTCCCATTATTTAGAATGGATATTTCAAACATCTCAAGGTTTACTTTTACTAGGATTCTCAAGTGTTTTCTTTTGTTGAGTACTGAATTCAACTGAAGCAGACTTTTCTATTATCTAAATTTTTACTTTATGTTTTTCTCATTTTATTCCAAAAGATGCTGTTGTATGACATGCTGATGTAACTTAATGGTAAACTTTACATTTAAATGTTACAGCTTTGGCATTTCTGCAAGACCCTAGTGAAGCTAAAAAACATATTTTGACACTATGTAGTTGAGAGATTTATGTAGCTAGCACAGATAAAACCGGAGGACAGAAATGTAGAGTGCAATTTATGGGTTATTCTGAATGTTTTGGTCGAAATCTTCATAAAAGCTGATTGGCAGTGGCATTCACTATGGCACTGTATTGAGAATGGAGAGTAGAAAATGATGTTACCAATTAATAAATTGATTGCTGGCTACTAGATTAAAATAAACTTTAATAGAACAAAAATAAGTTGATTGCTTTATTAGATATAGAGGTACCCTTAGAGATTTAGGTACCCCACCATTTCATATATATATACACACACACACACACACATACACACACACATGTTCATATAACAGCAGTGTGTATAAGATACAAGTTGAGCTATAAGATACAAGTCTTCCTTGCACCCCATCTAATTAAAATTCGATGCTGAATCTCCCTATCATATTCTAGATTACTCATTATAGCTTCACTAGAAAGGGCTACAGATCTGCACACTTCTTGTTTCTGTAAATAAAATTGTATTAGGGTACAACCATTCTCACTTATTTGTGTTTTTACTGCCATTGGTCAGTTTAGATTATCATGGTAGTTGAGTAGCTCAGAAGGAAACTATATGACTTAAAAGGCTTAAACTGTTATTTGGTTGCTAGTTCATGGTTTAGGGGAATCAGTTTTAAGGCTTTTGGTATATTCACCAGATGTAGACATTAGTTTGGGACAGTGGTATTTATTCTTTTGTCTAATTAAATCACTGGTTCTAGCCTGGAGCCTTGGAGTCCTTGAACATTTTGTCCTCTTTATAATCTAGTCTTAATCCTTGAATTGGAAGGCTTCAGCCTTTGTACAATCTAGAACATTTAAACTGCTAGCCTGGACAAAGACTTTCCAAGACCTACTGTTGTCTGAGCCACTCTGACTAGCTCCTTCTGAAATCTTGGCCTTTCTGGTTCAACTTACTCTCTGTTCTGGGTTTCTTCTGTCAACTCTGCTGTGTCTATGTTTGTCTCTGAGCTCTCACTGTTTCAGGCTGCCTCTGGAATTGACTGTGCTGCAGCTGCTCTGTAACTCACTCCAATCTCAGCTTCTGTCACTCCCCTGTAAACTCACTCTTCAACTTACTCTGTTAACAGCTCCTCAACTGATTCTTTTGCCTATTCCTCAACTGAATTTTCAGCCTGCTTCTGTTAACTGACCAACCTGATCTCCTCTGTAACTGACTCTTAACTAACTCTAACTCTCTGACCTTCTCTTCTCCTATGTAAATATCTTTTACTCAGCTGAGCACCCACCTTTTTTTTTTTGAGAGTTGGGCATGTCTTTACTCTGCTAACTCACTCTATCTTCCATTCACTCTGTCTCATCTCAGACATCACTTCCTGTGTGACACTGACTCCTTCTGAGTTCTGTTTCCTGTGTCTCCTGTTTTTTCTAGGATTAAAGGCATGGACCACCACTGCTTTCTGAATATTAGGATTAAAGGTGTGTCTACATTCCATCCGGACCACACAGGCCTCTGAATGTAGCCCATGGAATATAGAACCCACCTTTTACACAGTGCTATTCCTCTACATATACCCCCTTTCTGTTTTAAGATATAAATTGTGCTGTGAAAATAACTTTTACACAGTTTAACTATTACAATAGAAACAGTTGTCAGTCCCATAAACTTAACAGTCTGAATGTCTTTTTGATGATCCACTTCAGCCATCCATGTGATGGTCCTCCAAAATTGCAGCAAATATCAGTCCTGGTCATCTGTCAAGATCTTTCAGCAAATGTCTTTTGCAGCATCAAGGTTTTCCAGTCTGATGAACTTTCTTCAGCCAGCTCCTTGAGCTGTCTTTCTGCTAGAAAGCTTCTCTTACTCAGATAGAATCTTTATCAATTTCTATGTTACCCACAGCTTTTTGTGTCCTGTAGAAATAAAAGCAAATCCTCTTCCCTAATGTAACACATTCCCTGACTTCCATTCTGATGTTAACACATCTCTGTAGTATACAGACTGATTTAACTCAACAGTTTTTTCTATAGTTCAGTGTCTTTAGCTAAAGTCAATAAAGCATTATGTAGTCTGTCTCTAGGAGTCCTTATTATTATTCTCCCTTTCTGTTTCTGGCTGAGTATAAGGGCAGCACTTCCTTCCATAGTGTGCATTAATTCTCAAGGGAAAGTAGCATATCTGTGTGTTACACAGAGGAAAGACTGAACTTAGGTATTACTACACTTAGGATTTAGGTTCACCCCAAGTCTTCCATGTTTCATGGGAATTGACCTATCGTTTTTCATTAAAGGTCTGAAATGATTGTCATTGTTACTGCTTCTTTTATTTCCATCCATAAGTTTGTCTATACATCATAAAATGATGTGGTGACGTATTAGTAATGTAGTGGGTGAATATGAAAGGAATGATGATTGAGAGAAACAATGCTTGTTCATTTTATATATCAAGCCATTTTAGGTCTGATTCTCTTGCATTCTATTTTTTTCTCAAATTAATCTTGGACTTTTTTCTCATGTAGTTAGATTAGGGGCAGAACATTCATCAGTCTAAGATTAACTAAAAAAATTACCTTGTGCATTTTAGGTGCTTAATAAGTTTTTATGACTTGAATATTAATGTTCTAATAACTTTTATATATTCATTTATTCATTATTCAGGTATTTGAGTGCTTACTATGTGCCAGGCATGACATTTAGGGGCAAGTGAATTGGCAATGAACAAGACAGATAGCATCTCTAATAAGTGAGATAGACAATGAATAAGTTTATAGTTTTTAAAAATGGTAGAGATAATCTAGAAAATAGAGAGTGAACTTATGTGTGAATTGGGTCAGTAAAATCACATAGCAGGTTTAAGTTATATGGTGCTGTTTGAGTCAAGAAATGAATGATGAGAAGGGGAACACTCTAGGGAATGATCAAAAAGGATCTTTCAGAAGAGCAAGTTTAAAGCCAAGTAGCTTATAAAGATGATTACATTCATGCATTTCAGGAAAAGTGTGTGAGTGTGTGTGTGTGTGTGTGTGTGTGTGTGTGTGTGTGTGTGTTTGTAAATTTAGGACCTTACTTGTTGGACTGGGTGAGAGTGTTAGTGGTAACAAAGCATAAAATTAGTTCTTTGTATATTTTCCTAGATTTTAAATTAATTGATCAATATTCTATAAGTAGAAATGTTGATATATCTGAACTAAAACCAGAATGACTAAATTAATTGCATATAAATGAATTATGAATAAAAGAGAAGTCCCTGCATAATATAGATAAAAATAAAGGAGGAGTGAGGAAAGATAAGTATTGAACTAGACCTTTAGGATATTCGATGTTGATATTTGTTCTTTGGCATCAATTGCAAACCCAGTTATGAAGCCACTGACTGACTCTTGCAGCTGTTGCATCCTGTTGAAGCAGACATTTACCCAGAAAGTTGTGAGTAAGCAGGAAAATCTAAAGAAAATGGGACTTCAAGTAAAGCTGGGCAATGGATATGAGAGTATAGATTTTAACTCTACTGACAGTTGTCCTGATTGGTTTTTGTTTGTTTTATGTAACTTGGCACAAGTTGTCTGAGAAGAAGCAACAACAGTTGTGAAAGTGTCATCAGATTAGCTGTGGGCAAGCCTGTGGGGTATTTTCTTAGTTAGTGATTGATGTGGGAACACCCAGTCCATTGTAAGTAGTTCCACCCCTCAGCAGGAAGTCATGTGTGCATAAGAAAACAGGATGAACAAGCCATGTGCAACAACCCCATTATCAGCATTCTCCATGTCTACTGCTTCAGTTCCTGCCTTCACGTTCCTGCCTTAAGTTCCCGTCTTCATTCTCCCTAGTAGGAGAGTGTGAACTGAATATGAGCTGAAATATACCTTTTCTTCCTCAAGTAGTTTTTAGTTATGATGTTTTATCACAGCAGTAGAGATCCTGAGTGAGACAGTATTTAACATGAAAATTAGCAGTGGTTATGGGCCAAGCTCAAGTGGCTAAAAATCGTTCTAAATCCCACAGTCTCAACTAATGTTAACCTTACAGAGGCACAGGCACGTGCACGTGCATGCACACACACACACACACACACACACACACACACACACACACACACACACACACACATATGTTGTAAGATGATAGAAAAGTATGTGGAAAATAGTGTACTCAAATCAACACTCCAAGAAGTAAACAGGTTAACATCCACATTAGCAGAAAGAAAAAGGCAAAAGAAGAGAGCAAAAAAGTCAATGTTATAATACTATAGGGAAGGAGAGTGTAAAGAAAAGGAATTACAGAAGTAGTGGAGCTCCTAAAAACTGTGTATGCAAAGAAAATTAATTTTGAACGAGAAAATATTCAGAGGTTCCTAACATGAAGCAATATAGGAAATTATTAAACCTTAAAACCTATAAATGAAAATTTAATTAGTTTAATTCAACACATTACATACAGTTTTATATAAGTCACATTTTGGCTTGTAAGTATGAAGTTCTTATTCTTTACCCAAACTAGTCCCTGGAAGTTTCTAGGTCTGATATAAATGATCCTCCTTTCTTATCAAGGTTCTTTGTTCTGTTTTCTTACATCTGTTTATCTATTTGCTTTCTCTCCTACATATCTTATTTTTTAGGGTTTTGCATACTCTGCCTCATTTTTCTCTTTCATATTTGTGGCTTGCTAGTATCTGCTTGTTTGCATTTATATGTAGAGAGAAACGAATGTTAAATGGAATGAATTTTATAGCTAAATCCTCTAAAACATAAGGATGTGATTTATTATTAGTTTTTGGTATCAACCTCTGCTCTTCAGGGATCTACTTAATATATAAAGGCTAGTTTACTCAATGCAAATCCTGGGCTACAGATTGGCTGCTCTCTGGTAGCAATCTGTCATGGAGAAGGATATGCCAAGAAAGTATTCACATTTGGGCATCTTTGACCCCTGAAGCCACTTGTCTGCTCTCACTAACTATGCATTTCACTTTAATATTTTATTTCATTGACACTATTTAAGACTAGAAAAATGGAAAAATCCTATACTCTGTACTTTCAGACACATTAGTACTTGTAGGTAACTTTTATCATGTAAGATTATGCATTTATTTTATTCCTTGGTCAGTCTTTAGGATGTATATCATTTGTCAATCTGTCCCTTCAGAATAATTTCCAGGATATTGTGTGGTCAGTTTATTGTGTGCTTCCATATTTATTGAAGTGGTGTCTTATTTTTCCACCTGGGGCACTATGACAAATTTATAGTGGTTTACAACTGTCAGTGGCCAAATTCGATGTCAGTTTGGTAAAAACTTACAACCCCCCCTAATGAATTCACCTAGGAAAATGCTGTGAATGCTCCCTGCATTGTAGTAAAGAGGTGAACTTGGGTCAAATATGAAAGCAAGTCTTTAGACTCCATGAGTTCATAAAACGTGAGAACTTGTCATGTAGCAATGATATATAGACAGTGAGTTGCCTTTGACTTTTAGTCGACCTTGCAGTGAGACTGGGTAAGAATCCTGGTAAAGGAGTATCCTTTAGCAGATTGCTTAACCATTCTGCTCTGTTTACACCATTAAAGTGGCATATGATACCATCTCCCTCCTAGAGTTTTTGTGAATTGAAAGAAGTAAAATACATACTTGCACAGAATAAAGGGAATGCTAATGTGTTTGCTGTTACCATTTAATTTTTAGATTTAAAAAAATGATAACTAAGTAGCTTTGTCTCTGATCCTGGGCACTTTGAGAATTTTTAAATTATAAAAAAAATATTTTTGCCAAATGTAAAATATGTAGTGATTTGAAAGTGTCATTTTGTTTTAAAGTTTGAAGAACTTGTGGTACTAGAAGGAGAATATTGCCCTTTACCCAAGAAGCAACATTGTTTTTACACATTATGTAGAAGACAGAGGACAGTCTTGGGAGAACAGGTCATTTTTAAGAGCATCTTCAGAAGGTAATTTCAAACGTCCTTTGTATGTTACAAGTGATGTTTGGTTAGCCCATGCCTAAGTATTTAGAGTTCTGGAAAATTTGAAAGCAAGATATATTTTGTGGTTCCTGGACCTTGGAAAGCTTAAACACTATGTTGTGATTACACCACTTTTCTGGAGGAAAGTGTCTTTGTTTTTTAATTATTTACCCTTATGAAACCTTCCCTTATGAAATCCCCAAATGATTAAGTGAAATGTGCTCTGAAGGCAATATAAAGATTTTGAGCAAAAGTTAAACTTTAATACCCTAATTACCAGAGCAGACATGTGAACAAGTATACCTTGGACTTCAGCAGAATGGATCATAATAAAATTTCTTTCTCTCACAACACAACTAGACAGTTTAACCATCATCCTAGGTAATCAGTGTTTACCTGTGCCTGGAAGCTGTCATTCTTCAGTGTGTTAAATAATCTGGTGCATCAAGGGAAAATGGTGATTTTTGTCTACTATTCATTATTTTTTATTTATTCTAATTTCAAAATTATTTTAGTGTTCTCCAGTTTAATAATTGTGTGTTTCTTACAGCATGTTTAGGAGCTAGTATTTTGTAAACAATTGTTTGAAAACCTTTATCAGTCAGTTTAATGTAACAGTAGCACTGAGTACTTGCACTTATTCCATTTACCTTTGTTTTGAAATATGTTATATGAAAGAGAAAGGAAAGTTGGGGGAAAAGGAATTTTAGTAATGTTTGAAATCATAAAAATCTGTTCTACTTCTTACATACTTGTGAAAATAAGCATCTATGATGTATTTAAGTGACTTAAATATTTTTAAATAATTATTTTTTGGCTTCTTAGGGCCCATATTCTAAATTCGAAAACTTTTTAGTTGAAGGCAATTAAATAAATAATTCAGAAGTGTATTCTGTTTACCTGTTAATAATTAAGCATGCTAGGTTGTGTACTCTTTATAGTCATTCAGTTTTTATTTATTTATTTGTTGGTATGTTGATTTTTAAGAATTTATTTAAGGAATTCTGCTATTGGAGAATAAAAACAAACAGAGTAATGCTGCACAGTAAAGTAAAGGGAGCTTTGAGAGGAACAAGTAAGAAAAAATGAAAGTCAATTAGATTTGAGGGTTTAAATGCAGTGTTATGTAAATAACCCATTTGACCTTTCTCCCTCTATTTGGAAAAATGTATGGTGTCTAATAGTAAGCTTAATTGACTCAAAGGAATTGCTTTTGGTATTACCCTAGAGGGCCCTCCCAGTGGGTTTGTTATGATTTCTAATGGCCTTGCTGCAGGGATCAGCTGGGTCAGTATTTTGAAAAGGTCTTGAAGTCAACCATATAGTTTGTCCCATCTCTGTGGTGTTGCACACTAATAATTTTCAAAGCCAAAATGATTGCTTCCACCTAAGGGACTACCATTATGGAAAACTAGAACTCAATTTGCCTTTAAATTTTGTCACTGTCTTAAAAGTTTGAGACTTTTATACTTGAATGCAACCCAAATCAATCATATCTACATTTTCCTCTTCATCTACTTCTATGTCTTTGCCCACATACCCATCTTAAATTCATGTTCTCTATTATAATTATTGTAATGTGTGTGCAGGCACGCACATTTGTTTATACAGACACACACACACACACACACACACACATACTCACACTGTACAGACACACTCTTACTGGGTTCAGTTAGTTGTCAGGCATTGACAACCTATCAGGGAAGTTGTCCCTCATGAAAACTGACTTTCCTTCCTTTAGTAGCTATTGAGTACCTATAGTGCCAGTAGCTCCCCAGTTAGGTCCTGGGCATTGTGAAGCTTTCCCAATCCACACTGAAATGCTGACTGATGTAGTCTTGTGCAAGTTTTATGTAGGCAACATTAGTCATTCAGAGTTCCCAGAAGACACTATTTTGCATCAGTCTTCCTGGCTCTCTGACTTTTACAGTTCATCTGTCCTGCTCTTTCAATGTTCCCTAATGATAGTGTAGGAGCTGTGTTGTACATGGCTCCACAATCATTTTCTGCACTTTTACCAGTTGTTGTTCTCTATCCATTGGAAATAGCTCATGGAAAAGAGATGCTTCTTTGATGTAGAGTGGGAGCTGCACCAAATGTCGGGGTATAATGATAAGTATTGAAAAAGTAGTTTTTTGTTGTATGTGACAAAATTAATTCCTTTTTTTTATTCATACCACTGTGTGCCTAAAAAGACCCCCACCCCATGTAGTTCAGGAGATGATAAACACGTTTCTAGAGATCACTGATTTTTTCTTTTTATTTCTTATATTCAGATATATGAACCTTATTTTTACAAGAGGTGAGAGGTGAGGGACAGAATTTGCTTCTCCTTGCATGTCTTTGGAAATACTGCCTTAACTCAGTATGCTCTAATTGCCATGTGCTACTGACATTGCTCTTCTGGTACCACTATTTTTTTTCAATTATTTTTCAGTCTTTGTAAAACCTACTTTATTCTATATATGTTTGCCATAGAACTGAGATATTTATTCTATTGAAATTTATATTTTAGTTTTATTCATCTCTTGATTAGTTAGTTGTTTTAAGCTCAGGATGTTGCTAAGCTTAGTGGTAGTAGGCTATAACCCAAGATACCTGATGCTTAAGGCAAAAGTACTTGAGTTCAAGGCCTGCCTGGGCAATTTAGAGACACTGTCTAAAAGTGAAAGTTTAAAAAAAAAAAGGTGTGGGGTGGGGAAATAGCTTAGTGGCAGCTAAGGTGTGGGGTCCTAAATTCAGTACCCAGTTCTGCACACAGACAAGAAAAGCCCAGGGCTCCAGAACTGCTTGTGATAATGTTAGATTAGTTTAACAATTTTTATTCTTATTTTTTGGTTTTTCGGAAAAGGATTTCTTGATTGGAAATCTGACTGTCCTGGAACTTGTTCTGTAGACCAGGCTGGCCTCAGACTCACAGAGATGTGCTTCTGTCTCCCAAGTGCTGGGATTAAAGGCAAGCGCCACCACTGCCCGGCTAACAAAGATGTTTTTTTAAAAATGATTTGCTATAAGCAAGCTTGTGCTGATGCTGTCAATACTTAAATGAAAGAGATACTTGTAGCAGTCCTTGTGATAGAAAAAAACCTTGTTACTCAGAAAAAGGACGACACAGTGTTTAAATTTATAGGATACTGGCTTAATATTGACAGCTTCATTTTATCTTTTCTGATAAACTGTTATTATTTGGAATCCTGACTTACTGGCCCTAGCTATTTTTTCAGTTTTTTTTCTTTATTTTTTAATAAATCTGGGAAAGATTAATTATTGTATGATGCTGGTTAGATTGACTCAAGCATATGAAATGTGGTGACTTTCTTATATTCTCATAGTCTGTGTTTTCTAATTAATTAAGTGATAATAGTTGTCTTCTTTTCAGTTCTGTAAATGTTTATTGAGTTCTGGTTGGGCACTATTTAAAGAACCTCAGAGAAGATAAAAAATAAATTTGTTCGACAGGCTTATCTACTGAAGAAATCCACGATCGATAAAAATAGCAATATAAAAATGATAGTTAATGAGCAGCCTGCTTGCTGTGTGCTAGTCATGGTGTTAAGGAAGGTAGTGTTTGTCATCATTCAATCTGGCAGCGGCTGGGATACTCTTAGATACATGTTTTCACTCTTTCACTTAATCACCTAGGGTTCTTTCTATTGTCACCTCTTATAAGAACCTACTTTTCCTAAACCTATGAAAATAGCAGTTCAGGTAGCTCTTGGCATTGTTACCTTGTGTTGTCCTACTTCCCTGTCATAAGTCTAATAATTTGCTTGCTTGTTTATTGTTTTCTTTGTTTGAAAAGATAATGCTGGTAAACTACCTTTGTAGGAGTTTGGGATTGCTGAAGGGGAAAGTTTAAATTTGTATATAACATGTAACTTCTCCAAGCTTTAGGTCTCTTATTGTATTATAGATGTAGACATGAGTGGTTCCTAGGTTGGTCAGTTTGTTTATTCTTTTATCCAGTAAGTGCATCCAGAATCCAGCAGACACTATTTGTGGTGTCAGGTGAGGACAGAGTGAAGAAGACAAAGGGCTTTTCCTATTGTACTCCCATTCTAATGAGGGAGAGAAACACTAAGTGAAACTTACAGTGTATCATGTAATGCCCAAATCAACTTTCTCTAAGGTCTTTCTCTGCACCACTTTGCAATCTTATCTCCCCTCTCCCCTTTGTCCTGGATTATCCTCTGTTCCTGTTGTCAATGGTTTGATCTTACTCCTGAATCTGATCTTCAGCGGCTAAGGCTTGCTGCTGCAGAGTATTTCTGCTGTTGTTCATGTTCCCTGAGTGTAACGACATTGTCATCTTCTTTTTCTGGATTCTGTTTGTCTGTCAGCACAGCCTAGACTCAGGTATCTTTTATTTTTCTGGTGTGGTTTATTGCTTGCTTTTTGTTTCTGTTTGCAAGAACAATCCATATGCATATTAAAGATCCAGCCAATCAAAATCCTCAGACTTTTTTTAAAGGGATCTTTCATTGTATATATACTGGCTTATAGGATTAGCTTATGTTTATGTATTTCCATTAGCAAAACTGCTTTTGAGACTCTAAATGACTGAATCTCTGTGGAGATTATTAGTAAATATGACATCAAGGTCATCATAGAGATTTCATAGCAAATTTAGAAAGATCACTTTCCAAGGACATAAAATATTAAGTTCAAATTTTAGTGGGAGAATTGCCTGTGGCTAAATCTTCTTATAGTGAAACACAAAATTGTTTTCAAAAGCCCTTTAACATCTTGCCTGCTTTAGCTTTAGTCTCAGCTTTGATTCTATATTATCAAAATGCATGTGGTTAGTAAGGCATCTAGAAATATCTTCTCTAGGTGCTTGGGAGTGGGAATTGGCTTAGCAGGGAAGTGTACTTGGTACATGTATAAGCATGAAGACTCAGTTCAAATCTCTGGCACCCATATAAAAAGCTAGGTGTGGCCATTTATTATTGTAAACCTCAGTACTGTGTAGGCTGGAGACAAAGGATTAAGAGGCTTTCTGGCTACAGACCGAGCTCTAAATTCAATGAGAGACTCTGTCTCCAGGGGATAAGTCCAAGTGATAGAGCAGGATGCCTGATGTTCTCTGGCCTCTGTACACATGTATGTATATACCACATACACTACAAACAAACAATTTCACACAAATGAATAAATAAATAGAATTTTTAAAAGAAACAACTCATCCATTTGTGTGTATCCACTACCAGCAGGACTTGGTCAGCCTTGCTATGAAGCTCTGCTAACATGTTACCTTTAGTTTTCTTTTATCCTCTTAATTTTCTGTGCTTAATGCGAATGTTTTCAACCGTGTCTACTATTTTAGTGATAGAATTTCTATCTTACCTTTATATGCTAGATAATATGCTGACACTTACCAATTTGTTATACATTGTAGCTCTTCACAAAGTCTGTTGAAGTATTAGTATGTAGGACGGGAAGGATGGTTCCATTGGCAAAGTGCTTGGTGTACAAGTGCAGGGTCTTGAGATTTATCCATAGCATGAATGTAAACAGCCAGGTGTGGCATGTACTTGTGGTCCCAGTGCTGGTGAAGCAGAGATGGGAGGGTCCCTGCGGCCTGCTGGCCAGCCAGGCTATCCTAATTGCTGAGCTTCAGGCCAGTAAGAGACCCTGTCTCACAGGAGGAGGGCAGCATGTCTGAGGCTGACACCAAAGGTTGTCCTCTAGCCTCCAAACACAAATGTGTACATGTGTGCATAAGCGAACACACACCTGCACACCTGCACACACCCCAAAACCATAAAATGCTAATAATAGTAATATACAAATAAATGAGTTGGGATTATCTTTTAAGAAACATGAATATTAAAATATAAATCATTGCTCATATAATTTAAGAAAGATTCTGTTGATACTCTGCCTTTTGTTCCTCTCAAAAATGAACACATAGTGCTTTGCATTGAATGTGTCATGTTTTGCTGAGAATCTGTACTGCATGTTTTCAGTACGTGTAGTGATGATGTTAACATTTTTCCCTCTTAAAACTAGAAATATTAGCATTCATGAAGTCAACCACATTCTTCTCAAAGCTAATCATGAAGACATTAATGTAAATGCCAGTGGTTTCCTGAATGAGTACTAATTTTAAGTGTTTTGTTTTTGTTTTTGTATTTTTTTACAGATAAATGAATGGAGTGTTTCAGTTGACCTTTGAGACTCTGAAGGCTGAAGGTAATGTCCAGTGATGTGTTCCCATGGGTTTTATCTTTTTGGACATGTTTTATTAATTTCAAGGCCTTGGACTTATTACTTAAAACTCTTTATTGATTTCCCTTTAACAATTAATCTCTACCTCAAAATAATTTATAAGTAAAACAGGATATTTAATCCTGATTGGTTGATGTTATACTTCTTTCTGCATAGAATTTTTTTATGCTTCCCATTTTATTAGTTTGAATTCTTCATATTTTAAGCCTTGCCCTTTCTTTAAGTAGGTGTATTGACTCAAAAGCAGAAAGTAAGAATATATTCATGCCCAGGAATAGCTTTACAACTTACTATAGGAGGTATAAAAATACTTTCATTGGAGACATCCAAACTGTTCCGATGACATTTAATAAGTTCAGATGCAGAAGTCCAGAATTGTGAGCAAGCCATGGACAATAGACTTGTGTGGCTGCATTGTGTATGAAGAGCTCAAAGGGCTTGAGACAGGCTTCGTTGTCAAGAGGGGCTGTAATTACTTTGCTTCTTACATGCATGGATAGATCTTCCAGCGAGAATAACATGCTAGGGTAATTTATTATAGAAGAGTAAATCACAGATTACATTGGAGGGGGTTGGGGTGGTGCAATCCAACCATCAGTTTGTGAATACATACGCGTAAGCATGTGTGATAGCTTGTTTTTAATTTCTTTATACCAGTGCACACCTCAAACATCCCGTTTAGCAGTGGGATATGCAAATTGTTCCAAATGCAGCAGCAGTACTTTCACCTGAATGTCAAAACTGTCAGACAGCTTTAAATCAAATCTTTATAACATTTAAAAAAACCATCCAGCCACAAGATTGAGGCACCAAACTCTGAAAAAACTCGATTCCTGTACTTCCAAAAAGCTCCTGTGTGTCAACAGAGTAATGTCAAAGTTCCAATTCACCTGCTTTCTAATTTTAACCTTTTAAGGATTTTATTTTATTTGGCTTAATTACTATATTTTCTACAAATTAATGATAAATGCCTTGATTAATAAAACCAAATGTCAGAGAAAATGACAACTTGATGAAAAATTAATACTAGGCAATATATTAAGGTACAGAGGTACTAAAGATGTATTCTTGAACCTCATATTTCATCATCTCCTTCTTGAAGGTAGGTAGCTAGAATTTTCTTTGTAAGTTTCCACAACCACATGTATAGGTGCATTTAACAATATAATTTCAACAATTTTATTTTTAATTATTATAAATAGACATATATTCCTATTTTTTACCTCTCGTACTGCTATATCATTTGCTTCTGTTGAACAGAATCAAAATAATGCATATTCTGGATGGTGATAGAAATAAATTTAGCACACTAAGATTCCAGTTAGTAGTGTGTGTGTGCACGTGCGCGCGCGCGTGTCTGTGTTTTTTTTTTTGGAAAGTCTCATGGTGTAAAACTTGTCATTGGTGACTGAATATTTGATATTTGTTTAGTTATCACCAGTTTGTCCAGTGTAACACTGATTCAGCCACACTGACCCGTGAGAGAGCTTCAGGATCTATCTGTCTATGCCTGCCTAGCACTTGGGCTGCAATGCATGCTTCCATGCCTACCTCTTGTGTGGGTCTGGGCATCTGTACTCAGTGACTTATGATTGCATAGCAAACACTATACCAACTGAGCCATCTTTCTAAACCACAGAAAGTAGGTTTTAAAAGCATTTTTTTCTTGAATTTTTCATGGAACTTAATAAACATATATAGCTCTGATTTGAATTTTCCTTATAAACTACTTATTATCTTAAAAAACTAGAATGATAAATATGACTATTTTTCTTTAGGTGGTAATCACAGGGTTGAACGATAAAACTGTGCCGTGTAATTGTCATTTTGAAAGTTTTTGCGTGAATTTACACATTTTTCACACTGGTATTGTACTGAGTATATGGCCCCGGATTTTAAACCTGCCTCCCTGCTCCTCCCTTCCCTGCCCGTTAGTGTCCTTTATTACCCTAGGCAGTTTTACTTTCACTTCATCATGTGAAAATACTTGACTTTATATTTTCCTATGAACCATGTATGAAACAAGGCATAAAATATTTGTTTTTCTGAGAAAGGCTTATTTCGTTTAATACCCTTAACTCTAACTGCATTCATGTTCCTACAAACAAAAGTTTGTACTGTTTCCATGTATTTCTCTATTTTTAAATATTTAGGATTTTTATTGTAAACACAGATAGATATTTATTAAATATTATATAGAAATGTCATTATGCAACATTAATGCCTGTGCTGTAATTTTAGATTCATATTTCAAAGGTAGAGCTGCAAATCAAATAAAGGAGGACACAGTCCTCCTCTGTGTTGTGGTTTAGTTTTGGTTGGTGGTTTGGATACAAAGAACCACATGATACACTGTCGGTGAAATGGACTCACTTTGGCCATCTGCTCATGTAGGCACATTCTGGTCATACCTATCAAACTGACATTTTTGCCAGCTAAAGTTAGAATCCCTTCTATGTACAATAGACTGGGATATTTTAGATTGATGTTTTAGGCATCTTGCATAAAACTGCATTGTAGGGTAAGTAGAGGTAAGAACTAGTTAACATTTTGCAAAAACTGCACTCCTAAGGGAAAACATTCTTCAGTGTATGTTTCTGGAAATATTTGCAGTTGGGAGTGGATTTTGTTAAATCTTCCTTTAGTTGGCTCTAGCTTTTATGGTTTCGATGTAGTGCTTGGTTCCAGGTATCTAGTCTGTACTGGCCAGCTGTTTGACGGGTGGAGGTCACCAATATTGCTAACCTCAGTGCTTTCATACCTGCCGTGTCTAATAGCTCTGTCAGCTAGCTAATCGCTTGTAACTATTGTCCCATATACTGTCCTGAGGAGTTTCATTTATTTGTTTGTTTGTTTTGTTTAATTGTGCCGCAAGGCTTCTATTATGTCTCATATCCATACCTACATTTATCTATAAGAAAAGTTATTGTTATTTCAGATATCAGTAAATAACTTATGCGCCACCTCCGTGACAGACCTTAAGTTACATAGTGAACTATGTGTCCTCTTATTTATTCTGTCTATCCTTATATCAGTTTATTTTTGCATATGAACCAAGTATTTGATTTTTATTAGTTAGCGTGTTTGAAACGGAGTTATGAAATACTTTACAATGTATAAGGTTATGTTTTTAGTTGAGATTCCAGATATTTGGATTTTGTACTATACGAAAAGATTGTCTTCCATGTCTTCCAGAATGTCTATGAACAGGTGAGCAAAACTGAAATCCCAAATAACTTCTGAAAGTCTTTGGTTGGTGTCTCATTATTTGACTTAGAAATGAATGCTTGTCTGAGCCTACACAAATTCAGTTTCAGGGAATTTGGGTATGATGCTTTAAATCTGATGTTAGAATTAACACACAAAACAATTAGCTGACTTTCTGTGAGCATTCTGAATCTTAATGGAAAAATGAACAGAGTTAGATTCTCTCATCTACATAAAAATGCAATAAATAAGTGATATAATGGACCGAAATGATATAAATTCCAGTTTAGAAACATATATAAGACTTAATTTTTTAATGTCTTTTAGCATGTTTTGGAATGTCATTTTCTATTTTAAGCCTATATTATATTCTGTATATTTAAATTATCTTTAACTTTTGTATGGAAAGATTAATATGGCTTATGAAGTTCTGTTCTATATAAATACTCATTAGAATCATCAGGTTTTAGGAACAGAGGCCAGTCACCTTATTTGTCTCCTTTGGAAACCAGTATTTATTAACTGAATAAAATGTCTATTAAATACACTTTTATCTTAGTTTTTGTGTTTGGCTTTTGAGACAGTATTACTATGTAGACCAGATTGGCTTTTGATTTATGGTGATCATCCTGTCTTTGCTTCATGAGTGCTGGGATTATAGTCATGTTCCATTTCTAGAGCCTTTAGTCACACTGTTAAGTAAGGAAATATATCAAGAAAAAAATAGTTTTCTCCCCAAATTCTGTATTCATTCTTTTCTCTTAAATAATTTTCCCAAATGCTCTGGTCTCTTTTTGGAGGCCTTTAGTGTTGACAAGGTGTTTTCATTCCTCTAATGAAGTGGGAAATAAATTAGCATGCTTTCAGGGGTATTTAGATTACTTACTGTAGTAATGCTCAACTTGTCTTTGTAATACTCTCCAACTCCTACCCACAACTAATTAGTGACTTTCAGAATGGGAGAAGATGTTAGTTGTGCAGTAACTCTATATTTACTAGTGATCAAAGGAGTGTTACTAATATACTTGTCAGTATTAGAAAAGAGGTAAATAAATAAAGTGCCAGATGGTTGAGCCCAGAACCTATCAAGAGACCAGCATGTGTGGGCTGGTCCAGCTGAACGATAGAAACATTTCCCAGGCTAAGTGGAACTAGAGTTAAGCTTTTACTTATAACTAGAAGAATGTTTTTCAAGTGTGTTTTTATGGTATCATGATTCATTTCTGCACTTCTCCTTGGTACTAGTCACTCTGAGAGCCACATACTCCTCTGCACCAAATTCAAGCAGATTCACAGGTCTCAGCCAAGTGCCTTGCCATTGCATTCAAAGTAATTACCATGGAACATATTTGTAGGTTCAGAAAATACTGATTTTTTTTTTTATCTTACAAAAACCTTTCCCCTTCCCTCCTCTCTCCTCATCTCCCTTCCCCTCTTCTCCCCTCCTGGACCCTTCCCTTCCCTTCTGGCCTGATCTCTTAATCCTGCCCAATATTGGGCAATTATGCCCAAAAAACAAACAAAACAAACAAACAAACAAACAAACAACTCAATACTATTTCTACAGTTATAATTTTTTTATACTTTATTTTAGGTGGATATTTGTCTCTTTCAACATAGTCACAGTCATAAGGTGACTCATGATTTAAGGTACCTGGTAATACAGTACCTGCCACAGTGCAGGGATAATGGGGAAGTAGTGAGCTTTGTAGTGAGTATTCAGACTGACTGAATGGGAGATAGGGAACAGCAGACCCCTGTTCTCCTCTTTTGCTCTCTTACCGAGCCTATGCATTGTACATGTCATTTCCTTTTCAGATTTATTATATAAATTTTATCTTATAAATACTTTTGAAAACTTCCAAATTTTCTGAGTCGCTAGGATAGATATTTGGATCAATGAATTGATGAGTTGGGGAGATAAAATAGAATGTGAGTTTTGAGGTGTTTTCTTCACACCAGTATGCTTTAGGAGATTAGCTAACTTTAGTCCCCTACCTTCCTTCCTTCCTTCCTTCCTTCCTTCCTTCCTTCCTTCCTTCCTTCCTTCCTTCCTTCCTTCCTTCCTATCTGTCACTTCTTCCCATTCTCTCAACACTTGTTGTGTTAGCTCCATGTCAAGCATTATATTTTAACTAAATATAAATATATATCTGTAATATTTATATATTTATGACTATGTAATATATTTATATTTACATTATATAATATAAATATATATTTTATATATCATAAATATATAAATATAAATAAGCACCTAAGGAGATTATCATCTAAAATGGAAACATACTAAGTCATAAATGAAATTAAAGATTTAGATATTTAACTAAATCATTCCTTTTACTTATCTCTGTACTCTGCAATGGTTTTAGTAATTTAATGTGCAGTGGAGGCATTTTAAAGAGTGGATTACATTTAGATTGAAATTATAGAAAAGCCATGTATTTCTTCAGCTTGTCTAACAATGCAGGTGACTTTGGTATGAACATAGATGAAACAATGTTTTCTCCAGGATGAATTGTAAGAAATAAAATTCTTTAGAACTGCATATACTATCTGATAGAGATGAACTACGTGGGAGGTTTTAAGCCTTTGAACTTGCAAATGGATTTCTAAATTTTTTAAAATACAGAAGATTATTTCTTTACAATAACTCTTTTTCATGGCATATGATTTATCTTTGTGTCAGGTTATAGTAATGATGAAGAAAGAGCAGGTGATAGAAGTGTTTATGTTTTTCTCATATTGGTCATGTGCATATAATACTGTTGTTCTCTGATCAGATTGTCCATTATGCTGCCTTTGGGATGTGCACACCACTTGGCCTTCCAGCCTGCAGGCTCATTCAAAAACATTCCAAGGCCTTATGCTGGACTTCAGCCTTGTTCAATAAAAAGATGCCATTTCCTCCATCAGCTGTCTGCTTGGACATACATTCTTTATACTCTTACAAGTATTTTATATGCATCCAGTGCTTACTAGATGGATTTGTCAAATTACTCATAGATAATCAGTTTTTTAAAGTTATAATTTGAGCTGTGACCTTTCAAACTGTGAATTATAAGGTTTGACCCATTGGTTCACATTTTGACATAACAGCCATTAATTATAGTTTTTAAAAGACATTTTATTTCAGTAATAATTTGTGCTATGAAAACAGTTTAAGTGTTTTCTTTTTAACTTTCAGGAATAACTGCTCAAACATAAATTCATATATGTACCTACAGATCTGTAACTATCTGTAGTATATAATAGTGACTTACTGGAACACACATGATTATTATATTGAAATGTATTTGTGCATTTTATACAAGTGCATGTGATTATATACTCATGGATATTTTTATGTTTTAATCCATGTGTTAAAACTAAGTTCATCCTTATTTTATATAATCCTGCTGTGGTTAACAATGACTCCCAGGATAAAATAGCCTACCAGTGAAATCTATGTGTTTCCTTCTACTTCTTCTTAAACACAGAAACAAAATTTAGGGGCCTAAGAATGGCCATTATTTAATGAAAATTTGAATGTTCAGTTTTGTTTTTTTTTTTTTTCAAATATCGATAGATGTGATACTGAGGGAGAAAAGACATGGCAGAAAGGTCTGTACACGTGATCTCAGAAACATGCAGATTTATGGACCCAGTAGCACCCATATTTTAAATGGAGGGATTCAGTCCATTTTAAATTGGATAAAAAGAAGGTATTTATAGAGGCAAAAATAATAACAATTTTCTGTTACTAGTTAATTAATACTATTTAGAGCATTTTTTCTTAAATCTGTCTTTCTCATTCTGTACTAAACTTAAGTTTCTAATTTCACATAATTAAATTTAAGATACTTTAGAAGCATGAATACTTAAATATCTGAATAATCTTTATAAAGGCACATAATCACCAGTGAGTATTTTAAATATATCTGCAATGACCAGCTTGGTTCTGTTTCAATTATTTGTTGCTGTTGTGTTGTCTGCCATGAGGTCTTAAGGGAAGTGTCTGGTCTCTTACATACCAGATAGTGTGCCTCATGAAAGACTATATGTGCTTGACTATATCCCTCTGTGCTTGACAAGATGGTTTGTTTCTTAACATTATAGAACTATGTTCATTTTAATTCCAGAAATATGCCACTCTCTTAGTTAACTATAGAGATTCAAACAACTTTCATTCACATACTGCGATGATTTGGGAGTGACTTGTTGACAACCATGTAGGAACATTTATTTAGTATGTGAGTTTTGTGCTTTCTATCTGGAAATAGCATTATATTTGGAGTTTAAATTGAATTTTCCCCTTGGTTCAACTGTTGTTTATTATCAGGGTAAGTTAACTTGTAGAGGAACATTTAATCTGTTAATCCAGCAGCATGGCTGCTAGGAAAGGATCACATTGAAAGTCCTGTGTGATAGCTAGGAAGGGATCACATCTAAAGGCCTGTATGTAGGGGTCCCATTTAGAAGCCCATGTGATCCGGATGAAATGCTCTGAAGGCAGTAGTAGTGACACCTTTAACCTTAAACTCAGATTGAATCAGAGTGAAGAGTGAAGCAGCATGAGCACACACTCAACCCTCTGGTTATAAAAGGAGGCTGTCATCTTGCAGGCAGTCCAGAAGTTCAAAAGAGACAGAGGAGAGTTGGAGAGTCTGCTCATATACAGAGGAAGAAGCAGAGAATGGCTCAGAGGAAGTGGAATGGAAGCAAAGTTGAAGCAAGGCAGAAGCAGACAAGAAACAAAGAGAAGAAGCAGAAAGGGGGAGCAAAGATAGAAGCAGAGAATAAGTAGAGAGAAAAGGCAGAGTTCTGAGTGAGAAGCAGCTAGTCAGAGTGAGCTCAGTCAACAGTAAGTCTTAGAGAGTGAAACATTCTAGGTTTGCAGATTAGATTGTACAGAGGAGACTGAAGTCTTTTCTAGGTCTAGGCTTAAGGTTAGATTGTATGGAGGCAGCAACCCTAGGACTAGGGACTGAATTAGCAAAGAATAAACTGTCCTCTGCCACAAACCCAAGAGTAAATAATTAAATAAACCAGTGCACAAATCGGCATCCACATCCACATCTAAAATCTGTAATTCCTTACTTCTTGAATGATTCTTCTGTAAAGGAAAATGAAGAATGAGATCTCTCTCATAGAGTTTTGGTTAGGATTGGAGATACTATTAATAAAAATATTGACTTCAGTGGCTGATACACAATATTACCTGTAACTAATAATGATTTAAATTGAAACATTTTTTTTCAATTTTCAATTTTTAACAGTTTCTGTTTTCTGATACATATATCCCATTTTTCTCTTTTTATTTCATGAGCTTTCTTTTCTCTATGAGTATCCAGTTTTCTCATGTTTCCCTTTGTACATGGAGGTGTCGTGTTACCTACCAAGAGCGCATTTGAAATAAGAGAAGTATTCTCCAAACAGAAATCAGGGTACTGCAATAAAGGAATAGTTGATGACATAAAAAGAAGAAAATATCATAGGCTAGTGTTTAGTTTTTTCCTAAAATATTAAAATATCAGAACTTAGCAGCAGAAAGTGGACTTTTCTGATTATGTATATAATGTGGATTACATTATTTACCTCTTAAACCTACTAGTTGATTTTTTTGCCTCTGATTTTTTTGTTTGTTTGTTTTTTCCAGACAGGGTTTCTCTGTTGTAACTCTGGGTGCCCTGGAACTCACTCTGTAGACCAGGCTGGGCTCAAACTCACAGAGATCTGCCTGTTTCTGCCTCCCTAGTGCTGGGATTAAAGGTGCGGGATTTAATTAATTAATTAATTAATTAGATTAATCAATTTAATTAATCCCGAGTGCTGGGATTAAAGGCCACTCGTGCCCGGCCTTGTTTTCTAATGGAAAAAGTAATAACAAAGACTACAGAGACAACCCACAGAATAGCTATGACAATGTATGTAGAGGAGGGACCTGCCTCCAGAGTCCACTCCAGTGTTGTTCACAGCAGCTAAGATTCAGAAACAACTGAAGTTGTCATCACCAGATGACACTGGAAGATTGATATTCAGCGCCAGATGTGGTTGGTCAGTCTTACCTATCTGAATGTCTGTCATCTGTCTTATCTATCATCTATCTATCATCTATCTATCTATCTATCTATCTATCTATCATTTATCAATCATATATCGAAAACAGGAAACAACTATTTTTTGTCTAGTCATTTTACAAAATTTCTAAACATTATAAACCTCAGGGACATTATTCTTAGTGAAATATGTTAAGTACACAAAGGCAGATTCTTCATGATCTTAGTTATGTGTGGAATCTTAAAAAACTGCACACACAAACAGTTAAATGATGGTTTACAGAGACTTCAGAATGATGAGATAGTGGTCAAAGAATGTGTAGGTAAGAGGAATAAGTTCAAATCTCTCTTACACAATATGGTGACTATGGTTAATGTATTATAAATTTTAAAGCTTAATTCTTTTCAGCATAATAGTTGCTAAATATGTGAAGTATTTTGTGTATTAATTTATGTTTGGACATTGTGCTGTACCTCATATATGCATACGTATTCAATTTTAGCTTGTTAGTAAATGAGTTGAAATTCAGTAAATTTAAAGCAAAAATAATGTTAGGGTGTATTCAGGTAGAATTTTCAAAAAGCAAATAATTTCTGAAATGAATTGCAAAAAAATTTTATTTCATCAAGTAAATGTAATAATTTGTAAAGTTGCTCATACATACATGGAATATGAATTCAATAGCTTGTTTTCATATAGCTTCCATTGCTGTTACCCATTTTATGAATTCTTTTTCCCATGGCAAGAAGTATTTAGTGTTTGACCGAAATGAAAGGAGTTCTAATGTAAGATATTTGAAGGCTTACAATTTGAAAATAGTTGTTAAAGTTCAATGGGCATAGGGAAATTCAGTATAATTTGTAGATTTAATTTGTAGATTCTTTATGCTGTTCTCTGTTGTATCTCTGGCTGTCCTAGAACTCGCTCTGTAGACCATTGTCCCTCACTGTGTGGAGTTACTACTTGTAGACAGATTTGAAGCAAAAACAAAAACAAAACCTGTTCAGTTTAACTAAACTGCTTTTTGGCTCTAAGCTGCTTAGGGCTTCCACAACAGTAGGGGGTCCTGGGCTGGTGGGAAGAATTTCAGGTTGAAAGATTCTGGCCTTTTGGCATTCTTTCCTACCACGGTAAATGGGGAACATATACTCTTCTTCATAGACCTCAAACACAACCTCCTGAGCTTCACACACATACAATGCAGCTATTCGAAAACTCAGTTTGTGAAACAGATTATTACTACTAGCAGCAGGAAGGAGTATTGGCTCCATGATCAAGAAAAGCAGTTAGAACTTGGCTTTTTTCTGCTCCCAGCTGAATTCTTTATCTCCAAGGGCCTCCATTCTGTGGCTCTCACTTGAGAGCCTTTTCCCTATTAATTTCACAGCCTTTTCTTTTCATAGAGGCTTATTTCCTTCCTCGCCTCTTCCTTCAGGAGACTTCTACTCATTATTTTTGCATATATGTCATCTCTGTCATCTAGGAGCTGCCCTGTGTGTACGTTACTGAACTCTTTGAGGTCTGGAGTTTCTTTATTGTTTTTCCTTGTCTCCATGTTGGATTAGTTAGTGTAATGTTAACCACACGTTGGTATGCCAGTTGTAGCAGTACACTACAATCTTTTCCCCTCGATTTAAGGAAAGAGAAAGGAAGGATAGAAAGACATATTCATCACTTTTGAAAGCGGCCTTGATATAGAATGAGAGAAAGGTAGAAATCTTCACAGACTTTTTTTAGGCTGTCCTAAACTTGAAGAGGACTAGCTGACAGTGAGTCAGACTAGCATCTCAGTTCATGGTCTGTAAACTCAATCCCTCCAACCTTTGTTCTTTCAAGAATTAACACACTAATGAGGTCAACCCAGTCAACACCCACCCGGGCTCTAGGGACTTCAGACTTTTTATACCCTAAGCCAAAAGTTCCTATAAACCCATGTGGCACACAATCCCAAAAACAAGCTACAGGTGCCAGAATGATTACACCTAACCAAATGTTAGCTACCTGCATGAAGCATTCCAAATTGAACTCAAAAGCAACTGATCCAACCCACCATACCTGGTATGGGAAGACAAACCTAATCCAAATGCCATTTTGCATTTCTAAAGAAACCAAAGTAACAAAAACTTCTTCCAAGTGTTCCACTACAAATTTCCTTAACCCGGAAAAGAAGCCCAGTGATACTGTTTACAGAAATGATTAATCACTGAACAGATTTAGAAAAACTTAATGGCTAAGTTCCCTCAGAACTTACACATGGCAAAAACTTTTAGCAAAGGCGGTCCTTACACACATGTGCACTGTGTTTCTTTTGCCTCTTGACTTGATTTCATTTTGGTTTGAGCATTTGTCTTCTGAAATTTGTGTATTCGGTATTAAACCAAATTTCATCATCGACTTTGCAATGAATTTGAATGTAATTTCAGGGTAGAGTTGTCTTTAGGCAAAGAAAAAGAGCTAAATTAGTTGCTTTAGATCTTAGTACTTGGAATGATGTTGAAAGTTTGGTGTTCTATAGTTTTATTATACTTACTACTGATGGTTATTTGTAGCTTGAAACAGTTTTTATGTGCATAGCCTTACCCAGAGTCTGGAGTTTAGGCAATAATTAGCCTCTTAAGTGAATCTGTTTGGAAAGCATAAAGTGACATTCTCTTCCCAAAGAAAGATGCAGTTGTTTCGAGACTCTACTCACTGATTTAATGGTGTCTCAGCTGAAACAGATGCTTTACTTGCTTTCTTCTCCAGAAACTGCTTCATAGTTTTAAGTGCAGCACATACAGCACACACAGGCACTATTAACGAATCAGAATGAGGCCAGGGGAAAACTCATCTAGGATCCACACACCTAAATGCAGTTAGTAAACAGAGACACTAACTCTCATTAAGCATAATTAAACCTAATATTGACTGTAAACTGTTACTTACCTTAAACTTCCCTGTAGAGAGAGTGGAAAGGGATTAACCTAGCAGACTGAGACATTAATTACTACCTATTTCACATTAAAGTTACCATCAAGAAGAGCTATATTCATAAATAAAACATAGGAGGGATTGAGAGACGGAAAATATGGAAATTCATCTTATAAAAGGGAAAGAAAGTCTATATTGAAAAATAAAAGGAGGTTTGTGAGTGATGCCAACCTCAGCAAAAGGAAACACTAGCTAATTACTACAACAAATGGACTAAAATAATCACAGAGGTGTATCTTTGCCTCTGACTGACAGGACCTGCTTCCTTGGAGACTTAGCTCATCTCAGCATGAGTCTTTTCATGTACCCTTCCTGCCACTTCTTCAGGCTACTGAGGGTTTGAGAGAGGATGAAGGGACTTGGAAGAAATATAATTTATTTCCCCCTTTGCAGTCATTAATAGCAGCTTATTTATGAAATTTATTATAAAGATTGTAGAAATGTTTGGTTTGTCAGTGAGAAAGCACATTTTTTCCCCCAGTCAAACTGACCTGGCAACTGGTCTCCTGCTACTATTTAATAATCTCCTTCTTGGGTGTAATGTAAAGAGTATGTTGTGAAGAATATAAAAGTGTCAGCTAAATTTAAGATCCACTGTTGAGTTTTATATTATGCTGTAGCCTCTTGGGGGGGGCGGGGCAGTTTTAAAAGAGAAGAATTTAGAAGAGAAGAAAACAAAGTAAGGACAATACATACATGTACTAGTCTTAGAATATTCTTCCAAATATGCCAGGCTGTAGGTTGCTGTCTATGACCTGGTTTCCATTTTCTTTCCGCTGAATGGCATGCACTGAGGATGGACATTCTTACTACTTCCCCAAGGTGGGTGTTCCCCTATATTCTTTGGTTTAGTTGTACTATCCAACCATAGTTTAGATTTAACTGGCTAGGCTCTTAACCAAGGTTTGGAGCTATTGTGCTGATTTTTTCTTTTAAGTGCTCATTGGCAAGCAGCAGGTTAATATAGCTTGTGACTGTGAGGAAGGAGCAGAGCTTAGGAAAAAAGCCTGCAGTTAAGTTTTTTTTTTTTTTTTTTTTTTTAAAGGCGATGTGGAGTTCAGTTTAGAATAAAAGTCCTGTTTTTTTCTTTTTTTTTCACGTGAATTTAAAGTTAGTTTCACAGATTATGTGTTTAACTAATGCAACAAAAATAATTAATGGACAAAAAAGTCTATCCTTCATTTCACCCATTGAATAAAAATCTACCAACTGATTGGATGACAGAGGATGAACAAAAACAGTGAGAGTGAGAGTACTTCTATCCTCTGCTCTTGTAACAATAGTGACATTGCGAAATAACCATAACAATGGCATTCATATTAATCAGACATATTTATACAGAATTAGTGTTGGCTTCTGCTCTATATTACCTTTAGTTTTACATGAACTTTTATTATCTGTGCATATCAAAAGAGACATGGTGAATGAACAAAGAAGCCCTGTTATGAGACGAGTATTATTTGACATTTTGGGAAGCTCTTATTATAGGGTTTCCTCTTACGTGAGAACAACGGGAAGGTTGTCATAGTTGTTCTATTAGAGACACTCTGGAATTTTAAAACAGAAATGGAGCCCATTTTTTTTCTTGAAGAAAATTCATCAATTAAGATAATTGGAATGATCCAAGACTTCTCATGAAAGGTTGGCTCTCCTGACCTTGTTTGAGCATGTTACAAGATATCTCTTGATATCATCGTTTTTCTTTGTTTTTACAGAGCTTGGTAGCTAGTGATTCAGTTTTTCGTTGTTTTTTTTTTTTTTGTTTCAAAAATGAAAACTGTTTTTAGACTTACTGGATATATATAATTATAACAAAATGTTTTACAAAGTTATAATTAAAAAATTATAACAAGATATTTTACAAAGTAGCCAACTCTCCTATGAACTAGATTCTTTTCTGTTTATTTGTTTACTTACTGTGTTAAAACTGTCCAACTTAAGTTCTTATGAGGTCTTATGACAGGTCTGACTGCGAAGTACAATAAAAAAAAGTGTCAACCTGGGTATCATTGATTTTCCTATTAAAACCACTGAGCATATATATTCAGTCTGACCAGTTACCACAGGTTTATTTTGTCTGCACCTTGGGTTATTAAGGTTTTAAGTCCAAAAAAATAAAAGAAGACTGTTGAATGGGAAATAGAGTTGTCGCTACAGCTGACACACATCTGCTGCCCTTTGTAGCTGCCCAGTGATTCTTCAAGTGGCAATAGTAGAGGTCAGAGCTACCACCTGTCTTGGTTTAAATTTAATCTCCCCAAGATGACAATCATTAGTGAAAGTTGTTGTTTAACAGCAAAACACACCAACAGTTTGACCAATTGATAATTTAGCGACTTTTAACCTTAGAATTGCAATAAAGGGTTCATAATTGCTAGGATTTATTATTACTCCCATTCTGTTTTCCTAAGCTTTATTTTAACAGACATTGAGTTTGATGTTTAAGTAAAAACAGTTTCTTCTCCTTTCAAAAATGTCTGTCAGGATTGAGATGTAAGCACATAAAAGCAGCTACATTTTTAAAATCAATCACACCCAGCACACACACACACACACACACACACACACACACACACACACAAATAAAGCATGCTGAAACACCTAATAAACTACTCATTTAGCAGAGTAATAGGAAAAAACAGATCTCCTTTATAATTTGAAATATGTGAATTGATTGGTATACTTAAATTGAATTATTTAATCATTTTTGTTTGATTTGAAAGAAATTTAATATTTTCTATTACGCTTTATGTTTTAATTGGGTATTAAACAGGTAAGGTGACTTAACTTTTAGCTGTTCTGCTTCTAAGTAGATGGATACTTAAGTTGACTTAAAATTGGTGAGAAGATTTGCTTGGCTTGCATTCTGTGTCTATTCACTTGGAAGACATTTACCCAGCTAGTCCTCTATGGAGAGGTCACTCCATATACCTCTTTGCTGTCATTGCTGCTTCTACATTTTCTGTCTAAAAAGCAGTCAGAACCTCAAAGCAGTTTACATTTCCTTAAGTTTTAAGAATCCTACCAATCTAGATGTTCAGCTATGAGAGCAGAGAACACTGCATTTATAATTTTGCAACCTCTTCAGGGCTTTAGATATTACATGTGTTTTTTGGAGACTTGTTAAATGTACACAAGGTGTATATTGAGGTGAATGAGGAGAGTCTACTCATTCAAAAATAGTTCAGTGAGCTTTGTTACATCCAAATACGATAGTTTTAGTTTTCAGGGAAATAAATGTACCTACAACTTAAAAATCACTAGTTTCCCTTAGTATCTGGATATATATATCTTTCTTGTGACCTAATTTAAGATGTATCTGTATTGTAGATATGTACCATATTTTTAGTAACAAATCCATTCTTTCATTTACTTAAAAACATTTATTATGTTTATCATTTGCTAAACATATATACAAATAAAAATATGAAATGTCTGTTTTGAATGTACCCATGAGCTATGGTCATCTTAGTAAAGGACTCAAAGAAGATACTATAGGAACATGAACTCTACTTGGGCGACTTTGGAAGTATTCATAAGATAACATTGTTTGCATGGAGATTGAAAGTGGTTTGATAGGTGAAAGAGGGTTGACATGGTTGCACTGGGAAAGAACATTCTAGAAGAAAGTAAGAGTCCACATGAAAGGTGAGAGAAATAAGAATGCCTGGGTTATTCAGAAGTGTTATGTATACGTAGTTCATTATTAAGCTGAATGCTAAAAAATCATACTGATATGCTAAAGAGATTGTTTTTATCCAGTTGGGTTTGAGGATCATTGGAGAATGAATTTAGTTTGTATAATCAGGATTTTGGAGATATAATCTCTATTCCATAATGGGCAAACAGGTGTACTGATGGCAGATTTGTGGTCAACTCATTTTCTTAACATTAGTGAGATTTAGTGACCTTTGTAGAGATAGAAAATGCTGGCCTACCGACCTCTATTTCTGTCTTTTTTCCTATGTTCAAATATCTCCAGAGAGATATTTATACCCTCTGTTTCTGTTCTCTGAATTATATGTCAATTTACCTGTGCCTGTATCAGGGGTTTCTCTCATGCCACCAAACTATTCTTCATTTAGCTCTATTGAGCCTTTGGTTTGGTGACAAATCTAAATGTTTTCTTCCTTTATTTTAAATGGTATCTTGCTTCCCTGGTTTTCTTGTTATATTACTTGTCATTCATTCATTATGCCTTATATGAGCATTTTCTTCAGCTATTAACTGTTGCACATACCCAAACACAGATACATATTGCTTCTGATGATGCATAGCACTTGGATCTTTTGAGATGCAGCACATTGAGATGATTTTGAGTAAGGAAATGAAATAATTTTAAGACTGTTGTTTGGGGATCATAATTTAAAGTATTTAGTCTTAGAATTGGGAAGTATCTCATTCATTAAAACTGAAGACCTGAGTTGATCTCAGAATCCACATAAAAAAGTATGGTGTGGTGACATGCATTTATGATCCAGCATGTGGGAGGGCATATATCATCCGGGGCTTATAGTAGCCAAAATATTCTATTTGGTGGGTTCCAGGTGAATGAGTGATCCTGTCTTCAGACCCAACCAAGCAGGTAGATAGCACCTGAGGAGCAACACCTGACGTTGTCCTCCAGCTTCCACATGAACACATATACGCATGAAAATCCCCACACACCTCCCCCAACACTACAAACTTCAGTTATCACTAGAGAAACACAACAATATATATCAAATACATATATATTCAATATGACATAAAGGGACTTACTTTTTATTCTAATTTGTAAAACTCATAAACTCGTGATGTTTACGTGTTTTACTTGAACAATTATTAATCTTCCTTGAGTTCCAATTTTTTACTCTATAGTATATGGGAAATTATTTAGTCTTTTGAATTCTGTGATGCTGTCGTTTACTATTGCTGCCTGAAGAGAATGTTGAAATGTAAAGAATGAGCAGATGACATTTTAAATTCAATAGTCAATATTTATAAAAGCTGTTTTCCATCTTTACATTTCACATTTCATTTCCTATATCTAATACAGTTTCATGTTTGTTAAATACCTGGTCCTAATTTTGTGTTGCTTTCATGGTAATTTTTTTTATCATTTTAACAGAAACCTTGAAGAAATATTTATATTGGCTCATATTTTCAGAGTTTTCAGTGATGGTCAGAAAGAGCATATAGTTCTTACAGCATAGTAACAGAAAAACAGAATCAGTAGGAAGGTCCAGGTCTAACATATTCCTATGACACATCCTCCAGTGACATTCCTTCATAGGTACCCCACCTCTCAATAATCTGTTCAAATTTCTAATGTACCAGAGGATCAGACCATTAATTATATCCAAGCATTCTTCGTCTAAGCATCTCTATAAAAACATTCACAGACACCCAGGAATATGATTTACTATTATCCTAGGTATCTCAGTCCATTCAAGGTTTAAAAAAAAGTTAAAAGATGTGCGCGCGCGCACACACACACACACACACACACACACACACACACACACATACAGAACTTCTTTCTGTAGTTTTATTGTGAAGTTTTATTTCAAACTTTTTGAAGACTCAAAGTAAATTATGTATAATTGTTGCTACATTTGCATATACTCACTTTTGACAAAAGGAACCTAGATGTGAGAGGCTCATTTTCTAAGTAAATATAAAGTTTTCCAAAAATCTCCCTGAAAAATAAATATATATTTTATTCATATTCAGAATGGGTACCTTTGGTTATGAAAACGATTTCTAAACTATTTTTCTTTATTTTCTTTATTATTTGGCTACAATGTCAATTTTTATTATTCTATTAAAATATCCACTTTATTTTATAAATATCCATTTTACAGATGAATTAGATATGCATTTTCACACAACCAGTTCCAATTTGGTGCTATTGATTCATATAAATATAGTTTATCATTAAAGGGTAACCGTGCTACTTGTTGTTAATTCTGAATCTAATTCTGAATCTAAAACTTACTAATTTGTATGACTCAAAAATATATTTGAGTAATAGGATGCTAATGTTTTTACTCTCTCTTTCTCAATGTGGGTGTGTGTATGTGTGCACGTGCGTGCATACTGCTCTCTGTAAACATATACTAATGATGAAATTCCTAAAGATTGTTCTTGAAAAGGAAATGATATAATTTAAATGTCTTTAAAACTTTAAAAAGTTGCACTCTTGAACTGCTGTTTGTTGAAAAGCAGATTTTGTGTGAAGATAGTCAAATAGAGATGAGTCCATTTTTAGAACATTTGTGGGTAGTGACACCCATGAAACTCCATTAATAGCAATGCATGTTGTGTTCTTTTCATTTCACTTTGCTAATGAATTTGGTATCAGATTGATTTGTGCATGAAGATTTTTATTGTCAGAATAAGCATTTAATATATTGTGCGCATTTTCTACAACATCTTACAAAGCTGACTTCCATCTCAGCTTGGAGGACAAGCTCTAGCTACAGGATACATAGATATGTCTTCCTCTTTCTAGGTATAAACTGAGCTTTTCTGTATGGGTTCATATTCTCCCCAGAGGGTAACACCAACTCCCAGATAATGTTTAAAATACGTGGTCGTCAAATAGCACTACTGAATGTATGGAGGCAAGAGCTGGTGTAAAGTCCTGCAGTAAGTGGGTGACTAGTTTAGAGGAATCTAGACCAAAATCCAAGGCCTGTAGCTTCCAGTAAAGAAATGCAAGAACAGCAGAGAAGTACATTTAAGACACAGTGAAGTGTACATGCAGCCACAATTACAATTGAAACACAAATTTTCCTAAGACTGTATTTGTCCTAAGTATGATACACACAGATATTCTATAGTCTATAATCTTTTGTTACAATTCCATCTCATTCTGTCTTATCCTATCCCATTCTACCCTATTTTAGTCTTCTTTTTATGTAGCAGGTTAGGGCTAGATTGGGGCAGGCAGAGTACCAAGGACTGAACTTCTTTCTTTGCTTTCAGAGTGTCCACCAATCTTATTTTAAAGGTGTTGATGGTATGACCTGGAGTTTACCAGACTTATAGCTCTTATGTATCCTGGTGAGAAGAGAGTAAAGGGGATAGTTTCTGGAGCTGCCTGTAGTTTGATTAGATTCCCTTTTCACCTAAGCAAAGTTCCACACATTTTCTTGTGTGACTGTGATTTGCCCCCATTCCAAGAATTGTAGATCTATATGTTAGTGGTTTCCTGTGACAACAAAGAGAGAGAGAGAGATGCCAAAAACTCTCATCCAGTATATAGATCCAAAGATGCCAGTTTGCCTTTGTGGTAAATACTAGGAACCAAGAGGTATTACATCAGAATGAGCAAGGGCCACAAAGATGGCACAGAAACACTATACGGGATCATCATGTCAAAATGTGTCACTCCTAAACTATAGGGTAGCAGTTCAACATAGTGAGCCTCCCCCTTGTATAAGGTTGGTTGAAACAAATGCAGTGTCAAAAAATCTGCATCTTTGGGGGTAGCGTCCAGTTTGGTGGTATAAAGGTTACCAAGATTCTTGGCTTGTCAGAATAATCAGAATACTATAGCAGTGTAATAGTTTTAAGGGGCATAGTTGCCAATGGTAATCCTATCACTGTGTTGTAATTTTCTGCAGTTATTCATCGACTTTGGCCTGAAATGACTATGCTAATTAAGTCTAGTCCATGGTCCTCATCTGAGGGAGAGAAGGGTTAATTTGAATAAAGATTCCCTGGTGATTTCAGCATGTCTTCCTGGTTTAGGCTCATTCTCTTTAGATACCTAATATGCCTATTATATCTAACCCATCAAAAGACCTGCAGAACAGGTTCTACCATAAAGAGATGAATTGAGATGACAGGGATTTTTCTGTTGTCATATCTGCTCATGTGTCATTGTTTGGGGTGTTTGTCCAGTTGTTTGAGTGAAAAGGCAGGATTTAATGTCATCTCTTTTTAGTGTTGTTACAGCCATAATTATATAATGCCCTGAGTGTTGAGTTGGAAACTTCAATTTTGGAGATGAAAGTGTTATAATAATCTCCAAGGGCTGAGTTTCATTAGAATCTATGTGCATTTTTTGCAGTGTCCCTGAATTTAGGTGGTAGTTCATAACCCTTGGTCTTATTTTTAATACTAGACACATTTAGTACTAAATCAAATATATATATGTGTATATACGTGTGTGTGTGTGTGTGTGTGTGTGTGTATGTATATATATATTCTGTGACATAACATTGGAAGAATTTGACACTAGATTTTAAAATGGACATAGCCAATCATTTTACACTAATACAATGTGCATTTCCTAGTACAATTTACAAAAACACTCTCACAGTTACTTTCCACTTAAATTATTCTATCTATAGAACTAGGATACTTCTCCTATAAAATAAATACAATAAAATATTTTTTCTCTTCCAATTCTTTTCTAAATTTATTAATAAAAACAGAAGAACTGTCAGACATTCGATGGAGCAGTTAATACCCATTTATTCCCCTCTTGGAACCATCTTTTCTGTTTAAAGGAAATTTAACATTGCCCATACTTTTAAAGTTGTTTAGTCAGAAATGTCTGGGTTTTTTTTGTTGTTGTTTTTTTTTTTAGGACAACAAATGATTTCACAGTTTTGTACAGAAGTTAATATTATGAGGACTAGGTCTTGTTCTACTTTAGTTTGGCTGTACAAGAGAAAACAGAATTTTTGTTTGCTTGTTCTTTGTAGTCTTTTAACTGGTTGTTATTAAGTCAGTGAAGCCAAGATCAGAAAACTTGACAATAGTTTAACCAGAATATGAATTCAGTTGAAGCATTAGGAATGAAGCAATGGGATATGGAGATAAAAAATGAGAGAAGCAAATTTTCTATCTTAACACAATTCAGACACTTGTGTTTTACTTATATTTATCCATAACCAGTTTGAATCTGGATAGAGGTATCTGACGTTTAGGGAGAAGGACTAAGTACACTGTGGGAGGCACAGCTATCCTGTTTCTATTTTCTGATATTTAGGAACTTTCCAGACATTTCTGGAGTTGAAGAATCCATTCATAGTCATGGGAGAATTACTTATACTAGTGATTTGGGCTGCAGAAGGGATGGTAGCTGGATCTTTAACTTCCAGTTAACTATGGCAGTAGTAGTGCTGATGACCTCAGTAACCATTTGTTCTGTAGGCTAAAGCAGAACTGACCTCCATTTGGCAGCAAGGATTTTCGTTTGGAAAACCTTTTCTCTTTTGTAGGTAGGAGAAATTGGTCCCGAGAAATGATAGCCATAAGCAAATGAAACTTGATTCACCAAGTTCCCGAATATTAGCCTGGGCAGGGTCCGGGTTATATAGCTTTTCAAAATACTGTTCTAGCAAGTCTTCTGAAATTTTCTGTAGAGGGTGGCTGACTTCTTAAAAATGTAGTATTCAAACCCTCACTTGAGAAGCTTCTTTTTGCAGCAATAATGATCAACACAGAGACTCACAACTGGCCAAGATTCAGAGAATAAGAGACTAGAAAATTCTCAACCCTAAGGAACTTATATGCTTCCCTCACTCTAAACGGAGCTTACATACCACCCTCCTCCCACACAAGGCTCAGGAACCATTACAGAAAATGAGGCAGAGAGAGTGTAAGAGCTAGTGCAGTGTACAACTACAAGAAAACCATGTCTTGTGAACATAGCAGAGAAGCTGCATGTGTGAACTCATAAAAGTTGCAACAGTATGCACAAATCCTGTGTAAGCCTAGTGCAGTCCAAATCCTAGCATGGAGAGGCAGTTGGGCACAAACCACCCCTAGGGCGGAGCTGTTGGTAACTGTTAGTTAGCTGCTGGGAGAGGGAGCAACCGGTTTTTCTGAATTTAGTCTCTGGTTAAGGTGACAATGCTCCAGTGGAAGACTACAGTTCCAGAAATGTAATATTTAGTTTTCATTAAAATATATAGTACATAGTAGTGTGATTCAGTTTGCTATTTTTGGACAATTATGCAATATGCATAGGTAAATTTTGTCCTTTTTACCATACTATTAGTGTCCTACCTTCTTCACACCCTTCCCAATATTGAGTTTGGCTTTTTTTTTTTTTAAACATTCTACATGTGAGACAGTCAAGAGAATACATCTGGTACTGATCTTTCTGTGTCTGGCTTATTTCACTTAACACAATGTACTGTCATTTCATCTAGTTTGGCTTCAAATAAAATGGCAGGATGTTATTCTTCTTAATGGACAAATGATATTCCATTGGCCCTAGTGCTAATTAAACTTGCTTTGTTCTCTATGTCCTTATGAATGGATACCTCCTGAAGCTGATTTCTCTAGTCATACCTTGATCTACATCAGCCCTCTTGTTAAGCATACTAGAGTATGCTTCCTCCTGAATAATGACAGCACCAATAGACAAGACTCCGCCTCTAGATGAAGAATTACACGCAATTTATAGTTGCCGTGAGAATCAGTCCTCTTCATGGATGAGCCTCTCAGTAGGCTATACAATCCCAAGAGATAAGCTCTAAAGACATGAACAAAAGTAAAGAAAAAGAGCAGGTTGTGTGTTTATGTATGTGTGTGAAAATATGTGTGCGTGTATGGTAAGAATAGTAATTCAAGAATAAGATCCCATGACTTTGAAAAGGAGGGGTGGTGTGAATATAGCAGAAGAGATGGAGGAAGGACAGGGAAGAAGGAATTACATAAATATAGAACTCACATGAAAATTTCTAAAGGTAAATGTACTTAAAGTGAGTGGATCTCCGATTCTTATGTCCTCTCTTGAGCTCTTTTCTTCTGTGGTTTGTCTTACTCAACTTTAATGGGATAGTTTTTGTTTTATCTTACTATGTTTTATTTTGTTACATTTTCCAAAATGGATGAATGAATGAATGAATGAATGAAAACCTAGTCAAAAGGGTAAAAATTAAAAACTGATTTGTCACTTCTGATTGGCGTGAGAGAGAAAATCAATTTTACCCAATAGAGTGAAACTAGGTAAATCAACCACTCCAGCACAGACTTCATGTTCAGAAGTTGACCAACATATAACTGGACTCCACAGGTTTAACTTTATGTGTGCTTGTATTTTGTTAAAGTTTGGTGATTTTCTTTTGGTTTTTTCTTTTTCCCTTTTGAATGTAGTTTTATTTTGTTTTCTTGGTTTGAGGAGGTCTTGTATTGATTTTTTTTTTAACAAAATAAAGTGGGTGGGTAGGGATGGGAGAGGAGTTGGAAGGGCTTGTGGGAGCAAAAGGATATGATCAAAATATATCTGAATTTGAAAATTGTAAATAAGGAAAAATATAATAATAAAATTTTTTAAATAAAATAAGTCCTTTTGTCTTTGAGTTGAAAATAAAGAAAAGTAAAATAATATTAAATATTATATACTAATATATGATATGTATTGATATATAATTTATATAGCTACTTACCTGCCACCTTACTAATTTTACAAGAAAATGTTGGTTATTGTTTATAGAATACTTTCATGCATTAAAATACAACTTTCTGATTTTAGATTATTTTCTAGTTAAAAGTCACCTATGTTTTTATATAGGGTTCTAAAGAATTGATGAATAGGTTTTAAAAGACAAATATTTAAAGAAAATAATTCAACTTCATTGCAGTGTTTTGTTATGCAAATGTTTTTTAAAAGTAGCACACCTGTTTCCCAAAAGTATGATAAACTCTGCACTTGCACCTGAGGCCAATAGAGCCTCATTACTGGAAAGCTTCATTTTCTGTTTAAATATGATATATTTCACACAGCTCTCTGCCTCTGCTGGTATAGATCTTATCTCAAAACAGCTAACTTTTACTCCCACCATACTGTACTTACCCAGATTAACATTTCACTAACCATACTCATTTATCTAAAATTTTGGTAAATGCATCTATTAAAATAAATGTCATCTTTTGAAGATAGACATATGCCTTTTTGTTTGTTTTGTTTTGTTTTGTTATGAGACAGGTTTCTCTGCTGTAATCCTGGCTGTCTTGGAAGTCACTCTGTAGACCAGGCTGGCCTTGAACTCACAGAGACCTGCCTGTTTCTGCCTTCTGAGTGCTGGGATTAAAGGTGTGCGCCACCAGCACTCAGCCCAAATGTCTTTTTATAACTGTAGTTATTGAGTTCATCCAAGTCTTCACCAATTTCCTATCTAATGGTTCTATTAATGTTAAAGAAACATTTACATCATCAACTTTAATGATGAATTTTCTAATTTCCTAGCTCTGTCTCTCTGTGCTTCATGTCTTTTGAAACTATTGTTAAAGACATACTCATATGGAATTGTTACTTCCTATTCATGAATTAATCCTTTATAAATTGTACAGTCTCTCTGTATCTCTGAATACTCGCTTTGAAGTCTGTTTTGTCAAAAAATTAACACAGCATATCAACTTTGATCAGAATTTTCTTGGAGCAGTTATTCCTCCAGATCTGTGGCTTCTGCACCTGGGGATTCAACTACCCACCGATGAGACAACAATAACAAAAGCCTTGCAGCTTTACAGGACACTGCATGTAAACCCAGTTCTAGCCACAACCTCTTAAACTATTAGGTATAACAACTCTTTACAAAGTGTTTAGATTGTACTACACATTACAAGTAATGTAGAGACCATCTAAACTATATAGGAATGTATGGGTAGAGGACATGAGAATTCTGTGCCATTTTATATAAAAGGAGAGGTCCTGAAAGCAGTCCTCTGCAGATAATAAGGGTCAACTAACTTTTCTGCCCTTTTACTTTTTCATTATATTTCAAAAAAAATTCTGATAAGCTATACATTGTTGGCCATGTTTTAACCCCTTGTAACAAGTGATGTTAGATCATTTACCTTTTTTTGTTGTTGTTCTTCTTATGTTTCAAATTATGTATACCAGTTTATAACTTACTTTGTTTATTCTTTCTTAGTCAACTTTTTGGGTTAGTTTTTAAATTTCACACACAAAGTGATGGATTTTATTGTTTTTATGTGCGTGTGTCATTATATTCCATTCTTATTCTTTTTCCTGCCTTAATGTCCTCTCGTCTCCATTTCTATACTTTCAGGTTACTCTCCTCCCCACAGCCTGTCTTCCCTTTGGACTTCATGGCATAGCAGTTCTGTTACCTTCCTTTCCCTCTGCCCTCATCCCTAAGGTCTCTTCCTCTTCCTTCATATTCCTCTTTCTACTTTCACAATCCCCACACACTGAAAGACATGTGTGCACACATACACACTTAAATCTAGAGTGCACATATGAGAGGAAGCATCCAGTGTCTCAGTCTGCCGCGTTCTGTTTATTGCAGTCTCCAGAGTCCCATCAGTTTTCCTGTGGTGGAAAAAGAACAGTTTAGAGGAGAAGACAGAAGAACAACCATGTAGGAAAAAAAGTAAAGAGAAAAAAAAGAACAAAAATGATTTCCTAGTAATGAGAAAGTTTAAAAGCAAAATTTGATAAATATAAGGAGGGCAATAAAAGCAGTAACCTGAGTTCAAAGAATAAGATACAATCAACATGCAATAAGTGCAGTCCAGAAGCAAATGAAAGTGAAACATGGAGCAAAAGAAAATTTAGTTCAAAATCAGAGTGGGCTACAATCTGAGTTCAGGCCAGCAAGGGCTACATAGTGAGAACTTTTCTCAAAAAAAAAAAAAATTAGGAACAAAAATTGCTCAATAATGAAGATGTGTAAGAGAATCAGAAATGTCTAAGTGTCTAAATTATGTCTAAATAAATATGTCTAAATTATGTATAAATCTAAATGATTAGCATAGGATATAGTAAAATGTGTTCAGTCTCTAATCCAAGAAGGCTGAGACTCCCCAGACATTGGAGTGGCCAGTGTTCTAGCCGGGTTTCTCTGTCCAGTTTTTGTATATGTAGTAAGCATCCGCAGCACTGAGATCTATTCAGACAGATGACTTATCTTCATATTTTAAAGATCCAGGTATCAGTCAGTTTCTGAAGGCAGGGGGCTTTCAGAGTTCTTAGGTCTACAGTCATGAAGGACTGACAGGTGGCTTTGGAAGTTGACCTGAAGCTCAGCCATATCAAACTCCAGTGTAATTCTCATTTGTTAAGATCAGATCTGCCCCACCAAGGGCAGAGTTATGCACTCAGCTGCCTAAACTAAGTTTCCTACATTGCTGCTTTTCACCTTGTCAGCATCCAACCCTCTCACTGTCCACAACCACCTCCCAGAGGGTCTATCAAGCTGTGGCCATCACAGACCAAATTCAGCAATCTGGCTTGCAATTGTTCTCTTTATCTCAAGACCCCAGACTAGCTTTGTTTAAATAATATTACCTTCTCAGAGATATACCTGACCACTGCCCGTGGTCACATAGAATGGCAAAATGGATACCTCTCTGCTTTCCACTTCTCTACCAGAGAATTCATTATTTCACACTTCCTAATGGATTTGAGGGCTGTGCGGGCTGTGCGGGCTGTGAGGCTGAGGTGGAACTGTGGGTGTCTTGGTGCCTGTGCTTCTTGGTTTACCTGTTGGACAGGGCTGCTTCTTCCCTCCCCTGACCAGGAGCCATGAGGCTAAAGTCCTGTTTGCTTTGGCATATTTTGGTGTGCTAGCAGTTGTTTTCTTGGCACATCTCAGCTGCATTGTCACTACTCTTGATTTCTGACTGTCCCCCTCTTTGTTTGGAATAGTCTACTCTTACACTAACTCTTCGTGACTAAGTCACACAGTGGTAGCTTCTCATCTGCCATCTTAAAGAGAAGCCTCTCTATTCACTTTCTACCCCATTTGTTCTATCAGAAGTATTTCTAGTATTCTACTTAAATTTAACTATTCTGCTGTTGACTGATCTGTTAGCGTCATTTTCCTTCTCTAAAATTTGTTCTGTAAATATGTAAAGTCTTACAGCCCTCTTCGAATGCATGTTTCACCACTCTCAATGGAGCACACACACTGCCAGCAAGTATACCCTTCTGCCTCCTGCTCTGCAGTATACTTTCTGTATGTGTGTATGTGTCTACATGCATCAGCAGTCACACATGATAATGTGATAATAGTACTTTTAAGTTGTCAAACATTTCAGAGAACTCAAGAGAAGAAGAATCACTTCTTATGCATGCTTAAGTTTATTATTTTCTGGGTTTTTTTTCATCATTTTATTATCTAATGAAATAGTAATCTAATGAAACTAAGGTTTCTTGTGTATCATTTTCCTTCTGGTGGAGAACATGCCCTTAAGCCAGTCTTTAGAGCAGGCATTCTGACAACAAACTTTCTTAATTCTTCATCTGAGAATGTCTTTATTTCACTTCATTCTATAAAATAGTTTTAGATATAGATTGTTATATGTTGACAATTCTTTTCTCTTAGCATTTAAAAAATGTTTTGTCCTTTCCTTCCGATTTCTATGGTTTCTGCCTAGAAATCATGTTCATATGCATTACGTTCTCCTGAAGATAATAAGTGATTTTTCTCTGAATTTTTTAAAGTTAGTCTTCACTGGCTTCAGCTTCTAGCCCAGAAGTTTTAATATAACTGGACAACAGTTATTTCTGTTTTGACTCTGGTGGGAATCTGTGCTGTGATTCTGTATTTTTTTTCCAGCATTGCACATTTACTGATAATCTAATAAATTAAATATAAAGCTTTTTATTTTTGTCTCTAAGGATTCTCCACACAACTTTTAAGAATTTTTTCCCTTTTCCTTATTCATAGTGGCCAATATTAATTGATGATATGCTTCATTGACTTATTTTCATGTTATCTTCACTTTACTATTCATATGACTTAATACTATGTAGTTTTATTTTTCCATTTTAACCTTCCTTGTATTTTGGATCGTTTTATAATGGCTAATCTAACATCTTTGTGAATCAAAGTTGACAGCATCTGCATCATTTAAATTTTTGTGTCTGTTGATTGTCTTTGCCTGTGAAAGTTTATGTTCTCCTATTGCTTCATGTACCTGCTGGCATTGGGCTTTTTATTTGTCATTTTGTAGATTCTGGGAGGAGCATCATCTCTATATAACTGTATTTAAACTCTTTTATATGAATATGCATTTTGTTGTTGGAAAGGGTTTTGATTGGTAGTTGGCCAGGGTTTATGTGGGTTCAATACCAACAAGGAAGACACTCTCCATTATTCAAGCCTGAACCTCTAGGCTGAGCCCTGTACTCAACTGAAGCAGAATCAGTCCCTCAGCCTGATTGCCCATGTGATTTATTGATTGAAAGCTCTGCCCCCAGATACAAAGTCTTCTTTTGCATTAATCAACACAGTCCTATAATCCACTTCTTCAAACGCCAGGCTGGTCAACCTGTTGCCACTAGGCGAAGGTCAGGACCTAGAGACATGGGTGTTCCCAAATCTCCTTATTAGTTGCTTAGAAAGAATTACATAAACCCCTTTCATTAGCATTTCATTAGCATGCAGATAACAGAGGACAAGATAATCAGAGCATCAATTGCTTAAACAATATCAGGTTCCTCAGACTAACATTCTTTCTGCATTCCAAACAGCTACACCCAGAAATCTGGATCACACAGGCCATTAAAGGAGATCCTTACCAGAGCACCATGCTGCCAGATCAGAGGCTCAAAGATCAAATGCTAGTTCCACTACAAAACATCGAGCATACATTATTTTGTATTTGGCTTACTGTGTGTGTGTTTGTGTGTTTGAGTGTGTGCACATGCACGTGCATGTATTTTAAATTAGTATACAGGTTGACATGATTGTCATATATGATTTCATATATGATGAAATCAGAGCAGAACATCAGGTACCTTCCTCTGTTGCTCTATACTTTATTGCCTTAAGAAGAGAGTCTCACTCACATGGAAGTGTGCATTTCATCTAGACTAGGAGTGAATTCTCAGGATTTGCCTGACTCCAGTCTGCAATATTAGCGTTAGAGGTACATTTTTTATTACTTGACAATATTCTTATTTATACATAATAATTTGTATTTATCTATTCTTAGGTAAGGGAATTCTAACATTTTCTGCTTGTGACCCCTTAACCTGAGAAATACTTACATGATCTTATCATATAGATATATAAATTAGGTAGGCAAATCAAGCATCAATTAAAATAAATAATTCATTTTTTAAAGTTCTCTACTGTACATATAATTTTATCATTTATTAAAGGTTAAATAAAGTTTTATGATAATGAGACTGACAAGCTTCTTTATTTTTACATAAAGGAATCTTGGCTGAGTCTTTGATGCTACAGGACTTAGAGCATCTTCAGTGTATTTCAGAGTTGATTAATACTTTTATTTTATAATTGATTAGCAAGAAAGCCATAAATACATAGAATATAAATTTGAGAAGCATTTTTTGCTATTTAAGAAATATTTAGAGTTAAATCCTAATCCTTATCTTAAATTCATTTAACAATTTTTTATGAAACTTAAGTTGTCAACCTAAATAACAGCTTTTAATATAAACATTCTAACACAATGTAATCCAAATATATATGAATTTTATAAATTCGTGCTAAAGAATGGAAGTACAAAAACATTAAAAACCATTTTTATTTAAACCATTTTGTTTCTAAATGAACAGAAATCTGATAAGTATAGTATAAAGACAATTCATAACATCTAATAGTTTCGAATCTGAGCTCTTTCAAGTAGTGGCTTGCTAGCAATGTACATTGTGACAATGTGTGCGGGACAAAGTTTTATTTGTATATATGTTTATTACCAAGTCTGCAGTGATGTCAGATGAGGCGACTTGGGCAAATGCTACCAGAATCATCTTAGAGCAAACCATTTGATTTTGAATTAACAGCTGTTGTGAGGGCAGAATTCTTTTAATGATGCCAGGTTTTTTAATGATGCCATGGGTTATGCAGCTCCATATAGGGGTGTGACCCACAGTTTATGAAGGTGTGTTGTAGATGTATATTAGCTGGTTTCCAGTTTGGGCCTTACTGCCTTCTAGGTCAAATAGTGTTCATTTCCAAGTATTTTCTTTCGATAGGTACAAGAAGTATTGCTTATAGGCTTATATGCAGCTTCAGTAGACACTATCAGTTCTCCAAGTATAAAATTACCACTTTCAGCTGCGTCTGACACTTCCAATGCATTGAACCCTTGTCAATACTTAATATACTATCTTTTTCATCTTAGCTTTTCTGGTATATGTGGCATCATGGCTTTACTTCGAATTTTCTGCTTTATCACTTTAGATATCTTCTTTTGCAATCTGCATGCATTAGTTTATTGCTCATTTTTAGTTTTGTTGCTGCTCTTATCATTTTATAGGCATTTCTTCCTATTTTTAACTTTGGTTTATATTTGTCCTATTACATATGCATGCTACATTTTTGCACATATCTTACTCTACTCTTAGACCTCTCTTTTTACTTAAAATCTCTTGATCATAAAAGGATTTTATTATAATGAACTTGAACTTATTAGTCTCTCTTTTTTAAAGTTAGTATTGTACATCCCACTTAAAAACAGAACGAACTCCTCTGCCTACCCCAATATCATGGAGACATTTTTCTTTCTTATTATCTATGAACTGTGTTGCCGTTAAAGTTAAGTGTTCATTTTTGCCTACAATTCATTTTGTGTTATGTTTGTGACAGGGTTTGAGATTCATATTCTTCAGAACATTTTGTTCATTGATCCTGCACCATTTGTAGCAAAGGCTTTTTTTTTTTTTTTTTTCCTGAGGCATGCCAATAAGTTTAACATAAAATAAGTGTTTTGTATTTGTGGGTCTATTTCTAGCTTTATCCTGTCCTGTAACCTGCTTGTTTACACCTCTATGAACAATCTACTGCTGAATAAATTGAATAGTTTCCCCGTGTGAATGTACAGATTTCACATATATTATCTTTAAAATTATTTTAGATGGTCTTGGTTTTTCTGTGTTTCCATAAAAATTTTGTGATTTGCTTATTTACTTTTAAAATTGATGGAGTTTCTTGGAGTTTAAGATTATAATTCCAGTTCATGAATATTCAGTCTACAAATGCCTTATATTTGCCAATTTTTAGTCTTCCTTTATTTACTCAGTGTTGTTTCGTTTTGTAGTTTTCCATGAATATTTTCCATGATTAAATATAATTTTATTTTTCTCTTTCTAAATTATGCACCATTATTTTATGGTTTTTAAATTAATGAACTTGCAGGGATCTCTACAATGATTATGAATGGTTATAAAAGAAAAAAATTGCAAAACCTGTTTTAGGTTAAAGTTGAACTGTCTACTGTTCTGGGATCGCTGAATTAGCAATATCATTCTATGCATAGTTACTGTGTTTGTTTTGTTTTATAAATGAAAAGTCTTCTCATCATGTACTTTATAGATCAATAAATACATAATATATTAACAGTAATCTCAATAAATCTTTGAATGCTAATCAATTTTAAAATAAATTGCTTGACATTGATGTCTTATATCCTTTTTTCATTAAGAATTGTATTGAACTTGTTAGATTAAGATATTTATGATTCCACTCAAAAGAATGGTTATTGTGTAACTTACTGTATCCTAATGTTCTGTTCTGCTCAGGTTATATGGTTCATAGTTATACTATTACTAAAACATGTTAGAAAGCATTCCTCTACTTCCATCCTTCAGAGATTATAATTTTTGCTTATAGTTTGTTTGAATAGTTTGAAAGATTTTAACTTTGAGATATTTGGGTTAGAAATTTTGTTTACGGGAGGCACAGCTCTCTGGATGAATAACCATGTAAGTTTGAGGCTAGACTAGTCTACATTGTAAGAGCCTGTCTCGAAGGAAGGAACGATGGAAGGAAGGAAGGAAAGAAGGGAGGGAGGGAGGGAGGGAGGGAAAAATAAGGGGGAAAAAGACATTATCTTTGTGGAAATGCATTAATTTAGGTAGATATTAATTTCTTTTATAAGATAGATATTCTTTCTTTAAGATTGTAGGTTTTCTATTTTTCTTGTAGCCATTTTGATAAAATATGTTTCTAAGACATACTTGATTATGTCTTCTGAATTTCCAGACTTACTGATATGAAATTGATTTACATTTCCTTTGATTATCTTTATACTCAACTGAGGTCACTTTGACAGATTAACGCTGTGGCATCACAGGGTTTCTTCCTCTCTCATGACATTCATGCAGGGACTATGATACCACACATTGCTTAGTGACAGTGGCTGTCTTTACCCTGGGAGGAAGATTCCAGAACCCCTTATTCATCTATTCTTCAGGACTTTAAAGCCAATACCAGGTGAAACATACCTTTGAATGCCCACTAGGAACCCTCGGCCTTTTAATCACATGTTCAGTGGCTTTTATTTGTTGTATCTTTCCAGGAACAGAAAATACCTTGGGCTGAGGTGTTTCTCTGGAGTTAGAAGGTTTGCTGTGTGAGGTCTGGCCATGAGGGTTCCCTTTATTGCAGTGCATATCAGGCTTCTTCTTAATATCTTTATCTCTTTCAGCATAAATGTTGGCAGTGGCGCTCCTTTTCTCTTAAAACTGTACAGTTTGTTTTTTTATGCCCCATTTGCTCTTTTATATTATAGACCTGCCTAAGAATGATTACTAATAACCACACAACACAGTATTTGGCATCTTGAAATCTTCTATGCTGAAAAAATTTCCCCTTACTTTTTAATTTAATCAGGAAGGGGGAAGAAAGCAGCCACATTCTTAGCCAAAATACAATAATGGTCTCGAAAACAGTTGGAAATATTGTTCCCCTCTGAAACCTCTTGAGCCTGGGCCTCCTTAGTTCTCAGCATTACTGTCTTTTGAACCACTTTTGTAATCCAGAGTCCCAACACTCTCCACATTCCTCCAAAAACCACATGGTCAGGTGTGTCACAGCAACAGACATTTCCTCTTACCAACTTCCATCTTAGTTACTTTTCTATTGTTATGAAAAAATAACATCACCAAGGTGATTTTTGGAAGAGTACTTAATTAGCCTTATGGTTACAGGGGGTTAGGGTCTGTGATGGCAGAACAAGAACAGTAACTGAGGGCTTATATCCTGAACAGCAAGCCTTAAAGACCACCCTCATGACAGAGCTTACCTAGCAGGGTCATAGCTTATCATCCTTCCCAAACAGTTCCACCAACTCGGGACCAGATATTCATGCATTTGAGCCTATGGGGCCATTATTCAAACCACCACACTGTTTCTTAGAGTTTGACTTTTCTGTATTCCACATTAAGAAAAAGTGAGATGATCTACTTCATCTAACCTGATGTTTTTTGTTTTATCTATGTTATGATAAGGATTTCTTATGTGCCATATATTGTTCTCTTTGGTGTATTTTCTCTAACTGATGTTTGATATCAAACACTTAGGTTATCCCTATATTGTAGCTGCAGTGAACTTTTTGGTACAGATACTTATCTGTCCCATATCTCATGTCATACCTATTCTGACAATCTGCTAAAGCATATACTTTTTGTCTTTTTCTCTCCATGAAATTAGGTGCTCTGATTTGTAGTTTAATAATCAGTCTATCATCTGTCAATGCTAGTTAAGGGTTCTACAATGTCTAGTGTCAGATGGTGGTATATAATACAAAGCTTACTGCAGTATTTTTGCCTTCTTTATAAAATGTTGATTTTACCTTGAAATTCTGATGCTTGCTTTCTATACTACCTTAGTATCTTTAAATACTTCAAAAATTTTCATTTTATTAAGCTTTTATAGCTTTTCATCAACAATGAGTTGGTTATAACCTCCTCTATCAAAATAAAACTAGAGGTCTTCCTGTGATGTGAATTGGATTTACACTGTGTTTAAGAAAAGGTTGTAGTTAACTGTGGTGTGTAGCTTCACAGCATAATTTCTGAAGACATTCTACTAACTCCATATGTATTTTATACTTGCATCTGCATGAAATTCTTACCTATATTAGGAAATAAATATTACAAGATTCAAATGAGTTTGATATTTAAGTTTATTTATCTTAAATAAATGGATCCATCTGCACCATTACATTAATCCCCGAGCAAAAAATATACTTTTTTGAAATTGAAAAACTATCAAGAATTAAGCTGTTTTCTGAAAGAATTGGTTATCTTTTTCTTAACAAAGAAATTATTATAATTTAGGTAATTAGGTACCATGCATTTTGTGTCTAGAAATTCATCCCGAGGAAATAATTTAAACACAAAATGTAAAATATGAGTTTTAAGCAAAATGAAGCTCATCATAATCTTTAAGAAAAATAACCAGAAAACTAAGTCCAGACACAGAATTGGCCAAGTAACTGTGGCAGATTTCTTCACTAGAATATCTTGGAAATATTAAAATGCAAATAAACTTATTTACTTTAAAAATTAAGATGCAAAATAGTGTAGCCCTTGAAATGAAGACTGAATTATTGAAAATACTCCTTTTAAGACAGGAAGAAAGTAAACTAATAGAAATGGGGGAGTTTTATTTTCAGATTTTTAAAAATTTTAAAGTTTCTTTAATAAGATATTAGACCTTATTCTGTGTGTGTGTGTGTGTGTGTGTGTGTGTGTGTGTGTGTGTGTGTGGCGCAGTGGGTAAGGAAAAGAAAGAATGCAAAATATTTGAAGTTATTTAGTGTAAAAGTAAGTCAGACAAATCTGAGAAGATGAAAAAAATCAGAAGAATATGCTTTAAGAATTCTGACAATAGTCTCTTTGGCCATTTCCACTTCCATAAGCCTAGTAAAGGAGTGTTCTCTCCTTTACTGTGCAATGTACTACCCAATGTCTACACTGCAAAAATAGAATATAATTCTGAAAACAGCTTTCTAGGTGACATACTATTTATCAGCACCAATGACAGGACAGGAAAAGGAAGCATTTTTATTTTTATCATGGTATTGGGTTTTGGGTTGGAAGCTGATGTTTTAGAAGTCCTTTGTGAATAAAATAGACATTCTAACATTACTGAAGAAGGGAGTGTCATCTGCATATTTAGTGTGTGCATCCAGTGTTGCATTCACTCTCAGCATACAATTCAATAACTTTAAGGAATCACCATATTTTAGTCCTGATGTAAAAAGTCCAGTCATAATGTGATGTGACAAATTGTGTTCAGTTTTCTAATTTAAAGTCATTTATGGGAAGCATACATTTCAAGCTTGTATGTTCCATGTCCCCATGCCTTTCCTTGAATGCAAGGGACTTATTTGATGTTTTAGACCCTCTTCAACACATATATGACTAACAGAGATTGATTATAATATCATTAATTCAGATGACTTGGTTTGGACTATGGAAAGAATTCTGTTGCCAAAACCTCTCAAATTTCATAGACTTATTCCATGTTCCCTAATTAAACAGATACATTTTCCAGTCTTTATAAATGATATCTGTGATATAATGCAAGCCATTTTGTTATTTATTTATAGCATGTATATGTTTCTTTGTTGTTTAAAACTTCATTAATAAATGATCAATGGAACAAATATAAGACAATAGGTAATATTTATGACTTTCCAGTGGCCCCAAGCAATAGCAGTAGTAGAATCCCTGTCACCTGCCTGTCTTCCCCTAGAAGGCAGAGAGTTTGTGCTCAGCTGAGGTTACAATCCTTGTATTTTTGTGCATGAACCCATGATTGTGTACATGCATTAATGTGAATATGTGCATGAATTTGCAGTTTGTTAGATGAAAGATAAGACTTGGCATTTATTCTCTTATACTGCATTATTTTCTGTTAATAATCTTTCTATTTTCTTTTGTTTTTCTTCCATTTTATTTCACTCCTCCATTTCCAAGGTGTCCCTGATCATCCAATTCTTATTAGGTAGTTAAATTATGCATGTGCCAATCTCTGTGTCCCCAAACACACATAGCTAATCAAGAGTAAAACCATTTATTGTAAATTTACTTCTAGAATGAGTCCTCCTTTCTCTGATTTTGAGGATGGATAGATGCTCATTATGATCTAGTAGACAATTACAACATTCATATTTAGAGTGTAGGTAGATAGAAGAGTGCTCTGTGTTAGGTGGTGAGACTTTTTATTTTACTCATTTAAAGACAAAGATTTAAATGTGCTTGTTTAAATTCAACAAGCCCTTAGAGCCAGGAGGCCTTGGGGGTAAGAGGTGCTTAAAACCAAATAGCATAGGAGCTGAAGAAGTAATTATATGCCAGACTGAAGGTGGAACCGAGCAGAGTAAGCTGATCTGGGAAAAGGATGGCAAACCGAGTTGTGTTCTGGGTATGCACAGGCCAATAAAGCAGGCAAGAAAAGATGCGGCTTCATACATTTTTACCAAATTTTACAACATACAATGCTTTTCAGATGGTTAGCTAATCTTGCTTCATCTTTGTTTACTATATTTTTCAGCTTGAACCTAAATGTTTAAAAATTTTACTTTAAATGATGTTTTTATTAAAGAACACAAAGACTTTATAATGTAATGTGTATTCTGAATTCAGTGTGGCAGAATTTAAATGTAAAATAATTGGAATGGAATTTCAATACCCTTATTCCCTTGAAAACCAACCTTTTGTAGTCCATCTCTCTCTTCCAAAATGTAGTGCGATGGGCAAGAAGGATAATGTGAATTACTGAGGAAATTTTAGTCTTTTTAAGGAAGTGGCATCAATTTTATTGTCTTAACATGCCCCCACCCCCAGTTCTGTGAAGATGGAACGGAAACAAAGAGGTAGATACTGATTGTTTGGAATTGCTTCAGGGATTCTTGCCTATTATTAGGCAACTCCTAGTACTAGTTGCAGGACTTACACAACTAGAGGCCCGGTTCAATCCTTTTTCTTTCTCCCAAAGATGATGGCTCATTTTTAGGGCAGTAAAAACTATTACCAATTTTGATAGGTTCAGCAGTTTTCTATAAAAAGACGTTATTTTGCATTTCCAAAACAGTTTTTTAGTAAACTCATTGTAAGTATATAACTGTAGACAAAGTGTCTATGAGATTTAAAAATTATTTTTAATCTAGGTTACAAAGCAATGGGTTTCATTATGGCAGTTTCATGCAGGTCTGTCCTAATGCTTTGTTTATCCCCTCCCCTCCGTCTCCTCTGTTGCCCTTACTTCCTTTTGCTAATATATTCTATTGCTAATATTTCTGAATATCTTCCCCTTCTTTCCTGTCATGTATATTCCATTTTAAATCCTGATAATTTCTCAATTTTGAGGAAAATATTATTTTAGATTGTTATAGGGTGCTTTGCTGTAGTGCTGCAATGAGGAAGATCCCTGAGTTTCCAGACAGTGTGTTCTGCTCTGTTATTTTGTACTGCATTGTGTGCAGGCTGTGGGGAATCTCATTCTGCCATGGCCTGTCTGATACCTCCCTGAGGACTGAATGGAGAAAAGGGATGGAGAGAGAAAAGGCCACCCTGGATATACATAGTTCTTGCATACAGTGTCTTCTGAAGCCACCTTGAATGTGAGGAAGGAGATTCATACAGTTTCACTTGTTTACTTATTCAGTAAATACTTGTCAAACACCAACTCTATTCCAGGCATAGAGACAAATTTTGGTTCAAAATTTGGTAAAACAATACCTGATTTGGCAGAGGTTACTGATTTGGAGGAATGTGTTTCCTGACATACCCAATTAAAAGAGAGCTCTAAGCTTGTGTGACCCACCTTAGTTTCCTGAGATCTGGTAGTGGAGAAGAGAGATCTTGCTTGCAGATTGACTTTTCATCTGCATTGCTATTCTTTTCCTCCCCTCCAGCTTATCTTTTGTCTCTGAATTGCTGGAAAGCTATTATCACTATAAGAAAGCTCAAATAAATAGCATTTTCCAAGTTAATGGATAAATTCCCTAGCAGTCTTGACTTTCACAGGGTATATCTGTGAGGAATGTTTACTGTGTCCTAGAGGATTCTGGATAGTGTACAGTTGCCATAACCTGTTTGATAAATGTTCCCTTAACCACAAATATTTGTTCTGTGGCTAGTGTCTTAGTTAGGGTTTCTATTGCTGTGGTGAAACATCATCACGAAAAGCAACTTGGAGAAGAAAGGGTTTATTTTACTGACACTTCACATCCCAGATCCTCATGGAAGGGAGTTGGGGAAGGAACATGAGGCAGGAATATGGAGGGAGGAAGTGATGCAGAGGCCATGAAGAAGTGCTGCTTTATGGCCTGCTTATCCTGCTTTCTTATTTGACCCAGAAATGTCTGCCCAATGGTGTCAGTGTTCCCAATGAGCTGTGCCCACCCACATCAATCATTAATAATATAACTTCACAGGCTTATTTACAGGCAAATCTGACGGAGGTATTTTCTCAGGTGAGGTTCTCTTTTTACAAGTGACTAGTCTATGTGAAACTGACAAAACAAAATAACAAAACATACTAACCAGGATACCTGGGCTTAGCTGGGAAGTTCTTCTTTACTTGGTAATAGTTGGATTCACCATAGAGCTACCCTTAGGTGCACCTATCTGGGCAAGAATATTCATGGTGGCTTTGTATAATGGATAGAAGGGTTGAGATTTGTGGGGATCTCACTTCATATGGCTTTCCACTATTCATTAATCTAGCCAGAACTTCTTCATGTTCTGAGTCACAAAAAAGAAATAACAAAAAGTCACCAGAACTCAGAACTGCTATATCTTTGTTCAAAAGGTACATAGAGTAATTTCTCCTAGTATCTGTTCAAAAAACATGTTCAAGGCCAGCTCAAATTCAGAGGGAAAGAGACTGCTCCTTAGTCAACAGCTCAACAAAATAGCCGTCTTGGGAGTAACCAAAGTTTAAATACTTGTATTTATGTCTTTCTGGAAGGAATTTGTGTCTGGTACTATAAACCTAGCCAACTACTTGTGGCTGGAGAGTTCATGGACCCTAGAAAAAAAATATTACTACCATTTTCCTAAACTAGTACAGCTTCCAACTATCTTATAAGCACATATTCTTCTACCCACAGGTAAGTGTAGCCTTCACTTCTCAGCAAAGAAGCTTCTTTCTGCAGCAAAAAGAGATCATTACAGAAAGCCACAGCTGACCACAATGTAGGGAACAAGTGACCTTGGGGTGCCTGGCCCTAGTTGGTATGTCAACAATGTTCAAGGGTCAGTGAACATCACTGAAGACAATTCAGAAAGATTATAAGATCCAGTGAACTAGGATGCTTTCTTCGAAATAGTGTTCTGTAGGTGTGACAGGGATCTGACCATGAAATATCCACAGTATAGTTATCTAAAACAGACCTTCATAATGACCATATCAGTCAACATAGAAGTGAGGGTGGGGGACAGTGCACAAGTCAAATGAAAAACTACAGGTAGAATGGTTACTGAGGAAGGTAGTATCAGTTTTCACTGGGGATTAGATTCCTGATAGGTTATTCAATCCTAAGTGGTCAGCTCCAAAGGCATGTATATATAAGCAATAGCAAATATATATATATATACACACATATATATATATCTCACATACATACACACACACACATCATATGTATACACTTGTATATACATATATATACATCATATACATATACATGTATATACAATACACACACATATACATATATACATATATATACATATTTATATATGTGTGTGTATATATATATATTCTTATAGTGAATCTAGATTTATCAGTGTGTATGTAACTGTGTGTTAGGAGGAAGAGGCAGAAGGATCTCTTTGAGTTCAAGGCCAGCCTGATCACCATAGCAAGTTCCAACCAAGCAGTGTTACACAGTGAGATCCTTTCTCTAAAACAAAAACAAACATACAAGAAAGAAAATCAGACAAGAAATTATGAGAGGAGAATTATTCCTCCTTCTTCCTCCACATGCACATATGAGATGAGTGAAGCAAAGGTGGAAAGGGACTGGCCAAGAGAAGAGATGGAAGGCAAGGGAAAGTAGTGAATGTGTGAGCAGGTACAGGGTACTTTGATATCTATATGAGGGGGTTTGAATAAGAATAGCCTCATGAGGCTCATTTATTTGAGTGCTTTGTCATCTGGGAGTGGCACTATTTGAGAGGGATTAGGAGGATTAAGAAGCATGGTCTTGTTGGAGGAAGTGTATCACTGGGGGTGGGCTTTGATATTTCAAAAGCCTGTGCCAGCCCCAGGCTTTCTCTTTCTCTCTCTGCTGCCTGTAGATCAGGACATAAAGTGCTCAGCTCCAAGGGAATGCCTGCCTGTATGCCACCATGCTCCCAGCTATGATGAAAATGAACTGACTTTCTGAAACTGTATGCAATCCCACAATCAAATGCTTTCTTTTATAAGAGTTGCTTTGGTCATGGTGGCTCTTCACAGCAGTAGAACAGTGAATAAGACAACATATATGAAAATTTCATAATGAAATACATTATTTGTTATGAAAACTGAAAAAGAAACAAGGAGAAAATGTAAAAATTAGATGACTACTGAAATACATATTAAACTCAACAATAAATGCAAAACTTTTAGCAAAGTGTGTAGTGGGAGGTGAAATAACTAATAACTCTTGCTGTTTGCTAATTTTTATGAATGCTTTTGATCTGGATCTCTTTTATTCATTATTATGAATAATTTTCCTTGTAGTTTCTTCATCTGATTTTCTTTGCTTGTATGTTTGTTCTTGTTTTAGAGACAGGATCTCACTGTATAGCTCTGCTTGGATTGGAACTTGCTATGGAGATCAGGCTGGACTTGAACTCAACAAGATTCTTCTGCCTCTTCCTCCTAAATGCTGGAATTAAAGGCATGCATAAACTCTCCCAGACCCTTTATGTGGTTTAATGTCAATATTATGTTTTGTTTTTTGTAAGAATAATTTTTTAATTGTTTGCTGTGGTCCAGTGTTTATAGTATCAACCTTAACTGGTTTTTGTAGGTTCATTGGAATTTAAAATTAAATGATTTTGTACAGTATAATTTAGCAACATGTAATTTTATATTTACATTAAATCATTATTTTTAGTTCAGGTTTTTCAGTTCTTTTTCAGCCACTTAGAATTTTCCATAAAACTATCATTTTCATTTTTGTATTGAAACAACTTGAACATTTAGTTCAAATAATTGGTGGGATGTATTTATTCATAGTGCCTGTATTCGTTTAAATGCTAAAAAGTTTTGTTCTTTCTCCTTTTTTTTCCTTTTCCCTTTTTAATGTTGCTACTTGTAGCTTCTATTTTTTATTAAAAAAAAAATTTCCCAATATGTATCTTTTTTATAAAGGTCTAACATTTTATTTTGTTGACTTTGTACAGTTTGGGTTTTCACTCACTTAACTATTTCTGCTTTTACATTTACTGGTGTTCCTTAACTGTAAGTTTTGTAACTTCTTGATAATTTTCATCCTGTTCTCTCTTTTAACATAAATTTAAAACTATGTATCTGTGCCTAAGATTGAACTATCTGCATCCAGTTAGGCTTTGTATTTTGTCATTGTCATTCTGTTTTGTAAGTATGAATTTTCAAGTCTTCATTAGTCTTAAATCTGTAGATTACTCAAAGTTCAAATTTTTAAAGTGCCCATTATTGTGGTTTGGGGAGAGGACATACTTCAGTTTAGATCGAAGGTTAATTGTGCTGAAGGGAGTCTAGAAGTACTTCAGTTCTTTGTTTTGTGTTGAGACTTACTTTGGGCTTTGACATAAGGTCAGTTCTAAAATTTCATGAGTGCCTGGAAGGCATGTATATCCCATAATTATCAGATACAAAGGTTCATTAAAGCTTTAATATTTGTTAATTAGATTACTGAGTTGTTAAATTACCATTACCTTTTTATTGGCCACTTGGCAACTGATGATACAAATACAGTAAAAAGCTTTATCATGATGGGAAATTTTGTCCTCTTTATTATATTTATATATTTGCTATTAGATTTTTAGAGAAGAAATTTATTGTACTTTGTTGATGAATTATTTCATTTTTGTTGTTTAATGACTCTCAATTCCTTACTATTGTTTTACTGAGAATGTAGAGTTGCACATTAATCTAGCTACCTTGTATTTCCTATTATTTTATGAGAATATTCTGTCTCATTGTGTTTTGGCTGATTATTGTCAGTAGTGTGGTACAGCACTTTACAGTTCACACTAGCACTTGATCAGAATATCATTGGGTTTTGTTTATTTGATTACTTGCATGCTTAATTGCTACTGACCTATTTTATATTTTGTATTCTTTTCAGATTTTAAATTCCATTATGACTTATGGGGGATAACTTTTGAGGTTATGGGGGTTCAGAGAGGAGAAATGGGGCATGGATATGACCATGTTTCATTGTATACATGTATGTATGAAATTCTCAAAGAGTATTACATTATAATTAGATAAACTTTTACTCTCTTTGTAGTATTTTCTTAAGTCTTTCATCTCTCCCATTTTAAAATTGTACATTTCAGTTTAATTTTCCATCCAAAATTATGTTTAAGTATTTGATAATCCTTTACAATCCCACATTGCCTTTCTACTGTATCATTCTTTCATACTATATAAAAATGTAGATTTCATCTTGGCTACATGTTAGTGTTATATAATATTTTTATTTGGTTCTTTATCCTGTCTCTTACTCCAACCCTTGTTTAAGGTTCCCTGGTATTGTTCCTTCTTTTGTGGTTTTCAGGAGCTTGGGTTCAGACGGCAGATGCTGACTGTGTGCATCTTTTTCCAGCTCCACATTCTATACTATGATGTTTAACTTTTGAATGCATTAGGAGTATTTACACCATCAGTATCAGTAAGGACTAGCAGTCTTTTGTCTTTTTTTTTTTAAAGGAATAAGTTGCTGAATAATTAGCTACATAGCACACCAGTATTCCAATTTTTCATTTATTTTTCTCCAACCCACTATCTGGATTTCATTTACTTATTTTATTATATATCTTTATATTCCATTAATGAGTGGCTGTGATAAGGAAAGTCTTGGTTTTTCTTAGAAACATGATTTCTCCTTGGTTTTAATGATAGTATATTTTAGCTGAGTATGTAATTTTGATATATATGTATCTGCTCTCAGAACTTTATAGACAGTATTGTTTTATATGTTTTAGCTTTGCCGTTGAGAAATCACTTACCTGAATTGTTGCATTTCGTCTGGACCTGGTTTTCTTTTTCTGACATTTATACAGATCTTGACTATATGCCTCTATGATTCTTTCTTTCACACTCTGCTTGACTGTCTGTCATGAGAGCTGATCAAATTGAGGTGAAATCTCTTGCTTCCCAGGTCAGTTTGTCTCTGATAGGTTTCACCAGTGGGAACCACTGATAATTTTAGGGGGGTAACAGGAAAGGAGAAGTGAAATTATTAATTTCTAAAATTCTATTTTGTGTCTTCATTAGAGCCAAATACTGTTATTCTTTCAAAAAACTTTAAGTTAGAATTTTTTTCATATAATATTTTTTTTCATGTTTTTTCCTACTCCAGGTCCTCTCAGATCCTCCCTACTTCCCTATCCACTCAACTTTAACTCCATTCTCTCTCTCTCTCTGTCTCTCTTTCTGTCTCTCTCTTTCTGTGTGTGTGTGTGTGTGTGTGTGTGTGTGTGTGTGTGTGTGTTTGTCTCCTGTCTCTCTGTCTCCCTCTCTATTCCCCCTTCTTTCTCTTGTGTCTTTCTCTCAACTCCCCCCCCAAAAAAACCCCTCAAAATTAAAAATCAAAATAAAAACCAGTAAGACAAAAAGCCCAAACTAAAATCCTACCACAAACAAAACAAAGCAAAACATAAAACCATGAGTTTTATTATGTTGACCAGTTTTTCTGGGTATAGAGCCTGCCCTGAGATGTGGTTGAAATACCTAGTAACACTACATGGGAGAAACTTACCTTCCTTTTGCCAGGAAGAATCAGTTGCAGATAGCTTCTTGCTTAGGGGAAAGACCCTGTACCTACTTCCTCCTGTGAGCATTGGGACACTATCTGGCTTGAATTATGTGTGCTCCCATAGTCTCTGAGTTCATGTGTCCATTAGTCCTGTTGTGCCTAGAAGACACTGTTTCCTTGGAGACACCCACCGCCTCTAGCACTTAGTCTTTTATCATCATCTTCTATATAGATCCTTGACCCTTGAGGGGAGTGGCTTGATGATGATATCCCATGTAGGTCTGAGTGTTTCAAAGTCTCTTGCTCTCTATACATTGTCCGGTTGTGGATCTTTGTATTAATGCCTATCTACTGCAAGCTTCACTTATGAGGGTTGGGTGGTTCACTGCTTGGTGGATATAGCAATGTCACTAGGAGCCACTTTATTGCTGTGTTTCTTTAGCAAAACAATAGTATTTGGTTTTACTCTATTCCCATAACCTATCTAGTCCTGAGTTCTTGGCCACTTTAGCAGTGTCTGGTTTTGTTTCTATCTCATGGAGTGGGCTTTACTCAAATCAAAAGTATTCGGTTACTCCCAGAACATTTGTGCCACTGTCACACCAGTATATCTTGTAGGCATGCTGTTGTTGTAGTCACAGGATTCGTTGCTAGATGATATTGATGGTTACTTTTCTCCACAGTAGCTTGTAGAGTACCTTCTAGCACCATGTACACTAATTAGTAGGAGTGAAGCTTCAGGATATATTGTATGGGAGGAGACATAAGTAGTGTTATTCTCAGCAGTAGTGACAAACTGACAATCATGTTTTAAAGAACAGTCAATAGTTAATGTCAAGGACCAATGATGGAGAGATATATGGACCTCTTTGGCCAACAATTCACCAAAATATAGCCCATTTCTGGCACTGGAGGTTTTACTTGTTAACTAAGATATCCAGTTAGGGTATTGTCTCCCATATAATATGGTGACTCCATTTAAATTTTTTCTATCATCAATGTAAAGTGGCATCCTATATAATGGGAAAAGTCTTTACCAATTATGCATCTGATAGAGGGTTAGTATTTAGAATAAATAAAGAACTTAATTAAAAATAAAACAAAACTCTGAACCTTAAGAAAACAAATCACCCAATTACAAATTATAAAATGGGATAGAGAACTAAGCAAAGACTTCTCAAAAGATGAAACACATATGGCTGAGAAACAAAGAAATGATCAACATCCTTAGTCATCAGGAAAATGAAAATTAAAACTACTTTAACACTTTATCTTTCTTCAGTCTGGATGGCCAAGATCAAGAAAACATTGCTGGTGGGAGTGCAACCTTGTATAGCCACCATAAAAATCATTGTGGTGGTTTCTCAGAGCACTGGGAAGAGATCTCCTTCAAGATCTAGCTATACCACTCTTGGCCATACCCAAAGATCTTTACATTTTACTACAGAGATACTTGCTCATTCACTTTCATCGCCACTCTATTTACAACAGATAGAAGTTAGAGAACACCTGTATCACCTGAAACATGGACCATGAAAATGTGGTAAGCAATGTGATATTAATCAGCTGTTAGGAAAAAATGAATTTATGAGGAACTGGGAACACAACTGTGCTCCTTCCCAGTGACAGAAAGAAAGATTTTTCCCTCATGTAGATAAAAGGGAGGAGATTGTATAGAATGATGGTCCTGTTAGGAGAATAAGTGAAGAGTCTGTACAGGAAAATGACCAGAAAAGGCAGCATCCAGGCTGAAACAGAAGGCAGTTGCTGGAAAGACTCAGACAGAGGAGAGTTAGTGAGTCGGAGGACAGTCGCTGGGAAGGAAGGCAGTCACCAGACTGAGACAAAGGACAGTTGATGGGAAAACATGTTAGAGGACAGTTAATAGGGTAGAAGTTGTTAGAAGTTATTCAGGTTCTCTAGGTTTAGACAGATAAAGACAGCCGTACGGGGCTGTAAAGATTTCTCCCTTTCTCTCTTTTCCTTTCTAACCTCAGTTGGGAGTGAAAAACTAACAGTTACAATGGGCTCTGAACAAATAAGCTTCAGAGCTCTGATACAGTATAAGTATTCAGTTACAGATGTGTGTGCTACAATTCAAATAACTACGTACCTAGTAATGGAGAGTGGAGAGGAGGGTCTCCCAATAAAGGGGAAATAGGATGTATTGTTGTGGAAAGACAAAGGGGAAACTAGAATATGAGGATTAAATGAGGAGGGGGGCTGGAAAGCAAACAAAAGAAGGACAAATAACACTAAAGGGTTTTTGAAAAACCCTCTGAAACCTGCTGGTGATAGTCAGGACATCTTGTTTCCTTCCACTGTGCCTCCATTTCTAATCCCATGTCAGTGTGGCTTTCCCATAGTTTATCAACCTTTTCTACCGTCTTCTTGACATTGTCTTCCTCTAAAAAACAAGTGAGTTACGCTTTATGTGTTTGAAACATAATGTCTTTCAAGCCTGGAGAAGATTAATCACTTCAGATACTGTCATTTTGTCTTTATTTTCTCATTCTCAGTTATTATATGCTTGATAGGAAGACGGCCTTTCAATCATGGAAGGTTGAATCTAGCTTAGTAACATATAAATATAAGTGTGAATTTTCCAGGTTTACTAAAAAGTGATTCTTACTTTTCATAGGACTTTCTTTTCAAATAATAAAAGTTAAGGTACTTGAATTTTCAAAAATATAATTGGCTTTATTAATAGCTAAATATATAATATAACAATAATAGGTAATAATAACAGCAAAATTAACATGCAACCAAATTCTCAGGTAGCTCCAGAAGAAATATATGTATCTGTTAAAATAGCTTTGATTTACATTGTATCAGTGACTTCTCAAAAGAAGACACATTTAAAATGTTAATAATATTTTGTCCTATTGATTTTCAGTTTGTTTTGTTTGATGTTTGTTTGTTTGTTTGTTTTTGAGAGAGAGAGAGAGAGAGAGAGAGAGAGAGAGGGAGAGAGAATGAATTTGGTGGGTTAGGGAGGTAAGGAAGATCTGGGGAGAGTTCAGGAGGGAAACATGATTAGAATATATTGCATGAAAACCTTTTCCCTTTTATTGAAAATAGATTCTCTTTTCACACAATATATCCTGATTAAGAGTTCCTACTCCCTCTACTCTTCCCATTTCCTTCCCACTTCCCTTCCCCTCATAATCTACTCCCTTTTGCTCTATCATTAGAAACAAACAGGCTTCTAAGAGATATCAAGCAAGCATGACAAAATAAATACAATATGATAAGTCAAAAAAACATCATATTGAGGCTGAACAAGTCAACCCAACAGAAGGGAAAGAGCCCCAAGATCAGGTACAAGAATCAGAGATCCAGTCTTTCATACACTCAGAAGTCCCATAAAAATACTAATTTGAAAGCTATAACATACATACAGAGGACCTCGTGTAGGTCCCTTTAGGCCCCATACTTGCTATTTCAGTCTCTATGAGTTCATATGAGCCTGCTCTCCTGGTGTCCTCCTTCCCCTCTGTCTCTTACACTCTTTCTGCCTCCTCTTCCATGAGTTCTGATGGAAGGAATTTGATGAAGACATCTCATGTAGCTTCTCTCTCTCTTTCTCTCCAATACCTTGATGTGAGTCTCTGCATATGTTCCCATCTTCTGCCAAAGGAAGCCTGTCTGATGATGACTGGATTGATCTATGAGTATAGCAGAATATCTTTAGGAGTCATTTTACTGATACCGTTTTTTTTTTTTTTTTTTTTTTTTTTTTGTTGAGACCAAGAGTGTTTAGTTTTATCCCAGGTCTCTGGACTATCTAGTCTTTGATTCTTGGTCACCCAAGTAGTGTTGGGTTTGGGTTCAATCTCATGGAGTGGGCCCTGAGTCAAATCAGACATTGATTGGGCACTCCTACAAGTTCTGTGGCACCATTGCCCTGGTGCGTCTTGCAGGCAGGATAGCTGATAGGCCTAAAGATTTTTGTCTGTGTTAGTGTTTACATTTCTTCTTTGATAGCCTGCAGAGTACCTTCCCTCACTAAAAACAGTAGACTAAGGGTCGAAGGCTCTATGTACAATATTCCTTAGGATACTTAGTCATGGAGGTAATATTTTATAGTCTATATTTAATCTCAAAGCTTTTTTCTTAAAGCCATGATAAAAAAAACTTCCCCATGGACTTAGTTGAGACCATATTTAATGCTCTAAGTGAGTTAGCAACTTGATTTACTAAATGTTCGAGAGACATCTCTAATTAGACTCAACCAGTAGGGATCTAAGAACTGTTTGTATGCCACAAAATAATGCTGGGCCTGTTACTTTTTTCACTGGGGAACATATAGCTGTGCTAACTAGAAGTCAACAACACAGCATGGTAAGAGAATCTCTAAGTGACATCTCTGGTCAATGGGCCTGGCCGTATCAGAAAGACAGCTGAGCAAACCAGGGGAAACTAGCCAGTAAAGAGTGCTTCTCTCTGGTCTCTGCTTTAGCTTCTGCTTCCCACTTTCTGCCTTGGCTTCCCTTGATGATGGATTATAACCCTTAAGCCAAATAAACCCTTTCTCCTCAAAAGTTGGTTTTGGACAGTGTTTATCATATCAACAGAGGAATCTAACTGGTACACCAGTACTCCATCTTTATTGCTGTCCACAGTAGCTTCAACCCATATGACCCAAATTCTGTGAGAATTTGAAGACAAACCACTTTTCTCAGGATCTGTGTTGTCTTTCAAGCCAAATTAGAAATGAAAGGTAGAAAATTACTAATTGTGCATCCATTTGTAGTTGTACACCCATCGTGTTGCTTAGCTACGAAGACAAGGAGGCATTCTCATAGGTGCAAATCCTGCCAGACCTCAGCAGAGGGAACTATCTGTCGTGGCAAGCCCCGTCCTGGACAGTGGAACCCTGAGTGTCTCATCTCAGGGTTTTTTAGTGATACCTAAGCTCCTTGGGTGTTCTATTGTTACCATGTGCAAATCATGAGCAATCAAACATCTTTTATATAAAGCCAATACCTACAGACCATTCAAAATGCCAAGGCCCTACACAGCCCTTTTTCCAAACAGTGCACAAAACAACCACTTTAAACATAACTAAAAAATAAATTTCTACAACATCCATTTCTAACTTTCAGGCCATGATAGAGAAATTAGTTGTAACTAACATCTAAGTTATATTTTCTCCTTATGTAACAGCTTAGGTCCTGTGATTCTCTTTAGAATACATGAAAAAGACAACACTAGGGCTAGAGAAATGGCTCAATGTTTAAGAATATTTGCTACTTTCCCAGAAATCCTGAGTTTGATCCCCAGTACCCACATTAAGAAGCTTACAACCTTATGTAACTCTAGCATCAGAACATTTGATGCAATTGGCCTGTACGTTACCTGTACTCATGTACACATGCAGACACATACACATAATTAAAAGCAATAAAAGGTTTTATAGAGGGAAAAGCATTAAGGCTAATGTTTGATCCCTAAGGATGCCAAGATACCCTAGCTTTATCCCAGTGGAGCAATTATTTTGTTCTTTCTTAGTCCTGCTGTTTTAGGTGAATATACAGAACTTCCTCCACAGAAGTTGACTAGTATTGCTACACAGTAGACCTTTCTTTTCTCTTCAGTAATAGGGATAGTGCTTAGAGTGGTGGTTAAGGTTGTTTGTGGTTATTAGTATTGTTATGGAGTTGTTTCCTGTCAAGTTTTCACTGGATATCAGCACAGGACTGCCTCATGGATCAGTTGCTGGGCTGTAGGATGCATGCTCAGTAGGCTGTCTTTACTTATTTACTTTCTTTTTAGTTTAGCTCCTTAGCTTATAATTAGGCATCTTCTCATTTTTTGTTCAACTATAATGCTACTATCAGGGCCTTGTAAGTAGATGCTTACTTTATAGCAGACACTGTGCTTATTTTGTTATATGCCCATAATAGTGAGCACTGGTAAATAATCCTATAGACTAGGTAGCATGAACACCATTTTAAATACAGACAATATGTAACTTATCTGAGATCTAATTGTCTGATGGCTAATTCTAAGCACTTAATCATTAGCCTGCCTGGTGACTCTGTTGCTGCCCAGAGCTCCATAAGCCTGGGCTGGGGATCAATGATCACACGGGAGTCCCTGTTTTCAGTACCAGTAACCACTTCACAAGGAAGGACCCTGTTGACCTCTACCTTGTAACTTTTATGTGACACAGGCTTCAGAGGGACTAAAACTGTGACAATAGAACAGAGAGAAACTGACCTGTTACAAAGAAAATCTATTAGCTGTATCATTTTATCTGTCCATCAGAAATAGCCTGCCCTATCCTTTTCTTTTCCCTGTAGATGTTGTCATAACAGTGTCTTCAGGAAGGATTAAAAAGTAACTAACTTACTTACTTAAGTGACTGATAACTAACCCTAGTCTGTGAATAATTGTCCCTGTGTTTCATGTAGCTCTGCATAACCCGAGACAGTCTTAAGCACCCCGTATCCTAGAGGGTCAACATTCCTTTGATCTTCCTTTATGTTGTAGTACCATTAACATGAAACAGTTACATAAATAAAATGTAAATGCTAACAATAATTTCCGAGTGCACTTTGTAAGAAATGCATACTAAGTTCAATCTGAACTTAGAGTCACATTAACTATACGTAAGTTTTCACTCCATGGTATAAAAGAATAAACGTGATACACTTTCTTGTTCTAAAATCTACCAACTCTCTCTTAAGTACCTTGAGCTATGTTATGTTTGTGTCTTTATTTGAACTGTTCCTACATATGTTTAGTGTTTTTAAATGGTTAGCACTGTGGGGATGTGTCCTACTCTATCTTTTAACACATGGTGGTGTTAAATGCATCACCTTGCACACAGTAGATGCTCATTGAATGTTGCCGGCTTAGTGAATAAATTAGTCTGTAGTAGATACAACAGATTTTCAGTCCTGAGTTGTTCTTGCCATCATTTCACTCTGCATAATTTAAAAAGTTTTACTAGGATGATTAAAAATGTGTTATTGAATTACTGTGTAGATCTAGGGTAATAGGATGAAAAGACCCTGTGTGTACCCTAGGAGGAGGCAGAGTTTGTTCTCTCTGTAGGCACACCTAGTGGATTTTATGTGTGATTGAATTAATTCATTTCTCAAAGAAAAGTTAGATTTACGATTTCCATATGGCACTTTATAATTTTGCTAATATCTAGGTTTTTATGTGTTTATTCCATTTTTATAATCTTTAGTGTCATAATGCCTATGCATTTGGCATTAAGCATGCTTCTATAACATAGTATTATATTCTATATTCGATGGTTTCCATAACATTTAAAATGTTTAGGATACCTCCTGAGTTACCAAGAAATGTTAGTTTATATGGATGTAATATACACTACATTTTATTTTGTTATATATTTAAATTCCTTATAATTTTCTTGTACCATACGATCATCTCTTACATTTTATTTGTTTATTTACTACTTGTTTATGTGCATATGTGTATGCATGTCTGTGAGTTGGAATTGAAGCCAAGGCACATAAGTGGGTCAGAGGAGAACCTTAGGGATCAGTTCCTTCCTTCCAGCATATCTATCCGAAGAATCAAATTCTGGTCCTTCAAATTGGCAACAGATGTGTTTATATACTGAGCCATTTCACCAGCCCTAAGATTACCTTTAACGTAGACTTCTGTTTGTTTTCTATAATGTGAGCAGATGCTAGAACTGAACCTATTGAGCAAAAATTTCAAAGTTTTGACTTCTAGATACTTATATACTGTAATTTTCCAGAAGCTTCTTAACAGTTCATGCTCACATCAGTTTTATGTATGATGCTATATTTTAGAACCATCATAAAATTTTTTTATCTATGCACACCTTTGAGCAAGGTTTACTGGCCTTAACATGTTGCTGTCATCCTTTTTTCATTCAGAAAGAACTATGAAACTCTGGAGAATTTAGCTTGTAGCCTTTTGTTACAATACATCTTCCATCTGAACTCATCTTTTTTCAAGTGTGATTATCAACTGTGATGTTATAAGCTGAGATGTCCTCTGTATCAGTACCTCCTTCCACTGGTAGTTTTGCCACTGTTTCGGGCCGAGGCACTGTGCAGTACACTGCATGCGCTGTGAGCGATCCTTCTGATAGACTCAGTCTAGAATCGAGCTGTTGCAATAAAGTAAAGGAGCATTCAGATTTCCCTTTATTTGTGCATTTTTTGTGGACTGCTACGTGGAAGCATGTTGCTTCCACACCAGTGTTCTAGCATAGTAATGGCAGATGAACTGGAGGAGTTGAGTTTTAGAGAGCAGCAGTCATATTTGTGTTAGCAAGGCACTAGTCCTGGAGGAACACCAAGAAAAAAATCATTTTTAAGTGTTCTCCTAGTCTTCTAGTGAGAGCATTTGCATTGCAAAGGCCATGGTGAGTCTCGGTCCCTTGATGACACTGCTGAGGTACTCAGTGCATACCATTCGCATATCTTGAGTTTAAGGATATCTGAAATATGTATTGAACATATAAATACCAACTATTTAACTTGCTTTATGCACTGCAGTCTTTCCTATTTTTCTGCAGAGGTTGTCTCAACATAAATTCTGGTTTGGGTTCAGTAAATCAACTTTTCTTAGATGACATCTTTGTTTTATATTTCAGAGTACCTGATAAATTGCAAGTCTGTTTGTGCCTCATAGCTGCACAGGTATGTATATGAATCACCTATGGCTATGTAATTATATGTATTAGCTGTCGATTTATTACATTTTTGCATATTAAAATGGCTTATAGATGTCATAATATGCAAATTTTTGATCTCTTGTCTTATAAATATTGACAGTTCCAAAGAACTGTGCTTTGTTCATACATTCATTTTAGTTCACTGTAAGTATCAGATAAACATTTCTATGACTTGATGAGACAGAATACTTTTAATTACAAAACATTCATCTGGTGAAGGTTGGAGAGTATTTTGTAGAACTGTGTTGTAAAAGTGACTGCCTGCAACGCTAGACTATTGAAGAACCACTGATTTTGACAGCTTGGTTTTGTTTTCACTCTTTATTTTTTGAATTTATTTTTTGTAGAGGTAGATTTAGGTAAGGAGTGGCCACAGATCTACTGTCTTCTCCACTGTCTCATGCAGCAGAGTGGGAAGGGGTTGGGAACATTTGCACCTGTGTAAAATTTCAGCCATGCATGCGGTGTTGTGGGCAACAGGCAGGCGTTCTCGAAAGCTTGGTTGCACCTGCTCGATTGTTGCTCACAGCTGTGTCACATGAGGGGGAAGCACAGATAAGCTTGTTAGCAGTGTGCCTGTGCTGTTGAGTATTTGTGTTTCGCGTACTCTTGAGTTGGAAAGATAAGAGATGTAGACCTTGGACTGCTACATTGGTCCATTATAAAACTCACCGGTTGTAGTGTCCTAATGCTTTGACTTAATTCTTTGTTTTGTGTCTCAAATATTTTTAGTAAAAGCTGACTGCTTATATAATGTATAAACTGTGTACCTCAGAGAGGGTATCTCTTGAGAAAACTGTGTTGATAATTTTTGTCCTAGGAGAGATATTTTGTGTTTGGCTTGATTTCACTGTGTTGGCAGCCCCACTATGTGGGGCTGGATGTAGTTATTGATCCATTAAGCTGAACAGATTTGAAAGCATTTGGCTATTAGTGGACACATGGGGCACATTCAGAAAATGTAAGAGTATATTGTAAGAAGATTTTACTTGTGCATGTGTCTGCAGTTGGGGTTGAAGTGATGGGGGAAGAAAGAGAAAATTAAGTAGTAAATTCTAGAAGAGGGGCTATAATATACATGAAGTTTTAAGGCTGCTATATTATCATTTAATCAAATCTAACTCTGTGGGGTTTTTTTTCTAGAGTCATTGGTAGTGGTAATTACCACTAAGTTAAATTCGTTTGTTAGTGATTTTATTTATGTTCTGAGAAATTAGTATAACTTTAAGAGATTTGAAATGTTACTGAATTTATATTAGGTAACATTCTAGAAGTGAAATACAAACAGCTGTCATTTTATACAAAGATATTTTATTAGTTTATTCACTTGTCCTAGATCCTGAAACTGATAAGTCATTCATATGACTTGTACTATTCTCCTTAATATATTAGAAATGTAGGAATTTTCCATGAGAATTTAATAACACAAGTCTTAAGTATTGGGACTGCTATATTTTTCCTTTTATTAACATACATGGACTCTGGTTTTTTAAAAATAAATCATTATAAATATAGCCTGAAGTAACCTCTGAAAGTAGGAAAATAGACACAAAGAAGGGGAGGGATTGTGGTTTCTTAGCCCAGTGCCCGTTCGTGGTGGTTGGTCAGTGCATGTTGAATGAATGCATGTAGAATAAAACATGCCAAAAAGGGAGGGATTGTGCCCTAGGAACATGGCCTGCTGATACATTCTGGATAAGCTCTGAAGGACTTACTTTACTTTTCACATTGCTGATTGGCTAGAAACAAAATACTGAAAACTTTGTTTTTAAAATAAGTAATGCTGTAAAATCAATCCATTCTCATTATTATGCATCAAAAATTCAAATACCAGTATTTGTGTTATGTTAATTTTATTGACTATGAGAAAAGTATTTTTATTCTCCCCATTATACACACAAAGGCTGAGGCATCCATACTTAAGTTCCTTGTCACTGTGGAAACTCTTTGGACCATAGAGGTAAGCAAACTCTGTTGGATAACCCAGGCCTTAGTCTACCACGGGCACTGTGCTCCCTTCTTACCTCATGCTAGCTCAGCAACTTCGCAATAAATAAAAACTGTTGATTTTCTTTGGGCCAGGTAAGATCAGAACATATTAAAAATATGTAGTTGTTTTACCAAGCAGAAATAATGGACCCTGTAGTTATATATATATATAAAATTATGGTTTGTACTAATCACTACTAATACATAATAAAGGTAAAGACAAAAGAGATTAGCTAAGACTTGTTGAGGACCTTTCTAAGATTGCACTGTGTGTGGTTAAGGTAAACCTTGATGTAAATGGTTCATGAAGAATGGTCTCAAGCCAGTAATAAGTACTGAATTAATATATTTTGTTTAGGCTCCTCAAATTTTGATGCTGCTGGTTGACAATATTCTTGGGCACATTTAGACTTGGACATTTCTTTCCTAAGGGGAAAGTTTTTCTTTCACTCTTTTTTATTAGTTGGTAAAAGGCCAGTATCATGGCCATTTTTCCTCTCTATTCTTAGTGCCAAGCTATATCCTTTCATTATTCACAAAATTAGAAATTAAAGAGAGCAGCCAAAAATACTTATGAGCTAGAGGGTTAGCCGTAAAGCAGACAGATCTCAGCACAGCAATCATTGTGTACAATCTCAAGGAACAAGTGTCAAACCATAGGATTCCAGCACAGAGTGGTGGCTTCCCTGTGATTTTAGGGTTAAACACAGGAAGAAAATCTATACTTATTGAGAAAATGGCATGCCTCATACAATCTTACTCTTCGTCCTACTCCTTCCATTCCGTATTTAATTATTTTATTCTACATAGCAATTGAGTGCCTGTGCTTTGCTTGATTCAGTAACAGATTGATCAAAGTCTTCTTCCTCAAAGATCGTAATGACAAAGACAAGAACATAGATTATCAAAAGGGTTTTTTTTTTTTTTTTTGTTTCTTCATTTGTAAAATTTAAAAAAATACAAACTTTTGGTTGTACTAAGGCACTGAAAGTTAGGTAGCACATGTAAAATATTTAGTGCAATGATTAGCACATGACAAATGGTTAAAAAACCCTTTTTTATCTGTATACCCACTTCTGGCACTACTGCTGCCACCATCATGACTGCTTTAGATACTGAAGGTAGACCGTCTAAGTAGCGAGGACCTGGAACCCTCGTCTAGAATTGCCTAGATTGCCTCAGAGGCAGATGCTAAAAGATATCTCTGCTTCTTTGTAAGGGAATTTTTTAAATAAAAATCATAAATCAATTTACAGAAGCAAAATATATTAATGTGTTTTTATTGTTTTACCACTTCCATGATTTTAGAAGACATATAAAACTTACCCTCTTAGGTACCCTTTTTAGGTGTAGAGTTTAGTAGTTTTTAATGTATGGATTATTCAGCCACCACTACAAACCATCCATACAGTTCTTTCATCTTAGAAATCTGAAATGTTAAAAACACTAAAAATAACTTTCCGCCTTTCCCTTCTTACAGTTCTTGAGACCATTTTACTTTTGTCTCAATGATTGTGACAACCTTATAGGTAATGTCACAAGATATTTGTCTTTTTATGTTTGGCTTATTTCAGTGAATAATGTCCTCAAGGTTCATTCATATTGTGGTATATGTCAAGTTTTCCATCTTTTAATAACTGAATACTATTCTGTTCTGGGCATATGCCACATTTTGCCTGATTATTCATTTTGTCAGCGGACACTTTGGTTGCTTTCGAATTTCAGTTTTCTATAATTCTGTGGTGAACCCATGCATACAAATAACACCCTTGAGAATCCAGTTTCAACTTATTTTGAGTGTGGATCCCATAGTGCTATTGGTGGATCATATAATAATTCTATTTCCCATAGACATTTGTGAGTTTACATCCAAAATTGATGAGACTATATTAGCTTGTGCATGTAAATGACATTGGATTCTTTGTATGGCGAATTATTAGAAGAGTCAGGTTCATATAGAAACCATCTATACTTGTGTGAATTCAAATGGCTTAAGAAGCTTCTAAATACCTCAGATAAGACACATCCTAGAAGCCAATGATGCTTTCAGAATCATGGACTCTACATCTCTTGCTCATATTTGAATATAGAATGATAGGATTCAAACTAACTGGCCCTGTAATTTCAGTTTGTTCCACACTTTATTCCTCACCACAGAATCTGTATTCTGGACTTACGTGTCTTGTGTCACACAGACAGTTCTGACGTCATAGTTCAAGATTAACATGGGTCATTAATAGAGGTTAATTCCAAAGTACCTCAGACTTAGTATCTTAGATGGATATTTGTTGGTATGGAAGTAGGAAATAAAATTTTATAAATATCCTTGATCTCTTCTCTATCCTGTGAGGAAGAAAATATATTCCCCAACCTTCTTTTTGACTTATGGATGAACATCTTTTTCTTGTTCCCAGTGCCTTCACTCTATTTATGATTGCCAGTGTCCAAAGTTCTCTCTCTTTTTTTATGAGATCACAAACCATATTATCTCAATGCAGACCTACTTGCAGCTAAATATATTCTCTTTTTTTTAGTATTAGAAGTTGGGACTCCAGTGTCAGATTTGTTTTTTTTTTTTAATAAACATTCATTTTTATGTGTGTGTGTGTGTGTGTGTGTGTGTGTGTACCACATATATGTGGGTACCTGCATATGCCAGAAGAGAGTGTCAGATCTCCTAAAGCTAGAGTTACAGGTATTTGTAATCCACTCAACATGGTTGCTGGGATCAGAACTTTGTCCCTGTTAATGCAGCAAGCCCCTTTAACTGCTGAGCTTCAGCTCCCAACACAATTCTTTTGTTTTTATTGACAAAATTAACTTGGAATTGTTGTATTGATAATTGAGTGACAATTTTCCTCTACAGAATTCAGTATGTATGTGTACATATATCTGGGTGTGTTGCTAATACTGCTTAAAGCCTCATGGTTAGGTAAATGCTACTTTTCCCATTTTATAAGTGATAAAATAAATATCAGAGTAGAATACCAGCATTCACAGTACACAGCTAGTAAATGTTAGATCTGAACCTATTTAGATGCTATTTTTTAAGAAAAGCTTCATAACTGAGTCAAAAGCACTTCACATTCTTAGAGCATTTACGGTTGTGTTTTGTTTTGTAAGCAGGGCTGATTCAAGTTGGGACACTATGTTATTGCATCAGTGAGCAAGTAGCCTATCTCTTCCCTGCTGAAGTTTTGTTGATGGTTATCTTAAAAGCTTAGTACCTATACTTTCCTGCATGTGGTGAAGATTTTGGATAGGGTGGATTCTAAGCACAGGCTTCATGAACTTATTTTCAACCCCATTTGTGTGATTGTGTCACTGTCAAGCAGTACACACCTTGAGTCTCTTAGCCTGCACATTTCTACCTATCTTGTGTTGTCTCCCTCCCTTTCTGCCTTCTGTCTTCTCTCTCTCAGTCCCACTCTTACTCTCTTCCTCACTCTTTTTCTCCCTTCCTAGCCCTCTCTTTTGTCTCCCTCCTCCATCTCATCCTTGCTTTTTCACTTTTAACAGGCATCATCTGATTTTTCTCTCTTATATAATATCACTCCATGAGTGATAAACGTTGAAGGAAATTGGTACATCTGTGACAGCCTCTGCCCTTGCAGGTGTGAGCTGCTTCCTGGCCACAGCCTTATTGTTGCTAATTCACTCTAAAGCACAAGGGGATTATGTACCTTATATAAGTTTCCCATCTTACCATTGAAAACATTTTGTTTCTCACTTTGAAATTTCAAAACAGAACTAGCTCATGACCCAATTTCACTAATAATTTTCTTAAGTAACCATTGTACTCATTTATAAGATTTTTTTCCCACCTACTGTCTGTCTAGCCTGGTTTAAAATTTTATATATGTACTTTTAAAAAATTGATTAACTGGAGAGCTGCCCATTTCTCTGTTTTGTATAATAAGGATTTAAAAACTGCATACTGAATTCTGTATAGTGTAATTAAAACTGACCCACATTTGGACCTGAGTACACCAGGACTTAGCCAAACTTGCCATGAGCTGAGTTCTGGTGGCAGATGGGAACTAATGAGGACACACTCCACTCCAGAATTTCCCAGCTGCTTGGCCCCTTTTTGTACAAACAAGGTTTGGAGCGAAGTCCGGATCCCAAGAGCATGTTCTGTAAATGTACTGTGCCCACTGGCTTTGGGAAATGTTCTTACAAAATTATGCTGCATCAAGGTATCCTTAAGACATCAGCTACTGTCCAGTTTTAAACGTAAAAATTCAAGGGGCTTTTCATGCTCTCTCTAACCAGTTTTTAATTTTAAAGGGAAAAAAAATCAGACATACCCCATCTTTCCTCCTGTGCCTGGCAATGTTGGGAAAGCCATTTCTATCAAAATCTGGAGATTTGTAAGCCTCTACCTCAGGGACTCTTGTACCTCAGGAGAGGCTATGTCTCTTTGCAACCTATGGATCTCTTCAACTGGTTTGATGTCCTGGGACTATTCAGGCAGATGTAATTGAATCAGTTTGAAGCAGCTGTAGCTGGCATGTGGTCTCTCAGATTGCTAGCACCTGCTTGTTTTTTTGCAACTCGCTAGAGTGAGAGAAGTGCCAAAACCAGCATTGGTCTTGGAGCAGCAGCTACAGCGCTCCAGATCTCACATCCCATTCCCCTTCCAGCCTCACCACAGCTCACCGGTGCCTGAATTGATAAAACCCTTCTGCATGATTAGGGCTGAGCTAGACTTTTCCTTCTCATTCTTCTCAGTATGCAGATCCTGACAGTACTGACCACGAGTCCAAAAAAATAAGGCAGGATAATGGTGATCAGGTGGCTTCGGGGCTCTCTTATCATTAGACAACTGGGTAGCCTGTGGTTTGCAGAATCGTTTAAATGAACGTACCAAATTCATTTGCTGTTCCAGCATAGTCTTATTGGCACAGAGAATGAGCAGTTAATGTATAACAAACTGTGAGCTGTTGTGGAATATGATAAATAAACTTCCTTGGCAGGGGGGAAATAAAATGGGACTCTTTCTATAATGTAAGAACTAAACTAATTGACATGGATTGCTTCAGTACTTGCTGTGTACCAGATGATACAGTATACTAAAGTAGAGATTTCCACCCTAGGATCTCAGTAGGCAAGCTTTACTTTTTAAATGTATAGATTTGTCACTTTTAAAAGTTGTATATCTATTTTCAGCATATTTGTGTAACCTTAACATTTTTGTTTCATTTGGTTATTGGGCAGGAATCTAGTTAATCTCTATTCTCACTGGATCCTGATCTTTTCTTATTTGAATTGAGATTTAATGTATATTTTCTTAAAATTTATAGTGTATGTTTTAAAGTTTCTTCAAAAGAGGTTTATATTGATAGTATTTTTGGAGATGCTAGGAAATAGAATTATGACTAACAGTAGGAAAAATGCTTCTTCATTATCATTAGGAAATGACCAATTGGACAACATGTAGTTGCTAGGGAAAAAAGGATCTGTGGTCTTAACCAAAAGAAAGTTATGTACTTGAAGACAAAACCTTAGACTTTTAAATGATAAAATAAGGCATGAACAATGTCAAATGAGTCCTGAGAACTGATGTACTCCTTTCTCTTCTCTACTGTTCGTAAAATACATTCCTAGTCCGTTTTGGTTCTCTTTGCCACCAAGCCAGAATCCTTCTAAAGATAGCACTGTGGACAGCCATTGCCAATTGATGGAAGCTGTGTGTAATATGAAACCTCTGTACAGTTGCTGGGAAGGCATGGCATTATTAATTGCTAAAGCTCTTTGGTGGGAACAGAGATCTCTGTGAGCTTGCTAGGGAGAATCTAGAGTTTATGTGGGTCTTGAATAAAAAGAAAACATAGGAATTTTCTGAAAATGAGATGATGAAATATCGTGAAGCTAGGGAGTAATATGTGAAAATGAGCGTGTATGTGAATTCATTAGCAGAGTCAATGATGATGAGAAGACCTTGGTAGTACATGAATGCTTAACTCTCTGCTAGACTATCAACTGTGACCTGGCATGTTATTCATCATATAAGACATCTTCACAGAGGTTATTGCTGACTCCTTCTATCTATGTTAGGCCTCTCATTTGATGTTTTTTATGGATTTTTGTTCTCTTTCTCCCACATATGTTTCACCAGTCTGAGAGTACCTTCTCCCTGTCAGGAGTTTTCTAAGGGGACTCTGTTCTCTCTAAGTTTACATAAAACAATATTTTTGAATAAGTAAACAGGTAGTTTTATAAACATTGAATCACTCACACTATTGCTTGAGGGTCATTCCTGTTTTACCTGTAATGGATAATCTTACGGAAGATCTCCGGTTTCAGGGAAGACGATAATAAGTTACAGTAGGAACAATGTAGGGATTAGGGATAGAAGGTCTGGGTTTGAATTCTCTGCTGCCACTTGTTTGCTATGATTCTGGGCAACTCTTGATAATGCTCTTAGCTTACATCTCCTCATCTGTAAAATACCAAAGCACTTTGAGACGGGTGCTCCCCTCTTGCCATCACCCTCATGATTCTAGTTGTTCGTTCAATGCAAATTGTTTTAGCTATTATCCTAATTGCATTTGTTTTCTACTTATTGTGCATGAATACCCCATCTTCTATATCCACATGTTAACAGCTAAAGATCTTGTTTCATAAAGAATTTTAAATTAAATAGTTTCTTGATTTGTAAGTACAACTTATCCACATCTTTATAATATGTTGGGATTTGATCAGAAATTTGTCTAAAAATATAAGCCACAGAAACATTTTCATTTTCTGATAGTCACTGAATACCTGTTACTATTAGAAAACAAAACCCTAACGTCCTTCAATGTTTCTTGACCATGTAGGATTAATATGAATGTCTTGATGTATTATTTTGAGGATCTGAGGGACTTTATTGTTCCAGTTTTCAAATAAGATGTATGAATAGATATTTCTTTGGACAAAATAAACGTTAAGATATTTTTATCCTCTTCATGTTGTTAGGTACATAAAAACAGGTTTGTGATATAGGTCCTGACTTTTTAAAGATAAAACATTGGATAAGTTTTGATCTTCTGAGTTTTGAGCTTTAAGTGGTTGTAGCTATTTAACATTATTGATGGCATATGTGCGTGTATGTATTTATATATATGCATATAAATATATGCGTATATAACACACACACACACACACACACACACACAAGATGAATGGGTGAATTATAAATTGACTAGAAATGTTTTTATGGTGCCTTAACTTTATAGAGCAAGCAGGATGCCTGAGTTCAGTGTGGGAAATACTAACATTGTGCATCGGGAGGCATTTCAGGCATGCCTTTAGTCGCCTTAGGCCAAAGCCTCAAGCAGAGCAATGTGTACTTATTAGCGTCATTGCTGGTGTCGGGAGAGTATATACCCAAGGCCAAAAGAAAACTGAATTTTCCTCTATAAATTTGTCATTTGAAATCATATTCAAATTTTGTCAATCAAAAGATGGTGTATTTACCCTCCATATCAGACTTCAGCAACATAAAAAATTTTTCATTAGATGACAGAATTGAATTATGTCCAATTAAGTAATTTCAAGCATAACCCTGGTATTGATTATATGTAATCATAAAAATATCCATTGACTATTTATCTCAATATATAACTTGGGATTTTTAAATATAAATCTACTAGTTTTTAAAATGACAAATTATAGTACAGGACAGGATTCTGGCTGTTTTGAAAGAGTGGTATTATCTCTGCCCAAATACAGGGTAGTTTATCTTTTGTTCAGTTGACTTGCTACTAGTAGAAATCACTGACAACCCTTCAGGAAGTTTTCTCATTGATTGTTCTGTGTACTTCTGTATATTGGAGAAGTTGGGGTCGCCATCTGTACATAAGATGCTTTTACTTCTCCTCTTAGGCTTGTACACACTGATGGCCTACACTACATATGCACTGCATACCTGAGGCAGATATAATACATTGTCACAAAATGCTTGGCTTAAAATCATAGAAGCATATTCTCTTATAGCTTTGGAGGTCAGAAATCCATATGAAGATACAGTTGGGCCACATTCTTTCTCCTGGCTCAAACAGGGGAATCTTATCTGCCTTTTCCGAGTGACCCCAGTTTTTCCCTAGCTTTTGATGCTGTTACTTTAGACTTCACCCATCTGTATGTGGCCTTCCATACTCTGTGTATCACAGTGTCCTTTAAGTATCCCTCAAGGGTTAAGGACACTGTTGCATATGCAGGAGAGAATTTCAAGGCTTAGCTTGGAGGGTTACTTTCTAATGTAATATGGCCAGCGAATGATCAGGAGAGAGTTTCAGCAACACTTAGCCCAGTGCAGAAACCTGTGTTCCTTCTACTTCTCCCAAGTTGGTCCTAATAAAAGGAGTCAATTTTTTCCCTATAATTAAGGATCAAATTACTATTTGTGTGAAGATAGGCAGGGACAGCAGAGTGTAGAGTAAAGTCATTCAAAAATAATTAGAATACAATTGGAAGCATTCGTTAACCCTTCCTACTTCATAATTTGAACTTTAAGTCAATAATTTTGAATTTTGAATTTTAAAATAGACAATTAGTAAAATGATTATATGAATATTACATGTATTAACTATTGACCAAAATAGCTTTCCTGGTGAACGGATGTTCTGTGCAAATGTATTTATACAATAGAAAATTTTAGAGATAAGCATTAGACTTCCTTGCTAGAGGAAAAAAAGATAAAATGAAAATTTGAATTAAAATAAATATAAAACCATGATTTCCAACCAAAGCACATTAATTAATTGAACATACTCTCTTTTATCCTAGAGTCAGAGAAAAAAATATCATTTTGCTAGATTATAGTTTATTTATTTTCTTTTTGGGGATTGGTGATTAAATCTAGGGCCTTGTACATGCTAGGGCACGCACTCTTTCAAGGAGCTATACTCCTGGCCTCATTTTTAGTTTTCTTTTCTTTTTTAAAAGACAGTTCTTGTAGCTGTTCTTAAACTTGCTATTTTTCTGTCTTACTCTTTCAAGTGGCTGAAATTTCAGGCCTTTACCACCAGGTCCAGCTGGATTGTGGATTTCTTTCTGATATAGATCAGCTTTGATCCCAGGCCCCAGAGATAGAATTCTGAATGAGAAGAGAAAGATCCTGTGTTTTACACGGCTCACATGGTAACTGGAATAGGTGTGTGTAGACTACTAAACAAACAACAAACATGTTTAAAAGCTATATTTTTACAAAGTCATAGATGCTATTTTTGACATAAAATGGGGAGATAAAGGATAGGGAATGGATGGAAACAGGGGTTGGAGTCATGAATAGCATTTTAGAGGTAATTAGCACTCAAACTCAACACATGAATAATGTAAAGGGGCCAGTCGTGGGAAGGACTACAGATATCTAATATCTAGAGACAGGCTGCTTAGGGCTGCATATTGAGTACATGCCTTAGAGTAGGTGTGGCAAGAGAGGGATATCCTTGTGTTGGCTTGTCTGTTACAGGTTTTTGGATCATCTCTTTCTTCTAATAATAAATATGACAATATGACAACATGAAAGGACTGGATATTCTTAATCATGTCTGCTTCACATGTTACAGACTACTTATTGAGAAAGCAGGAGTGAATTTTGGCACAAAAGGAAGGACTAGATTTGTGACCATCCTAAGCTCCTCTCTAGCAATTCTGTTGTACACTCTGGTAACAGATTTTTAGAGGATTCAGGGATTCTTGAGGCCTCACTGTTTTTCTTCTTATATCAACCATCTTTTTTTAAAAAGATTTATTCATTTTGATTTTATGTATATGGGTGTTTTGCCTACATGTGTGTGCTGTGTCACAGAAGGTCAGAAGAAAGTATAAGATTCCCTGAAACTGGGCTACAAATGCTCATGAGCTGCCTTGGGAATGCTGGGTTTCAAACCCAGGTCCTCTCGAAGAGCAGCCAGAGCTCTTTACCTTTTAAAGTACTATTGTCTTACTTTCTTTTCTTTCTCTGCATATCAAGACTGAAAATTAGATAGAAGGCCAAATGGAATAGCCTTACGTGTCTTTGTTGTCAGAATTAATCTCATGATAGCCCATGGTTTAACACAGAATATTTTAGGAACATATAGTTCCCTTCCCAGTGTAGTGGAACTTAGGAAATCTGTTATTCTCACCTATATATTCATCTTGAAAGAAAAATTTCTGCAAATGCTTCATTCAAAATTAAATTATTACTGTATTAGAGGATAAAGGTGTTTCATGATAAACTGATGACATGTTATTGTCACCTGAGTTTCACATGTAGAATCAACATTTTGTTCATCTCATTATTAGTTTATCACTACTCAGTGCTACAGCACGAAATGGATAACACTTATGAGACAGGGCACAAAGAAGTAGTCAGTCTGCTGTGAGAATTCAGAAAACCCAGTCCACAAAAGGTTAAGTCTTTAGATATCCAGATTTATTTATCTTTTACTAGACAAATCTCATTCAATGCAGCCTTGAAGAGTATGAAAATATCCCAATTTGCAAAATAAACTGTCCTGTGATTAATGTAAGCATTATTATCTGTTAAGCCCTTAACCCGACTAAGGAAATTCTCTTGACTCCCGTCTCAATAATGAAATCTGAAATGGAGGAGTGGACTACTTGGTTTTCCAGAAATACTATAATGCATAATTTTATTACATAATATGCTTGGCCTTAAAAATTGTCACCTAATTCATACCTGAGATCACAGCCTTTAAAAGAAAAAAACTGTCCATGTGTCCAGAATGTTAAGTCACCCTGCACAAAGGCCATTATTATACTGAAGACTCATATATAAAATACAAAAACAAGATAAAGGGTGTTTCTTATAAAAACGTGTATAGAAAACACGTTTTGTCTTTTTGTAGACTATTGCAGGCTTTTATAGGAGTGTTTGTGAAAATATATACATGACTTATAAACTAATTTTGACATTTTCTCTCCTCATATTGTGTGTATGAGAGCATTTATCAGGATACATTAAGAAATAAACTTGGGCTGTCCCTGGGCTGGCAGGCAGTGAAGAATGCAATGAACACTGTTCAGATCAGCCTTGTTTGGCAAGTTTTACCACCTTGGCAGAGCTAAACTGAGACCTAGAAGCACTGCTCATGCAGGCAGTGATGTAGCATTTAAAATAATATTTAATTTATTCAGTTTGCCACATTTTCAAGCAGCTACGTTATTTGCTTTTGTTACAAAAACATGGTTACAGTCTGCATACAAAACACTAAATAGATACTTGCTCATTTTAGCATATATAGATACTCAAAGTTGATATTTAAATTTCCAAGGTATTTTTCCACAATTCTCTATCAGATTTTGAGCTTATAAGAGCATAAACTGGAGCGCTCTTAGGTAACTTACGAAATATCTTGTCTGCTAATTCATTTGTTCAACAGAAGAGGGAAGAGCCACACCTAGCTGAAGAGCCACAGCTAGCTGAGAGGTTTACTGTAGACAAGTGTGGTGTGTGGTAAGCTCAGCAATGCATTGCTCTTTCCACAGTGTTCTTTCAACTTTGCCATGGCACTAAACATTTTTCTTACTCTTTTTACTTTCTAAGTGTATTCACAATATTTAAAAGGTTTGGTGTTTCATAAAAGTATGCAATGGAAATAACTGCTTACCCTATTCTCCAAAGAATGTTGCGAACCTAGCAAAATAAACTTACCGAACATTAAAATAGAAATGTATTTAATGTTCAAATATTTTGTGATTTGTTTCTTAAAAGTTTACTCTAAAAAGTATTGTTCAAAGGCTGGTTGTGGTGGTGCACATCTTTAAATCCAACCCTGGGGAGGCAAAGGTAGGCAGCTCTCTGTGGGTTCAAGGCCAAGCTGAGTTACAAGCTATTCAGAATTACATGGTGAGATCCTATAACAAATATGTGAATAGGTAAACAAATGAATAAAAACAGGCACTCCGGAGCTAAAAAAAAAATGACAAAAACACAGAAAATCATAGAGAAATCATTACAGAAAAATCATTGTTTTGTGTCTATAAACATCATATTCCTGGTTTCCTACAGCCTCATCAGTACTGGATATTAGCAGTTATTTATCATATTAGAAGAAAGAAAATTATATTTCGTCATTGTCTTGTGTGTAAGTTATATCAGTAGGATTACATAATATTTTAAAAGTTTATTGCCTTTTTACATTTTTTTCATTGAATTTTTGCCTTTTACTGATTTGTATAGCCTCTTTGTTTTATCAAATGTTAAGTTTTACAGGTGACTGAGCAAAGCTGGAAGCTGGAGAGGTAGTCTTCCCTTGGGAAGAGCATACCAATTGTCTGTTCAATGTCAAGCCATCAGCCCTGAAAACGTACATGAAAGTAACATTATAACTGAACAGGTTATATTCAGGAATACATATGTATATACATACATGCATACAATAACAATGAAAAGAGACACCATGAATTTGAAAGAGAGCAGGGAGGGGTGTGGGGTATGTGTATGGAAGGTTGGGGGAAGGAAAGGAAAGGGAGAAACATAATTAAATTACAATCTTAAAAATTTTTAAAGTACTTAGAAAAAGTGAAGTTTTGTGTTCAATTTTTAACTATTCTTTTTTGCCCCGTATTATTTTTGTGTAATTGTACATGCCAGCCATTCACTTTATGACTTAGAAGAACTCATGTGTAGAGAAATTGCCCGTATTTTCTTTTAGCACATTTGTGATTCAGACTTTAAAAAAATTATTAATATGTTTGATTCAACTAAAATTTGCATTCTATTTACTCAAAATGCATTAAGCCTTGTTTTTGAATGAAAATAACAGTTTTGTTTTTTTATTTGAAGTGAAAAAAATCCTGTTTTTGTCCCATAAACTTTTTAGGAAATCAGAGATTAGAGCAGAGGCAAAAAAAAAAAAAAAAAAAAAAAAGTATTGAGAACTGAAATGTCAGAATTGACATATTTTTATTTTATCAATCAATGTTTGCTACATAGAAAATCTGAAGAAATTCTCTTATTTATAAGAATAAATTATTATATTTTGATTATCTAAGCAATGATTAAATCAGTGAAAGCATCATAGAATAAATCAAACCCCTAGTGAGATATTTTTAACAGCAAATACAGTTCATGTGGTAATGTTAATTTTACTTACTTAAGAAAAGCACTTATCAGTAAGACCTTATAACTGAACAAATGAAATCAAAATATGAACATTGTAATTTAAGCAGGATACAATAACCAGGTAATAAATAAATTTGTGTCTTGAAAAGTTGGCTTCATGTAGTCATCACTATTAAAAGTTAATATTTTCATATGATTTTATTTAATTTTAAAAGGAACTTAGGCTAAGGATTCTGATAGCATCTTTATAATGTTTTTATTAAAAAGCAGTTATAAAAGTTGAATGTTTAGCAATAAAAGAACATTATCCAGCTTAAAATGTATTTGTAACTACATATTATGAAGAGAGAACTAAGGTTGGGGGGTGCAATAAGGAATCTCACTAATTTTTCTTCTACATGCAACTTAAGTTTTTCCTATTATTATTTTATTATTTTTGTGTGTATGCTTTGCCTACATGTCTATCTGTGCACCAGGTGCACACTCAGTGTCTACAGAGACCAGAAGATGATGTTGGAAACCCCCATACTTGGAGTTATAGACAGTTATAAGTTGCCAGGTGGGTACTGGAAATTAATATTGGGAGAACAGCCACTGCTCTTAACTACTGAGCCACCTCTTCTGCTTTATTTTTAATATTATTAAATCATATATGAGCATATATAATCATATATTTTTTTCTATTGTAGCATTAATATACCTCAGTTGTAAAACTATTTGGGAAATTCAAAATGTAAGAATGAAAACAATAAAGTAATCTTTGATACAATTACTATCAAAAAAGAGTTATTACTATATTGCTGTACATTTTCAAAACCATGGGCTATCACTCACAAAATATAGCTGTGGGTTGTGATTTTTGTTAGCTAGCAATATAATATGAAAATGTTTTTGATAATAAATAATTTCACCGATGTATGCTATGCCATTTTGACAGTTTCTTACTTGTACACCTCCAAATTACTTCCAATGTTTCTATATTAAAAATAATATCTTTGTGAAGATACTTTAATGATCATCCTTGATAAATGAATAGAAGACTGTAATTTTTTTAACCTTTTGATGCATTTAGCAAGACCATTTACACATCTATGGCTGGTCTGTACTAGTCATCCTTAAAACTATCTGTCTGCTCATATCACTATTGGTGAGCGGCAGAAAACTTGAGGCCGGAAGATAGCTCTGAGTGGTTTGGGAAAGATTAGAAAGTGTCAAGAAGAGGTCAAACAAAGGTGGTATTTTTGGTTGAAGACTTGTTACATGCTGCCAAAGGCTATGAAGTACAGCTTTCTCCAACGGGAGCTCATGTTGTAAAGGCAGCTCTGACTGATTGGCATGATTGAATGCTCCTGTTTGCTTACAGTCAGTAGCCTGACCCTTCAAGTACACCCACATACTCAGTGATTGAGACCACTTACTCATACTAATCATTGCATGCAGAAAATACATAAAAGATTTGTATTCATTACTCAATATGTTTTGCTGCTCAAGTGTCATGAAACATTCAGGGTATATTAACTGGCAAATGCACACCTGGAGTATGTTCTTAGCTTTAGAAACTGCTAATTTAAAAAAATCAAATATTTAATTTCGAGGGAAAAATCAGTTTTGGATTTTGAGAATATATATCATCTTTCATTTTGGCCCAATTAACCCAGCAGGTGTGTGTAAATTAGGTCACTACTTTGTCACCGTGGTAACACGCATTGGAGAGGTGGATCTTAACCACCTCCAGCACAGGTGATGTTAGCTGGGTTAGTATTAAGAGGTGCTTTTAAATCGAAACATGGTGAATTTAATACGTTAGAGTATAAAAAAGGGGTCTGATGCTGAGTACCAACAAATAGTTCTCTCTGACACAAAAACAAGTACTCCTTGAAATCTCTACTAACAAGAAGGTTTAATGAGTCTGAACATCAGAACTGTCATGTAAAACTTGCTGAAAGTCTCTGAAAGGACAGATGCTACAGCACCATGAGGTGATGGGCTCATTACTCATGGAATAAGGGATTTGGGAGTCAGAGACCACCCCTCTAGAACTGAAAACTGCTATTAGAAATAAGTTGTGGTTTTCAGGTCTGTGACTTCCTGATTATTTACTGGAGTGTCAAGTCTAATCAGTGTCTAGAGGTGTTGTTTTGATTTTCATTTGTAAAGGCAGTGCCTAATACTTTCTTTTGTGTGCCATTTTTAATCAATATTCATAGTTGTTCATGGGGTAAAGCGTTAGCAGAGCTGGTCTCTGCCAGCACTCCGGCACTGATACTGTCTCTAACTCAGGCTTCCCACCAGGTGGAAAATCAGACATGCCTCAAGATCTCGTGTAGAGCTTGTGCAATCTGTTTGGCTGTCGAAGGCTCCAAATCATGTGGGCATTCTGCAGCCCTACAGAGTGGTAGAATTTCCTCACTTATCACTGACAAGTTCACACCTCTTTTGGTCATTAAAATTATAAATATGCATTATCAGATGAAAAAAAAAAGCCAATGCTATTAAATCCACTTCTAAGGAGAGGAGCCTTCCCAGGCTGTTTCAGCTACCAGTCACTGAAGCTGTTATTTCTTCGTGCCCATGTTGCTGGTTTGTATGTGGTTTTATAGCTTTCAGTGTCCTCATGTCCTGCCTAACCTTTGTATTATTTATTGTAGTTTTGAAGCATTTCCATTCCATACTTTTTTTGGTAATATTTTTCAAATAGCATTTAAGAAAATTGAATTTTCCTAGTTTATTTTCACTTGGTTGTGACTGCAGTTTTATTACTAATATTGTGTGTTTTCAATAGTTAATATTTACAAAACACTGAACATACTCTTAGGTTGCTTTCTAATAACCTCCTTTTGGTGCGTCCGGTGAAAGCTACTAAGAGAAGAGGCAAAGAGAGTCACATGCCACAGTGGATCTGGCTTCACTCTCCCAGGAGTGTCAAGGGTCCCTGATTTTCAGGTTTGTTTCTCTTTTTAGTTACCCAATAGTCCTGCAGGCTTGAAGACTCACAAAGGGACACTGGGCTGAGTTGGGGAACTGTGACTCAAGTGCTCTTCACTTTTAGCATGTCTTGCTTGGACAGCCTCTTTACATTCAAGTCTCCTTCCCATCAACTCCCCAGTGGACTTGGAAAACCATTTACTTTGAAGAGTAGTTTATTACAAAAACGTCTCAGGGAAATTCTAATAACCTGGTAAGGGAAGAATATGCATTGTTCTCTAAAGAACAGCATCCCACATTCTAAGACCTGGTCTGTTAAGGAGCAAGGTGAATGGCAGCACAAATTAGTATTGGAATGAAAAATATATCAGAGCAGGATTGCAGGTTGTTTTAGAAATTGGACACCCCCCGGAAAAATAGAGGGATTGAATTATCAAATATAATCAGTCTAATAAAGGAAGTTGTGGTAGAATCAGGGAACTTGGACCTGAATTTTGGTAACCAAGCTGGAGGTGGGTGCAGGCACTTAAACAGAGTAGTTTCTTTCATTGTTTGATGAAATAATTTTTACCCCTTTTAAGTAGCATGTTAAAAGAGAAAGAGGTTGGTGTGACTGAAACAAAGAGCTTACACAGTCACAGAACTGGTTGGTTTTTATACCTTCCTTTACTGAGTATTGTCCTTCAGTACAATACAGAGCCATTTCTTTGTTCTCACAAGCTAGCAGTTAAAATTGTATGTAAATGTATGCAAATTAGATGCTGTCTAATAAAGAGAGTCATTAGATGGAAGAAATATTTAGTTTAGGAAAAAAAAAGCAGGTGTATTGTGTAAAAGAAAATGTAACACTACAAAAAAGCCCAAACTTCTGTGGACAGTTATAGAAAAAGATTATTAAAATAGATTTTTAAAGACTTACGTCTTCTTGACCTTTCCTTTGTGCTTATATATATGTGCTTGTTTTTAAAATATTTACATATAAAACTAGAGCATTGGCTTCTTTCCCAGAATTACTGGAAGCACCTTCACCAGGAACATTTGGACTTGAATAATCTCCACAGCAGCATTTTCCTTCTTGAATTAAATGAAATGTAAAATGAGTGATTGTCCCAAGAAGAAACTGCTCTTCTTTAGGTTGATAAAGGCCTCATGACCTCATAATAGATACCTTGCAAATGGTCATCATGTTTAGTTTTAGTTTACTTTTGAGGAGTGAAGGTATCTGACTCAATTCCAGACTCTGAAAAAATTCCTTAAAAGATATGTAAACTGTAAGTTTCTTGAGAGTAGCTTGCAGTTTGTCATGATCATAGATGTGTTCAGTGTGTAGTGCAGTGCCTAATGTTCTCTAGACACTCACATTTTCCTTTAGTTACTACATCTCAGTGATTTTTTTTTAATCAGCTGCATGGTTGTGGGTATGTCAAATACCTTTGTAATCTCTACGATACAGGTAGTGAATCAGTTCCTAAGGCTTGTATGTAGCAGTTATGCAGTAAATGCTCACTGAAAACTGTTTTGCTATTCAGTTTCCTCAAGTCAACTATGATTAAAATTTTGGCCTGCTCATCGCATGCATCTCTCATATGATGTTTGTGGGGCAAGAACATGTGTAACAGTGGCTCTGGGCATTCAGATTCTACTAAAGGAGCTGTGTATGCAAACACTTAGTACACAGAAGATTGAAATAGTTATCACAGATACTGTATGGGGAAATGAGGCAGAAACTCTGACTGAAGGGTCTCCGGGATGGTTTCTTGGAGGAAAGAGGGGTTGTACTAAGTGCTAGCAAGGAACAGATGGTTGGCTATGGTGAGGTAGAGAAAAGCAGAGTTGCAAAATTCTCCACCTTCCATTCCTAAATTAGTAGAAATATACTAGATTTTCTTCTAGTCTCTTGTGAATTTCTAGGAACAGCTTGACTTTAACCTTTGTGGAAGCACAAATGGGAACTGTGATGGATACAATAATTACCAAAGTAAAATTATAACTCTAAGTCATATTTATAATTATATTTTGCCATTGACTCTGAAATAAGGAAAAGTAAGCGAAGGACTGTATAGTCTTTTGATTTGAAGATATTATAAATATAAAATTTATTATTTCTCTATCTGTGATCCTGTCTATAATGTGAAGTCAAGTTTTGGGGTGCCAGGCTTAGGGACCCCAACTATCACTCAGTTTAAAGAATAATTGTTAAACTAGTATTTTATTTTAATAACAACTCTTGAGATGATATAATTGGTATTATCATTTCCATTATCAAGATGAGGGGGCGAGGTTATGAGCACTGAATTCACTTTGCAGGGATCGTAGAGTCAATGGCCGCACCATGTTTCATTGATAGGTTGTCTAGTCCCTTTTCATAGGCACAGAAACAGCAAATGTCTTGGATTCTAATTTTATTCTAAAGTGTTTTCCATTGATTTGGTGTTATATTCTCATTTTTTTCCACCTTAGTATGAGGAAAACATCAAAGATTGAGTAGAGAGACATATCTGGGGGAAAACACAAACATTTTGGTAACTGAGAGTATATATAAAAACTGTAATGGTTTTGTGGACTGAAAGAATTTGAACTTGCTTTCTTGACTTTTGAGTTGAAGAAAAGATTTCAATGTGGAGGTGCAAGATGAGCTGCATTGAACTAATCTTGGAGGTAAGCAAAGGGCTGAGGGACTAACAGCTTTTGATATTACTTAGTGCTTATTATTGTTATTATTATTATTTCTTTTTAATTATGCAAAGTGCTAATCAGTTTGATTATGCACAGTGCTAATCAGGTTAATTATGCAAAGTGCTAATCAGTTCTTCTTGAAGCACACGAGGAGAGCAGAGGTGCTGGCGGTGAATGGCATAGCTGGATGGGGGTGGTCACGGCAGTCATTCCTTATTAAGATAGGAGTAGACGAGATAGCAAATGGGACTTATCTGTGAAAGTAAAGGGGAAAAAGAAAGAGCACTGTGGGCACATGAAAGATTATGGTTTGTGCAGGACAGTGTTTATGTGCAGAAAGCTTTCTCTCCCTGTTGTGTAGTTTGGTCCGATAGTCTGCTATATTTTGAAGGCACTCGTTTGAAGCCAAAAAGAGTGCAGAGGGAAAGAAACAGAGTATTGTATAGCTAGACAAGTTGTCAAAACAACTTACAGTGGTTGGCAAGCACCAAGTCCTGGGAGGACAGTAGAGGAAGTGGAATCTAATAGACCTGTACATGAAAGAGGGCATCAATAAAGAGAATTGAAAATTAAGGGAATGTCATTCTGATAAGATAAACAGGGCCAACTCACTATTGCAGTTACAGGGGTGGCCTTCGGTGCAGCATATTTCATGAGGTGAACTGAAGGCTGGCTTCTTGGTGCTAGCAGTGGTCTCTGAGTGTGGTGACGACGAAAATGACAATAAGGGTTTTATGTAATAGTTCCTAGTTGGATCAGCTTTGTCGCCACGGAAATCAAAGTGAATTTTAATATTAACCTGCAGGTCTGTGCTTATTAAGCTGGGTAACTTCCTGTGAAGATGAGTTTACAGCTATATGCTCATATGTTTTTATAGAAGAATGACCAGAGAGTTCCCCCAGGAAAGCCCTTTTTATCTGGTCTTGTTCTAGTCTGTGGTTTGATAAACTACTGATGAAGTGCTGTAATGCCTGCTTGTTAGGATGAATTTAAAAAAAAAAAAAAAACAGAAACCAATTCAGAATGCTGAGTAAACATTCATTTTTAAATAAATGTTTTAAGTCTATGTGTCTTTCCCTTGATTCAAGAATTTGAGCTGGAGATTTATAAATTATTTGCAAAAAGGAGGGACTAATTCCCCATTTACTATCTGATAGTCTTTTCTTTCTAAAGCACATTTCTAAGCACAACTGAACTTTACAAATACCTATGTGGACTGGATTTTTTAAGTCCAAACAGTGACAATAATCCTACAGAGACAGAGTCACTAGTGGAGTCTCCAGGCTAGGACATATTAATGACTTATTTGTCCAGCCAGCATGGATTCTCTGATAAAAATAGGCTTTCAATTTTTATTTTTTCTTTAACCAGGACCAATTTCTGTTTCAAATATGAAGAGAATGACATAAATCTTTGGTTTCCAAGGAGAGTCTGGAAAGAAATAGATTGTTAGAGGACAGTGCCCACAAATTGAGAGAGCCTGTGGGGGCCCTTCGGGAATCTGGCTGGGAAATTCTGTAATAAGCAGTCCTTCTGCTCTGCTTCATGGGAACTTGGTTTTAGAAATGAAACACTGCTTGTGTGTTCCTCACCCCTAAAAACTAAGATAGAGATGTAATATTCATAGTAGCTCTTTATTAAAACATTTTGAATCACTTCTTAATGAGCTTAAACACTTTTTGTAGGAATTGTAACTAATGGGCACCTTGTAAATTGGCTTCTGTGATGGTGCACTAAACGCTTATTTTGTTTCAGAAGGCATGGGGAGCCAACAACATTGCTACATGGACATTTAAAATGCCACGAGAAAGTTTCAAGGAAAATAATATAATCTAAACAGCAAAAGAAAATGTATTTAGTAACACAACTAATATGACCGATGTCCTGATTAATTATGTATTTATACTCACATCACAGACATGCTTGTACATATAGACCTATTCATTCCTTCATTAAAACCAGTGCTCTTTGGGCAACTAATTTGTTAAAATGTATGCACTGTGCTAGTTCCAATGCTTAGAATTCTCAGTACTGGAGACTCTATTGGCCAAAAGCAACACAAGTACTTGGCAGGGTGGTGCTTAGTGACATGGTATTAAATGGTATTTTCCTCAGGATCTTCAACCTTCAAAAATAGATTGTTGGAGGTCAGTACCCACAGATTTAGAAAGTCTTTGGAGGACAAAACTTTTACGTTTTACTTGTCCCCAAACTTTCTCTTCATAGAAATCTTATGAACCAAATACTTGGCTTCAGTATTCAATTGTGTAAAAATCAGGATGTTCCACTAAATTATTTCCAAGGAGAGCTCATCTCATATACAGTGTGTCAGAATCTTTTTGCTGATCATGGAATTAATTTATACTTTATCAACATGAGAAAAGCCTTAGAATTATATGATGTTCTTCCAGACTTTGATCTTTTTGCAAATAAGTGATTTTGTTGTTGTTGTTGCTCTTAATCCCATGGATACCCCTACTGTCTTAGTTTGGTCTGCTATTGCTGTGATGAAACACCATGACCAAAACGCAAGTTGGGGAGGAAAGGGTTAATTTGGCATATGCTTTTATATCTTAGGAAATAGGTACAGGAACTCAAGGAGGGCAGGAACCTGGAGCCAGGAGCTGATGCAGAGGCCATGGAAGAGTGCTGCTTACTGGCTTGCTTCCCATGGTTTGCTCAGCCTGCTTTCTTGTAGAACCCAGGATCACTATCCCAGGGATGGCACCACCAACAAGGTGCTGGGTCCTATCCCATCAACCTCTAATTAAGAAAATGCTCTACAGCTGAGTCTTATGGAAGCGTTTTCTCAATTGTGTTTCCCTCCTTTCAGACAACTCTTGCTTGGGTCAAATTGATATAAACTATTTAGCACACCTGCCTTAGATTTAAGTTAAATTGAGTTTAGATAGGGTGGACTCTAGAATATTCCTGAGTTTCAATCTGTATTTTCAAGTTACTAGCTGAAGAAGTTATAATATATTTGATCTGTACTTCTTCATACTTTCTCCTTCAAAGCTAAGTTCTGGGTGTTAGTTGCACTAAAGCACAACAGTCAGTGTCAGTGACTCACAGGAACCCTGTGGTCCCATTGTCAGTGGTCTGACAAGAGTGGCCTCCCTGGCTCTGGCATCCAAATACCATGAACTAAATGCCTTTCCTTTTGACTAGCATGCTTTTTCTTTTTCTTATTAAGCGTGGACTTGAGATCTGTTTTCACTTCCTTTACATCTTGTTCATATATACTTCAACCACTCCCCTAATTAGTCAATTTTTGATGACATACTTATTGTAGTATATTGTTGATTATAGCAATGTGCCTGTATACCCCTCTGATTGATACCAAATAAATAGAAATGTGTTGCCTGCGTCACAGCTTTAACTTAGTTGTGGTTTTATACTCTTGACGATACTTAAAGTTCTTAAGAGCAAAAGTAACAATTTAAATTCTTGTATATCCAGTGTCTATCATGGGCTCTACTGAAAGGCATCCCACAGTCTTGCCAAGAAAAGGAATTTAATTAATTAATTAATTAATTTAATTTGGGCTTCTTTGAGACAGAGTTTTCCTGTTGTAACTCTGGCTGTCCTGGAACTCAGTCTGTAAACAAGGCTGGCCTCAAACTCACAGGGATCCACCTGCCTCTGCCTCCTGAGTGCTGGGATTTAAAGGCATGGCTCACCACCGCCCCTTTGGAAAATGAATTTTAAAGCAGCCCAAATGCATGCTCTGCTAATGAGTGAAGAACTAGGGAAGTGACAGTGTTGAGAAAACTTCACAGAAGAGATATTATTACGGTATCTTAAAGCAGATGATGTTTGAATTTGATGTTTTGAAAGTAACCTTAGTTTTTTATGGTAGGAAATAGAAAAGATGAATTCTAGACAGAGAGGAGAACATAAAAAGACTAATGCAGGGGAGAAATTGTCTGACAGCTAGATGTTCAGAGAATCTGTTACAGAAAGGAGAAGGAGATGGTTGTACTGGGTGTTTGAGATGGAGGAACCATGAGTCCTTTAGCGTCTTGTAGTTTTACAGTTCTGTCTTTTCAAAGTGTGTATATATTTGCGGGAAGGGGAACATTGTGGGGCTAGTGAGGTGGTTCAGCAAGTAAAGGCACTTCCCACCAAGACCGATGACCTGAGTTTGATCCCCAGGGTCTGTATGGTAGAGGGAGAGGACCATGCTATGGTGTTTAGACTGGCAGACAGATTGACATGACAGTTCATAAGACACACACGTGAGCATATCTTATTGAAAGACTATAAATATTAACTTTTTCTGTGACTAAAGAAACTGTAAGTGTAAACAACAGAACAATAATTCTTCCTCATTATAATTAAATGGGGCTCTTACCTTTGGTGCCTTAGACCTTAAAAGGTGAGAATGAGAAAAATACACTTTATACTACCGAGTCATTGTTTTAAAAGATAAAAAATGTTGAAAGAAGATAGCGAGTATGTCTACAAATAAGCATAGACTTATGGCTCAAACTAAGAAAGCAGAGATGAATTCCTAATGATGAATTTTCCAGAGCTCTGCAACTGATGTCTAAATATTGAACTCTCTGTGAAGAAAGCAGGAGACCATGGATCCCTGTGACTTGTCTACACTGTCTGTTGGAAGTTGATTGCTATGAGTGGCAGGTAACTGAAAAAATGAATTAGAAATGTAGATAGCACTGGGATGGTGTTGAGAGGGATCTGGCTATTAGTTTGCAAAGCTTGAGGTTTGCACACGTGTGGCTGTAACAAAGACAAGTGCACATACACACTCATAGCTTTCTCCTTATTCCACCATATAACTGAATGCTCTTGCCTGTACCTTGTAGAACTCTACTCAGGGCAGGATTTCATATGAAGAGTGAGTGGAATAGGAAGCAGCTGGAGTCATGACCATGGTTCTTCAGATAAGAAAAGTAGGGATGCAGAAATGAAAATGAGCATGGCAAAGCCACCAAGGATAGATAGACTGGAGTGAGGTGTTAAAGAAGAAAGTCAGGGTAGAGAGAGGTTTCTGAGCACAGTGAGGTTTCTTACGATAATCGACACCTGGAAAGGGAATTCATTCCTGTCACTCTACTGGATGCTTTCTTGAGAAACTAAATGAGAATTGGAATGTATCTGTTTTTCATATTTCATATTTTAGTATATGCTCCTGTCTGGCTGCTCTTTCTTTAGATCTAAGCCAAATAATATATGGAACGCAACTTTATTCTCATATTTCCACCACCATCGCCACACAGTGGGTCAAAAACTGAGCCTCACAAATAGGTGGTAGATGTTTGTGATTTATGCTGTTTATCATTTGTCCCTGACATTAGAAGTTTAAAGAAGTTGAAGGAGGTTGTCGAACCAGAGTGGTTTTCACACCAGACAGCAGGATCCCAACTATAGTCTTGATTCCATATACATTTCACTAATGCAAGTTTTACTTCACGTATTTTCACTTTTTAGTAATCAGATGAACCAAGCAGTTTCATGTTAACCATGCCAAACTTGTTCTTAGGTAAAAGTCCTAGAAATTTCAGGTATTATTGTGTCCTGCCATAATCTTCACAAGATTATATGGTTAAGTAATTAAGATTCCTATGAGAGACATTAGAGTACGATTAGCTAATATTGTTATTCAGGAATTAAAGTTCACCTTGGGTAGCTCTTTAGTCATGAAACTTTTCTCTATAAGACTGACCAGCCACCATTGCCATTTGACATGATTTAATTGATGCGTCTGAGAACTTGGAAGCAGCCCAGTGCTGACTTCAAGGCCTCTGATGGTTTCCTAACATGCACTATGTATTGTTATGTAGTACAGTTTGTCCAACTCAAATGTCCATTTTGGAGTCTTCCTTTCTTAAAAATATGTTGGCATTCTAAAATAATGCTTCTTCCTATACTTGCATTTTCTTAGTGTCTTAAAAGTGAAATTCTGAATGGGTAATGTAACATTAAGCATATGGCTACACAAAGATTAGAAAAGCTGTGGCCATCAAAAATAAATATTGGTAATAACAGTGATAGAATTTCACACATGTAGTTTATTGTGAGAAAAGAAAAAGACTTGCACAGAACTTAGATAAGAATGTAAGCTTGCTGATTAACAAAAATATAAATGAAGACATCTGCTTGTAAACTGGTAGCCTTGTCTTCTTGTTTCCATTTAAGATAAAGCACAATTAAGTCAGATGCAGTTTTTATATTGTCAACAGTATTGGCTCTAATATATTTTAAAAGGAAGCTTCTGTAGCAATCAAATATTTAAATCAATAAAATATGATTATAAGAATGTTTTCTGATGACAAATTTTTCATAATATAAAGAATAGAAGCAACAATATATCTAGATACAGAATCCCATAGTTTGGATATTCTGTTATTGTTTGTTTCTTTGCTGTTCTTTTTACTTTCAGGTTTATTATCTTCTGCTCAGTAAGAGTGCAGGTAAACATGGAGTCTTTGAACAATCAACAAAACCACCTGGTCTTGCCTTCCCCTTACCCTTAGTCATACTCTGAAGCCACTCTAAGATTCTTTTGTTTGGGACTCTTTTGTTTGTCCACGGTCTTGGGGTAGGAATCAAGTTGGACTTTTACTTTTGTGTTTTGAATTCTATTCTGAAGTAGGGAAACACCTGCTAATGAAGTCCAGCTGGAGAGGAGTTTTAATAGCCATCCCCCCCCCTTTAGTATTAGAGAAGAAATAGGAAACGCACTCCCTATGATCCTATAACTGGGACAGAAAGTATGCCTGCAAAACAATAGGGGGGGCATTCAGTGAAATAATACATGTGAGGGGGATTCTGCAAAACTCATTCTACAATTTTTAAGTTGACAATAGGCCTATGAGTTCTCATATTAACCCCCCCTTTATATGAGGATGCTTAAGAAAATAAGAAGCCTTAAGATTCAGCTAAAGATTATTGTCAGGAATAGCCAAATAATATGTTGATAGTCTTAAAAATGAAATTGAAAAACTTGGGCTTGATTTAATAGTTATTTTGTTTAGTTTTTATTTACTTGACACAGTGTATAGTTATATCTGAAGAAATGACCTCACTTGTGGAATTGCCTCCATCAAATTGTTTTCTGGACTTGTTTGTGGAGCATTTACTTAATTAATAATTGATGTGGAGGACCCAGCCCAATGTGGGCAGTGCCAACTCTATGCAGGTAATCCTGGTTTATATAGAAAGTAGGGTGAACAACACATGAATAACAACCCAATAAGGAGAGTTCCTTTGTGCTCTCTGTTTCAATTCCTCCTTCTAGGTTCTTGCCTTGAATTCCCTTGATAGTCGCCTATAATCTGTAAGCCAAATAAGCCCTTTTCTTCCCTAATTGCTTTTGGCTAAAATGTTTACCACTGCAATGGAAAGCTAACTAGGACAATGGTCAAGGAAAACTGTGATGTAAGGGAGGATAAATGAAAGGCAATTTGTTATTCTTAGTAAAATAATCAAGACAGAAATTGAGGGAAAAAATCAACACACCTCTTTTGTACTGAGTGGACCCGACAAGCAAACTTTTGAATAGAATCTGAAGAACATGGGGTGATCATTTTCTTCCCTGTTACACACTTATGCAATATTCCAATGATTCCAGAACAGGGGACTGTTTTTTTTTTTAATTTTGACACTGACATCACTCCAGTTATCTCCTAGGTTGAATTCATACTGTAGAAAAGATGGAGAGGTAATAGTAGCTCCTCAGAATGCACACTGGAAGAACCACAGAAGGCTATAACATGTTAGAGATATTTAATCAGTTGCTGTAGGCAAAGATTCACCAGATGCCAGATGTAGACATTGATTCAGGGCAAAGGTTAGTTTAGTCTTTGCCTAATTCAATTCATAGTCCTAGTCCTTGAGCTCTGGAGCATTTTGGCCTCCGAACAATCTTGAGTCTAGAACTGAAAGGATTCAGTCTCAGCCTCAGTACAATCTAGAACATTTAAGCCTCCGAAACTTACTGTTGACTGAGCCACTCTGACAAACTCCTTCTAAACTCAGACTCTTCTGGTTCAACTCATTCCCTGTTCTGGTTCAAACTTCTTTCCAGATGACTGTTTCTGTCTGATCTTCTGGGCTGGCATACTGTTGACTGCACTCCTCTGACTCCAACTTACTCTGGCTGATTCTGACTGCTTCATACTGAAGCTCTGCTGGGCTTCAAACTGACTCACTCTTTCTTTCTGATACTGACTTCTGCTGAGCTGTGTCTGTGTCTCTTTGTGTCTCTCTGAGCTCTCATTACTCCATATTGCCTCAGTCAACCTCTGCTCCTAAGTCAGACGTCTTCATTGTCTCTGTGTCTTATCCTGTCTGCCTGCTTCAGACTGCTCACTTCAGACTGTAACTGACCCTTCCCTGAGCTGAGAGCTCGATTTTGAGAGTTAGGAATACCCTTACTCTGACTCTCTCTGCTAAGTCTTCCTGTCCTTCACTGACTCATATCAGATGTCACTTCCTGTGTGACACTGACTCTTTCTGAACTCTGCTTCCTGTGTCTGCTTCCACAGTCTGTTTCAGTCTAAGGGATTAAAGGTGTGGACCCCCACTACCTCCTAATATTGGAATTAAAGCTATGTACCAGTATTCTTAACATTCTTTCTACATTCCACCGGACCACACAGGCCCTTAATGTGACTCCTTCATATAGACCCCTGAAATATAGACTATTCTTGGTTTTCACACAGACCTATTCCTTTACAAGTTGGGATGTTTTGCCTGAATAAAGGTGACTATTAAGATTATACTGGTTATCTTTGGCTTCTGGTTTCATGGATTCCCTTTTTTTGCTATGTAGCATTTCTATATTGAACTGCCACTCTTAGAGTTAAAAGCAATTAAACAAGTCTAGGTATATTTATTATAAACACTGATGGATTCTATTGGTAAGCTAATAAAAGATGATAATTTATTTATTTAAAAATGTTTGCAGTGTCCAGTTTCATTTATCATGTGTAACAAGTACAAACTAAGATCCAGAGTATGGTAAAAGGCTTAGGTTTGCTCCTCTGCTTGTTTGGGCATCCCTTAGCAAAACTCTTTTTTCTGTATGTTGACAGTACTCCTTAGACCTTTGTAAAATTATAATGTACACAACACCAGCATATATTTGGCTGCATAATGAGAGTAGGTTTTTAGTAAATGTAGCCTGAAGGAAATATAAAAATTCATTGCACTAGTTTTAATGCTTTGGGTAAAATAGGTTTGTTCTGTGAACCTTGAATTACATAAGACAGAGTGCTGTGTTTAGGAGACATAAAAGCAGATTAAAAGTCAGGAAAAGCAGCACTACTTCTCCTTTGAGTGTGCTTGGCTCTTTATCTGCTAGAGGAAGAAGCAGGTATTACTGCAATTGATGCTGAGAAGTGTGTTGGTTGTGGTTTCTGGGAGAATTTTGGCAACGATACACAATTTTCCTTGAGAAAAATAAAAATAAATGCCATACACTGGAATTGGACACATTGCTTTTATTTCCATTTCCCTTAAAAATCATTTTTTTATTTTTAATTTATTTTTCTTCTTTGGTTTAATACATTATCAGCATCCTTCCTACCCTCTTTCCATTTCTCCCAGCTGCCTCCATCCTCCCTCTCCTCCTATTGTATATCCTCTCCATCTCCACCCTCTCACCCCTCACCCACCCCCCACTTCTCTTCATAGAAGAAAGCAGAATACCCAGGGTCACCACTCAAACAGGAGACAACAAATCTAGGGGCCTCAGGCAACCCAGCTGGAAGAAATGGGTCCGAAGGGCAGGCAGCCCCACATACCCTCTCTCCTACAGACTCTCTGCAAGAACCTCAAGGCAGACAACTGCATAACATGTTGAGGAGACTCTTCAGGTTCCCTGTCTTCTGCTTCAGGCTCTGAAGGACCCCCAAAAAATCAATATTTCCAAAACTTCCTTCCCAGCAGATGTAACTTCTTTTAGTTTTAGCTTAGAGGGTGGGAGGAATTCAACTTCCCCAACACTGAGCAAATGTCACTTATTTATTATTTTTATTTACTTTATGTGTACTTGTTGAAGTCATGACAGTGGCCCTAACCTTAACTAAACAAAAATATTCAGGAGACTTGGCCCAGAGTATGTCTGTGTGTTGAGAAGAGTTCCAAGCATGCCAGTATAACTGAAAAGGAATGTATCTGAAAAGGAATCTTCCACCCTCAGCTAAAACTAAGGGTTTATCTGAAAACTTAAGGGGCCCAGCCTGTTGTGTAGAGAAGTGTTTTTATTCTTTAGTGGCATATAGCAGGGATTAAGGTGCACAGATAGAAGTTGGATTGGTGGATTCCTGAACAGAGATGCAGTAAACAAGGCTGACCTTTTTTATTAATTCCTTCACTTCCTTGTAACCTCTTACCTCCCAAAATGAAGGACCAAATCTATCATTTCAGTGAGCTTATCAGGGTGAATCATCACAGTTCCCTACCAGTCAGGAAAGTTGCTCTTATTATTCATTTCTATAACAATTCATCTCGATGGTGGTTATTGTCTTTACCATTTATTTCTCAGGAACAGTCTGGAGATTAAGTTTTAAACTAGTCTCCTTCTTCTGTCCTTCTAAGAATCCAATACACTTAAAATGTTATCCTCCTCCCTGGACCTTTTGCTCTTGTTGAAGAGCATGTTCCCCATGCTGTGTTGTATTTTCTTCTAGTTTTCTCTAGGAAAATGTCTCAGCTACATTCATTGCTGGTTTTGTTTGATCAAAGTACTTGGGAGAAAGGAACTCTTAGTAAACATGCACATGTAGAAAGAGATTGTTAAAGGTATGTGTCAAGTGAGGGCTGTGGAGTTTGTTTAGTCCCAAGGTTCACAGACAGCAGACCCGAGTCCCCTGTGAACCAAGGATAGAGCTTTCGTCTTAGTCCAGAGGCCTGAGGCACGGAAGATTGAATGACGTTGCTACAGTCTGAAGACCAATAGACTCAAGACTCAGGATTAAGGTTTGAGTAGAAGGCAGGAGAAATTCCCTCTCACAGGAAAGTCAGAATTTTATTCTGTTCATACTTTTAACTAATTTTGGGTAGAGCCCACTCACTTAACCCTGACAAAAACACAACTCACAATATTATTAAGATACTGTTGCTTATTATCACCAAATTTAATGATTGTGTATATGGTTTCTATCAAACAGAACATTTATCTTTACTAGTTTAACAGTAGGCAAGTAATTAACCTCACTCTACTCAGATAATACTCCATAAAGCCCATGTTTGTCTCAGTACTAGTATCTGCAGGTTAGTGGTTTGACTTCTGCAAATAACACATACTGTGGACACTAAAGTTTCTTACATTAAATGACCTAGTGTTTGTGTATAACCTATACACATCTTTTTTAATATTTAAAATCATGTTTAGATTCCTTTGAATACATAATGCAATATAAATGCTATATAAATATTTGTTTTGTTAGATTGTTTAATAATGACTAAAAATGTACATGCTCATCAGATAAACATTGTTTTTAGAATTATTTTTGAGCCATGGCCATATGAATCCTTGGGTGCAGAGCCCAAGAATATAAGCAGCTGACACATCATTTTAATAATTAAGTAAAATAATTTGTGAAAAACACTTAGTAGTGACTAATGTATTATTTGTGTACACAGAAAATTAAGATCCCTAGTGGTTAAGATCTGGTTCCAAGACCACACAATGAATTGTAAGAGTGAGCTTTGAACTTACCCTGGGCTGTCTTCCTTCAAGTCAGAAATACAATCATATCTCTTTCTTCATATCTCAAGTGGAGCAATATAATGTAACGCCTGAGCCTGTCACATTAGCTTCCTTGAGTTAAAATCCTCAATCTCTCACTTACCAAAAGGCTTTAGAGAAGTTACTTCTGTTTTCATGTGCTTCCTGATCTTTAGAACAAGAATCACATCTTTCATAGAGTAACAGAGAAGTGAAATTATTTCTAGGAATAATGCCTTTATCCATGAATTTTAAATGTTAGAATTTCAGACGCAAAAAGACTCATGGAGAGGTTTCTTCATTTGCTCTCAAATTATGATGTTTGGCATTTGGATTTACGGATGATGTAGGAAAAAAATGGAAATACTCAAAACATATTAATAATCTTAGTGTTACCATAGCTTCCTATTATAGCATATTTGGAAACAGCTTTGATAGGGTAAAAATCATGAGTTTTGTTCAGCATATTTATGTATCTTTAAAATGAAATTGGAACTAATAGATGGGAGGGACCTGTTATAGAATGAAAGCTGTGCCTGTGCAATGGGGGTCCAATGGAAGATCCACCACTTCAAATAAGTATTTCCCCCTTTAGTACATAGGAAGATACAGGAATTTAGAATGTTATATCTGCTACCTAATCTGGCAACTGAAACAGCTGAAAATGTAAGAGTCATAAGAATTATTTTCCTATAGATGCACTTGTTTTTAGACAAATACCTTAGCGTGAGGGTCTAAATGCCATGGTAATAGGCACCATGGAAATGCGTCATTGGTATAGGAACCCAGAAATGTTGACTCAGTACTTGATCCTTCTGTGTGATGGAGTAAATGCTACATGGTTCAGTTTGCTGTGTTTTTTCAGTGCTACTTGCAGTAAACATGATTTTGCAGGAAGGGCAGGAATCTTACTAATGTTTGTAAGAGTTAAGTGATAGGTTGGGTTTCATTTGGCCATTATGGAACAAAAGCTCCAAGAGAAAATTATACATATACATATACATGTATATATATATATATATATATATATATATATTTCTACAAAATCTCTACATGCATGGAATAATATTAAAAATAACATTAAGGGCAGACCATTAAGGGAACCATAAAATTCGTATGTATGCTAAATGGAATGTGGTGATAGAGATCAGAAAATTGTTGGGAAGATTTCAAGACAATTGTATATTCTGTTACCTTTTGCATTTTAATACAATCCTCAATTTCCTGCAAATTTTAACATATACTAGTAGGTACAAATTTTTCTTTAGTACAAATTGAAGTACCTATAGTCTGTTTGCCTCCTGAAAGTTAGAGCTTTTCAGAATAGACAACAATCATGGATATTATTACATGAAAACAGATATAATTTGTATGGTAAATGTCAGATGGATTATGCCATCTCTTCCATAAGATAGCAGCTATTTACTATATCTTTTTTATTTTGAGAGAATTACACACCGTCTTTTTAAATTTTTGGCAATTGACATGAACATTACTCATAGGGAAAAAACAATTCCTAGGAAGCCAGGGCTGGGAAGATGATTCAGTCAGTGAAGAACCTACAGTGTAGAACTGAGTCCTGGGTTCAGATTTCTAGCACCCATACAGATATCCAGCCATAATTGTACTTGTCTGTAATCCTAGAACTGAAGATGGAGAATCAGGAGGGTACTGGGGGATTGCTGGCCATACCTTCTAGGTAAATTGGTAAGCTCCAGATTTAGGGAGAGATCCATTCAAAAATAAGGAGGGGAGTGATCAAGAAAGAGACTGGCCTTTACATACATGTATCCACGTGCATGCACATATATATAAGCGTATATACAAACACGTGTACATACACATAAACACATCATTTTTGAATAAATAAGAATCAAGGAAGGCAGATATAATTGATCTTGAAAATATTTTTTTTTGTGTTGAGTAAATAAATAAATAAGGAAAATGCAGAACTATAATTCAATAAGGAATGAGAAATACAGATGTTCAAGAAGACTCTGAACTCCAATGAGTTTTACAAGGTTGGATTTATAGAGGCACTCTGAGTGAACAGGTACATGAGAGTTACATTGGATACTGGGGACTGTTGTATTGCTGTCAAGAAGGTACAATCAGAAAACGAATGTGAAGTACTTCTGAGTATAATAATGATTTCACATGGAAATTTCAGCTTTACAAACATGGAGCCAGGAGGTAGACACAGATCTACCTAGTTTTTTGTTTGATAATTACTGCATTTCTTTATTTCGTATATATGTATATATGCATTCACATGTGCATGCCAGAGTACTTGTTTGGAGGTCAGAGGACAACTGTGGGAGTCAGATTTCTCCTTTTACCAAATGGGTCCTGGGGATTGAATTCAGGACTTTGTGCTTGATGGCAGGCACCTTTACCTGCTGAGTCATCTCTCCACTTTTTATCTAGTTTCTTATTTTGATAATAAAAATCAAATACTTAGCATACTTTCCTTTTTCAAGGAGTGTTTCAAAAGCTTTCCTAACATTGCTGAACTGCTTGCTACTTAGAAGATAACATCTTTCAGCTTCCTATTTAGAATAAAACTTAAAGTTACTGCTAGTACCAATGGAACATATCAAACTTAGATGTTCTTAACTGCTCTGACTTTCTCATAATGTAAAGAGTCTAGAACATATTTAAAGAACCATTTTTCACATAATTAATTACAAAAGCTTATTTTCTGGTCTAAATGTGAACTGATCAGAGTTGAGGTTAGTTTAAGGTAGCTAAGTAAATTATCAGGCTGTGATGTTAGTCTTGAAAAACTACAGAGACAAGTCTCTGGAAATTTTTTTCTAGATTATGTTAACTGAGGTCAGAAGATCCAGCTCAACTGCCAGACTGCCATACAAAGAAGAAAGTATACCTGGGTACTGACATTCATCACTCTCTGCTTCCTGCTTATAGATTCAGTATGATCAACTGTCTCATGATCCCGCTGCTGTGACTTCCCCACTGAAATGGACTGTCCTCTCAAACTATGAGCCAAAATAAACTCTTAATTTCTTAAGCTGCTTTTTATCTGCTATTTTGTCATAGCAATGAGACAAGTAACTACTGAACAGGGTAAAATAAATTCAGATGTGCATATACCTCAGCAAGCTACAATTTAGTGAGTTATATTTTGATATGCAGTGCCTTGAATGAGAATGGCCCCCATCGGCTCTTATGTTTGAATACTTGGTCCACCGTTGGAACTGTTTAGAAAGGATTAGGAAATATGGCCTTGTTGGAAGAAGTGTGTCACTAGGCATGGGTTTTGAGGTTTTAAACGATTTAGGATGTTCCTAGAGTCATTTTTTCTGCCTCCTACTTGTAGATCAAGATGTGAGCTCTCAGCTTCCCTACCACCATGCCTTTGCTCCACTGTCGTGGACTAACCTCTGAAAACTTAAGCTCAAATTAAGCTCTTTCTTTCATCAGCTGCCTTGGTCCTGATATTTTTATCATAGCAATAAGACAAAATGGTATTATTCTTGAACTTCTCTTTCAGAACCTACTTTAAAGTAGTTCAAATGATGCTTGAGAATGTATTTGTGTAAATTGAACAGTATGAAGAATAATGTCTAAAATATGTAACTCAACATCTTTCAGAATCCATTTGGATGCATGAATTAATTTCTCAAAACTTAATCAGTTATCTAGGTAATCGTCAGTCACCCATTTTATGGATATAAGATTTTTTAATCATTATTCTTAACATTTTGTCTTTAGATTCCTCATGAATACCAAAACATAAACTGGATTGTTGAGTAGTCTGTAAATTAGTGGATAAAGTGCTTATAGCAAACAGTATCCATATATTCATAGGCATACCTTGCCTACAATTGCACTTCACACAAATACACTCTCCCAGACATATAGAAAACAGTTTAACCTCTAGAAAAAATAACGTCATCCAATACTTGGCACACATTATGTGATGAAGCAGTCTTTGCTAAACAAATACATGCTTTTGTAAAGAGGATCCCTGTTCTAAATTTACTCACATGTGATGAAATCAACTCTTTTTACCTTAACTGTAAGGGGAATAGTATAATCAGATGCCCCCAGCTTATAAGCAAACCTGTTCCACAGTTCAGACAGGTTAGTAATGAGTGGATGGTTGTTCTCTGATTCATTTATTTAGAAAAATACTGATTCATGCAACACTTGCTGTGTCTTTGGTTGTATCTAGGTTCTGGAGATCGATGTGATAGATGTGATATTAAACAAGACAGAGAGTTCTAGTCATATAGACTCACACACTGATTCTTGGTAGTATAACTTTTAGAGTTGTATCTAACATATAGCATTGATCAATATTTGCCAATAAGTATTCTTAAAGAGTGGTGGCCCTATGGATGGATGCTCATTCATTCAGAGTTCATAACTTCTAGACTAAATAAAATTCACATGGAAGATCTAGGTAAAGAAAAATGCACACTGCTTTAGATACATTCTCATTGCAGTTCAATAATCTTCCTGGACACCTGCTTCTAAATCAGAATCCTCTTTCTACTTACTTATATCTTTGTCATGTGGCCATGGCAAACTAAGGTTATGCGATCCTCATCTAAAAATAATGAAGATATGATAATATCCTAATTCTCACAGAGTACAAGGTAACTTAGTAAATTAATGTTTGCACAGTGCTTAGAAATTTGAGGTTGAAAATTACTAAGAGAAATGTACTAAAATTATGATAGACAATTTCTTCTCTACGAGAAAGAAGACTTCAGTGAATTGGTATTTATATTATAAAAGCTGTTTGCCACATTAAGAAAAAAGATGTTCAGTATATATCTAAAGGAAAATGAATGGTGATCTGTCCTTTTATTATTGGATGATTAAAAAATTGCTAAGGAATCACTATTTGGAGGAAGGTAAATGGTATTTAAGACTTTATGATTCAGGAGCCTGGACAGAGGGATGATTACACCTTGTTACAAGTGACAGGTGGCACCCCAAGTGTAATGGGTTCCAAAGATCTGATTTTTTTTTGTGCCTCTTCTTATTACCTAGTGTTTGGCTTGGGACAGTTTAACAACTCACTCTAAGAATAAGGAGAAATAGTTGGTGGGAAGATGAAGGTGGGGCTTATGGCTTATGGTGGTGCTGTTGGCTCTTTAGTTAATCCCATATATGCTTCAGCCAGATTAAAATGGAAGGGTACAAATGTCTCACAAGAAGATGCAACTTCAGAAGAGTTCTGAATGTGCTTTTCCTAGAATGTGAGTTCTACATACAGCTTTATACACCTTCAAAAATGTTAAGGAACGTCACTATGCCATGCCTTCTCATATCCTTAGAGGATGGAGGTTAAGCTGTAAAATTTTGAGAATAAATTAACACTATTTTGTTCACTCAACAAACTTATAGTGAGCACCAACCACCCATTCCATCTATTAATAATGGTTCACAGTACTCATAAACTATGAGGAATGAAACAAAGTGTTTGGCTTCCATAGTCTCTATTTTAGTAGGGAAGAGAGATAGTAAATAATAAATATATAATTTTAGCAAAGAACAAACCTTATGATAGAAACAAAATGAAATAATTAGGGTTCAGATGACAACCTTTTCAGATATGTTGATAGAATTGGCTGGTGGTAAGAATACAACATATCCTTACAAAGTGACTTCCAATTTCAGATTGTAAGATGCTTTTATGGTATTTGTGATTTTATCAAATGCAGAAAAGAAGGTATCACAGGACTCTGTCTCTCCTGATAGGACCCACTAATCCCATAGAATGCTATTGAGAGAGAATGCCACAAGTCAGCCAGTATTGTCAGGAAGTTTGCAAAGGCCCACCTGGGGAGCCATATCCTACTGGGGAAATTGAAGCCCCATTTCAGAGTTCTTACACTTATTAATAAAAGAATTTAAGAATAGACTCAGGTCAAACTTGATGAGAATTATTAAAGCTTGAACAAAAAGCATCAGAGCAGGTAAACTGCCTGAAGAAGGAGGATGGAGAAGAAAATGAACAAAAACCTTGTTATTTGTAAACTGGTACACGGTGGAGTGGTGATATGGGTATAGCTTCAGACTAAAAAGAGAGAAAGAGTCCAATGTCTGAGGAAGCATGTTCAGACTGCAGCCAGTATCTAAAAGAAAAAGAGAAAGAAGTAAAAAGAAAAGTTACTTTTCTGAGTTAGAAAACACAACTATACTGCAGTAGCTCTAGGTACTGCAGGAAACATGGAGTTTCTGGGAAGGAAAAGTACATTTATATCATTAAAGAGATGATTATTATTCCTATCTCTTTAGCATAGTTATAGGTCAACTGTTCTTACTGAGTGATGATTTCCTTGCCAGGTGGTTGGCAGTCTAGCCTTCTTGATAGGTGCTCTTTTGGCCATGTGATTGACAGTCTAAAAAGAATTAACTCTTAAGGAAGGGACAGTGGTATGTGATGGAATAATTTTTAGAGCTAATCAAGTAGATTCCTTTCTTTAACCATGAGTAGCTTTAACCAAGTAGCTTTGCTTTTATAGACTCTGATCAAGACAAAGCCCTGATCAAGACTACTGTAACATTGCCCCTTGTGACGTGGTAATCTTAAAACCATTTATGAGGTGAGCTGAAATTGGAGAATGGATACAGTCCATTTTCACCCTGGAAATCTAGAGATCCAGTTCCAAAGCTGTTCAGCAGAAGGCTCTAGTGTCTGGACAGGGGTTTGTTCAGTCCTCAAATGTAGAATCCAGTCAGGCAGTTCATTTGTGAGGAGATAAGAAATCAGAGCTCTCTTGTGGCTGGTCTGAGAACCAAGGACATCGTCTGTTTCTATAGCTAAGGATATTAAAGTAATTGTTTACTTTTAGAATCCCTACCTCCAATAGCCAGCTTCTATCTCCTGTGCCCATCATTGGCTCATAGCCACGAGAATGGCAGAAGGAACAGAGGGAAGCCCTTTGCTAGTTTGGTCTTTCTTTTCTGCCTTCTCCACTGGGTAGCCATTGCTGCAGCCATGAGGGCCATATGCTATGTTATTGCAATTCTTAATACCATCCTGTGTGGATGTACACCTACTGTGGTGACTTACCAAAGACAAGGAGGTGCTTTGTACGTGCAAGCTCTGCCAGACTGCAGCAGAGGAAACCACCACCTGGCCAGTGCCAGACAGGACCGTAGAACCCGAGCATCCGAGCTCAGGTGTTTTATTGATTCAGATCTCCTCAGGTACATATCATAAGCAATCAATCATCCCTCACAGAAATCCAACACCTGCAAACAATAAAAAACACCAAGACCTAGGCAGACCCTCACGCAACAGTACACGAAACAATCATTTTAAACACAACTAAAAAATAAACCTCCACAACATTTCCCATTTTCTGTGTAAAAATAATAAATCACCTTACCTTTACAACACAATTTAGTACTACACCAGCAAAACTATTTACAAGAGGAACAATCATGAGGGTTGCTAATTCACAGGACCAAATGAAACCAAACATCTGTTAAGCTTTTCACAATGTCTTTGGATGGCAGAAAAAAACATTATCAGTATCCAATTATTTGGAATTTATTTATGATTTCTGAGCTCCTCAAAAGGGCTTGGATCACTCCTCTGCTCTGCCTTCTGCAGCACATACAGCTTGTCCTCTAGTCTCTGGCTGTCTCTACTCCACTGATTCTGCTCTTGGTGGTCATCCCATGGTACTGGCATCTCAAAAACTGCTGAGTCCCTTGCTGCAACTGGGCTGTACTTTTATCAATAGCCTCTCCTGGGTTCTCTTCATGGTACCAAGCCTCAACTTCTTTTCATGACCCTTTCAATCTGGGCCTTTGATTGCCACTGAGGTTATACCTTCACTAATAGCCTTTTATAGTCTTTCTTCATGGTACCATTTTTTACATGACCCCTTCAATCTGGGCCTTCACCTACTACTGAGGCTGCACTTTTAACAATGACTTCTCTTGACCTCTCATAGTGCCAAATGTCAGCTGCTCTCCAATGACCCCTTCATGCCTTCCAAACCAGTAACACCTGAGTGAATCTTAGAGTACCAAGTTCGACTGCCAACATGAGATACACCCTCACCAGTTCTGGAAGACAGTTTCTGTGTGCTGACCCTTTAGGAAGCACTTTCCAGGTTTTAAGATAAAGTCTGGTTTGCAGGAAAAACAACTAATCCTGGTTTGCAGAAAAGATTCCCTCATGGGTGGAGTTCTCATCACCATCACTAGTATATAAATGCTTTTAGTTAGGTTTGCAGGAAAAAAACAAAAAACAAAAAAACAAACTTCAGTTAATTAAGTTAACTAAGTTAATTAGGTGGCTTTTTCTTTCTAAGTACTGGCTTCTACAACAGCAGGGAGTCTTGGGCCAGTGGGAAGAATCTCTGGCTGAAATGTTCTAGCAGGTTGTCATTCTTTTTCACAACTGCTATGAGGAACCATACAACTTCTTCTATAGATTTCAAAACAGCGTCTTGCGCTTCACATACATCCGACGTAGCTATCAGAAAACCTAGTTTGTGAAACAGTATGCTACTACCAGCAAAGGTAGGGAGCACCAGCTCCATGATCAGGAAAAGCAGTAAGAACCTTGCTTTTTCCTGCTCCGAGCTGAATGCTTTATCTCTAAGGGCCTGCATTCTGTGGCTCTTACCTAGGAGCATTTTCCTTCATTTATTTATTTCACACCCTTTTCTCTTCATAGAGGCTTATTTCTCTTATTTCTCTCTCTCCTCTTCCTACATGAGCCTTCAATCAATACCTTAATCTCTATCATATGGTAGCTTTACTGAACATACTTTGCACCAGACTCTGTGAGGTCTGCAGTTTCTTTGTCTTCTTCCTTGTCTTCACATTGGATTAGTTAGTGTGATGTCCTGCCCCATGTTGGGTGCCACTTTTATGCTGCTGTAGTAGCTCAGGAAGGAAGACAGGGAGGCATTCTCATATGTGGAAGCCCTGCCAGACCTCAGCAGAGGGACCCACAATCATGACCAGTGCCAGACTGGACAGTAGAACAGCGACCTTCTGAGCTCAGGTGTTTTTTTTTTATTCTTTCCGAGTTCCTCAGGTATTCTACTGATGGCACATGCAGATAAGTAGCAATTAAAGAACCCCCATAGAAATCCAACACCTGCAAACCATACAAAACACCCTAGACAGCCCCTTACCCAACAGTGCATACAACAATTATTTTAAACATAACTAGAAATAAATTTTAGTTATTCTGACACAATTCTGTCTTGGAAATCTTGAATTTTCTTGAAGAATCTACCTTTCTAATAGAACAGCAGATAGTCTTCATGGAATTTGTGTAGTTGAAAACCTTAAACCTTAGTTTTTTTTTCCTTTTCCTTTTATTGAAAATAGCTTTTTCCCCTCACATTAATATATCTTGATGATGGTTTCCCTTCCTTCTCTCTACTCTTCTCAGTTTTTCCCCACCTCCCCTCCCATCTAGCTTCTAATATATACAAATAAAATAATAAGCTAATGCAAAAACCAATACAATATAATAGGGCAAAACAAACAGAAGGAAAGGAGACCAAGAAAAGGCACAAGAAGCAGATATCGACACAGAGACCCATTTGTCCACACGCTCACAAGTTCCATAAAAAACATTAAACTGGAAGCCATAATATATACACAAAGGAACTCTAAAAAGAGAGAACATACATAATTATAAATAAAAAATAAATTTGAAATTACAAAAGAGACTTAAAGCCAGACCTGACATAACATTATAAGACAAAGAACCTCCAATTATATCATTGAGTACATTTTCTGTTGGCCATCTGCTGCTGGGCATGCAGCCTACCTTTAATAGTAGTTTGTTTCTCCAGTGAGATTCCACTGGAGAAAACTAAATTTTCATTTGTAAGTGTTTATTAATTAGAGATACTTTAGGTTAGGGATGGGGGCATGTGTCCACTTTTTCTTTTAGCTCTAGGACCCCATCTGGTGCAGACCTGTACATGCCCTGTGCATGCTGCCTGGAGTTCTATGAACTAATATATGTACGTCAGTCCTGTTGACTTAGAAGGCCTTGTTTCCTTGGTGTCCTCCATCCTCTCTGGCTCCTACACTCTGCCTCCTCTTCTGCAGGGTTTCCCTGAGCCCTGAGGAGTGAGATTTGATGGAGGCATTGCTTTAGGACTGAATGTTCCAAGGTTTCTCATTCCCTGCATAAATCTGTCTATGGGTCTCTTTATTTCCTGCTGCAGCAGGAGAAAGCTTTACTGATGATGGCTAAGCAAGGCACTAATATATGAGTACAGAAGAATGTCATTAGGAGTCATATTATTGCTCCTTTTTCTTTCTTTTCTTTTTTTGTTTTTGTTTTGTTTTTTTAAACCAGGATTAATTTGGTTTTCCCATAGATCCCTGGGCTATCTAGTCTTGGGTTCTTGGTTACCAAGCAGTATCAGGTATGGCTTCCATCTCATGGAGTAGGCCTTGAGTCAGATCACACATTGGTAGATTACTTCTACCAACTTGATGCCACCAGCATATCTTGCAGGCAGGACACCATTATAGATCAAAGGGTTTGTGGCTTGGTTGCTAGAAAATCATAAACCTCAGTTCTTAAAACTCTGTGTTCCTACCTCCTCCATGGAGGCTTATGGCAAATTACTTTGGAAAACAATTAGATCTTAATTTTGTTGGAATTTCTGAATGTCATATAAATTTTAATAATAGCATATAAACTATAGGAACTATAGTTTCAGAACATAAATATGGATTAGTCCTTTAACTTATTTCATCTCTGAAAGATTATTTCAAGTCTTCGATTTGAACCCAGACATACAGAACAGTGAGGAAGAGCTTGCGTGTCGGGTGAGGGGTACCTCAGTGATGAAGTAGCCTGTATATAGTGTTCACTCTGCTGTACTCCTCTCTTGTTCACTACACTCCCATGTCTTTACAAAACCTATTGCAATCATTTATAGAAGACCACCTTTACTGAGAGCATGTCACAAGCTGTATTGTAGAATATTACATATGAGTATAGGTATATTTAGAAATTTTCTGATCCCCGAAGGAGAGCTACAAACATAAACAAGTCATATATTGCCACCCATCGCCTCCCAGATTTATCAACTTGTTATAAAAGCACATGGATTTTGAAACAAAAATAGGGTTTCTTTATACCCAAATATTGTCTCCTCCTTCAAATTAATGATAGAAAGTGTAAGAGGAGAGGTGAAAGGGTAAGGGGAGAGAGGGAAGAGGAGGTGGGGAGACACAGAAACATAGAAGTAAAGACCAGCAGGAAAGGAAGGAGAGATCAAATGCTTCTTAGAAACCCATGGATTTTCTATTTTTAAGAATACTGTTTTATCTCATACAATCTTGAAAGTTTGAAATTGACTGGTTTACTGTAAGAAGCATTTAGTAAATGCAATTTTTATTTTTAATAACTAAGACTCAAATTTCATGTGAGATCTCACACCAGCCTTCCAATGTAATTAAGTTTATGGTTTTCTCAGGCACTTCAAAGACCCGTGATGTGCTGTTAACAACATTTTTTTTTTCTGAATAAGGAGTAGGACACCACAGTAGTCAATGCTGCAGCTGGCTGCTGTCTCTCAGGAAAGCAGACACCACCAAGCGATACAAGATATGGGTGTTTTGGTGTAATTTGTCTCCAAAGACTCAGGACAAAGAAGTCTTGTTTTACCTTAAAGCCCTAAGTGATAAGATGCTGTTGCATGAGTTTGCATAGAAAAGAATATAAAGCAAACTGTCTGCAAGCTGAGGAGGGCATTTGTACTGCACAGGTATTGCTGAGGGCTCAGTGTGGCTTTACAGCAGGGACATGCACTGCAGATTATTCTGGGAAGCTCCTGACGCAAATTGATGTCCCACAATTTCTTGTAACATCACACACACATACACTCACAAGTAGAGACTGCAGGTGCTCCTTTTTTATTACCCGATGTAAAGAGAAAATGTAAAATGGACAGGCTTTCCACAATCATGTTCTCTTCATCAAGCTGTTATTGTTATTTTAGTGAGTCCACTAAAGAGAATTATCTAGAGCTTCTTGTCTTTGCTTCTTTGTGTACTTGATGAATATGATTACCATTTTACCTCCTGCATTTAAACCCCTCTGCCTAATCCCACATTCTGCCTAAAAGCCATGTCTGTGAGAGCTGTCCCCCTTCCTGTGATAGATTTTAGAGATATGACTGCATTTAAGCAGGTGCAGTAAGTGCATTTGGGCCATTGTACTTGCCACTGTTGTGTGCAAGTACAAAATGCCCAACATAATTAAACTAAGATTAATAGAGACTATTAGTAAAATAAATTTGTTTTATGAATGAAAATCCCACACCAATTCAGCATAGTCTTTCTTTGACAAATGCACTATATTCACTTATGTAGCACGTCATTATATGCCTAAGAAGCAAATAAACATTTGTCAGGCTCCCTTCCAGAATCTTCTATTAGCTGTCTTCTAATTTTTCATGTAGTCTGCCATGGGAATCAGATTTTACCTTTAATTGGAACAAAAGAATGGCCCAGTACCACAAGGCCCAAGACTTTCAGGATCACAAGTAATCTTTTCTTAATTTTCTTCTGAAATTGTTCTTAGTCTTATCTTTTCTTCACTTCAGAATTTAAAGCTTCCTATTCAAAATGGCCACCATAGAGGGGAGGAGGGAGCGAAGGGAAATAATAAAGAACAGTGGCAACCGAGTTGATGCTGTATAAATAAGCACATTTGCTGTGTCTCTGTTCTGCAGTTTTTATGTCCCACTGATGAGAGAACTGGTTTGAGATGTAAATTGCTTCCCTTTGATTGAACCAGGGAGGAGATGTCATGTAACTCATCTCATCAGCATAGAGCATTGTGCGCCTTTGGTGAATTATAGGATAACAGAGCTAGGAAGAATTCCTTAACCTCTTTCTGCAGCTCTCTTCCAGTGTTTAATAACCACCGAAGGGAAGGTCTTTCCCTCCATTTACCTGACTGCCTTCATCATTTTAGTTCATCTGTTCCTATCCTGTCCTTAAATAATTTTTAAAAAATCACTGGAAAGTTCCCCTGGTTTATTTGCAGTAAATAATGTGCAAATGAAAATTAGGTTGTGAGGAGGCGTTTCTATGCTGCTGCTAATTTGTTTTAGATACAGATCACTTAAACAATTGCTTTGGAAAGAAAGGAGAAAAGTGATGAAGAAGTGATTTCCTGGAAGTACTGGCCATGGCTCATCTAGGTTTAGGAAAAGCCTGTGGAGATAGCTGCAGAGAAAACAGCCTGGTGGGCAGGTCAGGGCAGAGGAGCAGTAGGGAAGGCCTGTGACATCCTCCAGACCACACGCTGTATGTATGAAAGAATATGAAAGAAGACTTGGGAAAGGGGACTTAAAACAAAAGAACTGGAAGAGCCTGCTGCTCTGGAGCTCAGCAAGCCAGGGACTTTTTTTTTTTTTTTGTATTAAGAAATTCAGGGCCGGTATCACCGCCCTATCAGGACAGCAAGGCCTTTTCTCCCTCCCTTTCTATTAAATCTACATTTTGAAGGTGGATGGTGCTGACTCATAAATTAAATTGGAGTAATACATACAGTGTATATATATTTCTGTCACTTTGTCTCAAATTAAACACGAACCTTCTCCCCTGACAAGATGATAGAAAAGTTAATTGCTCGCCCTGGCTTTAAATTGGAATTTGAATTTGCAAAATGCTAAAGGTTTATGAGATCTAAATCATGAGGAGCTTAAATTACATTCCTGTGATAAAATATTAATAAATCAATTAAAACATAAGCCGAGTATAATATTACTTTTTTTTGTGGGAACCTTGAACACAATAATTCATTAGGGTGTAGTGCAGTAACAATTATTGTATCTTTTTTTAATTTTCTTTTTATTAGTTTTTTTTGATAAATACATCATCAGATAACATTCCACATGGTAGATTATCATCCCCCGATGCAGCATCTAGAAATCACTGTACCCCTAAACAAGAGCTATGCTCTAAATTATCTGCTGTTAGTTATCCTTGTTAGCATCAGCTACTTCTTTTACTGAAGGGGTATTTTCCTCTTGGGAACATCTGTTCAATGCCAGCTCTACCATTTTGCGGTTTCTTAATCTCTCCACTAAAAATGGGCATAATCATAATAATACTCCCTCAGCACTGGCATGTAGAACCAATTAGAAAATGCATATAGAAATCTTTGCACATGGTAAAGCACCAGCTACTGTTAATTATTATTATTATAGATTAGGAAATTTGTATCTCTGGAATGGCTCCTAGACATCACTCAGTAATCAAACCCCTCATTTAAAATATGAAGGATCAAAAATCCAGAGAGGTTAAGTCATCTGGGTAAGACTACACAGCCAGACAGGGAAATCGCAGAAACTGAAATCAAGACTCAAAAGTCCTAACTTAGGATATTTCCTAGGTCATATTCCAGTGTTCCCCCTCTTTAAAAATACTAGAAACTTTGCATGAAGGTTCATGTGTCATTCTATCTACAATTGTTTCCCTTTGAAACTTAGTGAGTTGGTGTGGTGTGGTGTGGTGTGGTGGTGTGGTGTGGTGTGGTGTGGTGTGGTGTGGTGGCGGTGGCGGTGGCGGTGGCGGTGGTGTGTGTATGTGTGTGTGTGTGTTTGAATTTTATTTTATCTTTTTTTATTTATGGAGTGATTAAACATTAATCATTTTAGGCATAATTTTCTAAGGGGCTTGGTGGTACAAGCACATATTCCCACAGCTGTCAGGAAAGGGCTCATTTAGCTAAGGAGAGAATGCCTTCTCCTGCTGCTCCCCAAATGAAGACTCAGCAGTCACCTTCCTTTCCTACAGGGTTCTGGAGGAGACCACAGAAGAGAGGAGGCCTTTGTTCTTAAATAATTCTCTCATGCAATGACGGACGAGTATTCAGGAACCCCATTTTATTTCTTTACAGCCTTCCTGCTCTGTAGCCCTTACCTTGGTGTTTCTTACTGTCACCTTCCTCCTTTGTGTCCCAGGATTCTCTGTGACTTGCTTTTTATTTGTTGTGAAAATAAAGAGAACTATTGCTATATTACTGATTAGATCTACCCCAAATAATAACACACACACACACACACACACACACCCGCACCTGCAAGTGACAATAAGGAAACTCCAGCTCAAAAGACTGTCAGCCAATCAGAGAATGAGGCTGAGTATGACTTCATTCTTTTGGCCAGGACAGGGAACCCTGGCAGTGTTCTTCCATTTTGTGTTCTCTAGTTTTTCCAGTAGCAATAACAAGATCAATACATGCTAGTATTTTGAAGATGTATATTAGAAATGTGAAATGTTCTTGAATGATAAAGTGTTATATAAGCATTATATAAAAGCAGTTTCTAATATTCTTTGAAAGTGCTCAGCAGTGTGGGAGGTTCTGTGAAGTTCATAGCATCCACATAGATGGTTATTACTCAGTGGTTTTATAGAATATTCCATGCATCATGGCCAGAGAAGTTATGGTCTCTGTCCTGAAGTTTTAAGACTAGGATCTATTATTGTATGGGAGAAAAAGTAAAAAGGATTTAAGATAAAAAGTCAGTAGAAAAAAATGTTGAAATTATGTGATTACTCAAGAGAAACAATAAAAAATTAAGTGTTTAGAAAGGAAAATACCTGTGGTGCTATTTAGAAAAAAAAATCAAGATTGGAAATGAGTAACTGAATTAAGACCTTTTAAAAATTGTACAGCAATGTCTCAATCATGAGATGTTACTAAATCTATATTAGTAACATGAAATAAACAAGTGTGAATTTAAGACAGCAAACGAGACTTGTTGAAGCCCAAGAACTATGCATACTCTGTAACCCTAGCAGTATCTTTGACTTTGTGATCTATTTGTTGAGCCCATATCATATGCTAGACTCAGGGATTTTTAATGAGGAGAAAAAGAGCCAAGACGAGAGCCAGGATTCAAACCTTGACTCCCAGACTGCTTTTTCTTTTCATTATTACTCTGTGGAATCTTTCACAGAAGACTTAAGCACTGCAAGTTGCAACAAATGGAACAGAAGGCCTATGTAAATATACTGGAGAAAAAGAAGCAGGGAGAGAAATTATCTCTCTTAAAGGACTCACTGACACAGTCTCATATTGTATAGAATAAATTTCTCTGGACACCTCTTTTATCTTTGATAGGTATCATAGTATTTTCTATGGATCACTCTCTTACTAGTTAAGTCTCGATTCTGATGTGCTTTACAAATCATTTTCCATACATTTCTTCGTTGTGTACTCACAGAAGAAAGGAAAGAATGTATTACTCATCCTGTTTTACAGACTAGAGACCCAAGTCCTTGTAGATTAGATTGTTTGCCAGCACATTCTCATTAAGTGACAGGAAAAGCTCAATAACCCAGAGCTTTTCATTAGTTTTGTGTGTTGGAGGGCAGGGGCCCAGAGGGTGATGTTGCTGTCTTTCACAGCCAGTCTCCTCTTTATGTTTCCAGACAAGGTCTCTCACTGAACTTGGAGTTCACCCTACTAGACAAGTCCTAGGGATCTTCTTTTTGCCACCTCTGTTTCCAGCACTGGGATTCTATGAACTCTCACCACTATGCCAGGCACATGGGTCTGGGGTGAACTCAGGTCCTTGTACTTACATGGCAAATGATTTACCAATCGAGTTCTCTCCGGAACCACTTACTACAGTGTACTTTTACAGTATCAACTCGCTGCATTACTTCAGAAAATAGGAAATCATATTAAACCATTCCAGTTTTATGTTTTAAAGACTGTTGGAAAATACGGGCTAGAGAGATAGTTTAGTGGTAAAAGCACTGGCTGTTCTTTCAGAGGGCCTGGGTTCAGTTCCTGACTCCTACATGGCAGCTCACAACTGTTTGGAACTCCAGTTTCAGGAGATTTGACAGTTTTATTTACTCTTTTTTTCTTTCCTTTTTTCTTTTTCTTTTCTTTTTTTAATTTTTTTGCCTCTACAGACACATATGGTGAACAGATATACATTTAGGAAAAACACTCATAAGCATAAAAATAGTAAATGCATGTTTAAACAGTCAATTAGGAAGTTTCTAATATGCAGTGTTCTATTCTCCTGTAATAGAAAAAGAAACTGGGCAGCCAATCTAGAGAGTAAGGCAACTGAAGTTTGTTTCTCACTGGAGGTGATTTTCTAGATGCTGATTGAGACTCTCCAGCTTTGTTCCTCTGTCTACTTTCCTAATTGTACGTCTACAAACACAGCTTGGTTTTATAGCATTATCTGGAAGCCTGGGTATAGCATATGTTTTAAAGAAGCCCCTGCTTAAATGCAAATATGTTTATGAAAGCAGTGGTATCGTGTTCCAGGAGTGTAGATGCTACAGTGGACAAGAAACGGCCAAACACTTAGTTGAGAAAAGAGTGCAGAAGTGGAGTGCCCATAATTAAAATTGTGGTTTTACCAATTAAGAGGAAGTAAAATAAACAGGAAATGTCATTCTTTTCATCTCTTTCTGTGTAACAATCAGGAAAAAATGAGACACATACAAACTCCTTTTCTTTAGAAGGCAAGTACAATCAAAAGCACAAACCACATAATACTATATAACTCTCCCCTCCCCTCCATTACCCCCTCTACTTTTCTTGGACTTCCATGTATAATGGCTGTCTCTGCTGCATACCCCACCATCAATGGTACTATGCTTCATTTCTGACTGAAAGCAATGGAGCCAGAAGACCATAGACCAAAACATCTAATGTCATATACCAATGCTTCTTAACCTTTCTGGTGCTGTGACCATTTAATATAGTGCCTCATGATGTGATGACCCCAACCAGAAAATTATTTTCATTGTTACTTCAGAACTGTAATTTTGCTACCGTTATGAATCATAATGTAAATATCTGACATGCAGATGATCTTAAGTAATAACCCCTATGAAAGGGTCATTTGACCCCCAAAGGGATCATGACCTGCAGGTTGAAAACTTCTGTCATTGACCAAAATAAATTTTCCCTCCTTTAAGTGGATTTTGAGTTATTTTGTCACAGCTACAGAAAGCTGGTGGACAGGCACTAAGGACATCGAGCAGAGACACATCTCTAGACAAAGTGTGGCCAATTTGATGGAGGAAGGATGAAATAGGTCAAGCAAGTACAGCACTGAGATGAAACTTTCATGTGCTTTTTCACTTTGCCAGCTTCTTTTCCTTGGTAAACAATAAAGTGAATTGATTATATAAAGGAAATAGAGAGGAACTCACTAGAAAGCTTAGGTAACATTAAGTAGAGGTAGCCAGATGTGTACCAGGTTAAGAGTAGCAGAACATAATGCATGTTCCCTATAGAGGCAAAGTAGAAGACATTGTGGCCTCTTTAAAATGACAGGTCAGAAATGAGATATGCAGAATCAGCGAGAAGATGACAATAAACAGAAATAAAACTGGCTGGAGAAGTAAGACATGGAAGGGGAAAGTAACGCTATTGAACTGAAAAGCACATTGGAAACAGAGTTGGGGAAGGAGTAAGATAATTTTAGAATGTATGGAGATGTGTCTCAGTGATAGAGCACTTGCCAGCATGTGAAGTCCCTGAGTTCAGTCCCAGGCACTGAAAAATAAAATTAGCAAAACAAAGTAAGGATAACAGTTTTGAAGTGATATAGGAAAAATGGTAAGTATGATTGGCAACTCAGACAAATATGACCTTCTCTTAGATGAAAGTGTGTGTGTGGGTGTGTGTGTGTGTGTACCCCCAGACACACACATGTGCATGTATGCTCACACATGTGCACATGTGCTTGTGGATGCCAGAAGAGGATATCTAATACTCTGGAGATGGAATTACGGTCTGTTGTTAGCAAACCAAAATGGGCACTGGGAACTGAAGATAGTTCTTTTGAAAGAGCAACAAGTGCTCTTAACCCTTGAACCATCTTTCTATCCCAAGAAGAAACTCTTTTAATTAAGTTTTTTAAGGCAACATTATAGAATTCGCAAAGAAAAGAGAACATGTGGATGTTGATAAAACACTGTTCAGAAAAAAATCCATAAAGTTAGCCACTGTGACTACTGGAACAAAATTATACTCTATGTGTTACCCACTCAACCCAGCAGGATGTGTAAAAGAGCAATAAAAACATCCACAAAACAGAAATGACTTTGTAAAAATAAATTTGGAAATTGTGAATAATAATTTTTTAAAGACACACTAATAAATCAGAGTTCATTTTCTTTCCATGAGAGTAAAAACTACAAACAAACTAGTATCAGTTGATTTAATTACTGAACAAGAAAGCCCACAAATGAACAAAATAAAAAGTAAATGGAAAAAAAAACCTCAAGAAATGAATTGAAATAACTATAACAAATTGTCTCCATATGAACTTAAACATTCAATGTGATAGGTGAACTCAAGTAAATATAAATCATCAAAGAGATCCAAGAGAAATAAGAAATTCAGGTTGGATAACTACCACCATACACACACACACACACACACACACACACAGACACATATACATAGTGTGGAATGTGCTTGTGTATTTATGTTAGGTTAATGGGTCAGTCATCTTTGTAAGATACATGTTTATTTTTAACCCCATAACTTTTTTCTAAAGATTATTTTTATTTGTGTGTTTGTGTGTGTGTGTGTGTGTGTGTGTGTGTGTCTGTGTGTTTGTATGTCAGGCCAGAAAAGGATGACTGATCCCCTGGAGCTGGAGTTACATGCATTTCTGAAAACCGCTTTGTGGATGAGATTGAACTCCAGTCTTCTGGAAGAGCAGCGCCTCAGAGTCCTAACTCTTAACTCTTAAATGAGTCCCTAGCTTTTCCGTTCAGCAATAAGTTTTTAAAAGAATGATTGCACTAGAATGTCTGTTGAATCCCAGGTACACATCACCTTCGCTTTGCTTTACTGAGTTGTATGGAACCAAATAAAAAATTCAGATAGGCTCTTTATCCCATGCTCCACATTCTTCTGCTTCTAATGGCGGAATGTGTAAAGAAAAGAGCCTTGCTGTTTTATTTGTCACTTTATCCTTTCTTATGACCTACCATGAGTGCAGCCATTGCTCTGTGGATTTTTAAAAATCTTTTAAATGGGGCATTTGGGCTAGGTGTGTGCTTCTTATTCTTTTCCAAGGAAAGTGTGTATATCTAATTATGGGTTACACATCTTTAAACATTAAAGTTTAAAGCCTCCCCTCTCCACCTAAGTTCTAGAGCAAAGACTAGAACTCTTTAAGTTCACTCAGCTCTATCAGTTCACAGCCTAGGGGCCACACTACTGTCTGAAGCCCCAGAGAAAGGTTGTCACAGTGAGAAGCTCAACAGAAATGACAGGTCCTCTGGAGTCAGCACTGTAGTTCAGATTTTAGCCCCTATTTTCCTTACTGCAGCATGTTGGCAGGTTTAGATAACTTCTTTGTGCTCTAGTTTCCACATCTGTAAGCTGGGAAATAGAATAACACTCATTTTATGGATATGGATATTACATTTCTTAGAAGAGTGACCTGTCATTAAAATACCTGCATAGGATACAGATCATATAGGACATAGAAGAATATACTTGTCTTCCTATCTCTTTGTTTTGCTCATGGCTGTAATACCATCATTGCTTTTGTGAATCTATGGCAGGGCCCATTTTGTGCTAAATATATGAGTATTGTTATATATAAGTTTGTAGGCTTCTGACTAGATTTAATTAGGTCAGAGGAGGAGGTGATTAAACTGAGGATAAACTCAGTTTTAGCTATGGAAATTGTTGTTCATAAATTTCTTGATTTTTAAGTTGTGTTTAATTTACAAGAACATAATCTACAACCTATAGATAACTACTCTCTTTGGAAACCACAACAGTGTGGAATATAAAATTATATTTTCACCTAGTGATAAACATTGCTTTCTTTGAGTGTCCTAAATTGAGAAACTTATTGAAGCCAACCATACTTTCATGAGTCAGGATATATATGCTAGCTATAATTGAGAAACAAAGAACAAGCCAAAGGTGGTACACACCTTTAATATCAGCACTTGGGAGGCAGAGCTAGGTGGGTCTGAGTTCGAGGTCAGCCTGATCTGCAGAGTGAATTCTAGGATAGCCAGGGCTACACACAGAGACCCCGTCTTGAAAAGCAAAACAAAACAAGAAGCAAAGAACAAAAATTAGTATATACAGTTGTGGGTAAGCTACATGGTTTGCCTTTATTTTCTGATTTAGAAGCATTTTGGTGATGTTGACTCAAGACTAAGGAGAAAAATCCATCCAAGGTATTATTTATTTTCAAAATATTGAACTAGTTTCTTTGGAATCAATTTTATTTTGAACTTATAAATAGTTATAGAAATGAATTATATAAAGTTTCAAAGACTGCCTGGGTTATATATGGAAGACAAAAATCCAAGGATCTTATGCTTAAAAGAAATGTTGATTTATGTTGAATTTCAAAGGAAATAAATTATTAGATTATTCATGTTGCCTGGTCATCACAGTTGTCTTGTGCTCTGGCCTCAAGTTTGCTTTAAAAAAAAAAAAAAAGCAGTGAGCACTTTGCTATGGAGGCAAGAACTCAGTTCTTCAGATAGGTATATTTTTTAAACTCAAATTTAATACTTTGACAATGTATGAACCACATGTGAATACTTTCTCTACAGGTTTTCTGTTGGGCGGGTGCCATCTGTAGTTGTGAAGCCAAGTGTTCTGCTGGGGCAGCATAATCAAATCAGAGTTAATGGGGTGACCATCTAAGCAGGGCTCTTTGTCATTAAGGTCCACTCTTGTGATAGTAGCACATTATCCTGCTGATTGGATTTGTAGGAAGGCATCCACCTGTGGCCCATGTTGGCAGAGAAGAGACTTACTGCAGAGGCAGCCCTGGCGAAGGAGAGGCAGGGGGTAGCTGCCCTGGACAGCAGAGGCTTTTGCTGGAGAGCCGCAGTTGCAGGATGGCATAAGCAATACAAGTAGATGGGTGACTCGCACAGTATTTGGTTGATTTAGGTCCAAAGTAGAACAACTGAAAGCAGAGGATTAGAATCTGTACCATTAGAAAGGAAGGGTTTCTCTTGAGCAAGAGAAAAGCAAGTACATGGAGAAACGCTGAGCCAACTGATCAGACAAGATTTAAGCACATGGAGCCCTTTACCTCTATCTCAGGGATGATTTTCTGTTTGGATGAGAGCTATTGTAAGAATTTCCATGTCTGTTGGGGGCACTGAGGTTCTCACAGACTATGGTAAACACAATTTGGCTCACACGCTCTCATAATCAGGCTGACTTGCAGTGAAACAGAGAGTGCTCTATAGCTGTGCCAGGCCTCTAGCAGTACCAACTGTTAAATAATAAACAGGCCCTGTTTGTTGGCAGCCTCTTCCCCTCCTGCCAACATGGAGTGCCCATTTTCTGGGTTTACCTGCCCGCATGTGTTCAGACACTCTGAACAGTGTGTGTGTTGTGAGAAGCAGTGATGGCGTGGACACATCAGTCTACATCTAATCTGCTTAGTTTATTATTCCCTCAGGACATCGGGTAAACTAGCAAACATACAGGGCTTGGGCAGCACAAACAATGGCCATGCTGTTGTTGTAGATAATGTTACAGGCTTTGTAGAGTGCACTGGCTAATTGTTTTTCTCGTGTTCCTTTTCTCTTCCTATTCTTCTTCTTCCTCTAAATTGGTTTGGAGGGCATATGGATTAGTGAGGATGAGAGCGATTCTGCCAATGAGATGCTCTAATTCAAGAAGTTAGGAAATATTTGGGATGCTTATTTTATTTCACTGGCAAGATGTTTTCGGTTTCTGTGCACTGATTGTCAGTCCGCAGTACTTTCTGAAGACTAATGAGGTACAAATAACCCCAGAGAAGGTGCTCAGACATGGCTCTGTGGGTGTGATGCCAGTAAGCATCACCATCCTTGGTGATGTCAGAGTTCTCCTTCATTACCAAGAGAGTGTGGCAGAGCAATGTAATTAAGATCCAAGTTGGGAACAGAATATATTCATTCATTCTCTACCACCTCCCTCTTTCTCTGAAAGAAAGGGATTCCTACAAGTTCTCCCTGTAGTCACTGGGATATTTTTCCTCCAGGAAAAGTTCCCTTGATAGTCTCAGTTTTATAACGCTGTTTTGGCCAAAGGAATTTCATATGTCTCACAGATGCAGTGCTCAAAAATAGACTCTTCAAATTCCCACAAACCTTCTCTAACCCCCAGCACAGTCACGATACCCATCTCTAGGAACGAGCTTTGGGATGTTTAGCTTAAGTGAGACACATTCAAGTAGGAGTAGCTAAGCATGAAGGGGAACTGTGAAGCAAAAGACCTTTTCTCTCCTCTCTCCTTCCTCCTGTCTCTTCTTTCCTCTCTCCTCCCTCTTCTCTTCTCTTCTCTTCTCTTCTCTTCTCTTCTCTTCTCTTCTCTTCTCTTCTCTTCTCTTCTCTTCTCTTCTCTCCTCTTTTCTCTTCTCTTCCCTCTTTCTCTCTCTCTTTCTTGTAAGTGAAATAGAAAGGCCTCAGCTCTCATATAATGGCAATATCACTTTGAATAATTACCCTTGTTAGAGGTTTCTATTACAATCCATTTGTTTAAAATTTTCCTTCACATTCCTTTGTAATGATGGTTTCCACATGATGAAGCTATTCGTTGATTGGGATAGCAAAACCATTTGCTTGTGTGAAATGAAATTTCATTCTCAGATCACTAAATATGTGTTAAACTGTGGGAAATCATTCAGTCTTTTTGACTAGGATATTTTTAGATCAAGAGTAAATATTTGAATGACGAGCTTGGTGACAGCCCAGCCAGAGGTGGTTCAAAAAGTTGTTATGTGATGATCAGCCCAGTCTTCCCTGAATTCATGCCTCACAGAAGGCAGTGGAAGCGGATTCCATTATCTTTTCATGAAAAACTCAAGGCCCCATTTCCTCATTATTTTTTTAGAAAGACCTAGCTTACAGTTTTCCTTAAATTTATATTATTTAATCTAATCAGTTTATTCTTTGAGGGCTGGGATGGAACCCAGACCCTCTTGCATGCTGGTTAAGTTCTCTTCCCATAAGCTATATCTCTTCTTTCTACTCAGTATATTTTTAGGCAAGGTGACTTGTATGGAATGGTTCAGAAAAACTAGCACTAAATTCATGGGGAAACAGTTATTTAAATGAGGGAGAAGGGGCTCAGAAGCCCAGACCTCTAACTGAGGAACTATTGACAGTTGATGGCTTCCAGGGAATGGAAATTCAGTTTTCAGGGTGAGGCTCCTGGTTTGTTGTCCTGTGGATGTCCCCATAGCCATGAGTATATGGGCAGCATGAATTTGATGAGGTGGGTTATTTAAAATATGTATATTTTTTAAAGGTATCAAAATTGGAAGGGGAGGGGGAGCTGTGGGGTAGATCTGGGAGAAATTAAATTTGATCAAAATGTATTGTAAGAAATGTTCAATGAATTAATAAAAATATTGTATTTGTAAAATAAGTAGCACTGTATAATGAATAATGACTTTGCTTTCACTGTTAGTTTCCTGCTGCATCTTCGTGCTCCTCGTTACGAAGTTCTCAAAAGTTTTATCCTAGGGAATTAGGCCTAGGTTAGTTTTTCTTTTCTTATTTCTCCCAGGCAGCAGGTCTTAGCACTCTATCAGAACCCTCCATGGGTACTCTCTAGTATAGTACCTCTCCAGTCCCAGATGCAGCTGTGCACCCAAGTTCCAATATTTAACCTGTTGTAGACAGAAAGGGAGATATCCCGAATGTTTAGGATCATCTCTCAATGAATAAATAAGGTCTAAGAAAAATCTTGTCTTATTAAAGTGTATTTGATGAGCTATGATCTCATATGCAGGCATGATGTGTGTAGGTAGATATGCACCCAACACTATTTGTTCTACTCTAAGGTATGTTTGATATAGCACACATGTCTACTGTGTGCTTGTGGAACTGCCAGGCTATAGCTGTGGTGACAGTTGTTCTCAGTGCTTTGGATGCGCAAGTCCATGAACCCAAACACTGGCTATTTCTTTTTCATTCTTTCACTCTTAATTGTGTGTTATTTTGCTAACTTACTTGTTTTCTTGGGCACCTACTTACATAAGATACCTATGTATCTTGAAGTCATAAAGTTTTTTACACTTCAGAGTGTGTGCAGAGTGTGTGCAGCTGCAGATTAATATAATATATTCTCTCATTGTTCATCAGGAAAAAAATTTCCACTGCCTGATTTAATGTTTTCTATAAAAATATTTTTGGTATACTTAATAGAAAATATATACATGGTTACAATTGGCCCTGGATGTTGGGAAAACAGGATTGCTGGAACTGCACTTAAATAAAAGGAATAGTGCTGACCTACTTAGAGAAATTAATTATGAAAGAAAAATAATGGATCATAGTAGCAGATAATGGTTCTGGGGCTGCTGCTGGTTGAAATCCATCCTGAGGCTTATTTATAATTGGCACAATTAGAGTTTTCGAGAATTGAGCAGCCTTGATTTATTTACAAGGGTTCACGTAGGACTTGATTCGGGGGGATGAAAGAAAGGGACAGAGGTGTATAGAGGACTTATTGCTTTAAACTTCACATCTGTAGAATTTCAAATTCACATTGTAGGGTAGAAAATTCTGTCTCCAGAGAAATGATGCCAGGTTCGGAAACTGCCAGGGTTTAAAATTTTGGGTCCTTGTTTCAACCAGCCTTCAAATTAGATCTGTTAAAAAAAAATACATTTTTCTTTTATGCTTTTGAACTTAAGATCATTTTTGTTTTCTAGGATTCTGGGGACTAAGTTTCTATAAAATGTATTTTCAGTACTTATAATAGCTCATTTATTTGTCAGATATTTATTAATATTGATACTTAGTTGTGTCAGATCCTGTTCTGTATACTTGGAATCTGTAGTAAAAAAAAAAAAAAAAAAAAATGTAGTTTAACTAAGAGATAAATGATGTATGATTAATTTCTAAGCCACAAAAAAGATAAACTATATTTCATCAAAATTAAAAAATTTCTTAATTGAAAAAATTGTTAATATAATGAAAAAATAAGATACTTGCAAAGATTTTGTTAGAGAACTTTTCAAAACTCAATACATTAAGAAAACATACACCGTGTTCAATGGTCAAAAGATTTGGACAGAAACAGACATAAGCACATAAAAATATGCTCAAAATCAGCAGCTATTAGACAAACAGCACGTCAAATTAAAGGCATGAGAATTTACTACACAACTTTCGGAATGGTTGAAATTAAGAAGAATGACCATACCAAGAATTTTGAGAATGTGGAAAACCTGTCAAAAAGTAAAATGGTATATCATCTTTGGAAATAGTCTGATGTTTTCAATTTTTTAAAACTCAAACATACATTTACTGTATGATCTAGAAATTTCACTCTATGCAAGAGCAAGGGAAGCAAATGTCTTTATTAGCGTTATACACAGATGTTCCTGACAGCTTTGTTTATAATAGCTAAAATTTTAAACAACCTGTATGACCATTCAGAGGCAGGGATAAACAAATTACAGTGTAACAGATTACCACAAAATAACAAATTGAGTGAAGTTACATGGATATATCTCAAAATCATGTGTGGAGTATAAGAAAAGCAAAATAAGTTCACACTGCGTGATTTTACTTATCTATATGGTTTTAGGAAGCAGAAGCTAATTTGTGATTGAGTGACAATAAGTCCAAGTTACTTAAGCACACTATTTTTTTTCCCAAGACAGGGTTTCTCTGTTGTAACTCTGACTGTCCTGGAACTCACTCTGTAGATCAGGCTAGCCTTGAACTCACAGAGATCTGCCTGCCTCTGCCTCCCAAGTGCTGAAATTAAAGGCATGCGCCACCACCACCACTAGCACCACCCAGTAAGCACACTTTTTAGAAGTGATAAATAACTATTTTAATGGTTATTTCACTGTGGTAGTGGCATCATGGGATAATCAGTGTCAAAGCATCTCAAATTATATACTTTAAATTTATGTGATTTAATCTTTATGAAGTGTTTTGTAAAGAGAAGAAGAGGGAACAGATACATAAATTCTATACCTCTACACCTTCACAGCTGAAGCCATGTAGGGAACCTGCATATATTTCTTCCTACACATTCCACAATCGTATGTAAGAGTCAGAATGAATGAAAGTGGGACTGTTGAATTTTAGTACAAAACTGTTTGATATCAAGTGTGAGATATCTATAAAGATAGCCTTAACTACCACAATATTAGAAGCTGATGTTCTCAGACCTCCCTTGTGGGCACCATGTCCATGTTGGATCCCTGGAACACATTACTTTCTCCCATTTCTGTATTATGTTTCTGTATTGTGTGTATATATATACATATCACATGATTATGTGATATTATACATAATCTTGTGTAATAATTATGTATACAGGTGTATACATATGTGTATACACACATATATGCATATATATACATATATTTGCATATATATGCACACCTGTATTCTGTATTTCTGAGTGGTTATTATATCTTTTTCCAGCTTGGACTATCTCTAAGCAGTGTCTTCTAGAGCTCTTTCCTTAGATGATTCATATACCCTCCAAACTCACTCATGTGCCAAACTAAACTAGTTCTCTCAAATATACTTTCTCCTAGGATTTCCATGTGAGTGTTCATATGATGTTTCCTTCTCAAAATCCCCTTGGACCCCACATCCAACTAGTCCTTAGTCTTTGATCTTCTTTGTAAATATGTCTTTAATCTCTTTCCACTCTCCATATCAAAGCTATGTCTATAGTTCAGAGAGCCATCTAGTTTTATCTAAATTTTTACAATATTCACTTTATACCCTAAGTATTAATCTTGCAACCTAGCCACTGTCCCTTCTAGAATGGCTCATCCATCCTCAGATGTGTTTAAACATTCTTCCTATCCTTTCTTCACTTTTGAGTTCACCTCGATGAAGCAAAGCATATTAAGTCTCATGTTACAGATAATTTTCTCCTGGATGCCTTCTCCAATTTCCTAGCTATGCTTTCTTACATTGTACTTTTATAAATGGAGGTTTTGTTTTTTGGTTTGTTTGTTTATGAGACAAGGTCTTATAAATCTCAGGTTGGCTCCAGACTTGGTATGTGGTTGAGAATAACCTTGAAATTTTGATTCTGTTACCTCTGTAGAAGCTTGTGCCACTTTGCCCATTTGTGTAGTATTAGGTGTCAAACGCAGGACTGTTCATGGTAGGTAAGTGTTTTATCAACTGAGCCACATCTCCAGTCTGGTGTGTTTTATTTTTACTGTTTATTTTACCCAATAATAATGGATAGTATAGCATTTTGTAAGCAACATCTCTAGTACCAAACATGATACCTTCACATAGAGATTGGTGAAACATCTAATGGAATTTTGTTGAATGAGCAGATAAAATTTTGTAATACAACTTTGCAATATAAAAGCTAATTCATTAAAATTTTAATTTGTTTGGAAGTCAGTAAGACAGATTTTTAAAATTAAATAAACTTTTGTTGGTTTAGCTGTATAAAATGTATATTTTAGTAGGGAATGCAATATTTAGGCATTTCCCATTGTGTGATTTTTAAATATGCTTAAATATATCTATATTCTTAAGCATATGTTATTTCTTTACGATAAACCTTTCAAAATCCTTTCTTCAAAGTTTTGGATTATTTAGATAACATTTTGGTTATTTGTAGCCACTCTGCTGTGAGATAGCAAATGTCTTCTAATTCCTGCCTAGTGATAAGTTAATACCTTAACCCCTGCCATCTCCCTTCTTCCTCACTGGCCTCTGGAAACTCCCACTCAATTCTCAACTCCTGTGAGATCAGGTTGCTTAGATTTTACATAGAGTGAGCTCCCTGCCTGTTTTATTTCACTTACATAATGATCTCTAGATATCCAGTGACATCCATATTTTCACAATTGACTGAATTTCCTGCATTTATAGTTGGATGGGATTTCATTGTTCATATTTACTATACTTTCTTTATTCGTTCAGTAGTTAATAGACAACTTGTTTCCATTTCTTTGCCACTGTGAATAGTACTGTAATGAACATGAGAATGTAGCTGTCTCTTTATTATACTAATTTTAATGCATATATAACCAGAAGTCGAAAGCTTCCATACTGTTTACCATAGTAACATTACCAATTTACATTCTCATGAACAATATGCAAAGGTCTCCTTTTCAGGATACTCTTACCAGCACTTGTTATCTTTAGTCTCTTTGAGAATAGCTATTCTTACTGGAGTGATATGCTGTCTCCTTATAATTTTTAAAAATTTGTCATTATTAGTGTGTGTGATGTCATACTATGTATGACTGTGGGCACACATGTGTCATGGCATGCATGTGCAGGTCAGAGGACAACTTGCAGGAGTTGGTTGCTCCCTTCCCCCGTGGGAAGCCAGGATGGAACTCAGTTGTCAGGTGTGGGCCATATGCTTTTTACATATTTATCTTCTTTTGAAAAATGAAAATTCAGATCTTTTGACCAGTTTAATTTTTTTGGTGTTATTTTCTAGTATTTCTAATTGGTTACAGATATAAAGACTTTTAGTGGAGGTATATTCAACAAATTATTTTCTCCATTCTTAAGGTTGTTGATTCTCCCTATTGTTTCTTTTGCTGTGAGGAAGCTTTCAGCTTGGTGGTATCATATTTATCTGTATTTGCTATTGTTTCTGGTGCTTTTTGTGTCTTACCCAGAAAATCCTTGATAATTCCAATGCCTAGGAGCATTGTTTCTTCCATGTGTTCTTATAATTTCTTCTAGTTAGCCTTACATTTAAGTCTTTTACTCTAATTTCATTGCTATGCGTATATAAACAATTTTCTCAGTATAATTAATGTCTTCAGTGAAAAGAACATCTTTGTCAAAAATCAACTTATTTAGATAGATGTATGGGTTTTCTTCTAGGCATCCCATTCTGTAACATGGGTGTTTATTTATGCTAATAACAGTTGTATGAAGTTCTGGTTAGTGAAACTTCATAATATATTTTAAATCAGATTTTGTAGTGTTTCCTACTTTGTTCTTTTGGTAAAAATGGCATTAGCTATTGCAGTTCATGTGTGTGTGTGTGTGTGTGTGTGTGTGTGTGGTGTGTGTGCGTGCGCGCACACACACGTGCTCGCTTGTGCGCGTGTGCACTTATGGGTGTTTCCATATAAGTTTTAAGGAATTTTATTGTCCTATAAAATATGCCAATAGTATTTTGCCAAGATTGCACTAAATCTCTTGATCAATTTTGGTAATGTGGGCATTGTAACAATTTTGGTTCTATCAATCCATGAACATAGTATTGTTTCCCATACTTATGTGTCTCCTTTAATATCTTTCTTCAATGTTCTATAATTTTCATTATAAATATATTTCTTTTGTTAAGCTTATTCTTAGTTATATTTGATAGGTGTTGCAGATTGAATTGCGGTGTGACTTTCGTTTAAGTAATTTGCTATTGATGTAAAACAATGAGCTTGATTCTTACATATTGATTTTTCCTTCTGAAATTTACAATTTACAAAGCAGATTTACAAAGCAGAATATTATTGACATGCCTACCATAAAGTATTTCATAAGTAGACATGGCCCACAATGATCCTACAAGGGAGTTCACCATCATCTTACTAATTAGAAACTTGAAGATCAGAAATAAAGAATAACTTGTTCAAGGACACACAACAAATACAGAGAAATCCCAATTCTAAACCTGAATCTGTGTCACTCAAATTTTCTTTCTTTTTCTTCTTTTATTTTTCCATATCATAATATAATTACATCATTTCTTCTTCATCCTTCTTCCAAATCATCCCATCATCTCCCCTTGCTCTCTTTCAAATTTATGCCCTTTTTTATTAATTCTTGTTACATACATATGTGTATATGTGTATACATATTCCTTCCTCAATATATAACTACAATGTGCTCACTCTGTATAATTTTATCTGTATGTACTTTTTTCAGGGCTGACCATTTGGTGTTGGATAACCAATTGGTGTACTGCTCTTTCTTTGGATAAGACTCTCTCAGTCTCAGTATTTATTAGTCTCCTGTGGTCCATTGGTCCATTTTGACTAAATCTATTCTTATTAAGCTCATGTCAAGTGTTCTGTCTACTGCCTTACATTTCCTCCCTAAGAAATATACTTCCATGTTTGGGGTATATTGTTTTCCTATGGTTGCCTTAATAAATGCTCATGACTTTAATGGTGCAAACCTTTTAGAAGCTTACTCTTTGAAAGCAGTAGACCAGAATCTGAAATTAGCATGTTGATAGGGCTAAACTTCCTCTCACAATTTTGTGAGAATCTTTCCTTGCTCTCTCAACCTCTGGTGATTCCAAAAATGTCTTGGCTTTTAGCTGTATTATTTTTACCTATGCCTTCCTCTTAATGTGACCTTCTGCTATTTGTTTTTCTTTCCCTCTTATGTCACTTATAAAAACACGTCATTAGAATTAAATCACATCTTAGTAATGTTGGATAGTCTCATCTAGAGAGCCTTAGACCAATTACATCCAAAAAGGCCATTGAAATTGATTGGTTTTTCAAAGATTTATTTATTTTATGTATATGAGTGTTTTGCCCCCCCCCGTATATGTATGTGTGTGTGTACACACACACACACACACACACACACACACACACATATATCTCCACATGCATACCTGGTACCTGTAGAGGTCAGAAAAGGGTTTTACATCCCCTGGAACTGGATTTACAGATGGTTGTTAAGTCATCATATGGGGGCTGGGAGCTATCTGAGCCCCTTTGCCGGGGCTGAAAGTTCGTATCTGCTTAACCATCTCTTCAGCCCTAAGCAAAGGCCTTTTTTACAAATGTGATCACAGCCACAGATTCTAGTTGAGTTGCCATTTGAGTATTTTTCTTTCATGTTTCTATTCTATCCACTGCAATTAATTCTCTGAGAACTAGTTTGAGAGATTCCTATTCTGTAGACATGCCTTTGGAATGTTGAATAGATAAAACACAGGAACTTAAGTTTTTGCCAGAAATGACAGAAATTAGGTAGGTAAGTAAGTTAGTAGATAGACAAAGACAGACAGATCCAAATGATAGGTTAGTGCTATTGCTGTTACTGCCACCAGTAGAATATTGGTCCTACTGTATCACCAGTAGGCTAAAAATAATAACATCTTATTAGGAATGCTAGTCGCACTTTTACTATGGCTTCATTAAATGTGATACTCACTTGCCTATTTGGTTATAGATAGAAACCTCAATAAGTTGGTTTAAAGATACCCCTGCTTCCTGCATGATGCAGTCCCCTAGGCTGCCATAATCTATTTTGGTATATCTCCTATGAATTTCTCATCTGACTAATCTTTGTTGCCTTTCAAACATGTATTTACCCCTGCCCCTATTTGTTCTTTTGTAGACTTTTAGTTTTTATCTGATGTTAATATTTTAGAATTTTATGAGTAGTTCTCTGATTACCCTGAACCTAGGATCCATGTTCAACCCTTTTTAAACTTTCAGAGAGCCTAACTGTAATTGTACTGTGGGTCTCCCAATTCCAATGTCACACCATCCCTTTTTATTTAGGCCTTTATGGATTGTAGAGACTAGAAATGCTTCATTATGCTCATTCAGAATTATCAGAATTTAATAATAATACACAAACATTTCTAGTTTGTTGTCAGCAAAGTGAATGAATACAAAAATTTTATTAATTTTTTTGTTTAAAGGTTCATATTTAGTTAGTATGATTAGGAAATACTTGGGGTAATTTTTAAGTTGCATTTTGAATCAGATCTGACATATCAAATAACATCAGCCTTAAAATGTGATTTACCTTATTTTCTCTTAAAAAAAAAAAAATCCCTCTTTTACATTTATTTGTCCTCAATAAGGGGAATGGTTTCCCCAGTGAGACTGTGTTGGAGAAAGCTAAATTTTCATCTGTTAGTGGTTATCAGTTGGAGACAGCATCTCGGTTAGGGATGGGGACCTGTGTCCACTTCTTTCTGCCTCTAGGCTCTGTTGGGTGTAGGCCCATGTAGACCCTGTGCATGCTGTGCCATTCTCTGTGAATTCACATGTACTTAGGTCCTGCTGTGTTTAGGCCTTGCTTTCTTGGTTTCCTCCTTCCCCTGTGGCTCTACTCTTTCTGCCTCCTCTTCTGCCAGGTTCCCTGAGCTCTGGAAGAAGGAATTTGAAGGAGACATCTCTTTTATTGAGTGTTCTCAATTGAGTTGAGTTGAGTGTTCTGAGGTCCCTTATTCTCTGTCTATCGCATGGCTTTGGAAACTACTCTTGGGTAGAACACACCCCCCGCAGTAGATGGCACACAGAAAACGGACTCAATGGATCTTTGGAGGTTTCTTGTCTCGTAATGTTTTGTCAAGGCTTTTAAAAAATTTTTTTTATTTCATTTTATTTATATATTTTATTTTACCCTACATGTTTTGAATATATATTATGTCTTTGGATTTGTGTTTTTATAGGATTCTTGAATATGAGAATGAATATGTCTCTGCATCTCTGTTTCTTGTGCCTTTTCTTGGGCTCTTTTCCTTCTGATTGTTTTGCCTTATCTGATCTGATTATTTTTGTTTTATTTTACTATATTTTAATATTGTTCCTTAGAAGACTGTTTTCTAATGGGAGGCAGAAAGAGGGTGATTCCAGATAGGAGGAGAGAAAGAGAAGAATTAGAAGGAGTAGAGACAGGTGAAACTGTAATCAGAATGTATTGTATGAAAAAAAATCTATTTTCAATAAAGGAAACAAAAACAAACAAAAATAACAGTAATCGTTAACATTTAATTGCTGCTTTTGTTTTTTGAGGCCCTAGAGGAAAGATTTCCTGTGAGCTGTTTGATAGTTATGCACATGGTGCTCTCACTTTCTCTGTTTCATAAGTGAAGAAAATGAGACTGTGCTGCTACTCTCTGCTTCTCCTCTGTGATCAAATATGCTTACTTTTTATATTTTTTGACTTGTATTTCTTTATTTTAGTGAGATTTTATTGATTAGATTTTTTCTTGACCTTTGAAATATAATATGATATAAAATATAATATATATAATATATATATAACTAAATATATATATATTTAGTTATATATATATATATATATATATAATATATATATATACTAAACAGTAAAAATTATTTCCTACCAGCTTATATACTAAGTGCTAGAAAGTATTCTGTGTATAGATTAACAATTGCGATAAATAGGCATCTTCTGTTACGGACTGGAGCTAGTGTCTCATGTCTGACAATGAACGAAGCAACAGGATGTCACTAAGCAGAGCACATTTACAAATGGCTGTGATTTTTACCACGGTACCTTCCTTCTCTCTCCTGGATAAAATTACACAGAGAAAGACATAAATGCTCTTGCCATGAGGTCACCCTGTGAAGAAGAGATCACAGCTGCCAACAAGTTAGTGAGTAAATTTGGAAATTGCTTCCCTACTCAAGTAGAGACATCATCTGAGACCTCATATTGGCGGACAGTTCCATCACAATCTCATGAGAGGCTTTGACTCATGTGCCCATATTCCTGATGCAAGGAAGCTTTGAGCTAATACTTGTTCATTTTTAAATCTACTATGTTTTGGGATAATTACCTCACAGTAATAGAAGATTGGTACAGCAATGCATCCACGAGCTACATCCTCTGGTAACTTGCACTCCGATGGAAACAACTCACGTGTACATAAATGTACAAGATATAAATAAGGTTGACACTAGCACTTACTTCATAGAGGAAAATGAGGCAGGGTAGAACACACTAAATATTTTTTGCGTATCATGATCAGAGAACAAAAAAACAATTATATAGAGGTTCTATTTGATCTTAGAAAGTGGGAAGAAATCAGCCCTGGAAAAATATGGGAAATGTATAGAGCAAGGGCAATATAAATAAATACCATCTAAATGAAGTTAAAAATAAATTAAGCCTAAATAAAGGGTAGTAATAGGTTTAACATTTTTTGGGACAAAACAAAAGAGCAAATTGGCCAAGGAAATTGTGGCAGGAGATCAGATAAGAGAGATGGGCACAAATGATAGAGATATTAATTTTTTATGATTTTGAATTTGAATTTCATTCTTATTGCAATGTAAACTCACTCATGCAAGGGAATAATATAATGTGCCATGAATTTTAAGATTACTCTAGTTTCTGCTTTGATACTAGATTAGGAAGGGCAACAATAGTAACAGGAAACTGGCAAGAAGGTAATTATGATTTGAGTTGGTAAAGGCAAAGGTGGGAATGTGGTTTGGTGATTGGGTTAATAGGACTTGTTGAGAAAGGCTCTGATATTGAGAGTAACATAAAAGAACCCCTGGACTTTCATCTGGTTGACTAGGAGGATAGTGGAGTCTTTCATGAGAGATACAGGCAGTGAAGCTTGATTGGAAGAGTCAGTGGTGAGATTGATGCTGTGGGATCCAGAGTTTTGTCAGGTGTCTGTTATTTTGCAATATGGAGAACTTACCAGAAATGTGCTCATTAACCTCTATTCTGTGTTTTAAGATAGTGTTTTTCTTTGACAAACAACCTGTGATATGCCATAATACGTTGTTTTGTGAGGTTTTTGTGTGTGTGTGTGTGTGTGTGTGTGTGTGTGTGTGTGTATGGTGACATTTTTTTCAGAGGCTATTTGAATACTGAAATAATATACACTAACTCTCAATACACTTGTATTAATCAGACATAATTTCTTTTATATAATGCTGTAAAATACTCTAAGGTGAACAAAATTAAGGTATTTTTTTCATTACACTTTATTAAAGCATAAATATCAAATACAAGATAACCCTTGGTCTCCCCTTGATTCAGCATTTGTTATATCTTCTTATCATGCTCTTCCTTATTCATTAGTAGTTCATTCATTCATGTCACCTCACCCACCTTAACAGTCTATGGCAACTTTGAAATAAGTCCTATAAGCACAGTGGGAATTTAGGTGGATTATTACTATACTTCTGTGAACTCTATTGAAAGAATACCTGTGTAATTATGGTTACATGGGTGCATTCATTCATTCTATAAGGTGGAATGATCAGAAGATCCAGAGGAAAGGCAGTTAATATGAACAATGCTTGATGAAGACAGGAAACAGCTGGCAAACTCAATGTCTCAAAGAATGTAAACACCTTTGGGAGTCTGTGGACTACCAAATACAAGTGATTCTGTAGCCCACTGGAGTTTTTAGATACCAAGATATAAGAAAGTACATAGCTGAGACTTGATCTACTAAATTCTGATCCAATGCACTGCAACCACTGCGCATTGTGAGATACTTGTATGAACTCGTGTATTATAAAATTAAATTGCATTGTGTAGTTCATTGTATTGTTCCATCAGATTTTGATATCCTCATTTTAAATAATTCATGGGAAGAAATGATCACTTCATAATGCCACAAACTCACAGCAGGCAAAACTAATTTTACACAATATGAAAACAGATTTTATTTATTTAAAAGGAATATTAAAAAAACACAACAACTTTTTTGACACCAGCTGCTGAGAAATAAATAGAATACTTTATGACAAATATCTAAATCTATAAAAGCTGTTCCTGGGAGAGCAAGTTGTAGATTGTAAAGACACATTTACATGCTCTGGTCAGTACCATATTTTGAGTGAGACAATGCTTCCCATTTCATCTAATTTCTGTAGAATGTAGGACTAGGGAGAAATCAGCCTTGCAGAGTCTCCCCCTGTCCTCCTACCACAGTGCCAATGAAGGGACAAGCTTTAGCTTTTATGCCTGCTACCCTCTGTTAGTACAAATTGTTCTTAGAAGGAATAACAAAGTGTCCATAAATATTATATACATACATATGTGTGAGTGAGTGTGTGTGTGTGTGTGTGTGTGTGTGTGTGTGTGTGTGTATGTATATGATGTTGTTTATAACATTGTCCTAATCAGACTTATACTAGAACTGAGAGATTGTTTGAGTTGACCACAGCAAATTTCCTTTCACTGGGACTTTAGAGAAGAACAAGAAAACAAGGTGAGAATTAAGGGACCACTTTCTCTGGGAGTGTTTACTGGATGGGCATTTTTAGAGAAACATCGCACACATTTATACCAATAGTAAATAATCTAAGCTTGTGGTACCATGTGACAGTAAGTCCAGATATGATTCAATGAAATTCTTTCTGCAGACAAAGAATGATATTCAAGCCATGGCCAAATCTGGACTTCATCTAGGCAGTGCGAGGCTCCAGCTACTAGGTAACTTGTAGCCCTTCCAGAAGTACCGACAAGAGAACAGACATGGAGAAAGGACAGGCACTGGGGCTAGAGAACAATGAGATAGACACAAAAGGCAAAGGAGAGAACAAAGCCTAACAGAATTCAGATAGTTTACCACTTGCAAAGAAAACATACTCCACAAGCAAAGTACATGCTTTTTATGTATATTTTACTTAAAAAAAAAAAAAGAGAGACTTTTAATTTAAAAATTGTTGCAGAGGTGAGGGATGTTAATCTGAGGCTAAGACTGACTCAACACAGAAGTTTATTATTATCTCTAATGGCAGCTGAATTCCAGACATCTTTGAGTACTGTAAATTAGGGCAGACGTCTATGTCCTTGGTGGAAGGGCTTGCCTCTGGTTTTGTTACATATTTCCTTCCTAACAGGTTATCATTTAAGAGTGAGAATTTCATACAGATTTTGAAAACATACAAATTCTGAAGGACTGAAATATGAAGTTATTATCTTTAACTTCTCAAGATACAAAATACAGTGGACGGAGAAGGTTCAGTGGGTAAGAGCATTTGCTGTATAAGTATGAGAACCTGAGTTCTAATAACCAGCACCCATATACAAATAAGGGAATAGCTGCACATGCTTGTAACCCCAGAATTGGTGGGCAGACAGAGAAAGATATTTGGAGCTCACTGGCCAACCAGTCTAGCCAGAACAGCATGCTTCCTGTTCAGAGAGAACCCTGTCTCCACCTCCTCTGCCATTGTACTCATGTGCATGCACCACACACATATATCCTATGCACATGTACAGCCTACCCACCATACATACAAAATGCAATGTGTCGTGAGATTTTAAATCTCCAGTATATATTACCAAAACGCTAGTGGGTGATATACTCAGTGGTTTTCTTCATTTTTCTTGGATGATGACAAACAGAGATAAGGGGCTTCCCTCATCTTCTTTGCATTAGTACATTCTAATATGTCCTTTAACAAGATTGCTCTGAAAATAATTAAAAGAACATTGGGATTCCAATAATGAAGGTCTAAGCTGAAATACTACTTACTACAATTGGTGACCTTATACAATTCATTTCAACTTTTTTTGTGTCTTTCTACTTTTAACCTGTAAGATGGGGTTAACAGTACCCATCTGTGAGATTCTGGTGATATTCAGTAAAATACAGGAAAATTTTGGAAATGTTAGAATGTGATTAAAATGGTGATTTCATCCTTTAATGAATGCTTGATAAATTCTGTTTCTCAAAGGCAACACCCTTGCATTTTGAGGGATGACTGTGCATATATAATGTAATATGTCTAAAGTGACTCCATTTCTGCTGTGCATTTGCTGCAACACACCTAGAATTATAATGCAAACATTAGCAAAACAAAGCTGCCACAGCAATGTTAGTATCAGGAGACTTGAGTTATATTATACTGATATTTTAGCAAATCAATATATATTTTATATATTCCTTATGTCCCTCTTTTTCCTGGATAGAAAACATAGCACTTTGGGATCTTACTGAAAATCAAGACAGAACACCAGACATCCCCAAATTTCTTTGAGTTTCCTATGATTACTGACTTTTAAAATATAATGTTCACAATCTATATGATAAAATTATTTTTATTGAAAATAGATTCTTTTCTCATACAAAATATCCTGATTATAGTTTCTACTCTCTCCTCCACACTTTCCCTCCCCCTTCTGTCTCTCATTAGAAAAGGGCAGGCTTCTAAGACATAACAACCAAACATGACAACATAAAATATAAGATAAGGCAAAAACTTTCATATCGAAGTTGGACATAGCAACCCAACAGGAGGAAAAGAGTTCTAAGAGCAAGCGTAGGAGTCAGGGATCCACTTGTTCTCACAATCAGGAATTCCATACTAAGCTAATAGCTAAAATACATACACAGAAGATCTGGTGTAGACAGACCCACATAGGTCCTGTGCTTACTGCTTCAGCCTCTGTAATCTCATTATGTGCCTTGCTTAGTTGATTCAGAGGGCCTTATTCTGTTGTCTTACATACTCTCTGGCTCTTAAAATCTTTCCACCTCCTTTTCTGAAGGATTTCCTGAGGTCTGAGGGCTGGAATTTGATGGAGACCTCCTATTTGGACACTCTCTTTGCATATCGTCTGGCTGTGGGTCTCTGCATCTGTTCCCATCTGCTGCCAGAGGAAGCCTCTCTGATGATGACTGGATAAGGCACTGATCTGTTAGTATAGCAGAATATTGTAAAGAATCATTTCATTGATTTTTTTTAGACCAGTAGTATTTGGTTTTACCCTAGGTCTCTGGGCTATCTAGTCTCTGGTTCTTGGTTACCCAAGCAGTGTTGGATATTGGTTCCTTCCTATGGAGTGGGCCTTAAGTCAAATCAGACATTGGTTGACTACTCCCATAAGTTCTGTGCCACCATTGCCCTAGCGTATTTTGCATTAGGATAGATTGTAGGTCAAAGGTTTTGTGGCTTAGTTGGTGACCATGTTTCTCTTTTGGTAGCCTGTCAAATACATTCCTACACCAAATAGACTAGAACGTAGGGGCGAAGGCTCCATGCAGGCTCCAGCTTGACTTCTCCATGTTCAATGAGTTGTGTGGGTGTGTCCTCCTAAGTGTGGTCCTGCTGTCATTTTGCAGAGAGCAACCATTTTTCTTAGCAACAGCCTGGGTTGTTTGAGTATTTCCATGACACCCCCTTGGCCAACAAATCAATCGAAGGCAACCTTGTCCTCCCAATGGAAATCTCTTCTGGCTACAAAAGATAGCCAGTTGAGAGTCCATATATACCATTACTAAAAGTCCACATTGAGATAACCTTCATAGATTACTGGAAGTTTCCCCTGCACTAGGTTTCAACATCATCCCCAAAGCCCCCATACTTTCTCCATCCCCTGCCCCCCCATTACTTCCCGACTCCCATACCTACTCCCATACCCACCAATTCACCTGTGAAATGTATTCTGTTTCCCCATCCCAGGGAGATTCATGCACCCCCTAGTCTCCCCCTCTTTACCCTTTCTGGGTCTATGAATTTTAGATTGGTTATCATTTACTTAACAGTTAACATTCACTTATTAGTGAATACATACCATATTTGTCTTTCTGGATCTGAGTTAGGATGATTTGTTTTCTAGTTCAATTCATTTGCCTAAAACATTTTAATAGCTGAGTAATACTCCATTGTGTAAATGTACCACATTTTCTTTATCCACTCTTTTGTTGAGGGCCATCTAGCTTGTTTCCAGTTTCAGGTTATTATGAATAAAGCTGCAATGAACATGATTGAACAAGTGTCTTTGTTCATTCTCTATTTGTAGAATAGAGCTTCTTTTGGGTAGTGGTACAGCTGGGTCTTGAGGTAGATTGATTCGTAACTTTCTGGGGAAATGTCGTATTAATTTCTAAAGTGGCTGTACAAGTTTGCACTCCCACCACTAATGGAGGAATATTCTCCTATTCCACATCCTCACCAACATAAGCTGTCACTTGTGTTATTGATTTTAGCCATTCTGACAAGTGTAAGATGGAATCTCAGAGTAGTATTGATTTGCATTTTCCTGATGGCTAAGGACACAGAGCATTTCTTTAAGTGTTTCTCAGCCACTTGAATTTCTTCTATTGTGAATTCTCTGTTTAGATCTGTACCTCATTTTTAGTTGGATTATTTGGTTTGTTGATATCAGATTTCTTGAGTTCTTTATATATTTTATATATTAGCCCTCTGTGCAGATGTGGAGTTGGGTGAAACCTTTTCCCATCTGTAGGCTGCCACTTTGTCCTATTGACAGTGTCTTTTACCTTACAGAAACTTTTCAGTTTCCTGAGGTCCAGTTTATTGTTGATCTTAGTGCACACCCTATTGATGTTCTGTTTTGGAAGTTGTTTCCTGTGCTAATGGGTCCAAGGCTCTTCCCCACTTTGTCTTCTATCAGGTTCAGTGTATCTGGTTTTATGTTGAGGTCCTTTGTCCACTTGGACTTGAGTTTTCTGCAGGGTGATAAATATGGCTCTATTTGCATTCTTCTACGTGCGGCCATCCAGTTTTACAAGCCCCATTTGTTGATGATGCCGTCTTTTTTTCTAGTGTGTAATTTTGGCTTCTATCAAAATCAGGTGTCCATATGTATGTGGATATATGACTGGGTCTTCAGTTCTATTCTGTTGATCAATGTACCTGTTTTTATGCCAGTAGCATGCAGCTTTCATTACTACAGCTGTATAGCACAGCTCGAAATCAGGAATGGTGGTACCTCCAGATGTGGTTGTTTTGTTTGTTTTTTGTTCATGACCATTTTTTTGCTATCCTGGGTTTGTATTTTTCCATATAAAGTTGATAATTGTCCTTTCAAGGTCTGTAAAGAATTGTGTTGGAATTTTGATAGGGATTGCATTGAATTTACAGATCGCTTTTGGTAGGATGGCCATTTTTATTATTTTAATCCTACTGATCCATGACATTGGGAGATTTTTTTTCATCTTCTGATCTCTTCTTCAGTTTTTTTTTTCCTTCAAAGACTTGAACTTTTTATCATACAAGCCTTTCACTTGCTTGGTTAGAGTTACCCCAAGATATTTTATATTACTTGAAGCTCTTGTGAAAGGTATTGTTTTCCTGATTTCTTTCTCAGTTTGTCATTTTTATATGGGAAGACTACTGTTGTTTTGTTTTATTAATCTTGTTTCCAGCCAAATTGCTGAAGGTGTTTATCAGCTGGAGGAGTTCTCTAGTGTAAATTTTACTGTCACTTATGTATACTGTCATCAAATAATGATGCTTTGACTTCTTCCTTTCCAATTTGTATCCACTTGATCTCGTTCAGTTGTCTTATTGCTCTAGCTAAAAGTTCAAGTACTATATTAAATAGATATGGAGAGAGCAGACAACCTTGTTCCTGGTTTTAGTGGTGTTGCTTTTATTTTCTTTCCAATTAATTTGCCGTTGACTGTAGTCTTGCTGTAAATTACCTTTATTGTGTTGAGGTGTGGTCCTTGTACCCCTGATATATTCAGGACTTCTATCATGAAGAGGTTTGGGATTTTGTCAAAGGGCTTTTCTGCATCTAATGAGATGATCATATGGTTCTTTTTCTTTCGGTTTGTTTATATGGTAGATTATGTTTACTGATTTTCATATATTGAACCATCCCTATATATCTAGGAGGAAGCCTGCTTGATCATGGTGGATGATTTGTTTGTTTGTTTTTTTTATGTGTTCTGGGATTTGATTTGTAACTATTATATTGAATATTTTTGCACCTATGTTCATAAGGGAAATGGGTCTAAAATTCACTTTCTTCATCAAATCATTATGTGGTTTGGGTATCAGGGTAACTGTAGCCTCATAAAAAGAATTGGCAGTGTCCCTTTTGTTTTTATTTTGTGGAACAATTTGAGGATTATTGGTATTCACTCTTCTTTACAGTTGGTAGAATTCCATGCTAAAACCATCAGGGCCTTGGCTCTTTTTAGTTGGGAGATTTTTAATGACCGCTTCCATATCACTATGGGTTATCGGTCTATTTAATTTTTTATCTGATCTTGATTTATCATTAAGTGGCACCTATCGACAATATTAACCACTTCTTTTAAGTTTTTCAATTAGTGGAGTACAGGTTTTGAAAGTATGTTCTCATGATTCTCTAGATTTCCTCAGTGTCTATTTTTATGTCCCCTTTTCATTTCTGATTTTGTTAATTTGGATATTGTCTCTTCATCTTTTAGTTAGTTTGGGTAAGGGTTTGTCTATCTTGTTGATTTTTCTCAAAGAACCAACTCTTTGTTTCATTGATTCTTTGTATTCTCTTTGTTTCAGCCCTCAGTTTTTATTTCTTCTTGTCTACTGCTCTTGGGTATGATTACCTTTTGTGTGTGTGTTCTAGTGTTTTCAGGTGTGCTGTTAATTTACTAGTATGAGATCTGTTTCTTTCTTTCTTTTTTTAATGCAGGCATCTAGTGTTTTGACCTTTCTCTTAGCTCTGCTTTCATGGGTCCCTTAAGTTTGGGCATGTTGTATATTTGTTTGAATTGAATTTTAGAAAATCTTTAATTTTCTTCTTAATTTTTGACTTGACTGATTTTTCATTCTGTAGATTGTTGTTCAAATTCCATGACTTTGTTGACTTTCTTTTGTTTCTGTTGTTGTTGATATCCAGCTTTATTCCTTGGTGGTCTGTTAGGATTCAGGAATATCTGTTGAGACTTACTTTGTGTCTGAGAATGTGGTCAGTTTTTGAGAACGTTATATAAGATACAGCGAAGAAGGTATATTCTTTTGTGTTTGGATGAAATGCTCTGTAAATATTTGTTAGTTCTATTTGGTTAATAATGTCTGTTTGGTTTAGTATTCCTATGTTTCATTTTGTCTGGATGTCCTGTCCATTGGTAGGAGTGGGATATGGAAGTCTCCCACTATCAGTTTGTGAGGATCAATATATGATTTAAACTGTACTAGTGTTTCTTTTACAAATACAGATGCACTTGCATTGGGACACAGATGTTAAGAATTGAAATGTCATCTTGGAGGATTTTCTTTTGATAAGTATGTAGTGTCCTTCCCTATCTCTTCTGGTTAGTTTTGCTTTGAAGTCTATTTTGTTAGATATTAGAGTAGCTACGCCAGCCTGTTTTTTTAGTATCATTTGCTTGGAATATTTTTTCCAACCTTTTACTGTCAAGTAATATTTATCCTTGATGTTGAGGTTTGTTTCTTGGATGCAGCAGAAGGATGGGTCCTACTTTCAAATATGTTCTGTTAGTGTTTGTCTTTTTCCTGGGGAATTGAGTTCATTGATACTGAGAGACATCAATGACCAATGAGTGTTTATTCCTGTTACTTTGTTGTTGGTAGTGGAGGTCATGGTGTGTGTGTTTTCCTTCTTTTGATTTTGCTGCTGCTGTGAGATTATTTATTTTCTGTGTTTTCATGGATGTGATTAACCTCTTAGGTTAGATTTTTCCTGGTAGCACCTTCTGTATGGTTGGAATGTAAATCAATATTGTTTAAATTGGACTTTATCATGGAATAGCTTATTTTCTCCATCTATGGTGATTGAAACTTTTGCTGGTTATAGTGTCTGGGCTGGCATCTGTGGTGTCTCAAGAGTCTGTAGCACATCTGTTCAGGATGTTCTGTCTTTTAGAGTCTCCATTGAGAAGTCAGATGTAATGGGCCATTCTTTTTATGTTACTTGGCCCTTTTCCCTTGAAGCTTTTAATATTCTTTCTTTGTTGTATATTTTTAGTGTTTTGATTATTATATGGCAAGTAGGCTTTCTTTTCTGATCCAATCTACTTGGTGTTCTGAATGCTTCTTACTTGAGGTTAGGAAATTTTCATCTATGATTTTGTTGAAAACACTTTTGGGGCCTTTGAACTGGTTTTCTTCTACTTCCATCTCTTGTGTTCTTTTGGTGAAACTTGCCTCTGTAATTCTTCGAATTCCTAAATTTTATAATTCTTGAATTCTTTCTGGGTTTTCTTTATTGATTTTTTTTTCTAAATTCATGTCTTGAACAGCTTTATTTAGTTGGTTATACTGATTTATTTAAGGGAGTTACCCAATTCTTCTTTAAGAAGGGGTGTTTTTCTTGTGCTCTAGAGCTGGGCTCTAGTGGAGATTTACGGCCTTGGCTGTTATTGATTGTACTATGAATACTAGTCAATAAGGAGAAAGTTTCCCTGTTACAGGTTGATTTCTGTATATATATAGCCATAGGATATGTATGGTACTCTCAGGCTCTTAACTACTAGATTTAAAGGACAGTCAAGTGCAATGGCAATTGTTTTTATTGTTTGTGAGAAGTTCTGTGGGAGACTTGTTGATCACTAACTTGTAGTCAGTTTAGCATAGTGACATAGATTATGCCAGATGTGACAAAGGAAAGATTCTGTGGATCAGGCAGAATAAGACTTTGTAATGTTAAATTTCCCTCCATGCAATTACAATAACTTTGTTTTCCAGAACACCCATCTATAGATTCTCAGAGGCTTATTCTCTTTAATGGAAGTAATGCAGTTATACTGTGTGAAACCTTAACAGATTTGATATTAAATTTCAGATAAAAAGTTGGTAATTAATGGCAGTCTTCACATATAATTAGCAATGAACTTTGAATAGGACCTGCCTAGGGGGAATAGGATCATAGGATTCTAGAATTCTAGAATCATTTCATTCTGGCAGGCAAGACATAGGCTTCTTCCTTTGTTGAACAGGTAAGAGGAAATAAAGCAAGTAGACAGGGTTCTTTCTACCAGGGTCTTTGGAAAAGCTCTGACTAGAAACAAGTGCCTGGTCCCAGTGTAAAATGCCTTTCACTTTGGAGTTTGACATTAGAGTCACTCTCACACAATGATTTAGATCATTATTTCTTAACTAAGTCTTCAACCACTCCGGTTCCATCAATGACAATTTATAGCACTTTTCCTAATTACTCATTATAGTGTCTCTTAGATATCAAGGCTTTTATGAACTTCATACTATGTTTATATCAGAGTTGGACAGAACTAAAGCGCAGAGAGACTGAATAAATCTGGAAAGTAAACAGATCATCAAGTGATAAAACCTGGTTTTAAACCCAAGCCTGAGGGTTCTAGAGCTTGTACCTTATGTTATGCAGTTTTTTAAGCACTTAGTTATATAATCACTTGGAAATAACATGGATAAATTCTCTGTGATTCAGAAAAACGCAGTTCTGTAAGAGAGCAAATTGTACATGAATTGCATTTGGGATAATTGGATGTCTTTACATAGAAAAAAAGGAACCATGATAGAAATGACAACTCTGGTGAAATGAAACATTGCTTACTCTCAGTGACTGAGCAATGTTACATCTGAAGGGTGGGATTAAAGGGGGAGTCGTGGCTGAGTACTGCAGCACAGTGTATCAGAGTAGACTTGGCAGGTTGCCTCCAACTTTGTGTGGAGCTGCTTGAGTGATACTAATGCTAGAAACAAGATTGGAACTCTTGGGTAGTACATTGGAACACAACTATGCTTAATTAAGCTGGAGGTAAAGAGCATCATTCAATTTAATCTGAAGCTATATTATAAAGCATTTAAGGGCCAGAGCTTTGAATCTTCACACCATCCTTTATTAGTATTTAGTTGTTACCTGGTCCTTCTTAGTTCCATTTTCCTCATCTATAATTAGGATAATTGTACTAATCTCCTAGATTCATGGTGAGGAGGAGTAAATATATCAGTCTGTAAAATGCTTAGCACTATGCCAGGCACATAGAAATATTAAACTTTTTAGGAATGAAAAATTCATTAATTTTTCAAATATGAGCTGTAATACTAATTACTCTCTTATATGGAGAAGAAAGCATGGCCTAGCAGGTAATAATAAATAGGACTTTATACCTATCAGTCTCTCACTGCTTTTGGATAAGGAACCTTGAACTCTGAATTGTGAATTGTGCTTATAAAGGAAGCTTTGTAAATCAACTTATTTAAAATGCAGTAGAGCAGCTTATGATTTAAAAGCATCCTGTGGTGAATCCTTTTATAATGCGAATAATCATCCCCTAATTTATCTGTTCTGTAAGTTCAGATTTTGGCTTAGTGTGTCTTCTTAAAGCAAAGAGTACACCTGCACTCTTGTTCTTACACGGTAAGCAGTACGTTCATGCTGGGATGACTTTCAGAGGAATACAGGGTGCCTCTTGGATTCAAGATGGCATAGGGCAGTAACTGCAGAAACACACAAGGCCCCTGTTGTCAGGAAGAACACTAATTGTACTTTATGATGCATACATTTTTAATGAGCATGCATCCCCATGTAGGTCAGTAGACCTGGACTGTCATGAGGATCTTTGAAGCCTAGGAGTGTTGCTTGAATTGAAGAGCTAGTTACTGAAAAACAGCTTGCTTCATGCCTCCTTTCTCTGAAATTTCATTGGAACTCAACGTGGAATTATGACCTGCCTTACCAATCCCTGTGAAAAGTCAAGTAGTACGGAAAGCTGTGCAATAGAAAGAGCAGTGGGCTAGGAACTGGGAACTCAACTAAATAAGACCTGCTACATACTAACTTCAGAGGGTGTCTCTCTTTCTGTGTGTTTGTTTCCTAATTGTAAACGTTGGATTTGCATCTCATATGTAACTTCTAACTAAAAAAAAAAATTACTAATCTGATTCATAAAATGAGATGAACTGTTTTGTTTCTTTCAGTCCAATAAAAAGATTAGAAGGAAAAAAAAAAAACCCTAGAAAGACCATTATGAATAGTTAAGAGGTTTTCTTATCCCAATCAACAATGCTTGTCACTCTGCCTCAGCTTAAGCCCTTTTTTGCAGATGTGCAGCTTTATAAAGCATTTTATTTAAATATGATATAGAGACGAACATCAAAGTGGGCAAACTCAAACCAAATGAGTCTTTTCTACCATTAGCCAGCAAACATTGACCTGTGTTTAGCAAAACTTGAATGTATTTGAGATAAAATGACCTCTCCCACAAATTAATTATATCTAGGACTAAAATAATTACATCTTTTCATTGATTCTTTTTATTTCCACAGTATCCATGGGAATTTTGCCAATTCTTCAATTGAGTGATTTAAGCTCATTCATACCTAACTTGGATGAAGTACACTTTAAATATATGCCTACAGCTCTGTCCTCTGCAAAATAAATAGGACAATACCATGTATTAAATTTACATACAAACTCTATGATTCTTCTCAAAGCAGCGTCTTTAAAAGCTCAGAAGACTACTTTGGGAGAGCCTGGAGACCACTTTAAACTTTCCAAAATTTTCATACTTGTTCCAATCCACTCTGGATTTTGAGTGGACCTGAAATTCATAAATGACAAATGTATCTGGTATCAAATTAAGAATGTGAACACATTTTACACAGGTTCATACATTGTTAAAGACTACTATACAGGACTTGAGTTTTTTATTTGTTAAAAAAAAATTCTAGATTTTAAGGAGAAACTCATGAACTTAATTCAGCTAAGGGATAATAGAGCAATAAATTTTGCTAAATTGGAAGTTCTGGCAAAGCTTAGTATTCCAAATCATCTTCAGAGCTATACTGTCAAACCTAAAGATGATAAAGTCATCATATCTGACAATATGTGTGACAGGTTACCACGGTGCCATAGTGACCATAGGCAAGTCAGAACAAAATCCTTATATTACAAAGATAAAGAAATAGTTTACTCATTTATTCATTTCAGTTCTTCAGAAGAAAACATGCTCTTGGGCATGCCATTTCCAGCTTTTAATTTATACAGACAAAGGCTTCTTTACCCTTCCTAATGTAATAAATATTAAAAATAAATCACATAGTAACAAACCATTTCTATTTTCCCAATTTGGGAAATGACATAGTCTATTGAAAGCAGTTACCACTAAAATAATAATAATAATAATAATAATAATAATAATAATAATAATAATAATAAAAAAATACTAAAATTCAAAAAATACAAACCATGTGGGTTATAAATTAATTCTAGTGTTAAGTAGTAAATTTTAAATTTTATTGTGGGACCATATCAAAAGCATGGTATGATTTTCTATACATAAAGAAGAGTCAAGAAATACTGAGTTTATATTCAGATTAATTGGAGTGTCTACAAAGAGACCACTAAGAACTCATGGGTCTTATGTTTCTGAACTCTTATGTGCACAACCCACAGAACAAGTTGATTACAAAAGAAGATTAAAAAAATATTCTTTACCTCTGTATTGAAGTAGGAGACATGTGTTCCATAATGGAGTCCTTGTCATGATAAGTCAGATTGTATTTCTTAAAGAATACTTGGTTTTATTTCTGAAGAGTGGAGAACTCATAAAAGCCCAAGAGCACCCTCTAGTGAAACTTCTGTAATAGGCCTAAGGGGACTTACTCTTGACCTTCAGGATCCCTTTCAAATGACCTTTGATTTTTCTGTATGTAGAAACTAGATCTGGCCTTAGTGTTTTTCAGGTCACGGAGAAGGTGGTATGTTTGGAAAATATGTCTAGTGGTAAAAACGCTTGACTACATAGGATCTGGCATCCATTGTTCTCATAGTTTGTATTTGTTTTTACTCATAAAATAACAGTCTATGAACAACCAACTCTATTATCTGTTTAAATAGTTTCCAGAACTAATTAACGAAGTATAAGCAATAGAAGTCTGTAATTCATTTGTAACTCTTGTATCCTTTATAGTACAGCCAGGAACATTTTTATATTTCCAATATCAGGAATTTGGCCAAGGATTTTAAGATGATTCTGGGGATTGGCAGGGTTGTGAAGGAGTAAATAAAGGAACTCTAAATTTGAGTAGTGTACACTGTATGCCTATAGTAAATGATTAAATTGAATTTTATGAAAATGTATACTTAATGCACATTGATCAATAATTAAATATATCTAAAATGTAGTAAAGTGATTAAATATTTTTATATATGTACTGTGTTTTTAAAAAAGATGAGTACAAAGAGACTCTGTCTTAACCGTAATTTAGTTTAAGCAGTGAGTATATCATTCACTTAGATTAGTAACTATTACATAACAATTGAAACAATGTTAATTATTACTTGATTTTATAAACAAGTTGACATAAAATGATGTAGTTGGAAAGGATCTTAGAGATCTATATCTCTACACTTCAGACAGACAGAGGCAGAGCCCTGTCTGCTGAGGTCTACCTGCCTGTCTTGTCAACATAGTTGCTGAGCAGCTTGGCAGGATGATACAAGTGGGTAATGGCAGTGTTAGGACACAACAGAGACACTGTGCTCATTCTAGTGTTCCGTGTGCTACAATAGCCCCATTATTAGTGCTTTCAATGTAATTGCATAAGTTTAGCCTTAATGATTTTAGACCATTCATGCTTAGAGTGAAAGTGTGCATCTTACGAGATCTTCTCTTATTCTGTCTGCACTTTCTCGTATAATGGAGTAAGTTACTTACTGGGTTACTTCCAATGAAAAGATAAATCCATGGTTATTTAATGAGTTCTGTTTATTCTTGAAACACTGTGCCACACTGTTTCCTCTGTCACTGACTCTTCAGTCAGATTAATATTATAGCATTACTAGTAATCGTTCCTCTGAATCTCTGCTTTTGATTCATGTGGTCTTAATGGTTTCTACCTCTTAGTGTTCACAGAAGTATTATATAATCAAATAGAAAGTAATGTGGAAGGTTGTTGGCATTCATTAAATTCAGTTTCTATACTCAATGTTGGTATCTAATTTTGAAGGAAAACATGGTATTCTTGGATTACCCAACAGAGGTCAGAGCAATAGCTTTATTAAAAGGAATTTTAGGTGTATTATCTGATGTCTTTAAAATAACCAAACTATTTCACATGCATTTGTTTTTATAGAAAATAGCCAAACTATGTATTTCTACTTGAGAATTACTGTAGAAGAAATGGTATTTTGGCAAGATATATTCCATATCAATTCAGCAAAAATATATGATTCATTCATTTCTCAGTTCATTACCACATTCTTAATCTTGGCTTTACTTTAGTCTTAATACCTGTCCCTTTTATCACTGTTAATATTTTGGTAATGAGAAGGCTATTTTTGACAAATCAAGACACAGTGTCTTAATTGCAATTTTAATTAAAAAAAATAGCTAATTTAGTGAATTTTATTTTCATTTCTTTTCCTGCTATGCAATTCCTCAAACACAGTGGGGCTCTTTTTTGTTTTTTGTATTTTAACAATCATAAAGCCAGCAAATTTTAAAGCTAGAAGAGACCATGGCTATCAAAGAGGCTGATCTCTTCAATTATTAGACAAATAAACCAATACTCCACAAAAGATGGCAACTGGAAGTGTTTGACTTCACGACTTGACTTTCAGGACTAGGCATTTCTTTCTTTTCCTAAAAGTAGTTGTCTCTGGAGAAACAACTGTTCAGTTTTACAAATACTATGACCAAAAGACTGACCAACACTGTGTTATCTATGCATAGACAATACATACTCCATTAAACCTGCCGACTTAATAGCACCATGCAGCGTGTCTGCTGCCTAGCCAGCTTTCTAATTCCTATCAGTTTGCAATGATGTTAAAGACCACATCAAAACCCTTAAGTGATTGCTTTTAAGTCTATTTCATTTTTATCTGCAAGTCTAAACAGTCTCAGTAATGAGGCTGCATGGTCTCTGCATGGTCTACTAAATATTTTTAGGAAGTGGAAACCCCTTCTGGAGTTCTGAGAGAAACATCACTCCTAAAATGCCTTTAAAAGTACTCCAGCATAAACATTACAGTGGAACATTTCATTAGCTTTTTGAGAACAATAACGAAATGTGGAGCATAATAGACTAATATGTTTAAGTGGCCTTGGTAGAACCCTACTTAACTCAGTGGGATTTTCTGCAGCATGCAGAGGTGGAAAACCATTCCCTACGTATGTATTGTGTAGGACTGCCTCCTTCCTCTTCGCATGCAGTGTGTATCAAAGAGAAGTGACTTTCCACCTGTAATTCTAAAATGAAGAAAATCTCAAAATACAAGTTTTAGAAGCATCAATATTTAGATGTGATGATCAGCAGCCAACAGTGCTAGTTTTTGGCATTCTGGATTACTGCAAGATAGAGAAAGGAAAAAATTGAATATTAGCATTTCCCAGGCTCTTACAGCTTCCACTGCCATGAGAGAATTAAGATCCCTAAGAAAAAGACATGATGTAAGCCAAATCCTATTGGTTACAAATTACAAAGTCTAATTCAACTAATGAAAAATTATTTTGCTACTTACACTAAAAATCTATTCTGCCAAATATTTGAGTGAGGTAAAATGATAATTTAATAAAAACAAAGTGGTAATATTTTAGTGATTTTTATTAGAATTCAAGTAACTACACCGAGTACACTGCTGGACTTGTGGTATGATCTTCTGCCAATACTTTTAGCTCTTGGGGCTTCTATTTTCTCTGATATAAATTGGGACTCATTAGTCCTAGGGACACTGTGATCCTTGTAATTTGCTTAAGCTTTTAGGGAAAAAATGTAAATTAAGTGTACAATTATCATGTTTTAAGCAAGTTCAAACAGACCTGCATGATAACAAATTAAAAGTATTAAGTATTTTCCTTTATGCAAATAAATTGTCATCAAAATTCATTGAAAAGTCTGAATTCATGTTCATATGACATTGAAGTAATGATACAAAGAAAAAGCCTCTTGAGTGACAGACAGCTCGAGTGGCTGAAGTAGCATATTTAAGCCATTATGTTTGTTTGTTTCACTTACTGTCAAACCCTGTCTTCAAAATACTATCAACTAGTTATATTGATAGATGGAATCTGTCTTTCAATTCCAGGATGTGTTTTCTATCAAATTTTCTCTTCAATGGTTTTTAGAGTCTATATGCAAAATAACATATAAACACAAATGTAAAACCCAGCTGTAATTGTTGCTTAGCAGTTGGGGACATCATAAATTCTTTAAGATAGAAACTCATATTATAAATATCACCAGAGCCACTCAGTAGGAATGTGAAAACTCTAAACAGAACTTATTGAAAACAATGTGTAAGCTTCCTCCTCACCAAGAAGATCTTTTCCTAGCTGCCCTACTTGCTCCAGCAGATTCTCACAAAAATTCTCCTGGCATTCCAAGCTAGCCCAACAAAGAATCAAGTGGGCTTATTTTAAAATTTACCCTTAAATATGTTTGCTAGTTTTGAAATTCTGATTTTGTGCTTTCCTTGTGTAATTCAAAAACAGCTTTAGTTTAAAAACAAAAATTGGCAAAAATACTAGTGAATTATGTGTTCTAATCACGTATGGTGTTTTGAAAAATAGACTCAAAATTTACAAAATTCTTTCATTGTAATTACAGTTCAAATGCATCTATTTTCTTTTTCATAAATTGTATAAAATAAAGTAAAAACAACAGACTTCTTAAATTAGTATATGAATATTAAATTGTATAATTGCACTATAATATAATGTACAAGATATGTACAAGTTACATAAATTTTCATGGTATGTTTTGACATCCTTTATTTAAGGGAGTTTTGCACTTTTTAGTTTATATTCAAGACTATAATGTAATTTAGCACCAGTTTTTAATTATGTGGAGTTCTTAGAAAATTTTATCAGTGACATGGTTAATACTCAAACTGTAGTATCAGTGGGCCAGATTTTCTCTTTCATAGAGTTCTTTGATTTTTCCTATAAGAGCTTTTTTTTTCCTTGATAATATATAAACATAGAAAGAGAAGTTTCTTTGGCTCATATTAGACTCATGAGACAATGATGATGCCGAAGTCCTTTTCATAATCAGGACCTTTGTAGAGATTGCCCAGGTATTCTTAGCCAAAATCTCCCTCTCATTGTACACTACTCCAGGGCTACATGTGGTGTGCCAGCTGGATGCCCTCCCTGCATGCCTCAGGTGGCCACATTTCAATGGTGCCTATAGAGCACAGGCCAAATTCTCATTCTCTGTGTTAATCAGTGGGAGAATTCCCATAGAAGATGGGATGGGAGCATATTTCAGGAAAACTCTTAAGAAATTAGCCAGATGATTAGGCCAGGACATCTTAAGTTCAGGTTTTATGTAGAATTTCTGTGAAACTATCTTAGTTGACTGGAGAATGCTACAAAAATTAGAGATACTTGGAATAAAAATATCATTTTATTCCACTGTGATTTCTCTAAAGACAATTCCACAGTATTTTCTTTAGATACAGTAAGAGCTCATCTTGATAAATAAACTCAAACACAACTGATAAACCCATTAAATTAATTGGACAGAAACATTCTCCCATAATTTGAAAGGATCTGATTTATATTTACTGAAGTCTCATTGTAACACTCTCTTCACTTAAATTCTGGTCAGTTCTACAAGCATTTAGTAAGCGTGTATTCTGTGTAAAGTACTACAGAAGATACTATCAGTAGTTCTGTATGTATCCTTATAGTATTAAAAATCTTTTCACATATATTTTCTTAGCTTTATGATGAGGATTTAGCTTTTAATATTTCTTACATGATTTGCCTAATGTTATACTTTGGATTTGGGTAGGGAATTTATTCTGTGGTGGCTTTGTTGTTGTTGTTGTTTTGATAAGCCTACAGATCATTGTAGAAAGACATCTAACTTCCTTTGAAGGAAAAATAAAGACTTATAATTTTGTCATAAATTTAGAGGGTTGGAACTAGTGCATTTTCTCTGGTTTTCTGTTGTTTCACTTGACATTAGGCTCAGTTGTGAGTGTATTTTTAATTACCTAATTGAAACTGTTCTTACATTTAGTGTAAATGTAATAATTTTATTTACTCCATTTAAGGAAATAATGATTTATTCCATTCCATATATTTTTCCTAATAAAAAATTGTGATTTGTTCAGAAACTATTCATTCCTGATGCTTACAATTATTATTAAATGTTACTGTTCTACCTGAAGACTCTAAATTCTATGCAACTTCTGGAGCCTAGGCATAGAGGCTGTTACATTCCACTTAGCATATACGATGTCTCTACTATTGCTGCATCCAATTCATGATGCCATTCTTCTGTGTTGTTGTTAATGTGTTTTTTGATAATTTTTCTCATCTTTCTCTCAAGGCTACATTGAAATATTTGAAAACAACCTGAGTTTTACCTGCATCCATCAATTTTACTTCCCTTACCAATAGTGTTGAAGTAGAATTTATCTGTACTTTATCAATCAGATTTTCTAAGAATTAAAAAAAATCAGCTTCACCTAAGCATTGAACATACCACATTTTTTCATAAACTAAAAATTCAAAAAAAATGGTTGGGGTTAATTTTTTTATGATATCAAATTTGCAAAAAGGCATTCTCCAGGAAACCCATCAGTTATGTCATTTGGGGAGTTTGGCCCAGAGGGCAGTCATGTTGACCCCATCTGCAAAGGTTGGCTAAACTAGAATCTTGGACTATGTAAATCCCATTCATCAAGGTCCACATAGAGTAAGGTAGGTAGGGAGCAGGGAGACAGATGGTAGGGTCGACAGCAAGAAAGTTGTTGTTGACATTGATATAGACCCTTCTTCTTGCCAGAGTGACTCCATGGACTTCTTTTGGCATGAAAGACTAAGCCAAAGCTATCATCTTAATGGAAGGTAAGCTGCAGGCACACTGGAGAGATCTAGAGACAGTAGGTATCTAGGATTGGCTTAGATTCTGTCTATCAGCTTGACTGTCATATATATTTGATTGATGTGCAGTGGGGCCTGAAAGTGCTGCTTTGATGTTGAGGATTGTGTCATAAGGTTCCTGATATGGTGCACATGTCTGGATGGAATTGGACATTGACTGTCTTTGCCTATGCCAAGCAACACCAGACTTGAACACATTATTCTGTGGATCAGTAGCAGATGGTGAGTGCAGACGTTTGGAGGGGGTGTGCCTTCAAACACAACACGGAGCCAACAAACTTAGAAGGTTATTGCATGTCTTGACTTTGGCAGCTATTTTAAGCATTGACAAAAATTTCGTATACTACCCATTGTTACTTTGAGAATCCTAGAAACATTGGTGTTCCAAGCAAAAGAAGTATACAAAACAAATATACTATTCTCTGAGTTGGTCAGTTTGGTTGGAGAGAGCCCTTGGCATTGGCTAACTGGGCCAAATAAACATTTTTGGATTGCATATTCTTGAACTTGGTACCAATGTAATTTTTACCAACACCAAAAACCTTACTTGTAAGCAGACAAAGGAAGGGACATCAGACTACTAAAGAGTCCACGTTATATTGTCATCCAATGTGACACTTAATAGTGATTTTCCTTTCTTTGGGTTTCAATTTAAGCAGAGTACTGTGTACTTCAGAAAAAAGAAAAACTAAGAAAATAAGGTCAATAGAAGCATCTTAAGCGTAAAACTATGGAGGGATCAAAGAGCCTTATTAGTAATTACATACATACAGGACAAATGATTTTGACTAATATTTGCTATATTGCCTTGTGTGGATTCTGCATGCACACACATCAGATTTTGTGTCAAAGTATTTTTTTCCAAAATATAATGGCGAAATATGCTGTTAAAGAGAATTTCGAAGCAGACAGATTATGATGCAACTAAATCTTAAATCCATTGTCACCATAAATAAGGGATGATTCTAAAATTTTTCCCTACCCCCTTCCAACTTTATGTACAAATCTAAAAAAATGTGTTTAAACGTTAAGTTTTTCAATAAAACTCGGATCATATTGTATGTGTTGTGCTTTCTTAGCATCAATTGTTACGATAGTTATAAAATGCGTACTCTGAACGCACTCAGTTGTTGTACCTTGTGTACTAAAAATTTTCAATCAAGTCCTTCGTATTTGACACTTAAGTGATTTCGAGCATGATCTCTTCTACTCTGAGGCCCCTTCTTCCCTTAGTGATGAATTTCTGGGTTAGAGAATGTGCACTCAAGGTTCTTGGATAACATTCCCCAAATTGGATGTGAAATGAGTTTTCTCAATAATTTTCTCACCTGCTTTCTATAGTGTCACAAGTATTTGTCAGTATGGGAAGCAGAAACCAGCTTTCTTTTGTTTTGTTTCACTCAATTTGGTAAACACAGAGATAGCATGCTACTCACATACTTGTCCTTGTTTCCTCCTTCTAATAAAGTGTCCGTGTCCTTTACTCCTGTCATCTTACTGACTTGTAAGTTTCTGTAAATGTTAACTCATTTATTTTTTACAACATTATTCAGAAACTTTGTCCTAATTTTCATATGCCACATCATCGTCTTTGCTATAGTTGATGTGAGAAAATTTTTAAGTATTTGTGTGGCTGATTCTCTTGTTGTGTTGTCCTTTGTTGTTACATTGTCCAATAGCTTGAAATAGAGTAGCTCATCAACATTTTTTCTGGTACTATGATACCTCTCATTTATTTATTTTCTGTTTTTGAAAAGCCGTTTTAGACTAAGATATGGAAGCAGTATCTTATTTAAGTTAGACTGGATGATTAGTTTTTGCTTTAACACCACCACCACGCACAATGATGTCATACTGTTGTTGCATATGAATGGTAGCAGCATTAGGATCTTATTCTTGGGAGTCCTTGTTTGGGCCTTTCACTGTTTCTCTTATACCTTCACGGTGTATTATTTATTAGGGCAAAAAGTTTATTTTTCTGTCTCATTTTCTTCTCTCCTCTACTCTCATCTCCCCTTTTCCTTCTCTGCTTTTTTGTGACAGGATCTCATATAATTCAGGCTGTACTTGAACTTGCATGTCACTAAGTATGGCCTTCAAATTCTGATCCCACTGTTTCCCACGTACTAGCATTACAGGCATGTACCCCCCCAGCTGGTTTTCTATGTCCAAATTTTTTTATATTGTCGCCTACGTATTATTCACAATTTCTTTATTTCACAGAGTTCATAAAATGTTCCACTGAGACTTTATTAAACATATAAATTAGTATTAGTGTCTTTTCAGTATTTAGCATTCATATTCAGAGCTATATAATACTTTCCATAATGAATTGTTCCACTCACAGTCAACCTTGTTATCTTATTATCTGAACCCCCAAATTCCTCAGTATAGATGCAGCATGTTCTAGTCCTGATTTGGCATCACTTGAATTCTGTTTTCCAACTTTTCAGTAGAAAATTAATGTTTACTTTTTTAATATTTAAAATTAGTTGTTTTTACTTAGCTATTAATATTTTCTTTGAAGTTATATTGAGTTTTCAAGTTATTTACATTTTCAACCCACAATAATGATTTAGTTTTTTCTCTTTTAATCACTGTCTCATGTAAAATGACTGAAATGACATATGCTCTTAGAGTAACTCACTTTTGAGAAAGTGTGATTTGGTTTTTGTTGAGCCAAGAGTGTTATGAATCACCTGTGAGATTTCAGGAGACATTCACACAATTGATGTGGTTTGGGTACTAATTTTATTACCTCGATTTACTTCATAAAATGTATACTGCTTTCCATATCTTGTGACATAATTTATCGGGTTTTTTTTTCAAATTATTTTTAATTTTTCTCACTTGGACAACTTATATAAATATCTTATATTTTAAACTACATTTGTTTGACTAGATCTTTTCTTTATAGTATAAACAAAACTATACTTATTTACTGTGTCAATTTTTATGCAGCACTATTCTAGTTATTATGAATTAATAGCAGAAAAACTTAACTCACATGCTTTCAAAGAATTTCCTTTCTGCTTGCTAGATATGAATAAGGAAAACTATAAAACAGATTGCAGTGAAATATGTGTACTATGGGAACTCATATATCTAATCATTTTTTGATCTTTCAGAAAAAGTATTAAAACATGCAAATTACCTTTTGCATATCTACCTTCCGCTGAAATAACCATTCTTTCCATATAGTCGTTATTTATTTACAATTATTTAATCACTTGCTGCTTATAAATTTACAGTGCGTTTCCAATATTTTATTTTTTTCTCCTTTAGAGCTACACTGGCTAGACAACTGCATACACATGAACCCACACAGTGTTACTAGTAGCTAGTAGTTACTAGTGATAATTACTAGTGTTCCTCATGATAATGCCTCATGTAATGACAACACTCGATTTCAAGTGGACTGTGTATCTCTAGTTTATATGTCTGCTATTTTTACATAACTCTGTATTCTTAGCTTTTGTTAAGCACTTTCATAAGTGCCTAATTAAACTAAATATAATTGTTTTCAAAATAAAAGGTGATGCTACACAGGAATAAGAGTAAAATGGACTAAAATCATCGCTTTCTTCATCTCTTCTTTCATTCAAGAGCTTATCCAGTGTTGTAGAATGATTCACCAAAGAGTTAAAGTAGGAGGAATCTATGTGCTGATGTAAGTTAGCATACTACAAAACAGCTACTAAAAAGATTTTGGCAGGAATTTTTGTTGTGGTATAGGGGAATATTTTTATCTTTTGGACTTACATTAATTTTTCATTCTATCAAGGCTACGATTTTAAACTTCAGCACTCAGTATATATTCTAAGTTACAACCTTAAAATGTTACCATATTTTGTAAAATTTTATCCCCTCTCAATTTTAAGTGCTGACATTAAATGGTATTTGTCACAAGCCGCAATACTTGTCCCTATGGAGCGATTATTCTATGTTAACACATAAGTAATACTATCGATTAAACAATATAGCTTCCAAACTATAAGGCCTTTTTCAGCCATCAGCTCCCCTACCCTCACTATGAGCCTCCTTCATGGATAGTATCATTATCTAAGGTCTTATCAAAATGTAAATAAATTATGCACAGCACACTTCCTCTATTTACCCAACTTACTATACTGAAGCAACTGTCTTGCTGGAACACAGACTGATATATTGTGTGTTTCTGTACTAACCAAAGTGAAGAAGGCGTATTATGAATATTTAACAGAACCTCCTTCCTAACAGTTTTTTAAAGTATTTTATGAATTGTAGATAATCTGAGCCATGGGATATGATGTAATTCTGTAGAACAGAGTTCATAGAAAGAAGATAACTCCTCAAACAGAATTGGATTAGACTCCTGAGAAACGCGCATTGGGGCTTTTATAGTGCTTTAACTTTATAAGCGTATCTCACATTTAATTGTGCATATTATTATTGTCGTACTATAGTGAATATAGTAGCTGTGAAAATACTTTCAGGACGCTTCCTAAAACAGTTTCTCTTTACTGGAATGCACTTTTCTCTCTCTGACATTTTAGTTTCAAATATACCATTTTGTTTCTCTTTGGATGTGATTGCCAGCCTTCATCTTATTTCAAAGAAAATTTATAATATCTGTGTAATGGTACATTTCTCTATATACAAAATTAGAATTCCCCACAACAGGGCAGGATTAGATCAAACAAAATCTGTGAATTAGCAAGTAATAACAAATTATTTAAAAGTTGATTACTACAAGCCTATGGAATATAATGCTGCTTAATTGTTATATTAATTTTACTCTAGAAATAATTATGATAGGAATTGCTTACTTGTTTGAGTACATACAAATTGTGAGAGGAAAGGCCAATTGAGTGATGTGCAATAACTCAAATTTGCCAAAATCAAACTAGTACTAAAATTTCTCTCACTGGGGCTGGAAGATGGTTTAGTGGGTAATGTGCTTACCACGTAAGCCGGAGGGTCACTCTTGTAAGCCGGATATGGCAGTGTGTGTCTTCTTGAGAGTCAGCATCAGGAGGATTCCTGTATCTTACTGGCCAAGCCAATCAGCAAGCTCGAAGTTCAGTGGGAAAGTGCTTAAGGAAGACACACAATATTGATTCCTTGATACATAAGCACACAAATGAATACACAGAAATAAGCATCTCATTAGAATAGCATCTTAAATTACAATAATGGTGATTATTATTGTACAGTCAGATTATTGGTGCTTATAATTTTTCTTCTACATTTTTGTATTTTCCACCCTTTCAATTTTCTTATGGTTATTGTTTATATTTATTAATTTGCTTCTTTGACAATTGTGGACATGCATATAATGCATTCTAGTTACCCTCCTCCCACCCTCTTCTCTCACCACTATCAAGCTGTCCCCTTACAAGTCCCTTTCCCAGATTCATGAAGTCTTTTGATTTTTGTCTTATGACCCAGTGACTCTCCCAGCCTATGATGGACTGATGACAGGCTCAGGCACAAAACAGGCAACTAAAACTTATGTGAGATCACAATTGCAATGGCTCTTCATGTTCAGAATATAGTATTTCCAGTCATTTTTCATATCTTATTGCTATTTTATTCTTTCCACCCCACTTCTGCCTTGCTTCCTGAGCCTTAGAGTGGACACTTTAAGTGCCCTGTTTTGGGCTTGGCACTCAGTCATCACTCATTCAGCACGTGAGTCTCTGCATTCTCCATGTTCATTGCAAAGAGATGCTTCTCTGGTGATTCTTGGTGTAGCATTTGTCTATGCATAAAAGCATGAATATGTAGAAAGCATTTTGACACATGACTCTTTCGGTAAACAGCTGTAATAAGTTCCTGTGGGGGCCTAAGATCTTCTCTGCTAGGGGTTTTTGACTGGTTTTATATTACCCAACATGAATGTCTTCCTGTGGGAAAGCTTCAAATCCTATCATGGAGTGATTGGTTATCACCGTAATAGTCACTATTGGGCCAGTGGTCATATTTTGCTGGGCAAATTTGTATTGTTTGCAGGATTCACAATTGACTAGGCCCTTGATGACTTTCCTCCCACAGCAGTCTACATAGCACCTTTTGTCACTATGAAAGCTAGCCAGAAGGGAGAAAGCTTCCAGTTCAGTTCCAGCTTGATTTCTCTGTATCTTGTAAAAAGATGTATACCTTCAGCAACAGAGTCCTTTAGTCCAGTTCTGGTGGGTAACCAAAAGGAAGGGTAAGAGCTTGTATTGCTTGGGGGACAAAATCCAAGTTCAGTGAGAGACTTTGTCTTGAAAATAGTGAGGTGAAGATTAAATGGGGTAGTCCCCAATTGTCAAACCTCTAACCTTCCACACATGTACATGGGCAAGCACACCTGGACACACATGTTTGTACACACATACACCACATATATACAAACACAGAAGACTCTTGTGTATAGTATTATGTACATTTGGAAGCATTCAACTCTGACCATATATTTTGAAAAATATTCACTGTAAATACTAAGGGAGAGATATGTTTACAGGAACCTCTTCAGTGTATAAAAGGATAAGTATATGATATTGTGAATATTGTGGTAAATTGTTTCCAGGAGAAACGAGTCATATTTTGTACGAATACGTCTTTCTTCTCAATATAATCTTTCTTCTGAATAATATCTGATTAATATGTAACTTATTATTTCCAGTGTTACAAGATTCAGATCAGACAGGTGTTCCACTCTGGATTTTCTTAGAGTGTTTACATACTAAACTTAGTTAAACTCAGTTGAGAGACTTGCAATTATTTCAGGAAGTTTTCTATGTATTCTGTTTATTAAGTTATACCTTTGGCTGTCATTAGATGACAGTGAATTGTAGAGTAAATCTAAATTACAGCTATTTGAATTCTCCAATAGAAACTGCAAAGCCCAACACAACTCACAGAAGAAGGAATATCTACCTACTTTTCCTGAGAGACTAACCACAGATGCTCCATTTTGGAGGATCCAAAATCCATTGAAATATGTGTCTCCATTGCCTTTCTAATACAAAGGGAAGTGGGAAGTGGAGACTCTTAATTTTCATTATAATAATTTGGATATTGAATAAATGATAGCCATATCATATAGATAATAATGTTCCGTCATAGTCCGTGTTCCAGCATACTCGGACTTTGAGCAATGTTCAGAGTTTGCTTAGTTTTGCTGTCCTTATTGGTGTTTTTGAAGTAGAAGTATTGAAAACTTCTAGAAACACATACTACATGGTTTTATTTTTCATTTTTTATGGTACCAGTGATTTTGTAAATCTATTCGTAACATAAATGCCCTATGTAAGTCTATTATTAGTGAAATTTTACTGTGAATCTTCATTTAAGAAAGAGTCACCTTTACCATGAATATTATTCTCCCTTTCTATATGTGAACTTCATAATTTATCATTTTTTAGTTCCTATGGATTTTATCCCCTTTATGTATTACTGAAAAATATGCTTGAGTGGGCATGGAAAAATCATGAGACATGATAATAAGTTCATGCATACAAACCTTAATAAAAGTATTTAGATCTACTTAAAGAGGTCTCAGAATTATGATATTTATAATATTAAGTCTAGATTGCATATTCTCTACAATTGATTAGAATATTTTAGCTCAGTATAACTGTAAATTCCTCAGCATCCCATGATGGAATTATATTGATAATTCCAGCCCTTTTCAGTGAGTAGATTCTCATAACTGTGTGTGTGTGTGTGTGTGTGTGTGTGTGTGTGTGTGTGTGTGTATAAAACTTTATCATTTGGTTTATGTTGTTTTATTTTATTTTTTATCTTTTCCTTTTTATTGAAAATAGGTTATTTTCTCATACAATATATCTGGATTTCAGTTTCCTTCCCCTCTACTTCTCCAATTTCAGTCTCCTTCCTCTTCCATCTGAATCCACTCCCTTTTTTTCTCTTATTGTGAAAGAACAGGCTTCTAAGACATAACAATGAAACATAACAAAATAAAATATAAGATAAAACAAAAACCGTCACATTGAAGTTGGACAATCCAACAGAAGGCACATCCCCAAGAACAGGCACAGGAATCAGAGACCCACTCATTCGCCCACTCAGAACTCCCATAAAGCTACAAAACTGATAGCTATAATATGGACAAAGAGTACCTGATGTAGACCGCTACATGCCAGCGCTTGCTGTTTCAGTCTCCATGAGTTTGTATGAGCTTTGCTTAGTTGTTTTAGAGGAACTTGTTCTCCTACTGTCCTCCCTCCCCTCTGGTTCTTACACTCTCTCTGCCTCCTCTCCTGCAGGCTTTCCTGAGCGCTGAGGGAGGAATTTAAGGAGGCATCTCATTTAGAGCTGTGTGTTTCAGGGTTTGCCTTTCACCCCATAATGTCTGGCTGTGGGTCTCTGTATTTGTTCCCGACTGCTCCAGGAGGAAGTTTCTCTGATGATGGCTGAATAAGGCACTGATCTATGAATATAGTAGAATATCATTAGGAGTCGTTTTATTGATACTTCTTTTTATGACCAGTAATATTTGATTTTACCCTAGTTCTCTGATAGGATTGTAGATCAATGGTTTCATGGCTGGTTGGGTGTTTTTCTCTTTTGATAGCCTTGAACTCATTGGTATAGGAGAACACTTTCTGAAACAGAACAGTGATAATGCAGGCACTACGATCAACAATTAGTAAATGGGACCTAATGAAACTGAAAACCTTCTGCATGGCAAAGTACACCATCTTTTGGTCAAAGTGGCAGCCTACAGGATGGAAAAAGATTTTTAACAGCTCCACATGTAATAAAGGACTAATATCCAAGATATATAAAGAACTCAGGGATCTTGATACAGAAAAACCAAATAATCTAATTTTAAAATGGGGGTGGTGGTGGTAGTGGTGGTGGTAAAAGATCTAAACAGAGAATTCTCAATAGAGGAAATTCAAGTGGCTGAGAAACACTCAGAGCAATGCTTAGTGTCCTTAACCATCTGGTAAATGCAAATCAAAACTACTTTGAGATTCCATCTTTCACTTGTCAGAAAAGCAAATATTAATAACACAAGTGACAGCTCATGCTGCTGAGGATGTGGAACAAGGGAAGCACTACTCCATTGGTAGTAGAGGCACAAACTTGTGCAACCATTATGGAAATCAATATGGCAGTTACTCAGAAAGTTTGGAATCAATCTACCTCAAGGTCCAGCTGTACCACTTTGGAGCCTACACCCAAAGCATGCTTTATCCTCCATAAGGCCATTTGCTCAACCATATTCATTACTGATCTATTCATATTTAATAGAAATTGAAAACAGTGTAGATGTCCCTCGAAAGAAGAATGAATATAGATGGAGTGTTACTCAGTTGCTAAAAAAAATGACAGCATGAAATGTTCAGGCAAATTGATGGAACTAGAAAATATTATCCTAAGTGAGGAATGCAGACCCAGAAAGATAAATATGGTATGCATTCCCTTATATGTTGATATTAGTCATTAAATAAATGATTGCCAAGCTACAATCCATAGACCCAGAGAGATTAGGTATAGAGAAAGGGACTGATGGAGCACATGGATCTCCCTGGGAGGGGAAAATAGAATAGATTTAATGGGTGGACTGGAGTGGGGACTAGAACAGGAGAATCAGATGGAGAAGTAGAGGAGAAATGGAGTAGAGGGAGGGAATGAAGAGAGATAGAAGTGAAGGGAATTTGAGGAGTGCTATGGAAACCCAGTGTCTTATATACCTCCAGAAATATGTGAAGGCTATCCTAATAAAGTTTCCAAATAATGGGAGAGATGCTGTCCCAACTGGCCATGTCTTGTCACTGAATGAAGCTTCCAGTACTAGGACTGGGTTACATCCAGTTTAGTCATCAGCCAAAGGGGTCCCATGGAAATTGCCAAACAACCCAGGATGTTTCTAAGAAAACAGGTTGCTCTCTGCAAACTGACAGCAAAGCCCTTTGCTGAAGAATACACCCACACAACTCAGTAAACATAGGGAGGTCTAGCTGGTGCCTAAATAGAATCCTCACCCCTATGTTCTTGGTATATATATTTGGTATGGAAAGGTACTTTCAGCTATATTTTTGGAAAGCAACTCCTAATTTTTTATAAAAGTAGTTTAATAACTTCATCATTATATACTCTACCCACATTCCAATCTTCACACCCATCCTTACTTTTTCAGAATTGAAAGGCATTTGAGTGCCTCATTTCACAAACTTTTAAACTCTCTTGAGATTCCAAGCTATGGATGATTTTCTATATATGTGTCACCATCTTAGAACAATTATTCATGCCAGCAATATATATATCGTGTATTATATGCTTGCCACTGGACCAAGATTACTGAATTCTAAGGAAAACAGGTAATACTCAGTTATTGAGGAATGCCAAGATTGTATGTGTTTACTATAAAAATCATAAAATATATCATCCAAACTGTAGAATGGAAGAATGGAAGAAGAAAAATGCATCTCCAAATCTCCAAAATGTGGTGAATAACACTAATTTATATATTTGGAAGCTCATACACTCCATGTAGGAGAAACACAATAATTCTAAACAAGTTTGCAAAATTTTTGAAAGCGAAAAAAGAAAAAGAAAAAACAACAGTTTTTCAAACAAAAAGAAAAAAAAAGATTATGTACAGCAAAGCCACTAATTAATATCTGAATTGTTAATAGAAACATAGTCAGAAGTCAAAGGAGTTCTAAAACAAAAGAAAATAACCAATTAAGAATTTTGTATCTAGCAAAACTACCTTTAAATATAAAGATAAAATTAATATTTCTCATATAAAGACAATTTATTGAAAACAAACTTAACATTTATACATGCTAAAGAAAAAATGGAAGCTAAGAGGAATTAAGAATAAGCTGTGACTAAAATGTACCTAAATAAATAAGACAGTCAGTCCCAATAATTATGTAGTGCCATTTTTGAATGTGAGTCACTTGTTAGAGAAACAGTCCTCAGGGAGGTTCTTTACCTGTGATGTCATTGTCTTGTAAGGGATTGTTAGATATTGCTGGTTCTTCGTTTTATTATGTTTTCTGGCCTATGAGTTGAATAATTTGCTTCAACAAAGTCTCTGGCTATGATGTGCTGGCCTCTAATCAGTGGGTCCACTGGATCATTTAATGCAACTCCCAACATGTGAGAGAAAATAATCCTTATTGCTTTATAAGTTAATTAACTCAGGCATTTTATTATAGTGACAGAAAGATGAATAGCATGACATATGTATTATAAATATATCATAAGTCCAAATTTTAAAAAATTAATAAATTTTTAAAAAGTTTTCTATTGGCAGTGTCTGATGGTGTGATGCCTCTCAGATAATTCTCCATTCCTCGGCATGGTCCTTGAGTTTCTTGCCTTGGAAGCACAGTAGGTAGTACAGTGGGAAAGTGAAGACCTTACCTAAAGATGAGCCTTCCAAACCCTTCTACCTCACAGTCTTTCTAAAGATTGGGATTACCTACATCACCTGGGTAGTTGACAGGCCAGGATCCAAGGTGATCAGAAAAGAAGTCATGGAGAATATAACCATTGTTGAGACACAACCCATGGTGGTTGAGGGAATTGTAGGAAACATGGAAACCCTACAAGGCCTCTGTACCTTTAAGACATCTTTGCTGAACACATCAGTGATGAGTATTAAAGACATTCTACAAGAACAGGCACAAATCTAAGAAGGCCTTCACCAAATACTGCAATAAATTTCAGGACAGCATGGGCAAGAAACAGCTGGAGGAGTACTTCAACAGCACAAAGAAGTATTGCCAAGTCATCTGCATAACTGCCCACACTCAGAAGTGTCTGCTTTCTCTGTGCGAGAAGAAGGCCCACTTGATGGAGGTCTAGATGAGCACAAGCACTGTGGTTGAGACATGAGACTAGGCCCTTCTTAATGCTGTGACCCTTTAATACCATTGTGGTGACACCTAACCATAAAATTATCATTGTTACTTCATAACTATGAGTTTGCTATTGTTATAAATCATTGTGTAAATGTGTGATATGTAGGTGGTCTTACTCAATCCATGTGAAAGTATCATTAACCCCCATAAGTTTCATCACCCGCAAGTTGAGAAATGCTGTATAAGAGCATCAATTCACTTTGTCAGGTCATGTTCAGTTGACGAATGACTTTGTGCTGCTGAACGGCTGTATGGTAGAAACCAAGAGGCTAGTGTTCAAAACTGCAAGTCTTTTGCTGGTGCAGACCAAACAATAAGCTCTGGGGATTGACCTGATTTCCATTGACACCACCTCCCAGTTTGGCCATGGTCATTTCCAGATGACATAAGAGAAGAAGTAATTCATGGAATGAGTCAAGAAAGAACAGATTGTCAAAGAAGAAGGTGGTTAATGTGCTAGAAGCACCTCGTTCAGCTGGTTGAGTCTTCATAACATCTTTTCCAATTGCAAAAAAGAAAGTGAATATAAAATCATTTAAACCATAATATTTCAAAAACAAAATGTTAAAATCAACAAAATTGGCGTAACTTTAGATAGACTCACCAAAGAGCTGAAGATAACAGTTTAACAAGATCAGGAATGAAGGAGGGGTAAGGTATGATCACACGTAATTCCATGGAAATCAAAAATATTCCAAGAAAATATTATGGACTGATACATCCCAATGACAACCAATGTTTTAGTTAAAATGAACCAGTCTGGAAATGGTCAGGTTAACAAGACTAACCTAGAAAGAAATATACAACTTGAATAGGCCTGTAGCCATTAGATAAATGAAATTGATATGGAAAGAGAGAGGAGAGAGAAGGAAGAAAGAGAGAGAAAGAGAGAGGAGGGAGGGAGACTCTAAATGTATATGATTCCTTGATAGATGTTTACCAAAAACTTGAAAAAAGACAGTCTTTTACATAATTTTCCAGAATATACTGGGCAAAAGAACACTTTTTTATGAGATTAATACTTACAATCAACAGACAAAAATATCACAAAAAAGAAAAAACAAAATCAATAGCTATACTGAAAATAAACACTAAAATCTTCAACATACTATTCAAATATAGCAATATGGGAAAGCATTCGTGCACCCTGACAAAGGAGGACTCTTTCCAGAAGTACTAAGCTAACTTAAAATCCAATAGTCAATTAATGTAGAATATCACATTATTAGGATATAAATTTACCATCTTAATAGATATATAAAAGCATTTAAAAACCTGGTCCCTGTTTCTGATAAACCACCACAAGTGATGGGGGGAACTTCTGAACCTCATGAAGGCACCTATGAAAAATCTATAATATAAATGTAGTGATGGGATCTTGGTGCTAAGTTTGCAAAAGAGCTAAGCCTGTCAGTCAGATTTGACCTATTGCCTTTAAAAATACAACAAACTTTTGTTCAGAATGATGAGACAGTGAAGGAAGGGAAAACTAAGGAAAAAGAAAAGATGCCCCAAGAGACAGTAATTGATGGAAAAGTGAAATATAAAAAATGATTTTTATTCATAGATAATATAATCTGGCATACAGAAAATTAAGTCATGTACATAAATGCACTGATGAACTAATTAGGAATTTTACAAATTAACTAGATACAAAATCACTGTAGAAATCCTTTTCTTTTTGCATATCAGAAACAATGAAATTACAAAAATTACATTTGCAATAGCATCCAAAGAATAATTTTTTTCAGAAACTGATATTCTATTTCTAACATTGAGCATGATGCAATAGTTAAAGTAATTATTAAAAATAAAACAAAATTAGATTATGTACACCATCTTATCTTCAAGTATACTAAAGAGATTGTAATATTGGCATGTAGAACAATGAAATAAAATTGAGAATACAGAAAGTTAAATTTTATTTTTGATCACTTGGATTTTACAAAGTTACCAGGGCAGTTTGGCAGTGCTATATATGGTGCAATGACTACTTACATATTTTAAATATTTACACCATCCATAAAAATTAGTACAAATGAAATTCAAGACCTGGAATTTTAAAACTTCAAGAAGATGTTACAGAAGAAAATGTTCATGACTTTTGTTAGGAAGAATGCACAGAGGCTATGACTGCATGCACAGCGCCTTTATAAGATGAAGCCAGCCCAAATCAGTGAAGAATTCTCACCTCTGTCTGAGAATCTGTTGGCAATTAATTACTGCTGAAGGAGGTTGAGTAAGTTTTCTTCAAAGATGCTGCCCTGAAAGGCTACCCATGCTCCAGTTGATGGTCCTACACCCCTGCATAGACAAGCAGCACTAATTAGACTCAGTGGCTTTTAAAACAGAAAGAGAGAGGGGGGGGAGAAAGAGAGAGAGAGAGGGAGAGAGAGGGAGAGAGAGGGAGAGAACGAGAACATAAAGCTGGAGGTAATTGGGGAGAAATTGGAAGGGAGGGAATAGAGGGTGAATTTGATCAAAACATTATATACCTGTATAAAGTTTTCAATAAAATTATACCTACAAGAAAGAATGAATTAATAACTTGAATTTTAACAAAATTCAGAACTTCTGAACTTCATGATAGAATGATAAACCTTACACAAGAAAATATCTACAAGGTTTTACAAATCATAATGATTAATGTTATTTATAAATCATAAATTATCTCCATAATATATAAGGAAGTATTGCATAGTATGATAAAGAATGCAATTTAAACTGTGCATATTTTGAATAAATATTTCACTGAAGAAGAAATAGGAGCTGAAATAAATAAACACAGGAAAAGATGCTCAACATGATTACTTCTATAGTAATTATAATTCTGTAAAAATAAATAAATAAAAATGTAGTAACAAGTATTCGTGAAGATGTAGAGAAATGAAATCCTCCCACACAGCTGATGTAAATCTAAAATTGAATAGTCCATTTCAGAAATGTTAAACAAAATCCGAGGACCTAACAAATCCAATTCTAAGTGCTTCCCTAAGACCCTAAGAGAAATGAAAATAAATATGAAAACAGACCAGGAATGTATGGCAGCATTATTTATAATAGCCAAAAGATAGAAACCTAGTGTGCATCCACTGATGGACTTTAAAAATATGACGCACTATATAATTTCTGTTCATCTGCTAAAGTACATGAAGGCAATTTGGATTGTGACAAAATCTTTTCAAACTAGGTTGTGTTTATGGTGTGTAATGCTGAATTTACTGAACATTATTGATAGTAAGCATAAATACTTGTGATGGGTTGTTTTTATCGTCTTCTTGGCACTATGTAGAATCACCTGGGAAGTGAGTCTCAATAAGGAATTCCCTACATTAGGTTGACCTATGGCATTCCTGTGAGAGATTTTCTGAGTTGGACTCATTGAGTTTGGAAGACTTACTGTTAATTTGCACTGCTCCATTTTATGGGCTGAGGCCTGGAATGAATGAAGTGGAGAGAGCTTAGTGCTAGCATGCAAGTATTGATTCATTATTCTTCTCTGTGAATGTACTGTAACTAGCTATGTTAAGTTCCTGCTTCTTTGGCTTCTCTGTGATAATGTACTGTAACTTGGAATTGTAAGCCAAATAAACGCTTTCTGTCTTAAGTTGATTTTTGTCAGAATTTTTTTTCTTTTTGTCACAGCAATAGGACATCAGACTCAGACATGTGTTCTTTAAGTCATGCTGCCATATAGTGCTAAAATAAAAGTATATGGCTGATCCCTCTTAACCAAATGAATAACCAGAGTTAATATCCTCAGTGAAATGTCAGGTTGACATCATGTAATGCCCACTATTATTATAATATATCTTTTTATGAATCTTTGAAATTCATAATTTCAGTCTATTTACTAGAAAGTATTAGACAGATTCAAGTTCAGTAACAGAACACAAATTATTTCATGTTATTCAAAATTGTGAAGGTAATGAAAAACAACAGCAACAACAAATGTCACAGACCAGAGAAACTAAGGGCACATGGCACAGCCATGCAATTTGACATCCTAAATGGGATGCTTGGAACAGAAAAAAAGGTACTAGTGTAAGAGTTGGTAACGTCTATTATTTGACATTAACAGAACATTCACTAGCATTAAAAAGTCGTTTCTGGTGTGACAAAAGCCAGGTATGTTTATAAAATGTTATAATTTAATAATGTATACTGAAGCATCTATGGGTGAGTGATATGTTATCTGGCATTGCCTTTTCAGTGATCTTGTGGAAGAAAAACTGGTAAAGAGAATGGGTGGAAAATGAGTGTGTTTGGGAGTACATAGAACTCATTTACTATGAATTTTACTCTTCCCATATGTTTGAAATTTCCCATAATAAATTTTTTCAACAGGAAAATTCAGGTGAAAAGCAAATGCATTCTATGCTGACCACAGTCACATCTTGTGTCTTTTAAGAATCAAATATGTACAGTATGAAAATTAATGAGTCATAAAAGATTTCCTCAACTTTCAAAGATAACTTGACCAAATTAAACCAGGGCTAAATAGTTCAGAGCTTGTTAGAGCAGTGCCGGGGTAACAGACCTCCTCAGCAGGAGGACTCCCTGTTCTTTCCTTGAAGCTCTGTGGGCTCTGATACGTTGATATCTCAATTCTTATCTGCATGAGGATTTTCAAATGAGGTAGAATGTGGTCAGAAGCTACCTGTGTTCCTACTCTGTGCTAGAAATTGTGGTGCTTCACCACTCTTTATGGTTTTTGTTGTTTGACTAAGGGATGCATTTGTAGCCTTGTAACTTTTAGAATAGGTGACTGTAAAATACCATATGTGCTGCTTCTCTAGAGTCCATACAGAACCTAGATGAAAGTACAGAGCTGTTTTGCTAAGGGATGCATGCAGAGAGAATCCTTCTCCACGCTTTGTAATTTACACTAGTGCGCTGATCTTACTGTATCATTGGACATGGACTATAGCCTATAAATCCTCATAGTTTTATCCTTACCAGAACATCTACCACTGGCGTTAATTTTAACTACTGCCTAAGATGATGTTTTTAAAGATCTTAGAAACTGAATTTCAGGAGAAATTTATTCTTATTTATGGCACATGCCTTCTAGGTCTCTTTTAAAGATGGGTTCCTTGTACAGTTGCAAACACAAAAGTTGGAACTAGAGAAGCTGAAAGTAGGGCTGTGATAAGGCCTGTCCTCATTTTCTGCTCCTCAGTCACATTGTGCCCCCAGAGATTTTCACTTTCCTTAACGACCTGCCTTCCAGCCATTTCTACCTAATATTGAGCCCTACTGCTTGGTGACAGAGTTAATGATTTGTTCATGTGGCAATGAAGAGGAGCAGTATTCATATCAAAGACAACTGGTCCCACTTCCAGGTCCATCTTTGGGCCAAGATGCGTAGTCGCCAACAGTGAGTTGGCGACTGTATTTTTTGAGTCCTGGCGCAAAGCAAGATCCATCTGTTTTGCCCAGCCGTTTGCCTGAGTGCCACAGAACGGTCCTGTTATTAGGCTTATTTGTGGTCCTGTGTGAGGTTAGGCATAATGTAAATAAACTTCAGTCCTTTTGATGAATGCAGCTCAGGAATTAAAAGTGGTGGTGTTGGTAATGTAAGTGAGGCTGTGTCTATTTTCTGAATTGCTCTATTTTCTTTGGATGGAGAAACAGACATTTAAGAATGAGTTTGTCATCTGGAAGGATAGTTGTGACCAAGTTTCCCTCAACAGGATACAAGATGTTATTTTTGAGCTTCATTACCCTCACCAGAGAGAGGGAGAGAGACGGAGACAGACAGAGGGAGAAGCAGGCAGAAACTGAGGAGAAAACTAGTCAAAGAGGCTAGGGAGGGAGAGTGTGTATGACTTAGTGCTGCCTTTCCACAACAAACTTTATCCTTTTGAATAGTTGAGTTTACGCCACATCTGCTGATTTGAGGAAAAGGAAATATGACTGAACTAAACTGCTAGTTGTTAGTTAAATAGTTTATGTGTGTGTGTGTTGTGTGTGTGTGTGTGTGTGTGCGTGTTCAGGATGATTGCTCTCACCTTTTCTTGTCTGAGCCAGACAGTGAGTCAGTTTCACTGACTATATTTTGTTGGTGAGAACAATACCAGTTGCAATTCAGATTTATCTAGCAATGGACACTTTTTAATGTTTCTGAATCATTTATCAGGGGTTATTGTTATTCCACATAATTTTTGAGCACAGTTATTTTTGTCAGTGTCTTTCATGAATGTTTGGTTGCCTTATAAGGATGTATGTGCTCTCCCCTCCTCTCATTCAGTTGTCCCTGGCGACGCCTCCATAATTTCTGTCTTTACACTGGTGCATATTTAGTCTAATTCAGGCATTTGAGCAGCAAAGGGAAAGTTTAGTAAGTCACTCAGTAATTTTTTTCCAAAAATCTAATCCCATTCATGGGTGGATTTAGTATGAATTATGAGCAAGTTTGCATTTAAAATGTATGTACATCAAATAGACACATTGCTCAAATTATTCTTCCATAAATTTCAAGTGAAAACAGGATTTGCAAGTGAGAACCAGATACATTTTCTAATAATAGGTGCAATTTCAGGGGTGATTTATGATTATGATCTCATATGTAGAAATATTAAAATATTACTTTGCATTATATGAGGATGGTGTTTGAAGAAAAGAATGAAAAAGGAACAATAGGATGTTTTGGGCCCAAAGTTGTGAGATACAGTTGGAGATCTGAATGCCTGGAGTCTTAATCTGAAGATTAAAAATACATATTTTTTTAAACAGATAGCTAAACCAGGATGTCTCATTCAAATCCTTATGATCTCCCTGTGTTGCACTAGTGACGGTATGGAAGAAGAAGTATAGTGTGACGTGAACTGGCTCACAGGCAGCCCATAATATAGTGCAGTGGCCATTTTGTATTGCTAACTATGTTTGTTTACCTGTAGCTTACAGTCTCATCCCAACAGATCCATCATGTGTAACCATAGATTAGCATTTTCTACAATTTCTTGCAGTTATAATTTTTCTTCAACATGTATATTCAGATCCATAGAATTTTTCCATGTTATTCTATGAGCTTAATATTTTACATAATCTTGGGGTTGTGATTCTTCTTTAGGATGTTTTTTCTTTAAATTACTAGATTATAACTAAATTCTCTATAGGAAGTTTGTAGCCATACCATTATGAAGTCCTTAAATGGAGTGTGATTTTTTTTTCAGAATTACCTTTGTTTCCCCTTTAGATCCTTTTATTTTCATTAAGAAACTACTCTGGGAAAGGGATTTTTTTCCCTTTCTTTCTTTTTCTCTCCCCCCTTAACAGGGATAAAAAGCTCCGCTTGACTGGTAATGCATTGCTTGGATGGGGAAACATTATGAAAGTTTAATTTTTAATTAAATCTGAAATACCAATTATAACTGAAAGAGATTTTAACCTGTTTCTTTTCAGACTGCCTGAAGTTACATTTTGAGAATGAAATCACTGCACCTTAAAAACAAAAGATTGAACCGCACTGTGTCCCTGTAAGTGGAAGCTCCCTGTGCCTTCCCTGTGTTTCTGTGACCAACCCACAAAGGGACAAAACCCTGCTATCATAGTAACCAGACATGAGGGAAAATCTGAATGTCCCTGAAGAAGTAGATCCTTAAATGATTTCCTTTATAAAAGTTATTGAGCTCAGTATTTCAGGGTGTCTTTTATTCACTCGAAATTATGAAACCTTTCTTTCAACTGGTTTGAATTTCATTAGGGAGGGTGTCGCCCACCGTGCTTGAGCACAGTGACATGTACCCTGTGTGGAATGATTTGTGCATTTTTATACGAGACTCTTAAGAGGTAAAAGAATTCTTTGAATCAAAGTAGATTTCGTTTTCTTTAGTGATGTCACTAGAAATTTTTAGCCTTTGTGTCAATGGAAATGGAAAGTTCATGATGACATCACAAAATTCTATAAGCTTGAAGATTTTGAGCAAACCTAGTAAAAAAAAAATGCATAATTCCCTTGTGTGCCTGTGTTCCCCATTCTGCTACAAAGCAGTCAAAATAGCACATCTTATGTCTTCCCGTGAGCTACAAGGCTGTCTCTCAGAGCCCCATTGTTCCATAAATGCATGTCAGAGTCTACCACAGTCTGCTCTACCCTTATTTAGCTGCTGTTTTGTCAATGTACTTGGAAGAACAATTAACATTTGGGATTTCAATGTCTGAATAACAGGCAGTGAATAGAACTGGAGCAAATAAAAGATTCAGATGCCCAGGGTAAGAAAACAGAAGCTTATAGTTGGTGGAAGTGAGAAAGAAAATCATTTTCATGCTGCGTTCAGAGTTGGAAAATATTATAAGGAAAGATCTTTTTCACATTTTAGATCAAAATACACATTTTAGTAATAAAATGCAGGTTTATGCTGTCTTCCTGAGATTTGTAGTGTGATGCCCACTGCCAGAGTCTTATAGCATGATCACTTTCATCAGAGTCTTGGATGTGGGGTATCCTCACTGCACCCCACCTGCAGTTCAGGTCCCTATGCAGACGGCTAGGAATGTCCTCCATTTTCACTTTGCTTCACTATAGTTTTTCCTCAGGCCTAGAGACTTACATGCCTGTGTCTTTTGTCTAAATTCTCTTAAGTTCTTTTTTGTTTTGTTTTGTTTTGTTTTTGAGAGAAATGAAACTGAGAGCACTTTGGCAACTTGGGTTTGTTGACAACCCAGACTGAATAAATAAGTAATGGTTGCTAATTTTGTCATAATTACAACAGTTCAAGCCTACTAATGTAGGTCTCTAAAAGTAAGGACTCATTAATTTTTTAATCCCCAATATTTATCACAGTAATTGATAACCACAAAAAGCTACTGTTTTTTTAGCATAATTACAAAAGTTTTAAGAAGTCAAAAATTTGAGATTATTTACTGTAAATAGGTATCAGATAAAGGTTTGGCAGTTAGAAAAATGATTATAAAGAAAAGAATTTGCCATAGACCATGCTGCTGTTCATATCAGAGCAGGCATCGGCCTCTTGTTCTTTCATCACCTTGTTCATTTATACTTCTTTTCCTGACCTGAAAGAGAAGTATCATTCATATATATCCTGCGGGTGTGTAATGTAGTCTTCAGTAGTTTTCTGTGTAAGTTCTGTGTTATTTCTCAGACACCAGAATTGACTTTGAAGATAAATCCACTGGATGAAGGGCAACTAGCCATCTATCTCCATGTCTCCTGTTGACTAGAGAGTAGACTGTGTTTGAGTGAAATGAAGTAAGTGGTACAGTGAACACTGGTGTAGGAAGTCAGGGTCCTGAGAAGCTGCTGTGAGCACATACTCTTTTTATCGTATCAGATATCAGAACCAATTCTCAACACCAGTAAGAATACAGTATTCCCTAGAAGTCAGATCCGTTTAACCTAATGTTTCCTGGCACCTCTTCAACACTCTTTAAAAATATATTCTGAAAGGGATTTTTTTTTTCATTTTTGTGAAATCAGCTTCCAGCCATTCACATTAAGGCTCTCATAAAATTTGGACTCTGAGGCAAAACTGAATTGATAAAATTTAGGCTTTGTTGATTGTATTGTTGTCACACTGAATAACATTTATGACTGTCAAAGATCCTTATTAAATTATTTCACATTGTTTTGGGTTAAAAAAAACAGGTAAAATTGATATAAGGGCAAAGATTATCTTAAAACATTGCAGCAGCAAGGAATGTAAACTGGAAGTCAAATCACCTCATTTTGAAGTCACTAAGTTGAGGCACAGGTAGCGTTCAGGCTCTGAAAACCACGTTGACTACAAAAGCAGGTCATTCTTAAGCATGCGGACCTGACAGAAGACCAACACCTGGATGCTGAGCCTTCCAGTTTCCTGCTAAATTCAGCGTAAGCAATGCTTTCTGATAATTTTTTGAGACTTACTGACTGTCTTCCAAGTAGTCTAAAATTAATGAGTAAAGCAGCAATCTGAAAACATTATCAAAACTTTTTTCAATATCTCTGCACATTTTGATACTATATCCTCGGTGGTGCCCTGTGGCCTTTATAGACAAATTTATTGGTCCACTTAATACTCATTATGGTAATTGAGAAAGATGGTCCACTAGGAATTTCCATAGTTTTCAGCTTATAGTCTTGAGGATGAAGCCAGTAATCTGAACATGGAATTCAGACTTGCTAAGAGTACGCATGGTGTCAGGATGTTGCTGTTGTCAAGGGTCGTTGCTGTAGAGAA